>JAUNZM010001576.1:0-600000 GCA_033459285.1 Clamator glandarius
AGTGAGGAGCCCAAAACCAAACACAGGACTCGAGATGCAGCCTCACTGGTGCCAGGTCTGTGTGTGTGTGTGTGTGTGTGATTCATTCCCCAGTCCTGCTGCCCACATATTTCATGCAACTGGAGGCACCACTGGGTGCCAGAGGCCGGCTGTTTTCAGTTCCTCCAGTCGGCTGCTCCTCTTGCAGCACTCACCCCACATCTCACATCCCTCTTCCAGCAACCTGAACCCACCATCTCACACCCAATATCCCACACCTTGCATCCTACATCCCATATTCCACATCCCCAACCCCCACAGCTCATCCCGCATCCTCCCATCCCCCATCCTTCTTCCCTTATCCCTCTACAGCTCATCCCACATCCTTCCAACCCTCATCCCTCATCCCCTATCCCTCATCTTGCATCCTCCCATCCCTCCATCCTTCATCCCTCATCCTCCCATCCCTCACTCCCCTATCCCTCATCTTGCATCCTCCCATCCCTCCATCCTTCATCCGTCATCCTCCCATCCCTCACTCCCCATCCCTCATCCCACATCCTCCCATCTCTCATCCCCCATCCCCCATCCTGCATCCCTCACCCCGCATCTCCCATCCCTCATCCCGCATCCTCCCCATCCCTCCGTCCTTCATCCCACATCCTCTCATCCCTCCATCCTTCATCCCACATCCCCCCACCCTCCAACTCCGGTCCCTCATCTCGCATCTCCCATCCTTCATCCCTCATCCGGCATCCTTCATCCCTCATCCCACATACTCCTATCCCTCATTCCCCATCCCTCATCTCGCATCTCCCATTCCTCATCCCCCATCCTTCATCCCCCATCCGGCATCCTTCATCCCTCATCCCACATACTCCTATCCCTCATCCCCCATCCCTCAACTCTCATCCCTCGTCTCGCATCTCCCATCCCTCGTTTCCTGTCCTTCATCCCCCATCCTGCATCCTTCATCCCTTATCTTGCATCCTCCCATCCCTCATCCCACATACTCATATCCCTCATCTCCCATCCCTCATTCTTCATCCCGCATCCTCCCATCCCTCCATCCTTCATCCCACATCCCCCTATCCCTCATCTCTCATCCCTCATTCTTCATCCCGCATCCTCCCATCCCTCCATCCTTCATCCCACATCCCCCTATCCCTCATCTCTCATCCCTCATTCTTCATCCCGCATCCTCCCATCCCTCCATCCTTCATCCCACATCCCCTTATCCCTCATCTCCCATCCCTCATTCTTCATCCCGCATCCTCCCATCCCTCCACCCTTCATCCCACATCCCCCTATCCCTCATCTCCCATCCCTCATCCTTTATCCTGCATCCTCCCATCCCTCCATCCTTCATCCCACATCCCCAATCCCTCATCTCGCATCTCCCATCCCATATCCCTCATCCCGGAGTGGGGGCCGTGGTGCTCGTTGCCGTGGCAACCGCCGGACAGGGAGGGGCGCGTGGCCGGGCCGTCCGGCCGCCGCGGTTGCTAGGCAACACAGGGCAGGAAGGGGGGAGGGGGCGTGGCGGCGGGAGGTGCCGTAAAGTCGCGCCGTAGCTGTCGCAAGGAGGCTGCTGCCGTGAGGCGCGGCCCGGCGCGCCCGTCCCGTCTCGGCCCCGCGACCCGCCGCCGCCTCCCCATGAGGGGCCCGGGCCGCGCCCGCGCCGCCCGCCGCCATGTCCCGCAAAGCAGCCAGCAGGAAGCGGAAAGCGGCGGCGGCGGCGGCCGGAGGGCCGCACGGGGAGCAGGTACGGGGGGGAGGGGGCGGTCTGCGTGTGTGGCCGTCCGTCCGTCTGTCTGTCGGGGGGGGAGGGGCGGCCTGCGTCCGTCTGTCTGCTTCTCTGTGTCCGTCTATCGATCCGTCCCCGTCTGTCGGCCTCTGTGCCCGCCTGTCTGTGACTCCTGGGGAGGACGGGTCCGTCTGTCTGTCCATCTATGTTTGTGTGTCCGTCTGTCAGTCAGTCGGTGGAGGGGAGGGCGGCGGCGGGTCGGTTTGTTTTTCTGTGTCCCGGTCGCGGTCTGTGCGTGTGTCCGTCCGTCTGTCCATCGGGGTCTGTGCGTGTGTATGTCCGTCCGTCGGTCGCTCTGTGTGTGTCCGTCTGTCTGTGTCTGAGCAGCCGCGGTCTCTCGGTGCCGTGCGGCACGAACCCCCCCGTCCCGGTGCCCTCGGTGCCTCCCTCCTAGATCCTCCCGTGGGTTCCCCTCCCGGGTGTCCCCTGGTTCTTCCCTCTTTGCTCCCCAGCCCAGTGTCCCCTGTCCCGGTCCCCCCGCCGGTGTCCCCACCTTTGTGCCTTCCCCCCCTGGAATCCCTGTCCTGGTGCCTTCCCCGGGGTCCTTCCCTTCCTGGCTCCCTGTCCAGGTTCCCCCCACGCCCTGGGTCCCCCGTGCCCTCCTTCTCGGGTGTCTTACTGTCCCAGTGCCTCCGCCCGGAGTCCCTTCTCCGGGGTGCCCTGTCCCGGCACCCCTCTCTCCCGGTGCTCTCCCCCGTGCCTCCCCCACTTTCGATCTTCTTGGCCTCTCTCCTAGGTCCCCCGGCGGGTTCCTAGCTCCTGGGTATCCCCTGTCCCGGTGTTCCGGCCCGCAATATCCCTCCCCCATCCAAGTGTCCCCCGTCCTGGTGCCTCCCACCGCGGGTCCTCGTCGCGCTGTCCCGGTGCCCCCCGCCCCGGTTCCCCGTCCTCTGCCCCCCACCCCGCTCGCCGTTCCTCTCCGCTCCCCCCGCAGTGCCCGCCCCCCGGTCCCACCCCCCACCCGCCGTTCGGGCCGGTAACAGCCGCTCCCCGCGAGGCCCTGGCCCAGCCATGCAGCGGGGCAGCCTCAGGCCGCGCCGGCGGAGGCCGGCGGGGGTCCCGGTGGGTCCCGGTGGCTCCGTGGGGTCCCCCCCGGCGCTGCCCTCCTCTCTGCCCCACGCTCTGCTGTTCCCTCCTTCCCCGGGACCGGCCCGGGTTACTCGTGTAGCAATTATTTGTGTTTAATTTTACTGTTCTGAAGGCTGCAGCAGGGTTTCTGAGCTCATCTTCGTGCCCAGTGTTCCATGGATTGTTTGCAAGACTTAAGTATCTTGTGTGTTAGGTTTTTGTCCCGGTTGCTCTAAGTTCCAGACCTTCTTTTCCACAGTATTCGTGGGATCACCCAGTTCACAAACGGAAAAGGCTGCCCCCAGTGAAAAGGTCTCTGGTGTGCTACCTGAAAGGAAGAGAGGTCAGAGTGCAGAATGAGTCCAGTTATCGCCGCCTGCTGCAAGGATACGCAGCCCAGCAGCTTCCCAGCCTCCTGAAGGAAAGAGAATTCCACCTTGGAACCCTCAACAAAGTTTTCGCCTCACAGTGGCTGAACCACCGGCAGGTGGTGTGTGGGACGAAATGCAACACAGTGAGTGCCATCTATCTCTTTCCTCTGCTAGTTTTTCCCCTAGGTGATGCTTACCATAATCGAAGTGTGTAGACTGCCAAGGAAAATATTATGAAGTAATTAGGAGCCGAGTCAAAATCGTCCACAGTTAATTTTGAATGAAGGGAATGCTTAACGGTGACCCATTCTCATCCAAAAATATGACACCTGTGCAGATGGCCACGAACCGGAACGCTCACCTGGATGCAGATGCAGCACTGGAGTTGCTTTTTTTTTCTTTCTTATCGTGCAAATGGAAAGTTAATGAACAACGTTAACTTTTCTAAATGGTAGCTAAAGCATCTAGCAGAAGTTGCTAGTAAGACTTTTTCTGTTATGCTCAGTTTTACTTGGTTTGTTGATATGAGTGGTTCTGTGCTGCTGCAAAGATAAAAACTGTGGTTGAACTCCAGGTGCTTGTCAAAGTAGCTAGAAATGTTCCAAGCTTAAAAAATTAATTTCAGATATTTAGGATTATCCTTTCCTTGTTTGCTTTGTGATTTCTTTCGCCTTCTATCAGTTTTCAGCGTTCAGGCAACTCCTCTTGTTTAGGTACTTTTGTGTGCTTCACCAACAGCTGAAACTTTTTTTGGCTCTTAAAGTGATGCTTTAGAGTTGAAACAGTATAGGGGAATATTAAAATTGTCTAATGAGATTAATAAATGGAAGAGATTATAGTTCTAGGGTAGCGTTCTCTCCGCCGGAGTTTGTAGCCCAGCATTGTTGGTTGAGGTGGCAATTTCCTGTGTGAAGTTCTGATTGAATTAGTGCGAAGTTCCAAAGCTGTTCTTGCTGAGCTGGTTGGAGCTGCTGAAATGAGTCAAGCCATGTGAGGAATGTATGGATCAGGCAGCTCTTAAACCTCGAAGTGTATCAATTGCAATTGTTTCTTTGCACAGAAGCTGCGCTCTGGGTTCTGACTTGCAGTGGCATTTTAGTTTCATTTCCAATGTTCTGTCATTATTTCTAGTCACACAGTGGGAAGCTGTTGTGCAGTGGCTCTTAGGAAGCAAGGCCTAACTTAATTAAGCAGTCTTTAACAGGAATAAGCCTGAAATAGAATCTCTCTGTTTCCTTTCTCCATGTGTTCCTCACCTTGACCTGCTGGTAGCCAGTACTGTTCGTGGAACAGCTTACAGGAGACAAACTCCTGCTGAAACACAGGCTTTTGAAAATCTTGCTTACCCTAGCAACATGATAGCATGTTTTATAGAGCTGCAACAGTTTTGCTGTTGTTCTGTAGCTTCTGTGGCACCAGCGCTGCTGCAGTGAAGATAAATGAGCAAGTGCACTGTTAACGCAACCTTGCAGAAAATGTTTTGGGACCAAACAATCGCGGAACTGAAGAGGGATTCATCCATATTGTTGTTTCCTTTGCACGTGCTGTAATGAAGTGTGTGCTTCCGCAGCTGGACTTAACATTACGCATTAACCTTATCTTCTGTTAGGCAAAATACAGTGATTATAAAGGAAGTCACTTCAGCATTATGAAAGATTTTTGTATACGAGTTATGAATACTGCAATAGCTTTGGCTTGGTTGCTCTGTGTTTGCTTTTGAACAAGTAGAGCGTTAAACTCAACACTCTAATTACAAGATTTTCTCTCTCATCTCCTGAGTAAGCAACCTAACAAAGAACTCCTTTGCTGATTCTCGTGCATTGAGGTTGTGGCATTTAAGTTGGTAGTAAAGGTAAAACAACTTGGTTGGCTTTAATGGGTTTTCCTGCATTGGAGTTGCATGTAATTAAAGTTAATGCAACAGAAAAATAGAAACCATAGCAGTTATTATAATCAAAGCCTGAATGTGGCACTGAGAGCTTTCAGCATTTAATTTTTAAATTGCCCTTGGCTGCGCTGTACCAGAACGATTCACTGGTTTTTAATAATGACCAAAAAAACCACCCGCTCCTGGCATAGAGGAGCGTGTTTGCTTTTAGTCACTTGACAGTACTGGTCACCATAAACACAGAAGAGAATCGCTGTAGTGTTTTTGGGTTGGAGGATCCTTAAAGATCATCCAGTTCCATCTAGAATATGGAGCTCTGTGTCAGTTGCTCATTTTTAATGAGAGTTGTAACTTTTTTAATTGTTTGGAGTAATTTTTTTATCTTTTAAAAATATCCCTGGTATGAAATAACTTGATTTTTCCCCAGTGTTCACTGTTTGCCAGCTGAGAAACAAATATTGGGCATCTTATAGGTATGTACATTTTCTGATAGATGTAGAATGATGGAATCTGTGCAAGCATTCAAGTGACTAAAAATTCAAACACGATAATGTGGGCTTCTCTGAGGCAGGAGTCGTCTTTGTGAGGATCTCCTTGATCTTGTGTGCAATGGGCTGCCTAATGCTTTTCAAATTCAGCTGAATGAGTAGCCAGACCTCTGAGTTTAGAACATGTCACTGCAAATTATAAAAGGCTGATATGAGAAGCTCTGAAGAAGATACTGTCTGTTGTCAGTGTCTTCTGTTCAGGCTTCCTAGACAAAGAGAGCTATGTAGGAGACAAGCGTATGGCAAATGAAAACTCTGAACATGCTGAAGTTTTCTTTTCGTTATTTTCTTTTCACTATTTCAGGAAATGATGAAGAATAAAGCAGCTTGTGAAAAGAAGTGCCAATAACCATTATTCAGCCCCTTTTGTTCACATAGTTCCGTGTATGTGTTCAGGACATAATTCTTTTGCTAACTGTGAAATTAAGGATGAGAAAATATGAGATCATTAAATCATTCCCTAAATACAAACAGCTTACTGAGTTTTCAGTTGCTTGAGAATATGATTGCCTCAAATCTAATATTATTTGTTTGCTGCTTTTTTGCCCTCAGGCAGGTGTGATCAGTGTATTTGTGTTTAAAACCTTCCTTACTGATTACTCTCCTCTGTTTTCTCAGGTGGCTTTTCCAAGGTATGAGTGAAGTGCTTTCTGAATGGTAGCTGATACGTTCTCTCTCTTTGGTAGACTTGTACGTTGCCTTGGATACTCTGCTGTAAATCACCAGCACTTGTTTATTCTTTGTTATTTTATATTTGTTATAGAGATCCATGTCTGTTTTGTGCATGTCAGGCAGTTATGGCCTATTCTTGCAGTCCTGGAGTTGTAGTGGTGAGAATACAAAGCATGGTTACTTTTCTGTCTGTGAATGTGGACTCCTTATTTGGAAAATAATTTCCACTTCCTTTGCAAGTTAATGTGTTTTCTTCCTTTGCATGTATAATCACACAATCACAGAATGGTCTGGGTTGGAAGGGTCCTTAAAGATTACCCAGTTCCACTCCCCTGTCATGGGCAGGGACACCTCCCACCAGATTAGGCTACTCACAACCCCATCCAACTGCCCTTGAACACCTCCAGGGAGGGGAAATCCACAGCTCCCCTGGGCAACCTTTTCCAGTGCCTCACCACCCTCATTGTTAGAATTTCTTCCTAATTTCTAATGCAAATCTCCCCCCTTCCAATTTAAAGCCATTACCCCTCGTCCTGTCACTACAGGCACTTGTAATGAAAAATCAAGATGACAGCTCGTCTCTGATCCTAGAGAGGGAATGAGAAGTCATGCTTCTGCAGTTTGTAACTCTACTCAAAGTCCACTGAACAGTGACCGAAGCTCAGTGTAAATAAACCTCTGATGCCTGTGACCGAGACTTCCATTCCCCTCTTTTCCAGTGGCTTGTGAGTAAACAGCCAGGTGTGGTTTCTTGTCTCGAGTATTTGGTTTTCTGACAGTGACAGGCAATAGCTGTGCCTGCCTTCAGAGCCTAGTAGTTGTGGTGCCAGGTACAGTGTTAGTGGCAGAGATGCCCTTTAGCCAGTGAAGTCTCTTGCTTCTCCATCTTTTGCCACCTGTCAATATGTGGTAACCGTCTGCCAGCCTCCTGACATTGAACTCTGAGGGTGAGACACATGAAAACCAACAGATAAGATTTTGGCAGTGAGCAAACTCAGTGAGATCAAAGTGTGTGCCCATTAGCTAGCGGTGCTTCGGAGTCTTGCAGCGAGACGGAGTGCCTGACTTCATGGTCTTGTCTCTGGAATTGTGAATTCGGAGTCAATCTTTCTGGCTGCTTTTACCACCACTCCCTTCTCTGGTGGGTTCTTCGTATTCTGGATTGTTTGTCTTTAAGCCCTTTTAAGGAGGGTCTGTGGGCTCGTTATCCACTTGCATTGCTTGTGCTGCACAACCTATGAGTAGGGTTCGTGCCAAGGTTAGTGTGTGTGCTGATCTCCACTGGGAAAGAGACATAGCAGTCGGATAGCTTAGGCTTCAAGGAGTCCATGTTTCTTTGGGGCCTGGCATGTGTTGGTAAAGCTGTATTGCCACAGAATGGGAGAACCTTAGTCCAAGCCTTTTGTGAACATGGAAAATAGATCCTTACAACCTGAATAAAAGGCAAGACCAAGAACTGGGAAAACCAAACAGTGCTGCTCAGTTTGACCAGCAGTGGTATTGGTTTAATGATACTGCAAGCATTGTCTTGCTTTTGTTTTAGTAGCAAAAAAAAAATTTGAAGGGGAAAAATTGTGTAATTTTCCAGCCTGCCTTAGGGTGAAATTTCTGTGACTATCTTCAGCTGGCCTTGAGTTGTGTCCTTGCGGAATGGGATGTTCTCACCTGCTTGTTTTGCTGCCACTGATGTGTGCATGGCTGAGGAGTCAGCTGGATTGAGTTGTGGCTTTGTCTTTAAGTAAGTTTTCACCAAAGATGAAGGTGCAGTGAAGCTGACCTCACAGCTACCTGAGCGCTGTCAGAAGGGTGGTGAGATGGCTCCTGTGGATGAGGAAGCAGCATGTGGATTCTGAAAGGCTGGCTTGAGCCAGCTGTGTAACTTCATGGCCATCAATTCTCTCTTAGGGACTGTATTTTTAACAAGGCATTGTGTTTGTCTTGGGTTTTGTTCAAATGTTAGTACAGATGAGAGTAGTGTGCCTGTGATTTCCATGAGCAGTGTGTGAAGAGCTGGAGCACAGAGCGAACCATGAGCACTTCTTGTGTGAAGTAGTCTTTCATGCATGGTCATACCCTGTAACTAGGTCCATCCTGCTTGTGTAATAAAAACGTGCTGGAGCTCAGAGTGGTACCCTTTGTTTCTGTTCCAGTTGCTTTGTGTAATCAACTTAAAGATAGGGCTGCCTGTTCACATGTTGGTCTGTGGGCAGAGGCAGCAGTGGAGTCAGCAGAGGCCTTGAAATGGACTATTTTTCAATATGGCTGTATAAATTCAGTGCTCTCAGTTAATGGTGCATGGAAAGGGCGCTTAGGTTTTTTCCCCCATAAGCTATCTTTGAAAGGTGAGTCAAAAATAAAAGTAGACTTGATGGAAGAGCCTGGCAAGCTGTTCCGCTCTCAGTATTGCGTGTAAGAGAGGGATGGATTTTGCAGTTCAGACTCTGGTCCTCAGATACTCAATTCCATGCTGGTCTTCACTTTTGCCAAGCTGATTAATGAAGTTCCTTAGTCAATGAAGTGGAGCAGTTTCTTGGTTAATTTGATCTTAACTACTTGAAAAGCACACAGCCACACGCTCATGTGACTGCCCTTTGCCAACACAACTTTAGTGATGTCATGGTGTGTAAAAAGTAAGGCCAGGTCAAAAAGATTCATGGCAATGGCAGCTGTAATACCTGGCCATGCCTGTCTGCCTTGGTCTTCAAGTGACAGCACAGTTGCAAGCTGTACATTGGAACTGCTTTGAAAAAGAACAAGAGGGAAGATGGATTTCTCTGTCCTGTCATCCAGCTTGTTTCCTTGTTAGATTAGGGTTTTCCCTTGGGCAACATGATAGTGGAGTCTGCACCATTTCTCACACACAAAGTGTGATCCTTGGACTTCTGGCAGATGGCCAAAACAATCATGGCTTCACACGTCCTGGATGTTAAGTTATTTGGCATGCTAATGCTTGGCATGCATACGTTTTGTGAACAGGAGGAAGCAAATTATGTGCAGAACTTAAAATCAAGGAACGAATATGCACAGCTCACTGTTCAGAGGTTGGTTGGGGCTTACCACATCCAGGAAATGTTTTTGTGGCTGGATTTCAGTTTGTGTAATGGGTAGCTAGAAAATAAGTTCTTATTCCTGCTTGAGATAAAGAGAAAATGAGTATACTTGTCAGCTATCAGGATTTTGTCGAGATCCTTAGAGGCTTTGGAGTTTTCCATGGATGTAGCAAAGATACCGGTTAGCTTGGAAGAAGTAGTCCAGTTTGTCTTACAATGATATTCACATTTTCTGTGTTCTTAGCTAGGTGCCTGTCTTGTTTCTTAACATATCTCCCTTTAGAAGAGTCTGACAACTGTTTGGCTTCACCTGGATTCTGGTTTTTTGGGATTATGGGGAAGATTTCTTGGCAAGCAGTGGTGCAGCTTGTATGTGTGAGCTTCTGGCTTCCTGTCCTGCCCTGAGTGGTGCAAGAGTCTTAGCAGACTCACAAAAAGCTCGCTTATTTTTTCCTAGGGTGATGGTGGTGGTTGTTATTAAACTGTGCATAGTGTGCCGGGTTCTTTACCAAGCAAGGAGAGGAGTTACTGCTTAAAAAAACTTCACAGCTGAAACTACAAAACCAGCCCCTTAACTGTTTGAAGTTCCTTACCCTAAGAGCAGTTGCTGTTCTGGTTATGGTAATGCTGTACCAATGACAGAGAAAAGTGAGGAAATGTCAGAGCAATTCAAGGGCCAATGATGGATTAGGGTCTGGTAAGAGCTGGTGAAAGTACTGCAAGAAATATGATCTGTTGCTTCTTCTGAGAATGCCTTAGTTTGGAAACTTGTTATAGGAAAATGATGTTGTGGTTGAAGGCCTAGGGCAGAAATGTAAGGGTCTGATTCTTCAGCATTTTGTGCTTCCAAGCTCTTCACCTTTTCAGCCCAATTAGTTTAGTGTTTAGGTAAAAGAATTTTGCATTAGACTAAGCCTTTATTAACCTTGCACCAAACACAGGTGTATGACAGTGGTGTCAGACTGGAGGATATGAAGGGGTTTTAATTTCAGCCCTCGTACCTGTTGATGCTCTTCAAAGCGCAAGTTTTCCTGAGTTGGTGAACATCCTGAGGTGTGAGTCTGTTTTTCTAATAAACACTTCTGGTGCCAGCTTTAGGACCTGCAAGCCACACCTATGAACCTTAATCCTAGGTACTTAACTACTGATTTTGGTTTTTTCGGTAGCTGAGGGAGGACAGGGAAGGGAATTGGTCATTTCTGCTGGAAGGAAGTACAGAGGAGGAAAAGAGTATATGCAGTCATAGGGGAAGGACAAGGGAGGATGAGCAGAGAGGGAGTTACCAGTCCTGATGCTGCAAATCAGGGGTCAGCTTTCAGGGATGTAGTTAGGGTAGAAGGGCTGCTGTGTGCGTTGTGTTTTTACTAGCTGTCTCAGGCAGTAGGGCACAGTAAGACTTGGGAGAAATGAGGAGTGCCTTCTTCCTGCTCAGCTGCATTTCAGCTGTGGCCTGACCCCACACTTGTGTGCAAAATGAGGAACTGAACAGGAAAATTTGGTCCCTGGAGGAACCATAATCTGTAAGTGCAAGAGTGCTACCCACAGGGGAACATCAGCTGCAAGATGAAGATAGTGCATAATTCTAGATACAATGCACAAATAGCGATTAAAGGATCCCAGCTTTCTCTGCAGAGTAAGTTTATCATACCATGCTTCATCAGGTTTTGATTTGACATTAATATTCTGCTAGTTCAATACATGAAGAATAATAGGCTGCTGTATTTTCTTGGGGGCTTTGGTCCTGTTTTAAGGAACAGCTCTACATCTGAGGGGGTTCACCAAAACCTGCTTGTATGTATAACTCGGCTCTGAGAACCTCTAGATTTCTCTTATGTCCTTCTACAAATGCCTGGCAAAGGGTTGCAGAACAATTTCCTTCAGGCATGTATTTTTTAAATTGCATTGAGTTTTCTTGGTGTGTTCTGTTGTTGTTTCTCCGTTCTTAGTTCAGTTCCAGAGGCTTTGTATAAACAACATTCTTTGCTTACAGAAGTTACAAACCTAAGAGGGTGGGAGTGGAATTTTATTATAATATAATCCTGGGCTGTAATACTACATGACATTCCTTGGTGCCAGGTCAGCTTCAGGTCCTCCATTTCCTTGCTTCTCACATGTATTCCTTCACAGGGCTTTGTCCCCTCCATTACATCTATTTATTAATGTGACTGCCCTCTGGACACCAGTGGAGTGAATCCAACTCTAGAGCCTTCTGAATGAAAGTTTAGGTAGCAAATCTATGGCTGTGTATGTTTGAACTGACATAACCAGCTATAATCGTGCCTGTTTGAAGTGCTGTATGTCTTTGTAACAGAGTTTTCTGCCAAGGGTACATGACATAGTGCTAAAACGTCTAATTGTTCTGCAAGATGAGCATGTAGCTAGACATCTTTTTAGGTATTTGTACTGGCAATAGTATGTTTAGTTACTATACGATGTATTGCCAGAAAACAATTCTCCAGTTAGGTAAATCTATAAAATGCCAGTTTGTCAAAGTCAAAAATTCACATCAAATAGCATACCTGGAAGGCAGGAGCCTCATGCTAAGCCCCCTGTGGCTTACTGGCTGTTTTGAGGTGGGTCTCTATCTGTTGTACAGGGAAGCAGGAAAACAACATTGTTTTGTCACTGTATTGAACAGGGAAGATGGTTTGATTTGATGGTGTTGTTAAATGGGAACCCTCCCATGACATATTTCTCTCGTCTCTTTTTCCATTGCTTTGAGAACCAAATGGGATGACTGGAATAAGACCTGTTGTAATTAAGCCAGTTTACTTGTTTCAAGTAGGAATTGATGCATTTTTCAGCCATACTGCCAGCATTTCAATTCAAAATCCAGCATTTGTGGACTCTGACCTGAAGAGAATGTCAAGAGAGGATGTTTGACCATCTTATTGTTCTCATATTTTCAATGATGACTTACATCTTCTGTTTTCTCCCCAGTTATTTGTAGTAGATGTCCAGACCGGTCAAATTACCAAGATTCCTATTCTGAAAGATCGTGAACCTGGTGTGGTGAACCAGCAGGGATGTGGTATTCATGCGATTGAGCTCAACCCCTCAAGGACCCTTCTGGCCACAGGTGGAGACAACCCCAACAGTCTTGCAATTTATCGTCTGCCTACACTCGATCCTGTCTGTGTGGGAGATGTAAGTGGGAGTATCAAGGGAAAACTTATTGTCACTTACAAGAATTATTGCTTTGAAGTGCAAAGTAATGTCAGAGCAAGGTTAAGATTTGGGAGTGGAGGGTGAATTCTGAAAGCTTGAAAACATTGCCAATTAAGTTGGTTTTTGACAATACATCTTAAAAACGAGTGAATACAAAAAATGTGAAACTATTCTCAGTGTTCTCAGTCAGATTTCTTCTTCCTCACCCTCATTCAGGTTTACTTCAGATTACTTTTAAGCACTAAAAACGTAACAAAATCTTAAATGTTAAGGTCTAATTGTGGTGATGACCTCTGAAACTAGTTTTAGTGGAAAAACTATTTTGAGAAGTTCTAAAAGTGATAGAAGCTGTTCAGATGTTCCCCTTTTCCAGTGCAGCTTATGTGTGTTTTATTCCTCCGTCAGAACTTGGCTTTAACTCTTAGCTCTGACTCAGTGGCTTATGGCAGCATGATAGAGTCTTGTACTGTTTATATTTCTGAAACATCATGAGGTTCTTTTTTAAAATAGCCAATCTCAAAAAGGGAGAAAAGGCTAAGATGAGTCTAGTGGTGTCCTGTAAGCATTTCTCTCATTTCTCCTTTTTATTTAGGACTTCACATAGACGTTAACTACAACAGCAGAAGTCAGGTCAGAGTTTCTGCAGTAGCAGATAACCAGCTACTGAAAGGCTCAGCTCTGAATATTTGTTTGACTTGCTATTAATTTGCGTCATGCTGTGACTTTGCAGCTTTTCAAACAGAACTAGAGCCTTGTGGTCTGCTTTTCCCTCCTGTGTTTCTCACCTGCTAAAAGAAAAGTTTCTTGAAGTAAAAGTCTTGAAAAATTAATCTGTAGGCCATATATTGTAAATGTAAGGCTTGGTCACCCTTCATGGTAGGGTCACGTATCTGAGGAAATAGGAGTATGTAGGTACTTTACTGAGTGAAGAATGCTGCTTTCAAAATCGAATATATGAGACCTTAGAATTGAGATCTGTTTGTCCTTGGTCAGAGATGGGTTTTTCTGTCACCTAATTACTCTCTGTTAAACATATGCTTCAAAATCAAAAGAAGTTAAAATTACTGCAAGGTACTTAAACTGCTCCAGCTTGACACTGGAACCTTACCTGTGTGTTTTTAATGTAGATCTGTCATTCTGAGTTAGTACTAAAGATCAAATTGAAGAATACTTGTCTGCTTTGTCGCTGCTTTAGGGTTTAATAGCACATAATCTTTTTTTCTTTTAGGATGGACATAAGGACTGGATATTTTCAATTGCGTGGATCAGTGATACTATGGCTGTTTCTGGTAAAGTTGTTTTTTTATGTCTCTTCTTCCTTTCCAGAATTTTGTACTGATGCACAGCACTTCATATTTCTTAGGGAAGCACCTTTATAAGGGGATTTGAAATCACTTGGAACAACCTTGGCTATTTAAATCCTTCTTGGTCTAGTACAGAGCATTGTTTTGTTTTATTTGTAGGGCTCTGTTCTATATTTGATTTTTGTAGTATTAGAGGGAATATTACTGTCTGTCCAGTATGTGTTCCCACGAGATTATCTCTAAACACAATGTATGGCAGGGAAGGGTTTCACGCAAGAAGAATAATTTCAAGATTAGCATTGGTTATCAGTTAATAACATTTAAATAGAGCTGAACAATATCTGTTTCACTAAATCCTTGAATGTTCCCAGAGGTGGGGCATCCACTACCTCTGTGGATGACCTGTTGCAATGCCTCACAACCCTCTTGGTACAAAATGTCTTCTTCTGTAGCCTGACTCAGGAGAAAACAAAGACAACTAAATTGGAATAATAAAATTGTTGAAGTTAGGAAAGACGTTTAAGATTGAGTCCAACCATTAACCTCACACTGCCAGTCTACCACTAGGCCATGTCCTTGAGTGCCACATTTACATGTTCTTTAAGTACTAGGGATGGAGGCTCCATCACTTCCTGTGGCAGCTTTTCCAGTGCTTTGCAACCCTTTAGTGAGGTAATATTTCCTAATATCCAGTCTAACCCTCCCCTGGCACAACTTTAGACCATTTTCCTCTTATCATTACGCCTGTTACTTGGGGGAAGATGCCAACCTCCACCTTCCTACAACCTCGTTTTAGGGACTTGTAGTGAATGATAAGGTCTCCCATCAGACTCCTCTTCTCTAGACTAAACAATCCTAATTCCATTCACTAGCTTTGTTGCCCTTTCCTGGACACGTATTCCGACACTGCTTTAGTCTTACAGATTTCAATTGCTTGTGTATCTGAAAGTGTGGAGCTGAAAAGTTTGAACTCCAAATGTTGAGGATCTAGCAAATAAATTTATCCAAATTAGGATACTAAATGCAATTTTTTTTGTGCTTTTATTGGGGCAGGTTAAATTCCACAGGAATTAAAAAGAGAATTTGGTCCTGTGACACATCACACTAATCATACAGCCTGAGGTTCAAGATTAGTCAGTATATTTTCTCACTGCTGTCAAAACTGAGAGAAAACAAAGAGGACCCAGAGACCAGATTATTATTCTTCTTGCTTGCATTCATTTCAATAGGAATAAAGTGGGGCTCTGCTTGTAGAACCTTCACCAGTATATTTTGCTAGTCTGTAACCATAAAGTTCAAGTCTTGACGGAGCTGAGGTAGACTCATAGAATTGCTTGGTTGGAAAAGACCTTTGAGATCAAGTCCAGCTGTACCTGTCTGCTACTAAACCAGATCCCTGACGACCTCATCTACCCATCTTTTAAATACGTCTAGGGATAGTGACTCCACTACCTCCCTGGGCAGCAGAGCCCAAGAACCCTCTCAGTGAAGAATTTTTTCCTGGTGTCCAGTCTGAGCTTCCCTTGGCACAACTTGAGACCATTTCCTCTCATCCTATCCCCTGTCACTTGGGAGAAGAAACAAGCACTCACCTCTCTATAACCTCCTTTCAGGGAGTTGTGGACAGTGATGAAGTCTCCCCTTGGCCTCCTTTTCTTCAGTCTGAACAACTCATTTTCCTCAGCTGCCTCTAATAAGACTTGTTCTCTAGCCCATTTGCTAGTTTCATTGCTTTTTTGTGGACGTGTTCCAGCCCCTGTCTGTCTTGTCCACTGACTGGACGAGAGATTTTGAGATGTCAGAATCATCAGATGGGATGAGTAATTCCCAGGATGGCATGGGCCTGCAAATGAAGGGTACTGTCCTTGGTTTCAGGGCTGACCAGTTGAACAGTATACATGGACTTTTTTCCCTTGCTGAGGCTATTAAAAGAGACTTGTTCCTCCAAGTGTGTCGAGAGGTTTAGAAATTCTGGTGCTGAGTCTTCATCCTCTGTAACAAGCAAGATTAGGTGCCATTAAAAACGATCAGCGTGCAAGTTAACTGGCAGGTTGTAGAGTTGTTTGGTCTGCTGCTCTGCAGCGCCTTTAGGAAGCTCTGTTTGTATTTGGCTATAGGTGGTGATGGGGACAAATGATTAAATCCATCTGTGAGAGACAAAGCCATCTCTGCCATGTTGGACCACCTGTATTACAAGAAGATGTTTTACTTAACTGTCTTTGCAGCTCATTCCCTGTGATGTACCAAAGCCAGTAAATTTGATAGTCTCATTGTCTGGGTCCTTTGCCCAGGGTGCAAAAATCCAGCCCACATACAGAGTAGACATCTCAGAGCTGGGTACTGGGAGGTAACTGTGAAAAGCTAGCACATTTTTTTCCTAAGTTCTATTTTGTTTTATACAGTTGAGGTAAAAAGAAACATTAACAGTCTTTCTATCCCAGTCCTAGGGAATTTAGAGTCCTAGAACTTTTCTACATGTGCTCAGAGTAAGGGGCTTTAAGATTCAGGGCCTGTTTTTCTACAGGGCAGGTGTTTTACTGTGTTAATGACAATTTAGTGGGGCTTGATCCTTCCAGGTTCTCTCTGTTCCAGTCTGTTATCTCAGCAGTGTTTTTGTTGCTTGCAAGTTCCTGATTAGTTCGTCCCGTTTCTCTTTCATGTTCTCAGCTCACGGTCGTTTCATGTACTCCCTCAGTTCTTTCCCAGCTGCAGCTTCTGACCTTTGGTGTCTCTTTCTTCTACAATCTGATGTAGATATTTAGATGTTTCTAGCATCCTAAAGACATGAAATATTTCTTGTGTGACTTATAAGAGGAGGATGATTGTGCTTTTCACATTGTGTAGGGGATGGAAACTAAGGTACATGTCATACCTGCCAGGGCTGACTTAATGGAAGAGCTGCCTAAACACCAGAAGGGATGGGTATGGGGCCTTCAATTAATCCTGTGTCTATCTACAAACCAAAGACATTCAGCTTTCTTCATTCAGAATTGTTACTCTTACTGATTTATATTTGGTTTAATATCTTCAAATTCATTCAGAAAAACAAAATGAGTTTTTGCTTTTTCAACCTCTGTTCCTGTGTTAGAACTTTCAAACAAAAGGTTGTGTGGATTTAACCAAAATGATTCTACATGTAGTTCTGATACAAATTGGTACAAATTGTGGTGCGAAATAGACGTTTCTGTTCAGCTCACATATGTATATCCATTATCCATAAGTGTGTACTGGCAGAAATCATGTGAACCCAAACTCGCGTAGACACAGATGAGTTCTCTGGGGGGTGTTTGTATTGTCTTAACAGACTGCAGGCTGTTCAGTCTCCTCTCGAGTTTATTCTACGTGTGACTCTCCAGGATGCATCAAAACCCACAACCCTGTACAACAATAACCACTAATATGTTTGAAAACAGAGGAGGTGATCTGGCTACTTGAAAACCATGTGGACAAACCAGTTGTCAATGAGTTCACAATGTTATCTGCTTTACAGCCCAGTAGAATGAAGGTTAGTAATATAGAATATACAGGTGCCAATAGTGTGTTCAGTTAGATTAATTTAGCAGCGTCCTTCTTTTTTCCAGCACCTCTTGTTTGTTCCTTTTTTTGAAGAGGGAGTTATGTGTATGTAAAATGGACTATTTATTTATGGACTGTTTATTCAGGTTCCCGGGATGGTTCGATGGGTCTCTGGGAAATCACAGATGATGTGTTGTCCAAAAGTGATGCCAGGCATAATCTCTCTCAAGTTCCTGTCTATGCCCACATAACACACAGGGCTTTGAAGGATATTCCCAAGGAGAACACCAATCCTGACAACTGCAAAGTCCGAGCACTGGCTTTCAACAATAAGAACAAGGTCAGTAACAAAAGCTAGGTGGTTAAGAAGTCCTAAGACTGTCTGTATGTATAGAAAAAGGAAAGAGTCATCTGAATCAGAAATGCTGGAGAAGCATCCTAATATTTTTCCCCTCATCCTTTTGCGTCTTTCTTATATGGGATGGTAATCTTCATCCATGCTGTCTGCTTCTGCACCAGATGAATGGAGAAGTCCACTGGGAAAAAAAATCCAACGTTTTCAGAAGGAACAGATTTCCTGTGGGTTTGATTTTAATCTTGCACCCTGAGGAGGGTGGGGGAATGTTTACAAGAAACAGATAAAGCACCAGAACACTTCTTGCAGCTTGAATCTCACTCTTGAGTGCTCTTGCTGCTTTCTTCCTCTTTTGTGAAGACCGGCTAACCCTCGGGCAGTTCCTGTTTTGAGGGCTGGATTGTT
Source organism: Clamator glandarius (assembly GCA_033459285.1). Lineage (NCBI taxonomy): Eukaryota > Metazoa > Chordata > Aves > Cuculiformes > Cuculidae > Clamator > Clamator glandarius. The sequence continues at coordinate 18,132 of JAUNZM010001576.1, forward strand.
ACTGAGTTGCTGAGCAAGTGAGGTGACTGAAACACAGGACAGGTGCCAGTGCTTACTTTGGTGTTGTTTTGTGGGCATTTGATAAACAGTGAATGCTGATCTTTTGTTGTTACCAGTGAGAACAGCAATTCATCCTCCACTACTTTTCTTTGCACCCTCCAAGAACAGAGAAGTTCTGAAGTGGAGGTGAATGTGCTCTCGGAAACACGGTGATCCTGTGTACTTGATTTTTAACTATAGCTGTTAAATACCTCCCTGTGTTGGAGAATTCAGATAGCTTTTTCAGTAGACTAGTACCTGCAAAGAAATACTTACTTCAGGGTCAGAATCAGTCTGGGAGCTGCTGAAGAGAAATGCCAACTCTATCTTGCACTGTCTAATGCCTCATTATTTGATTATCTAATAAAATCTGTACTTTTGAAAGCTGTTTTTGATTATTTGCTGTTTTATTAGTTCTTGTTCTACCTGGCATCTTTGTGCTGTATTGCATTCTAGCAAAATCAGGATAAAACGAAAATTTATCTTGATAAGTATGTACAGGGTTGTGATGAGTTTAGTCTGGAAGGTGCAGCCTGCCTGGTAGAGAGTGTGAGTTTGAGAGGACATCTGTAATACAGAAAGTAACTCTTTGTTGTTTTTTTCATAGGAGCTGGGAGCTGTGTCCCTAGATGGGTATTTTCATCTCTGGAAGGCAGAGCACACGCTTTCAAAGGTGCTTTTCGGTTTGTCGTTGTGAAGTTTTAGCAATTGTCAGGCAGTTACAGCTGTTCACTATTCTTCATCTCCTTTAAATGAAGAAAGAGGAATAGTGTTTGTAAGAAGACTTAAAAGCTTTAAATGTCCCAAGAGTTAGAGCATGAGGAGAAGAACTCTGCGCTCCTCTTGCTTTGGAGGATGAGAGATGCTCTTAAAGTTTTGCCAGTTCTGGGGGAACTGATGTGAACCATTCCTTAGGGTATGATGGCTGCTTGATTGTAAAGTGTTGGTAAAGGAAGCCGCACCTATTCAAGTATAGTTGCAGACCAAACCCAGACACGTCTGTGGTTGTGTATGAGGTAAGCTTGTTCAGCTGAGAGCTGAATGATGTCTGTGTACACCTGCTGAGAAAATAATGCCAGTTTAGAAAGGTTTAAAACCAATTGCCAAAATGTGCGTTGTTCTTTGCATAACGCTTGGCCTCAGCCTTTATGAATCTGTTTGGTTCATCAGACATCCAATCTCCTTCAGGCTTTTTCTCTGGGTCAGGTTGTTGTTCTTCTCTTGAAGTTATATTTTTATGGTGAACTTATTTTTCGTCTGCAGTTTGATCCTTTCACTGCAGCTTCCTTGAATGTAGCTTACAAAATTGTTCCGTTAACATATTACTCTTTTTCTCACAGTGGATTGATTTTTATTTCTTCTGTTTGCAGTTACTTTCCACCAAGTTGCCATACTGCAGGGAGAATGTGTGTTTGGCTTATGGTCAAGAATGGTCAGTGTACGCAGTGGGATCACAGGCGCATGTCTCCTTTCTGGATCCCAGGCAGCCTTCTCACAACGTTAAGTCCGTCTGTTCCAAAGAACGAGGCAGTGGTAAGAAACATTCTCAACAGACACTTCAAGTGGTTGGGTTGCAGAAATAGCCATTAAGAGTGCAGTAAGATAAACTTCTAATTAATAGGAAGGGCTCTTTCATGCGTTAGACTGAATAATTAATAGTGTATGTAGGTTTTGCTTTTATGACAGTGAATGTTGAGCAACCACTAAACCAAACTTACAAGCAACTCTGAAATCTAATGATAGACAACATTAGTGCTTTTCTGATCAACTAAATTGTGCACTGATTACTACTGAAACTTTAAAAGTGTGCATTTAAATTCTGCTTATTTTTTACTGGGCCTTACTCTGTTTTACTTTTTCATCTCAAAGCAAATCCTGTCTCTGTACCAATGTTGATACTGTCTATCCTTGCTTTTTCCTTTGGGAACAGAAAAGAGGCAGGTTATTTGCTCTGTACTGTTGTATTGGCAGTCTGTGCTGTGAGCCAATGCTTGATTTGTAATTTTAGAGCCGTCAGTCAGACTCTTGATTTTCTATGTATATTCACTTTTACAAAAACGCATTCTAAAAAAAATGATGCAGATTTAAATGCCGTTTTCCTTTTCTGATGTGGATGCAGTTTGTCAACTGAAACTCCTTATCCCAGGGCCAAGTGTGAGGTCTTGCAGGTTTTATAGTCCCCTAAGAGCTACTTCCTGTGTCCTGTGTTTTTAAGCATTAAAAGTTGCTGTGCTGTGATGCCCATTTTAAACACTGTTAATCCCAGACTAATAAATAGTGGTCCTTGCTCACCTCATCTTTTCATTGGTCAAGTTATCATGTAAGACATGTAGGTAAGGGTTAGGTAAGTTTTATTTTTGAGGTTACTGGAGTTCTCGTGGTGCTGTCTAGGTGACTTTCAGGGTCTGTTTCTTTCAGATAGAGGAAAAATTTCTGTAATATGAGAAAAGGTGCTTCACTAGCTCGTGTTGCCACCTGAACATCCTACCAGTAATCAACAGCCCTTGTTCTGACACTCTGTGATGTTCCTTGACACTGTCACCCTTCAGTATCACAGGAAAGTAATACCAAGATACTGGAGTGCAGTGCCCAGTGGTGGCTGAAAGTTTCTGCCTTGAGATTGTCCCTGCTTGAGGGCTGATCTCTGTATAGATGATATCTCTGGACCATCTCCAGTTAGTGTCTGGAGAAAGCCTTTCTCTGATGTTCTTTTCTGTTTGGCATAGTAGGTGGATATTTTTTTGGCATGGTCATGGAGGCACTTAAGTAACATTAATTCCCAAGATCCTGAGTGTTTCAACTTTCTATTGATCTCACTGAGGCTTGGAGTGGTGCAGTGCCTCTGGAACATAGGCTATTTATTGATTTGCTGACTTAAGTCTGGGTTGGCTTTTAAGTGCTTTGAAGTGTTACCTGAATGTGGCTTCAGCTTCTGCATGCACCTGCTGAACCTGATAAGGCCGCATTAAGTTCAGGTCAGTAGTGCTGCTGCAAAAGCAGGTCAGAGAACGGCTGTTGCTTAGTGAGACTGAAACTCAGGCTTGTTTCTACCCAGTGTATAACTCTGTGTGATCTATGTGAGATGGCAGCTAAGGCATTTTAGTGCATCTTATGAAAGCTGCTTTTTCTTATCAGCTGTACAAGGAAATGCAGGCCTTGGAGTCTAGTTCTCGATCTGCAAGAGCAGCTGCTTTTTGTTCAGATGACACTTGACTTTGCATCCTGAAGGCAGCGATGGTAATGGGCAGAGCTTGTGCGGCAGGAACTGCTGTGGCTGCTCTGTGAACGCACTACTCCGTCTTCACTTCCTTCTGGGATATGTCGGGCCTCCCTGCCTCTCAGAAGTAAGACTTAATTTGCTGACCTCAGTAGTCCAGGTCCACAGGTGGTAGAGTGCTGGAGATGGATATGCGTGAAGAGCTTACTGTGGTCAATTCTAGGCACAGGTTGTGCTTTTGGTTTGATGAGGGTAATTAATCTGGCATACTTCAACCTCTTAGAAGCCAATTTGAAGTGCTGAATTCTTGAAAGCCTGTTCTGAACATCCTCTTAACAGTGGTTACATCACATATTGCTCTAGTTATTTTTTTTTTATTAGAAAAAGATCTGCGGTAGCTCTGCTTTTTATAGCTTTTATTAATAAATTGCATTGAAAAATATATGCCATCTGCTTTCACTCTCCATCACCTGTTTCTGTTGAGTAGTATTCTGCTGAGTTGCTTGTCAAGAGCAATTTTGCAGCGAAAATAAGAGGGTCCCCTCTTGTGCCTTTTTCCTCTTATCCAAGTGGCTGCGCTTGATTGCAGAGGTCTCAAAGCTTTCTGCATGCATTTGCCAGAGCCAGGCCCTGGTAATTTGGTGGGGGGAATTGTCATTTCTGTATGAATCCAGTAAATCCATTTCAGCAGGTGTGAGGCGTGCACAGTGGTTTCCTGCTTACTGAGCCTGCAGGCAAGACTTCACCTCACATCTGGAGCACAACAACGCGGCCCTTCTTGTTCTAAGTGCATGTCACAAATGCTGCTGGCTCTGGATGTGACATCAGGTTGCGGAGGTGGAAGGATGAGGATGTATTTCTAGTTCAGACAAAAAGGAAGGGGAAACTCCCTGGCTGCCTCCACACCTCTCGGGTGTTGTTGTCACGTGTCCTGTGGGGTGTATTCCAGCACGATACAAGTTTTGACGTTGAGTCCCACTTGGAATAGTGACAGCAGCTGGCATGTGGACGTAGCTGGCACAACTTGCTTCTTTTTCCCTCCTGATTGAATGCTTGTTTTGGCTGTAATTCAGTGGTACTTTGAGTGGTACTAGAGTTTATAACCTGGCATCATGTTGTACAGGAAAGAAAAGCATCGATGTAGTGGGCACAGAAGAGTTGTTTGGGGTTATTGCACAATAAATTGAGATGAGATGACAGGACTTTTTGCTAATTGCACATTCCTGCATGCAGAATCTTCCCAAGACGGTTGCCAAGAAATTCTTGTTTAACTGAGGCTTTGGATTTAGGTTTTGTGAAAACAAAAATGTGCTCCTTGTACTGAACCTAGAGGCATAACTGAATTGTGCTAGCAAGTTTTTTGTCTGGGCTTGGAAACATTCTCTGGCTTCCCATATGCTGGCTTAATATGGTGCAGCTTAGGTTTTGGGATTCCTAGTGTGTTTCCATTGCTAAAAAAGCCAGCTACAAAGAGAAAAATGTGGAGTGGAGGTAGCTTCAAAATTGTTTATAGAATCATAGAATGGTTTGGGTTGGAAAGGGCCACCCAGTTCCAACCCTGGGCAGGGACATCTCCCAGCAGACCAGGCTGCTCATGGCCCATCAAACCTGGCCTTGAACACCCCCAGGGAGGGGGCAGTCACAGCTTCCCTGGGCAACCCTCATAGTGAAGAATTTCTTTTCAATGTGTAATCTAAATCTTGCTCCTTCCAACTTGAAGCCATGCCCGCATGTCCCATCGCTCCATGCCCTTGTAAATAGTCCCTCCCCTTCAAGGCTTCCTGTAGCCTCTTCAGGTACTGGAAGGCCACTCTAAGATCTCCCTTGGAGCCTTCTTTTCTCCAGGCTGAACAAGCCCAACTCTCTCAGCCTGTCCTCAGAGCAGAGGTGCTCCAGCCCTCTGATCATCTTTGTTGGCCTTCTTGAGACCCATTCCAGCAGTTCCATGTGAAGAGATCCTGATCTATCTTAGCAGCAAAGTGACTGGTGATTTATATGGTTACACTTGCTTACGGCTCACCTGCTGATCAGCAAAATGCAGTTGTTGGCAGCTGGGACAGTAATTTTTATCACATGGTCGCTTATCACAGCTCTGCAAGTAACTAGATTGGTTGTGAATTCGAGGGGGAAACCCATGCGGTATCCTTTCCTCTGTCTGCAGCCATGTACTCAGTCATCATGTGTTCACTTAGGCTTGTGGCAGACAGAACAAAGCTGCTTTTGATCCTAAATGGCTGTCACACTCCAAGGTAGACAGAGTAGGACCCAGAATTGTATTTAAACATTTAGTTTATTACCTACAATGTTACAATTCTAAGTCAAGAATATAAGCTTAAATCTAGACCAATATTAGCATCCTATAAGTGTTTGAAAAAAGGAATATACAACCTGTATGGAGTTCACTGATGTTCTTTAGATGTTTCCTTGAAGCTGCTGTGAGTGACGTTTCTGCAAATGCTCTGGTATTTGTGGATTGTTGATGCTGATGGAGGGTCTCAGGCCAACTGAGAGGGAGCTCCAATTAGTGCTTGCTCCTCTGATTCTCTTACAGTCCCTTCTGGAGTGATAACGTCAGCCCATCTCCTTTACCTTTAGTCGGTGGCACCAATGGTAGGGGACACAGTGGATTGCAGTGCAACCCCTACCCATGTGTAGGAGTCCAGAGAGCTCCAGGGTCATAGATCAGGATGTTTCCATCATAAGAAACTCATAGTATTTCTGTTCACAAATCTTATGAATACTTTTCTTTTGAGGATCACCTCCCAGTCTTTGGTTTTGTTCTGCAGTTATGATGTACCCCGGCATACCTGCATGTGGGTATGTGGGGAGAAGGGGGTGACCGTGGGCCAGTTTGGTCATCCTGATAGGCAAACGAGTGGCAGAGACATAATCATGTATTCTCCCTACTTGTCCTTGCTGCACAGATGGGCTTTGTTATGGCCACTGATGTGGAGTGGCCACCAAACCTCCCCCTGGCCCCTCTCCACCCCGTGGCTCAGCAAAGCAGCAGCCTCTTCAGCAGCTTCAGGGGGGGGATGTGGTGGGGGTATGTCAATGTCTTATGATCTTCCCTTACCTGGCAGCGTGGGGGCTTGCTGAGATGCTAGAATCACTAGGTTGGAAAAGACTTTTGATATCATCAAACCCAGTTGTACCTGTCCACTACTAAATCATATCCCTGAGCAGCTCATCTTCCCATTTTTTAAATCTCTCCAAAGATGGTGACTCCAACACTTCCCTGGACAGATGTTCCAGTGCCTGAAAACTGTTTTGGTGGAGAAATCTTTCCTAATGTCCAATCTGAACCTCCCCTGGTGCAACTTGAGGCCATTCCCTCTTGTCCTATCACTTGGGAGAAAATGGATGCCAAGCAGTAGCACTGGAGAGCCAGAGCATCTGTCTTCCTTACCGATTTGTGTGTCCTTTCTCTGACAGGTATTCGATCAGTGAGCTTCTATGAGCACATCATCACAGTGGGAACGGGGCAAGGTTCCTTATTGTTTTATGATATCAGAGCCCAAAGGTTCCTGGATGAAAAGCCCCTACATACCTGCTGCAGTCTGAAGCAGAAAATAGGAGGCAGTGAAATTCTGAAGCTGACTACTGGGAAAGGCTGGCTGGTGAGTAGCTTGTAGGTATGTGGGAAACACTCATTCACTGGTAAACTATTGAAAAGGACAGTGTCTTCAAAGCCAAGATAATAATATTTTTATTTTACAATTCAGCACTGAATTGGATGCCCTTCTAAGAAAGTTTTAGTTTAGTTTTAGACAAAGAACCATATAAATCTCTCCAAGATTGCTTGTAGTTATGGAGTGTTCGACTATGTCCAGAGACTCCTTTCAGGTTATCATTTGATCTAAGACAACCACATCTTGCTAGACAACTAAACATCATGTTGGGAGATTGTCTGCATATTATCTCTTGATACAAGACAGATTTATATGACAAGGTAATTAAACATACAAACCAGTTGCAGCAAAACTTATCAATTAATTCTCACAGGTACGAGTGACTCTTTATGCAGGAGTGCCTTAGGGACAGGAAAGCCATTCTTTTTTTAGTGATTGGAGCTGCTGGATGAAATGCTCCCCAGCAGAACTGTGATCATGGCAAGCCAGAAGTGCTGCAGAACTGCTTTCTGCAAAAGCTTTTGAAAGAATATGGAATGCTTGTTTGCTTGAGCATAAGCCATACTGACACCTTTTCTTATGCACTGATTCACATATGAACTACATCTGCTGTCTTGGTTTTCAAATGTAACCGATCTTCCTAGTTTGTGAATCTCAAACGCAGAACAGCTGTCTTCTTTCAGAAACGTGCTACCCTAGTGTAGTATTCAAAATAATTGTCTTCCTTCAGAAGTGTGCTACCCTAGCATAGTACTCAAAATAAGGAATTCAATGCAGTTATGGGTGGTTTTAGGAAGAGTGGCTTCCTGGGGTAGTGCCACAGCAGGCGCTGCAGTTCCATTTCCTGTCTGTTATAAGGCAATTAATGGCTCTGCCCAACTTCTCTCCATTATTTCTTGTATCATTGTGATGTAACTTTAAAAACTAGTGAAACTTGATATCTTCCCTGCCCTTCACCTTCTTGGCTCTAATGTTTGGCCCAAATGGCCTCAGGAAAAGCTTCAGGATAACCCTGGTATCTTCAAGTGGATCTGTCTGAAGCTTCAGAGAGTTAAGGGAAGATCCCTTTTTAGGCTCCAGAAGCTACCTTCTGCTTTTGTGAAATAAGGCTTTGGTTTGTTTGGCAACAATAACATTCTAAACTTTTCTTTAACAGAATCATGATGAAACCTGGAGGAATTATTTTTCTGACATAAATTTCTTCCCAAATGCTGTTTACACCCACTGCTACGACTCGTCTGGAACAAAACTCTTTGTGGCAGGAGGCCCCCTTCCATCAGGACTTCATGGGAATTACGCTGGTCTCTGGAGCTAATGATAATTCTTTATAAATGCTGATCCTCACACAGATTTCCACTTTTCTTTTCCTTTTCTTAATGACAGAGTTGTGTGATGCCATTGATTTCTAATTTTAATGCAAGTTACTTTTTAGCAGAGTTTTCTGTTGGTCTCCAACAGTTTTGTACATCTTTTGGAACCAGTTTTTTTGCTTTAACCTCCTTGATCCTTTGTAACGGGGGGGGGGGTTTGAAATCCCTTTGTTGTATTTACTCAAAATGACTCTTTTCTCCCACATTTAGGCTGTCTTGGCCACATGCCCCCTCCCCTACTTTGCTGTGAGGTGGGATTCCTTTCTTATAGAGTGGTTGCTCCTGGGCTTTCTGTGAAAGTCAAGGGGCTGCGTGTGTGCAGATACTTTGTGTCAGTTACTTTACCTGGAGCAAGGACTACTTGTAATTAAAAAAAAATATAAAAAAAAAATATTTATAAGAGATAAGCTACTACTTTATCTGCAGAGCCTGGCCCTGGCCTGGGTTGATCTTATTTTTTAAAAGTACAAGTCTAATGGCACTGTTTGTACGTAGGGGATATGATAATTTTCAGCTATATTCATTGCAGCCCAGTGACAGATTCCCCAGGAGTGTTGCTCACCAAGCCCAAACTGCAGAAGTGCAGGAGTTCTTGAAAGTGTGTTTGTATTTGAATTGTAGTTTCCAGCAGTGCCAGGAGCATAAATTGCTCTTCTGTTCCTTCTCTGCCTGTCCCAGGTATCAGCTTGCACAAATGGAGTTTGTGTTGGCTGTTCTGCAGCGTGGCTGTTGCTGAGTGAGATGACATTGATGGCCTACAGAGGTGCTGAGAAGAGATGGGAACCAGGGACAGAGTGTTCTTGTCATTCAAAATGAACTGAATCTATCTATTTTCCATATGAGCCAAGGTTCCTACATCTGCTGTTGTGGTAGCTCATGGGTTCTTCATAAACTGCCTAAAATCCAGGACATTTTTAGTCCCACATTTCCCATTGTCGCTGTTTCCACACAGCAAGATAACTTGCTGTTAGCTCACATTGCTGTAGCATTCTCTGTCATCCTGCTTGCTCCAGGAGAGGCTCAGTAACTCCTCAAACCTTCTGCTGCCTTCTGCGTTCAGACTCCCTCACTTTATGTGGGACTAGATGGGGATAATAGGTCCAATGCCCTTCACATCTAGCTGTGAAGTGTATGTATTCCAGGTTGATGGTCTTATCTAATACTTGGCTAAAATGCAGGAGTCGAGGGTGTCCAGCCTTTTGGCAGGCAGTAAACTCTTGGCTTGTTACCTATGCCTTTGCATTCTGATGGGATGAATGCCTTGCCCCTGCCCCAGTGGAGCAGAATGTGCCAGTAGCTCACTGCTTTAGCGCCAAATGGGCAGCTGGTGGAGGCTGAGAAGAGAGACAAGGCTGGGACATGCACTGTCCTACTGTCTCTGCTGAAAATAACTGCCACCACTGCAGAGCAGCTTTAGGCCCTTACACAGTCCCTGCCAGGCTGCCAAAAGCTTGTCTGCCTGTGTCCTTGCAGCCCCTCTCATCTTTGTACTTGGTGTCTTCATCGGTAAGGCCAAGCAGTGAGCGTCAGGCCTAATTTCCAGTTGGTAGTAGAGACTTGGATGGAAATCCTGCGAGGAATGCGGTTCTCTCTCATCTGGGTGGAAATCCTTGCAAGGATTCCATCCTTTCCCAGATGTGCGCCTGACCCAGCAGTGTAGTGGGTGCTTCACAAACAGATCTCATGGCATTTTGCAATTCAGCTTCCCACTTGGGCTGATTGCTTAAATTGAATCAGTTCATGGCATCGTATGTGTGGCTATGCAGGCTTTTCTCTGAAATGGGGTAAATTATAAACCATGGAGTAGACAAGGAGATCTCAAATTTGTTTAGAGTTGATTATTGTTTCTGAAGATGTTGTAATGGTGTCTGTGTTGTTCTGTGATGGCACCATACTGCTCTGGTTACATTAGGGGTTTTGAATACTGGAAGTACAGAGAAAAACAAGCCTTGTTGAAGCTTGGCAGCATGTGTATTTCTATGATTACTCTTCCAGGTGCTGTGTAAGATCACTCTGTTACAGGGAACATGTTCTGCTTAATTTGTTTTTATTTGGGCTTGGTTTGAGGTGCTGCTTCTTTTCTTTCTTTTTTTTTTTCCCTAAAGAAACAAGATGCTTGAGTCCGAGTGTCCTCCAGTCCTGCTGAAACAACAGCTACTAGTTAGGTGCTTAGTGTCACAAGTGCCAAAGGGAAATTCCCATTCTGGAAATCCTAGCCTTGATATTGATCTATTAATGGAAGTAATTAATTGGATGAATTGAATTGAATTAATTCCAGGTCTGGATGAGGGGGCAAAAAGGGTGTTTGTGTGGTCTGAACTGCAGCCTCTGAAGACAGAGGCTGGTCGTCTGAGTCAGCATCCTCTAGGTTACTGAAGAGGCACCCCTGGGAAGTGTCCCCCTCTGCTGACCCTTCACTCCTAGAGTACCTCAGTCTGCGGTCCAAAGGCCTGACGGTATGAGTGCCCTTTTCCTCCTCCTTTTTTTTTTTTTCCCTTTGGAAGCTTTGGACAAGTGTTGGAAGAATCTGGACCATGATGTGAAGTTCCTCATGTGCTCGTTCACACATGCTTCTGTGTTTTCTGCTTTCTGTGTGCTTTCTTGCTAAGCAAACCTCTCAAGGGGAGGGAGCCATCCTTCTTGCTATATGAAAATCCCCCCAAACACTGTGTTAGAAAGCGAGGTGGAGGAAGTTAATGATGTGTGAACTGTCCTCCAAATATAAGTGATGGGAGAAACATTAGAAAAAGCCATGTTTTCTTACTTGATTTTATGTTGTTGCTCCATTGGGTTAGAGATCAGAATTGAAATCCAGGATCATGGTGAGAAATGCAGGGGTTTCCCATCAAAGTATAGGAATGCCTGTACAGGAGGGAATTTCCGGGCTCCACGTGGAAGGAAATTGAGTGCACCCCATTGTTCGCACGGCAGATACACCCCCGCTGTAGATTTAATTCAGTTTGGTGCTTGACTACTCATTAAGTAATGGAAAAAAATGAATTCTTGAATGGCTCTCTGGGCCTTGCCCAGACCCCCTAACATTCATGTTTTCCTAATGATTTCCCCTCCTTGCTCTTTCCTGCCCTCCTGAATGGTCTGCTTGTGGTTGCTTCCTCCACCACAAGTCACCCCAGTCTTTACTACAGCAATATTGTACTTGCAGAGGTGACCTCTGCCGAGCAGAAACACACTTGCTGGCATTTTGTCAAGCCAAGCTTGAGACCTTCAATTTGCTTTATTTTGACCTAGGTAAACCTTTGAGGCTGGCTCTGACTGTGAAGTGGGGCACTTGCCCTTGTACAGTTTGACTCATGGGAGGATCACCCAGTAACAGTCCATTCCTGGGGGCGGACAGATTCTGGTTTATCTCACATTAGGCACTTGAAAGAGAAAATAACTTTAATCATAACAGACCTTCCAACTTTCCCTCCTGCTATTGGCTTTTAAGTTATGTGGCATCTTTTATGCCACTGGTGAGTGTAGGAAGCAGTTAATTTTACTGTTCAGCTCTTTTCAGTACACTGACATGTTAATTAGGGTATCTTTGGGTATTACATTTTCATTATTCATAATCACATGTAATCAAACTAGTGACTTAATTATGGGTTTGATAGTACCCAGCTTGTAACTCTGGTAACAACCCCTCAGCAGCAGTTGGGTGTTCTCAATGGATGTTCCCAAGGAAGCAGAAGCTACATTGCTATACTCCAGGCAACACAGCAATGAGTGTGGTGCTCACTCTCTTCACCAAACACCTTGTTCTGGGTTATTCCTCCAAATATCTCTCTTGCATAGACAGGTTGGACAGGGAGAATTGTTAGTGCTCTCCTTGGGTGCTTTCTGGGATGGTGGCCAAGAAGTGAGTCCGTTTGTTTAGTTTGCTCATCATTGCTGCTAGTGTTAGCCCAGGGTGAGTAATTTACCAAAGAGTCGTTCATAGGTGTTTGTTCCTAGTCGCAGTTGTTCATTTTCCACATAGATGTATCATTAATGCTGATTGCAGGAGTGCCCAGTAATCTTCTAGATCTTATCTGTCCACGAAGGCTACATTCACATTGTGGGTGACTCTTGTAGCTCCCTTAATGAGGGAGACTCTTGAACTTTGTTATGGGGATGTATTTGCTGCCTCCATTTGAAGTCTTTGGCAGCTTGCTTTTTTTTATGTACCAGTTATTCTCTAGAGTTTCATGCTCTTCCTTCACCTGAGCACTTGTTTTGTATGTAACTTGCAGCTACAGAGTTAACATTAAAATTATGATCCAGAGATGTCCACTGGTGGTTTGGTGTCTTAATTTCTGACCCTTGGTTGAGGGGCACTTGCTGACCTTGTGAACTGGTGTCCCTTGCCTGGTACAGGTGTGAAATAAAACAGGCTTGCCTAGACCCTTCTCACTGGTCACGGGTTCACTTCTTTTGCAGGAAACCAAGAACAAATCAACCATCAACTGCTGCAGCTCAGGAATGCAGCAGCATCTTTCTGCAGCTGGGTGGGAGCCGAGATCTGTTTCTGGTGGCCTGATCCCCCTGTTTTCTATGAACTCACTTTTCCAAGGTGTCTGAGAGGTTCTTAAATAGCTTCTGCTGCAATTGCTGCTCTGACTAAATTGCAGAACTGCATATTCCTAGGAACACCGAAATGCAGGCAGAGCTGAGCCTCTGTGCAGCCGTGACTCCCACGTTAACCAGGAACATGCTCTTTAGCTTAAAGCCAAGTGAAAATCCTTATGGGCAGCGCTGGCCACAGCAAAAGTCCATGGTGTGACCTCAAAATAAGATGCATTTCTGAGTGTTGCAGTGCCTTTAGTAGCTTATTTTAAAGTATCTGAAGCACAGACCCTGGGAATTTTTCCATGTTGCAGGCAAGGAGAGTGGAAGAGAAAATACAGCCAACGTTAGTCTGAAGGGACCTCCTGTGTGTGCTCTCCTTTGGTTCTACAAGCAGGTGCTTTGGTGTGTGGTGAGGATGGACAAGGAGGCACAAGGGAAAAGGTGAAAGCCCAGCAATGTCTGGCATTGCTCTCAGGACTCCTGAGGAATTTGAAAATATAAAGGGGATAGTTATTCATTGCTCAGGAGGTACTTGCGATAGGGCTTAATCAGGAACACTTTCAGAGTCATTGAGTAGCTATCTCTGTCATTCTTATTTCTCCACGTTTATTTGCAAGGACATAAATTAAGAAGTATCTTTTTTGGCTTATGGTGCTGGGTTTCTTTATCAAAACCATGTGGTACTTGGCTAATGAGAAGAATGCTCTTGAAAGAATTCCCAGTTAAAAATTGAGTGCCATTTCCTAGCAGCCTTTCCCACTAGTATCCTGCTGGGAGTTGCTGATACGGTCTAAGAAAGTGCACATATATCTAAAACAGGGTGCCACGGTTCACAGAGTTGAGAAAATGTGAGCTGCCTGTACCCAAGAAAACAACAAGTAAAACACTTGATTGCATACAAGTTCTGGTCATCAGGCTGAAACCAAGAGGGTGCGTAAAAGCCCTTGCAAGGTAGTGCATTGTCTTTGTAGTCCTAGGTGTTGGTTCTTTGACTTCAGAACAAAAGTCTAGGAGTCACTGTGTTGTTTTCTTAGGAACTGTTTTTCTAGATTCTCTGATTAAAAGGGAAATTTCAGGTGCTGAATCTTAAAATCTCATTGAACTTGTACTTTTTATTTGCCCGTTCACCTGCTCTCCTTTCCTTTCTAAGGCCTCCCACAGTCTCAGGGTATATAAATCACTATGACTCATCCAAATAACGCTGAAATGGACCAACCAGAGGTTAACGTGCCTTCCTCTTCTGGTACCTTGATCTTTGTAAAGTTATCTCACAAAGTCATCACTCTTAAGGCTGGGTACGTGCTTCGTCTTTTTCTAAGGTGTATGCATTGAAGTTGCAACAGTTTTGTACTGTTCCTTGTGACTTGTTCCATTTGTTTCAAGGTGTGATGTAGACACAAATCAAAGCTCCGGTTTGTCCTGGGATCAGTCTTAACTTGTGACATCCATTAGTGCGTGCTTGTATGTTAATGTGTACACAAATGCTGGATCTTCCTCATTGCCTGTGATGTACTTTTGTATGATGCACAAACTACACAAGGTATTTTAAAACACGTGGCAATCACAGCTTGTTGCTGGAGGGTAAGATGTCCTACAGTAAACTCTTTTTAATGCTTTTTTCCAAATATGTTTAATAAGATCCAAAGCCTTGGGTAGTGGGTTAGTAACAGGACTGGTTTTGTTCTGAATCCAAGGTCTAACGTTCATTGACAACTCTTGCAATTCTGTCCATTTAAAAGAGCTTTTTTCAGCTTGTTTCTGTCACAAGCTGTGACAGAAACAGCGCTGGATCCTGAACTATTGCAGAAGCTGTCAAGTGAAGTAGTAGCAGCTCTCTTTTGATGTTATACAGTGTGCTTTTAAGCGTAAGGTGAAACTGTTCAATACTATCAATGCATTTTGCAGATGGAACAGTGGAAAACTGCGGATCATATGTGAAGCCAGCCTTTCTGCACATGGGGCATTGTTTCTCCTCTCTGAAACGTGATTTTTTTTTTTTAATAGAAAGACATTACATGTTTGGCTCTGTTTCTGAGTTGGCAAACGGTATCTGTTCTTAAAATGACATCTGGAATTTGGGCTGATTCTCTCTCTCTTCTGCAGGTAGCAGAGGGTAGTGTGATTGATATGAGATGTTCCTTTCCAGCTATAAGCTTAACTTGATAACAAGAGAGTGGGAACGGGGACACTTCCACACCTGCTGTCGCCTTCAGTAGGCACACGTGTCTGTAATTACCTGATGTACAGTCCTGCATTCTGTTGATCCAGGAGGCTACCTTCATTTCTAGTGCAGCAGAAGTAGTCACCAATGTGCTGACAATCATAGATGCTCAAGGAGCTCGACATAGATCTGCTCCATGTGCTAATGCTGCCTGTTCTCTGCATCCCAGAGCAGCCTGAACCTGGAGTTCCCTTTTTAGTTCTTTACAACTTCAGTGTTTTGTTTAATTCAGTAAGGTCCTGTTTTTCTCACAGACATTTTTCAGAGTATAATAGATCAGTTTAAGTTTGTTTTGTAATGTCTAGCACCTTCCTTTTCTCCCATTTTTCCCTAGTTCACCTTTAACAATCAGTTCAAGGCCACTTGCCTAGTCTGAAGAATACAGAGTCATAATAAAAAGAAAACCTGGAGCCCACTGCAGAAAGATCACTCTGCGCTCTTGCCATAAACTTCAGTGGCCGACTGCCTCCCTCAGAGTGGAGACTCTGCTCCTGTGCAGTCTGCAGAAGCTGAAATTCTCACATCTGTATGGTGCAGTGGGTGTCAGCAGATGGGGAGGTGGATGTGCCCTGTGTCAGCACCCAGTGTGTTGTTTAAACTGGTCAGTGGTGATTCTGTCAGCCAGAGAACTGATGTCTTTGGCTGCCAATCAATGTCATAACTAAAGATTTCGTTGGGAGCAAAACCACAAGGGTGCATTGCCAGCTTTCTGCTGACTTCATCCCATCTAAAGGTTTTCTCCACAGATTTCTGTCTTCTGCGTATTTGGTGTATTATGAAAAAGCTATGCTATTGAAGTGCTCTGAGCCAAACTATTACCCTGTGCTCAAAAGGCAAAAGTTATCTTATCATGAGCTTTGGCCAGCAGTAATGCCACAGGCTGGTAGCGCTCAGAGATGAGCTGGGAACAGAGCATTCAAGCAGTGGAAGCCTTGAGGGGTTGCTCCATCACACCTTACGCTTATGCAACTGCAGATTGATTGCTCTTGGAACTTACACAGCTGCTGGTCGTCCCTCTTCAGATGAGATGTGAAGATGTCATGGGGAAGAGCCAGTTTCCTCAGTGGTCACTTGCTCTCCCTCTCATCACTCAAGGTTACCAGTGCAGTTGTCTCAGCCGCCTCAGCCCCCTCCATATGCTTCCTGCTGCGATGATGGAGTGAAAGGGCCCTGCCTGCAGCTCCCCACACATCAGGGTGATGAATCAGCACAGGCTGTATGAGCAGGGGTGTTAACAGGCCAGCTGGGATTTCCAGCTGGCTGCCCTGGGCTTCTCTTGTAGTGCACGCGTGACTGTGGGACCATCACGATAAGGTCCGGATAAGGAAGGTCTAATGCCACTCTTGTTCAGGATGCTGTGTCTCCATTATCAGCCTCCAGTCCCAGCTTCACTCCTGTCTTGCCACTCTCCATCCCCTGGGACCTGAGCAAGTTCCCTGCCCTCTGTCAGGGACTGGTTCAGGTACCAATTCAGCAAAGCCTGGGTGGCCCTGTTTAAGCCCTAGTGAAGTTCACTGGCTTAGTCAGTCGCTTGCTGAATTGGGGCTGCTCACTATCTCCCTGTTCATTAGACTCAGCCCTGGAAATCTCCCTGGACTGGTTTCCCCCTTTCAACCTGAAGGGCTTTGCTCCACATTCATTCCTGCTCCATGAAGTTGATCCCTGTACTGCTGGCTCTTTCAGTTTGGGGGGTTTTATTTTCTAGTTGATTATTCTGGGGTTCACTGCATATGTATAAAATCCTCCTGAATTTCTCAGTTCTCTTGGATGTGGTACGGGGGCCCAACTGTGAGGCATCAGAAATATTTCTCTACTTCCAAGGTGCACAGGAACAAGGATCTCTCACAAACAAATTTTAGGGAGGAGAAGCAGCTGCATACACACAAGTGGAAAGGTATCTCTGGGTAGAATAGGTGAGGAAGCAGTTCAAGAACTTTAAACAGAAGAACAATAACTGAGCTTTTTGGTTTCTTTTTTTTTTTAAAAATTGTGTTAAGAGGAGGTGGTTCTGTGTCCTGATCTGTGGGAAGTTGCCATGTAAACTGGGGTTTTCTGTTCATCAATGCAAAATGTGCCTCTCAACTATAATGCAAAATTCAGTGTCTCCTCTCTGCAATGGGAGAAGTTTAACTGAAGATCTAACGTTGTTTCTTGCTGTTCATGTAATCATCCTCAAGGTAGCCCCTGCTGGTCTTTCCCAAGCACCATGTAACACCATCCCTGTTTAAAAGCAAAACAGGGATCACATTGAGCAATGGAACCTGCTGAACTTCCTTGGTTTGAGAGACACTGGAGAGAAGAGTCCAGGTTCCATGTGTTTTAAACACATCTTCAAACTAACGCAGCTACTCTCTCCAGTCAACACCCATTCCTACCATTCTCTCCATTCAGATGGGAATGTAAAAGTAAACCCAGCAATATGTGATCCAGTTGATGTGCTTGCAGGTGGAATATGGTGGTTTTAAAATTCAAGGATTGAGATTTCTCTTGTGGAAGAACTCTGTGGGTGCAAGAGCTTGGATTTTGGATTACAGCTCTTCTGCCAGCTTGCTAAATGCAATCAAGAACTCTGGATCCTTCCAAAGAAGACTCTGGTAGAACTGCTGTGAAGGTGTAGTCTGGAACTGATCATTTTAGGTCATCTGTGTGTTGCTTGACTACATGAACAATGTTACAGTGATTTTTTTTACAGATTGCTTTCCCTATGTCAGTCACAAATAACTCTTAATTTGCTGTTCAGAGGAAAACTGCTAATAGGTACATTTCCAGATCAAATTAAGAGCCTGATTTTCCATCTTGCATTAACCGAGTCACTGTGTTCACGTGCCAGAAAGATGTTGCTCTTTGGAAAAGCATGTTAGTGTATGTGGCAATGACCCATGCACTTTTTAAATACCTAGATCTGTACATTCTCACGTGAGTATCATTAACCATGCTGTAGTCTGACAAATCGATCTTTTACTACTGCCCTGTTATCTAGATACTTGTAATTAACTGCAGTTTGTTTTTTCCACTACTTGAAGTTGTGTGATCTGAAAACTGGTGAACAAAAAGTATTTGTGCATCTTACTATGGGTATCTCTAAATAAAATGTATTTGTATAGGGTGTTGGATTGGCTGGTGGTTTCCTTCATTTGCCAGTGATCCCAGTGCAAGTAAATCCAAAGCACATTGAGAGCAAGGGTGCTCGGGTTTCTCTGTATAGCAGTCCAGCCTCTGTGTTGACATAACTGATTCTAAAGAAATCAGGTGAACTGTTGTCTTCCTTTCACTAAGTGGATTGTCAGCTTGTTCCTCGTTTTTGTCGCTTAAATATCAGTCCTGTTCCTGTACAGCTACACTAACACTCCTTGCTTCCATAGGAAATGTATCTGAAGGCACATTTGGGAGGAATCTCCTTCCTGTTCTTTTCTTCTGCTGCTTGATCTGTTCTCAGGCAAGAGTTTCTGTTCAACTGCTTTATTTTTCTAAGAGGGAAACACTACCTGGAGTACTGTGTGCAGTTCTGGAATCCCCAGTATAAGAAGGATACAGAACTGTTGGAACAGGTCCAGAGGAGGCCATAAAGTTGTTTAGAGGGCTGAAGCACCTTTGCTCTGAGGACAGGCTGAGAGGGTTGAGGTTGCTCAGGCTGGAGAAGAGAAGGCTCCAAGGAGACCTTATAATGGCCTTCCAGTACCTGAAGGGGCTACAGGAAATGTTGCAGGGGAGGGACAGGGACTTCTGCCCTGGATGTGTTCGAGGCCAGGTTCGATGGGGCTTTGAGCAGCCTGGTCTAGTGGGATGTATCCTTGCCCATGGCAAGGGGTGGAACTGGGTCCCTTCCAACCCAAACTATTCTATGATTCTATTACTTTTACAAAGGCATGGAGTGATAGGACGAGGGATAGTGGCTTTAAATTGGAAGGAGGAAAATTTAGATTGGACATTGGGAAGAAATTCTTCACAGAAGTGCTGAGGCACTAGCCCAGGTTGCCCAGGGAAGCTGTTGATGCTCCATCCCTGGAGGTGTTCATGGCCAGGCTGGATGGGGCTGTGAGCAGCCAGGTCCAGTGGGGAGTGTCCCTGCCCAGGGCAGGGGGTGGAACTGGATGGGCTTTAGGGTCCCTTCCAGCCAAACCATCCTATGATGCTATGAAATACCGCTCAGAAGCACTAGAGAGAAGAGATACCAACAGGAGGATGGTTAGGTATAGGACTAAGTTTTATGTACCAAAACTGCACCTTTTGTGCCGTATTTTTATTGCACAGGACTGTGAAGCCTCTGTCCATCTGTCCTATTTCCCTACCTCTTCTTATCTGCCTAGAACTGGGAAGGTTATTTTTTGGAGAGGACAAACGTCCTTAAGAGATTGAAGCTTTATGTTGAACATTAAAACTGCCTAAAACCAGCTCCTTCATCCCTACCATCTTCACACCTGGCCTCACCTCGAGGTCCTGTTTTCCATGGTTGCAGACAAACTGCAGCTTTGTATGCAAATAAGCAAGACCACAGCTCCAGCTGCACCATCTCTGCTCCCTGGAGTACTGTAGCAGGCATTAGTGACGGCTGTGGATGCTTGAAGAAGAGGCCGAGAGGCGTGTGGGTACTGTCTTCCTGCTGAGCTGTACACCAGAACTGTCTGAGAGCCGAGATGGGAAAACCAAAATATCCCTGGCCCTGGAGACATGCAGGAGATGATATGTTAGGTGTGCGGTGGGATGGAGCTAAAGGCAGCAGCAGCAGTACAGCCTGAGGCTCCTGGCCTGCCTCCTGTCACAGCCGTGGATTTGGATGACCTCGTGCCAGCCTCTCGGTGTGCAAGCTGGAGCTGAACTGCTCTTGAGCTGAGCTCTGTTCCTAGACGGTCATGCTTGCTGATACATCTCTGTAACAAAGAATGTGTTCCCCTGACAAGCTGATGCTTTTGTTTCTGCCCCTAAGCCTCTTAAGAAAGTGAGAGGAGGATGAAGGGACAGTTACTGTAAGCTATAGAAAGAGGTCTGGCTATGCGGGTTACTCACTCCCTCCCTGCATTGGATGCTCCATCGAGTACAGCATCCAGAACATAGAATCGTAAAATCGCTTGGTTGGAAAAGACCTTTGAGATCATTGAATCCAAAAGTACCTGTCTGCTACTAAACCAGATCCCTGAACATCTCATCTACCCATCTTTTCAAAATCTCCATGGATGGTGACTTCACCAGCTCCCTGGGCAGCTGTTCCCAAGAACCCGCTCTGTGAAGAAATTTTTCCTGTTGTCCGTCCAATATGACCCTGCCCTGGTGCAACCAGAGGCCACTTCCTGAACACAGGATTCAAGGAGCAGTCTCACCAGTGCAAAGTACAGAGGGAGAATAGCCTCCCTGGACCTGCTGGCCACGCAGTTTCTGATACAAGCCAAGATGCCATTGGGTTTCTTGGCCACCTGGGCACACTGCTGGCTCATGTTCAGTTACTGTCAACCAACACCCCCAGGTCCTTCTCCTCCAGGCAGCTTTCCAGCCAGACTTCTCCTAGTCTGTAGCTGCACAGGGTTGTTGTGCCCCAAGTGCAGGACCCGGCATTTGGCCGTGTTAATCCTCATACCATTGGACTCTGCCCAGTGGTCCAGCCTGTTCAGATCCCTTTGCAGCCTCCCGACCCTCCAGCAGATCCACACTTCCACCCAGCTTAATGCATCTGCAGACAATTTAAAGGTACATTCAATTCCCTTGTCCAGGTCATTGAACAGAGCTGGACCCAGCACTGAGCCATGGGGGACACCACTTGTGATCAGGCTCCAGCTGGATTTAGCTTCATTTACAACTCTCTGGGCCCAGCCATCCTGCCAGTTTTCCACCCAGCAGACAATGCGCCTGTCCAGTCCAGAGGTTGACAGTTTCCTAAGCAAAATGCTGTGAAATGCTTACTCAGGTGCAGGTCCGCTGCATCCCCAGCCTTTCCTTCATCCATCAAACGAGTCACTTTGTCATAGAAGGCGATCAGGTTAGTTTGGCAAGACCTGCCTTTCATGAACCCGTGTTGACTGGGCCTGATCACCCAGTTCTCTTGCATGTGCTGTATGATAGCACTCAAGATCACCTGTTCCGTGACTTTCCCTGGCACTGAGGTCAGACTGACAGGCCTGTAGTTCCCTGGATCCTCCTTGAGACCCTTCTTGTAGATGGGTGCAACATCAGCCAACCTCCAGTCCAGTGGAATTTTCCCAGTCAGCCAGGACTGCTAGAAGTTGATGGAAAGGGGTTTGGTAAGCACCTCCATCAGCTCCCTCAATACCATGGGGTGGATCCCACCCGACCCCATAGACTCATTGTCTCATTGGCCAAGGAGGTGTGGGGCCTCTCAGCTACTGTGGGGGACCAAACAGACATGGGAATGGCCGAGGACCTCAGGAAGTACTAAGACGATCGATACTCATTGAGCTGCTCCTCGGTGTGTGTCCAGCTTAAATCTCAGCAACACAGAGCTCACATTTTCCCCCAGCAACTAATTCTAGCATTCACCTGTTTCACCCTGCCATCTGTCTCACAGGTCCCCTTGCTTTCCTGCTCACTGTGGATATGAAACAGTTTGTTCCCTTCCATAGGGCAGCTCATAACTGCTTCATGGCCATGGTCTTCAGTCCTTATACTGAGCAGCTCTGTTCCCTCAGTTCTTTCTCCCTGGCTGTGCCTGACTCGTGTGGCCATCGTCACCTCTGTCTGTGGAATCAAGGAGAGATCCGTTGTGCTCCCTGCCCCGGAGCCTGCAACAGGTATGTGCTGCTATCGACTGTGCTTTACTGGGCGCTGCAAACAATCTGGCGGCGCACATCATCCCTTTCAACACTCGATCTACCTGCCTGCAGCTCCCAGCCCAGTTGCTGCGGGCTTGCTTGGCTGTCATCACTCCCCTCCTTGCTTCTGATCTTCGCGTCTTGGGATCTCGGCGCTTGCCAGCTGGTGGCACCACTGGAGCAGAACAAGGAATCCCAACCTGGATAGCACTGTGGGAAGTTTCCTACTGGCTCTGCTAGTTCTTCTCAGCCACAGCTCTACTCATCCTCTCTGTTTCTGAATGAAGGATCAGAATAGTCTTTTCCACCACAAGGTGCTTTCAAGGTGCAGTAAATGTGTTCATAAATTAAGATATGCCAGGAATGCAGTTCTAGAACTGTTCTTTGGGCATTCTTCAAAGTTTGAAGAATGTGAGGTCACCGTATTAGAAAACAAGAACCTCTGTGCTTTGTCTCCCAACTTCCTCCGTGCTTCCAAAGCCGCCTCAGTTGGACGAAAAATTGTCTGGATGGCTCTGGATCCCTGCAGGGCTCAAGGGACCACGCAGCCAGCACAGCATTTGGGAGCTACTGATCCTCAGCCCCACAGTACCTGCTGCATGGAGGGTCTTACCTTTCCCTCCTCCTCACAGTGTTCCGTGAGCTGGAGAGGTGAGAGAGAAGCTATGGGTGAAGTGCAGAGCTGTGGTCACAAGGTCAGACAGGCAGTTGCTTGGACTGTGTGTGCCAAAGACACTAACAGAGCAAGGGTCGAGTTCCAGGGATGCTGAACTCTCAGCGGGAAGGTTTGTAGCCCCTGTAATCCCCACGTGTGTTTTTTTTCCTCTCCCACTGTTCCAGGGGTTTCCTCTATCCACAGACCCAATGCAGTGCCTGGTGCATGTTGAATGTTAAGCACACAGACTTGTCTACAACAGATTATGGATATGTGGAAAAGATGTGACCTGAGTTTGGGGAGACACAGATTGCTGCTGTAAAACTCCTCCCTGTGTAGCTGCCATATTTGAGGCAAGTATTCACCTAGTGAGCAATGCTGGCTAATTTCTCTGTGTGTATGAGCCCTAAAAATGGTCTTAGGGCAAAGAACACTAGGAGTGGTTGGTCAGCACTAAGAAAAATACCTGGGAAAGCAGGATCCACTTCCTCACTTGCTGTGGTGGCAGCCTGCTCCTTGCTGATGAGGCTGCTGGACACCACGCAGCAGCTGGCCAGAGAGGATGCCAGTGGAGTGCTATTAAGATATAACCTTGCTCCCTGATAAAACAACTTCATAGAGACTTTTTTCTCTTCTAGGAGAGAAATTTTAGGAGTAATGATGATTTGTCCTGTTCATTTATATGAACATCTCTTTCCCATTAATTGCAGAGAGCCAACTTACCTGTACAAACAGACTTTGTCTCCAAGAAAAATATTGTCCCTGTTATCTTGGTAAATATCCAGTACGCTGCTGATGTTGTACTTGGAGTGCCTTTGGTTTTGGGGAAAGCTTTTAGTCCTGTGTTCTGGTCTGCTCAGCTCTGGTTAGGGGAAAGGAAATATCCAGTGCTTGAACATTCTGCATAGAGCAATAGGAAGCAACTTCAGGGGAAAAGCCTGGCTCATCTGACATGGATTTCCCCATCACCTTTCTTTCCCAACTTACTAACACACTTTTGGACTAAGATATGGTCAGAGAGGTTGAGTCATATCCCCAAATGCTGTGTTCCTGTTCTCTCTGAATGAGAGAAGAGTTGAGGTTGAAAGGGATCTTTGGAGATCACCTACATCCACCCACTGCTCAAAGCACTGTGAAGCGGACCAGGACTAGCTCCAGGTGGGTTTTGAATATCTCCAAGAATGGAGACCCCACAACCTCTCTGGGCAACCTGTGTCAGTGTTCAACCAACTTCACAGTAAAAAAAGTTTAATGTTCAAATGGAATTTTGTTTTACAATTTGTGCATTTTCACACTGGGTACCAGTGCAAAGTCTAGCTTCATCTTCTTTAGTGACACCTATGAAGTGAGGGACTGATAAGAACCCCACATGAGCCTTCTCCAGGCTAAACAATCTCAGCTCTCTCGGTCCACACCTGTACATCAGGTACTTCAGTCCCTTAATCACCTTCACTGGACTCTCTCCACTATGCTCACACCTTTCTTGTTTTGTGGAGCCCAGAAGTGGACATTGCACTCTGGGCACGTCTCACCAGTGCTGAACTGGTGAGAGGAGGGGAAGGATCAGCTCCCTCGGTCTGCTGGCAGCACTTCTCCTTATGTAGCCCAGGTCGTTGTTGGCCTTTGCTGGCAGGACATGTGGCTGGCTCATGTTCCACTTGTCCACCAGAACTTCCAGGTCCTACTCTGCTGAGCTGCTTCCCAGATGCAGAAGTGGGCACTGGAATTCCACTAGGCCAATTAAAATCCAGCTGATAAAGGCAGATGCTCTGTAAGCACTGCAAGAGCCACTGCAACATGGTGCAAGCATCTTTAAAAGTCTCTAGCAGGGCACAAGGACATTGATGCGGCCCAGTAACTGAATTAGCTTTGCATTTACTGGACGCTGCAGCTGAGCTAATCAGCCATCCCAGAGTGAACTAGTTCTGCATGTAAACAACTAGTGTCTCTGGCTGATAAACTCTGAGTTGTCTGTAACTTAAATTAGAAAAGGAACAGATAACATAAATTTGTCTGCATTTATTCTGCTATAAAGGATTTTTCTCCTTCCAAGAGCTCTCAACCTCTTAAAGAGCAATTCCTAGCTATCGTATTGGCCCCCTTGTAGACAGGTTTAAAAGCACTAACAGATGATTACAGAAGTGTTCAAAAAATACCTGCTTCTGTTTCCACTAAGAAACAGGATGCTCCAGTGGTGTGACAGTGGGACAGAAGAAATAGCTGGTTGTTAGCTGATGGGCTGACTAGTATGAAGTAGCATTCGACAGTCAGAAACGATTTTCTATCACCACCCTGAGGTGTTTACACCCATAAATTCACAGAAGCCTAGGGTGGTTTGGGTCAGAAGGGACCTTAAATGATCGCCTAGAGTACCTCCCCAAGTTCTTTAAGAGCTGGCCAGGGAAAGTTCTGGCTTCGTAAAGATAATTTTAATCTTTGGCAATTTTAAGAGGCTGGAAGCATGCCGCTGTTTGAGCAGGTCACAGGGGGTGACCAGATACTTGTGAGCTAGTTTCCTTGATGTCACAGGCAAAATAATGGAAAACTGATAATGGACCCGATTAACAGAGAATTCAAGGCTAGGTACACAGTTAATGCCAGGCAATGGGGTTGTGTGGAAAATAAGTCTGTTTAACAAAAGCCTATTTAATTCTTAGAGATTGTTTTGCTGATAAAGGCAACAGTGGGCACGTCACATAAACTGGGGAGTACAGCAGAAGAAACTCAGCACGCACCATCAGCACAACAGAGATTAACAACATCCTCCATGAGACAGGTGTTTACAGCGCAGTTTGCAGGGTCAGTATCAGGCTCAGACGTGTGGAACTGCCTCAGCTATCTGGAAATAAGGAGAAAGTCAGCACAGATAAAATGTTTTGTGAAAAAGGCTGGAGGAATGGAAAATAACAATGGGATTACAGTGTCTTCACAAAGCAATTTCAAATTCTGGTCACAGGGAAATGCATCACCTTTTTCACCTGGCCAGATTACAAGGTCAGAAAACATGGGCCAAGGGCTGCAGGGGGCACCTACAGGACAGGGTCTGTCTCTAGGCATGCACTGACTCTGGAGGATGACAAAGCAGTCCAGCATGAATTCCCAGGGTGATGCTGAGGCATGGGAGACTAATGCAGCCCATGGAAGTGACGAATTTTAATGGCTGTATGAAAGCTAAACACAGATACTATTACCTTTCCAGCCTTCAATGCCATAACTCAATGAATGGTGGCTTCCACAACAAAATGGCAACCCATTCAAATGCAACTGCTGCTGAACCTTTCTTCTGCATGCATATTAACACAGTTTAAGGTATCGGATCCCATTTCTAGGCAGCATCTTTATAAGTTTCACCCTAAGTTTAAGTGCAGCAGCAATCAATCCCCACTACACCCTAGAATAATATCTCCTAAGACAACCCCACTTTGCATCCAAGGTTCCACTGTAACTAAACAGAGAGAATTCCTAATTCCCTGCAAACTCAACTCAAACCTGAAAGTCAAGCTTAGTTTCTTCGTGCAGAGCCTCTCCCTTTCAGAGTCTGGGTCTGACTGGGTTATATGCCCTCTCTGAGGCTACTGATGTAAATAATCGAGGAAGGCAGTGATGTGGCTGCAGGTGTCATGGGTTACGGCTGTAAGAACACTTCAAAGAAAAAAGCAGCAGTGTATTAGGCCAAGTAGTCCAACTGTGGGGAAAAAACAGGCACAAAGATAATAAAGGCTTCAGACTAAATTGTGAAAAAACCCTCTGAACTTCAGCTGAGTTGGATTAATTGTTCAATGAGTCTGAGAGGCAAAGGCTGATAGTGTGGGAAGTGGAAGAGAGCATCAGCATGGGGGAAGACAGACTGCAGCCCACACCTGTGAAGAACTGATGGGTTTCATTTCATATCTGTAACGCAGCAGTGGGGCAGACCTCTGAACCAGGAACAAGGGGATATTCTTAACATAAGCAGTCTCCCCCAACTCCCAGACGTGACCAGCACGCAGAATGCCACAGCACCAGGACAGAGGTTTCCAGCCTGCGGTACATGGACTGCAGGCAGTTTAAGAGATCTGCAGCAGGCAACTGAGAAAAGCAGTGCTGAAGTGAGCTTAAACACACAGTGCAGTGGGACGTGCACCTGTGTTGGATTATTCTCTAGCAGTAATGTGTTTAATACAGGGTCTCCTCTCCAAGTGTGATGTACTGAGTATTTGGAGTGAAGGGCTGCATTGCCTTCAAGCCTCCATAATGTCATTACTTTAGCTCTGCTTTGGAAGCTCTGGCAATGAAATCTGCCATTTTCTCATTGATATTTACTCCATGTACAGCAGAGAGGAGTCTATAATGCATTTGTCCTTGTATCCTTGTTCAATTTTCTCCCATTCCAAATGTTCCTGGGATAGATCCTGCATGATATCCAGAGACACACTCCAGCTGGCACCACACCATATGACTACAGCTTCCCAAGGGCTCTCAGGCTTTGTTGCGCGACGCACATCAAATACCCATTTGATTAGCAAAGCAATGCCAAGTCATGACGAAAGAATGCTAATGATACTGATTAAATCTGCAGATTATGGACCCACTGACATGTTTGTCACAAAGCTTGTGAAACTTTGTTTAAAGATATAATTAATTCCCCCTCCCCCAACAACAAAACAAAATATCAACAGCTGCCTCTAGAAAATCAGCATTACCTTTACACTGTTTGGTCTGAATTTCAATGTTGCTCTAAAGGACCCTCTATCTTATTGGGAAAAGATGGGAATAGGCACATCTTACTGCTTCCAAGCAGTAGGAAATGTAGTAGCTGTTATGAACACCAAGGTCCATCCAGGACACAGTCCACTTAAATCTGCCTACTCTGCCTAAGCAGAGAAGGCAAAAGCATAAACAACCCTGATTAATTTTCAGGTATTGCTTAGGATAAAATGCGATTTGATGCCCTGTGTACTTAGATGGAGCACATGGGGTCAAGGGACAGAGGATGAGCAAACAGCAGTAAAGGAATAAGACCACAGAGGACATCAGAAGCCAGGGGTCATAGCACCAGTCACCAGGGGCAGAACAGTCTGTGAGCCAGTACTCCCATTGCCTTCACTAACTCTGCCTTCTCAGCAGAGCACTGACCAGCAACTAACTTCCACAAAGGCAAAGCTCTGCCTTAAAATGCCAGGCCTACAAGGAAGTGATGCCAGAAGGATAAATTGGCTACATGGTGGGCAACCAAAGGTGCTGTAGAGAACAGGAAAAAGCACAGTAGGAAAAAGCCTAAAGGGAAAGTATTTTTTTCCTTCTGGGCTTACAGCCTGAAGCTCCTTTTCTTGGGGAGTCAAGCAACCTTCATTTCTTGCCATCTGTCCTGTCACTGTTCACCCTGGGTCGCCCAAGAGCTCTGACATACTTCTGCTTTGCTACCCCTTTCCCGTTCTGTATTGCCTCTAGCACTCTCATTGCCCTTTTCCTCCTGTGGTGCAGCTCTCCTTTGCCTTGGGATTCTTCTGTGTCAGTGGTCCTCTACGTCCTGTCCCGCATCCAGCCTGGAAAAGATGTGCAACACGTAAAAAAAAAAAGAATTTGTTGCAAATTTTTGACTGTTTAGGCATCGGTCTCAGCAACTTTGGAGATGGAATGATTCTATAGGCATGCAGGTTGTTTTGGATACGAAGTAGGTCTGCAATGAAGCCCTCAGGAGAACAGTAATCAGCAAAGCAATGAGTGAGCTTTAGAAAGCCCAGAACCTGTGTTGGCCCAGCATGAACTCTGTCTGGGACTGAGACACCCAAATGTGAAGAAACATAACCCAGGAACCTGAGCAGTCTTTAAGATGACAAATGTCTTGTAAGTGCTCTTAGAAGAGCAACAAAGCTGGTAAAGGGGCTGGAGAACAAATCTTATGAGGAGCGACTGGGAGAGCTGGGGTTGTTCAGCCTGGAGAAGAGGAGGCTGAGGGGAGACCTTATTACTCTCTACACCTACCTGAAGAGAGGTTGTGGAGACGAGGGTGCTGGCCTCTTCTCCCAAGTGACAGGGGACAGGACGAGAGGGAATGGCCTCAAGCTCCGCCAGGGGAGATTTAGGCTTGAGATTAGGAAAAAGTTCTTCACGGAGAGGGTGGTTAGGCATTGGAATGATCTGCCAAGGGAGGTGGTTGAGTCGCCGTCCCTGGAGGTGTTTAAGGTTAGGGTGGATGAGGTACTTAGGGGCATGATTTAGGGATTGGTGGGAATGGTTGGACTCGACGATCCAGTGGGTCTCTTCCAACCTGGTTATTCTGTGATTCTGTGATTCTGTGGTGCAACCAAAACCTTGCAGAGCATTAAAAAAAAAAGCCACCAAAAATACTAAGTAAAATCTAAAAATAACATAGCTCCTGGTCCAAACCTCTCCTTTAGGAAGCAAGAGAGGCATTGAGTGATGATTCTCAACATCCATCCTGCCCCACAGCCCACCTTGCCTCGGCCTGGGCTGCATTCAGAGGTGCTGCCCTCTCATGGCCTGGTAGAGCCCAACGCGGGATGCAACCATCCGTGAGTGAGGGGGCTGACAGAGCCCTGAGATGGTGGTTATAGAGGGCGGGGGAGGGATGGGGATAAGTTTGGAAGGTGACAGAGCCCGAGGGGAAGGAGACTGATTGGGTCCTGATGGGGGCGGGGGGGGGGGGCGATGACCAGAGACCTTAAAAGGATATGTGACAGAGCCCAGAGGTTGGGGAAGACAAGACAAAGCCCTGACAGAGGTGTGAGAGTGCCCCGGGTAGAACGGATGACAGAAATCTGAGTGAGGGGGGTGACAGAGCCCTGAGGTGGAGGGGGCGGTTAAGAGCCTCGAGGACAGGAGGAGGACAGAGCCCGAGGGGTGTGGAGGAGAGGTTAATAGGGCCCTGAGGGGGGATTGATAGGGCCCTAAGGCAGGCGGATGACGAGGCCTCGAAGTGGGGAGACAGGTGACGGAGACCCCAGTGCACGGAGGGGGTGCAGCCGCGCCAGGACCCATCCCGACGGCGGCACGGCACGGCGCGGCGCGGCCCGATCGTCCCCTCACATCGCCGCCATGACCCGCCCCTAACCCCTTCCTCTCGCCCTTCTTCCGCTTCCGCCGTGCGCGCGCAGCCCCTGTCACGTGGGAGGAACCGGTGAGAGCGGGCGCACGCGCGCCGGGTCACGTGGCCGATGCCGCGGTCACATGAGCCAGCTGGGGGGGTGGGGGGGGGGTGTGAAGGAAAGGTGAGGACGAGCGCGGCGTCACGTGGGGCCGCGCGCGGATTCGGTCACGTGAGGTTGTGTGTGTGTGTGTGTGGGCGAACCGTTAAAGGCGCGCGCGGCCACGTCCGGTCACGTGAGGGAGGGTGGAGAGGGGCCGGCGGCGGGGAAACCGGTAGGCGGGCGCGGCGCGCCACGTCGCGTGGCGGTGACGTAACGTAACGCAACGCAACGCAACGTCGCCGCCTCGGGCCCGTGGGAGGGAAGTCGGTCACGTGACGCGGGAGGTGGGGCGCGCGCGCGGGAAGGGGCTTTGGGGCGGGGGGGGGGCAGGGGGGGGGGCAGGGGGTGGGCGGTGCGGCGCGAGCCCGGGCGCGGGGCGGTCACGTGACGGTGGTGGGCGCCGCCGCTGCTGCTGCCGCCGCCGCCGCTGCTGCTGCTGCTGCTGCTTTGTGAACACGCTGGGCAGGTACCGGAGGGAGGGGGGCGTGTGTAGAAAACGGGAATACCGGGAACTCGAGGCGGTGGAGAGCCTTGTAAACCCTCCCAATGTACAACGCTCTGTTGCTCCTCTAAGGCCCCGGGGCGGCCACGGCGACCCCCGACGCCGTTTCGGCGTCGGGGGTCGCCGTGGCCGCCCCGGGGCCGGTTGCTTTTGTCCTCCCTGCATCCCATCTTCTTGTTTGCCAGCTCCTTGTAGCTCGGGAGGGTTCTCCAGGGATGGGTTTCTGCCTCGGGGGTGTCGGGGATGGTGAGGGAAGGGGGATGCAGGCGGAGATGCGGGGTCAGTGGAGCTGGATCTCTCAGAGGAGTGGTAGGGTGGGTGCAGGTGGGCGCTTTGGAGGAGAAGCAGATGCAGGTGGACTCTCTGGAGGAGAAGCAGGGGTGTGATGCAGGAGGAGGAGGAGGTAGAGCTAGTACAGGTGGGTAACTCTGAGGGGGAGGCAGGGATGGTGCAGGTGGACCCCTCAGAGGGAGAAGCAAGGCTGGTGGAGGGTGCCATGCCTTTGGGCTTCTTCCTAATCTCAAGTCAGGCCAGAGAAGGGCTGGCAGCAGCCAGGAAAGGGAACAAGTGGGTGAAAAACTATTGATCAGTGCCTTGCGTAGGGCCGCACTTCCATGTTGTCTTTCTCTGTCTACTCCTGGGGTGCTCCATTGCCGCAGGGGCAGTTAGGGTTGCCGTGTCACAGCCACAGAATTCACTGATGGTAACGTTTCAGCAGCAGCAGTAGGTTACTTGAGGACATGGTAATGAATGAACCATTCTGTCTGTTAACCTTCTCTACCTAGTCCTTCCTTATCCTGGTTATGTGTCCTTAATGAGAATTGAGAACCAGGGCAGGGCTTTGCTCTTGGCCTGGCTTATGTTGTGTTTAAAAAACAAAGAAGAAAGCTCTTCTCTGTTTGTTGTTGCTGCTGAAGAAAATTAGAGCAGGGAAGTGAGCTGGTAGAAACCCTTCTGCAGGGAACTGGATGTAGTAAGGGACCTGGTGCTCCTTTAAGCCTGACAGCAAGGATCTGAAACCTCTGATGTAGAGTAGATTTAAAAATGTGTGCTGAAATGTCTGCAGCGCTCTTGAGTGCTGCCTAGGAGCTGGTCTGGGTAAACCTCATTTGAAGCTTCTCTCTTATAGGTGTGCTAGCATCAGGAGCACGGATGTGCAGAGTTGTATTCAAAGGAAGAGAGAGTCACGTGGAACAGAAACTTCAGGTTTGGTGTGGGGCAGCATAAGAGGAAGCTCAGGAAGGCCAGCCTGCTTCATCTCTAGCTGCCAGGCACCTATTGGTCCCTTGTCACCCCAATTTCAGTGAAACCTGAGTGCTTATGATACAGCAGCAGATCAAGGCTCTGGGGCAGTGGTGGCTTGTGAAATGGAGGGGCCATCCTGGCGTGAGAGCAGCTGTTTTTTTAGAGGAGAGAAATTGGAGCTGGATGTGAGTGAAGGGAAGGGAGGGGGAGGATGTGCAAGCCTGGAGAAGTGCTTGCCATTGAAACAGAGCCATTTGCAGCGTACGGCAGTGATTTAGCCTTCTGACGCTTTACTTTTTTAATATTTACCAGGCCCTTTTAGTAGTTCCCTTGGTTATATTGCACGCTGTAGTGGAATCTGGGTTTGGATTCCTACCTGACTGACTCAGTATTTATACCTGGGCCTGATCTCTCTGTGATGGTTTTTGACCTAACTTGTTTAAAGAATTTATTTTTAACCTTACTCTAGGTAACTTGAAAGCAAGCAAGGATAAATCACTTCACAGCATTAATGATGTTTTGGGACTTCTGGAGGGTTACATGGAGAAACTGGATTAACTGGTGTAAACCAATTTTGATGCATATTTTGGAAAATGAGCCAGCTTTAGTGTTTATAACCTCAACAATCTTGGTAACTTAAAGGAGGGAGGGAGGAATGGGAATTGAACAAGGTCTCTTCTGCTCTGTTCTAGTTGCAGCTTTATCAGCGTATTGATTTTAAAGTGGTTGTAGTAATTAAAACTAAGACATGGAAATTCAGAAATTTAAGCTGTTTCACTTGTGTTGTTTTGGACAGTTCTCAAATAAGCTCCTAGTGCCATGACTTGCAAAAGGATTTAACCACCATTTGGGGGAACTTTGGAGTTAAACTCTTCAGTAAAATCTAAGGAAGCTAAGGGAAAACCCAGCAAAGAGATTTTGTCTGTTACCAGAAGTTGGGTTTTTTTGAGCAAATGTTTAGAAATCTGGAGAAATATGTATCATAGACTGCTGATACTCAGTAATACTGTCAATACAGATTGTTAACAATTAATGCTAATGCTTACTTGCAAGTTCAGTAATTTTTAGTACCAATACTTGAAGTAGGTTCTCTATGAAAGAGTAGGAATAAAAATTCATAACTCCTATTAATATTTTTGTTTATCTCTTATTTGGTTAAAGTACATGAACAGGATTCTGAAGACCTGTGTTCTGTGGTCAAGTTTGCAACAGCCTCATATGACCTTCATAAAAGAGAAGCTAAGTGACTTACCCCCTTTATAAGATGATATATTCAAGACACTCAGTACTGTATCCTTCAAACCTATGGAATGGAGGGTGCTAGAGGAGGTACAAGTAATGTCCACTTCAGTGTTATTCCGCTGGAGCCTTTTGTTGAGTTTTGTTTTTTTATTGATACATTCTGTTCATTTGTTGCCCACTATTTCCTCTTTGATTTTAAGAGAAGACCTAGTTTGAACTTGAACTGTTTTTCATACAACTTCCCTAAACAGGGTATGTTATTAAAGTGAGAGCTGGGATGAAAGCTTGTGAAGTAGTTCCTTTGCAGTTACTTAACTTTTGTGTTTTACAAAAATCATACAAAGGCTTTCTCTGTTTTGCTTGAAAGTCCTTGCTCTTTAATTTTGGCTCTCTAAGCAGGCAGTTTTTTGGAATACCCTGCCCAGCTGGGGCTCCTCTGGTCCCTTTCACGGGTGTGGAACCTTCAGGCCTTTCTCCCTATCGCTTTCCCATGCTGCAAAAAGTAAACAGTGATTGAAGAAGGCTAGATGGGAGTGGAATCAGTCTGATGCCTAAATTCTCATGGCTCACTCAGTTTGCTTTTACTACAGTATAAGTATTTTGCTGAACATATCGTTTTATTTATGTTCTTTCCAGGTTGTAAAACTTGTGAGATAGGTTGTGTGAACATCTTTGCACGGTTCCCTTGGATAGAGTTGTTTTTACTCTCAATTGCCTTGAAATTATGTTATTATTTATTTTTTTTTGTCCATCTGGCTTTGTGAAAGCTGCAAAATTGTGGCTCCTTTTGAAGGTAAACTAACTTTTCAAGGTTTTTTTCCCCCTTCTCCCTCCCTAGTTTTTTAGACCAGATTTAGAGCTTGGAGAAGTCCTTAACCTGGCTGAGTGTAGCATTTTGCATTAAGAACAGCGAAACATTTCCCATACTGACAGAGCTTTGATATTTCTTGAGACTTTGGGTTCGCATGAGCTAGTACCTCTATGGTGAACTTTGTGGTTTTGGATTTTTTTGCCTAATACAGGAAGCAGTTTATTCCAGATCTGAAGATGCAGGTTCAACTCAGTTTGAATCCGAGTTCCGTGTAGAAAAAGCAAATTCTTCCTTAACCGCCAGATCTGAATCATCAGGTTGCACCTTTTTTGGTCTGGTTTAATGCGAGGAAGAGGAAAAAGTCTGCCTTAGTCTGCTAGGCAACCCTGTGGTTGAAGGTATAAAATTTGAGTTCAGTAGCTATGATGATATTCCTAAGTATTTTTAATGGTTATCTGGAGAGAGAGGAAGCGTTGTTGTAATTTTGCTGCGTGTGGTGTAGGTTTCCTCTAGAACATTTCAGTTGTGTTTCTTATGACTAAAATACTGTTCCTGGAAGTACGATGATGCTTCAGAGACCATATTGAGATTGCTTTTGAGCAAAGAAAATGATTTTTTTTCTACTCTATTTGCTTTGTTAAGCGTTTTCAGTATATATAGTATAGAATGGAGCATATGGCTTCTGACAGCTTTTTTTTTTCCTTCTGTTTAGTTTTAAATCTTAACCGAATCATGACTAGTTAATGGTAAACACTTGACTGATATCTTGTATTGTCACATTGCCCCTGTTTCCCCATATTTCAAGGCTATTGCTGATTTCTGGGGTTTTGTTTCTTCTGTGTTTACGTTCCTCCATGTTTTTCAGACTTGTGTGTGTTCTTGGATGTAGTTTCAGCAACATGAATCTGAAAGGAATCCTGGTGGCAAAGCTTGCTCTGCTGTTGGGTTGTACATAATACATTGTATTTGAGAAATTCTGGTCCATGCTTGAAAGGGATTGTACCCCAAGGGACAGATGTCTTCTATTGCAGGGCTTTTGTTTCAGCTTTCAGTCACACGTTCCCCAGATCACTGACTTGTGATCCTTATTGAGACTGAACTAAGAGGGACCTACGTTACTGATGTTAACTTTGAGTGACTAAATGTGATGAGGGGGAGCAGTGCTGTGCTTCATTTTATTAGCCACTGGATGAGTTTCTGAGTGTTCTGCACGTGAAGTAAGTGCCAAGGGGTAGCTGTCTGAAACTTTGTGTAGAGAAAGATTGAAATAGCATTCTGAGGTTGGTGAAGGCAAGTTAATGACTATGCAGAAGTTTTTTTTTTTTCAGTGTTGGAGAAAACCTTGTGGCGTTTGATGTGTGCCCTCAACCTTTTGGGTTTGTGTGCCTCTTCTTGACGCCCAGATAATGGGGACATTTCTTTGTCTCTTAGGAAAAGAACGTTATTGTCTTTCTTGAATATTGTCTGTCTTTCCACTATGACTGCAAACATAAAACTCCTTGCAACTTTTTGCATGTACTCCTCTTTTCATTGTTTACCTTTTTATCTGTTGATGTGATAGGGTATATTGCTGGATTTGAAGTCCTAGTGACTTTTGCACAGCTTGGTTTTATTGAAGATAGGCTTTTACTTGATTTTCCTTATGTGGTTGTCTGAGCAGCAATATAGGAGTTTGGGTTGTTCTTATTCAGGTTTGTGTGGCATTTTTGATAACAGCTGTTCTGTTATAGGATTTCCTTCCCTTCTTAGTCCCTATAGGAATTCACTTAATCACAGGCTACCTGAGGCTGGCAGGGACCTCTGGAGTTCGTATTGTCTCCCCCAGCTCAAGCAGGGCCACATACAGCTGGTGGCCTAGGACAGTGTCTGGACATCTTCTGAATGTCTCTTAAGGATGGAAACTCCATCACCTCAGTGGACAGGTTGTGCCAGTGTGTGGTTATCTGCACGGTAAAGAAACGATTCCTCGTGTTCAGACAGAAACTCCTGTGTTCTAGGAGCCCTTTGCCACTTGTCCTGTCACTGGACACCACTGGAAAGAGCCTGGCTCAGTCTTTGCACCTTCCCTTCAGGTGCTTGCGTGCAATGATGAGACACTCTCCCCAAGGCTTTTTCCTTCTCTCTGTTAAACTCTGTAGCGTAGTCACATCTGTAGTCCTTCTGGCAAACCCAAGGCCCTGTGTTCTTCTATGTCTTTGAGAAGGAGGTGGGTTAGGGACTGAATTTAGCATGCATGGTGGTAACAGTAATTCATGACTCTCAATAGGTGGAGAGGTGGGTGGGTGTGGGATATGTATGTAAAGTGCTGTGAAAATGCAGTAAGATGCATATTTCAAATCCAGATAATTTTTGTGCTTGCAAATACAGAGTAATTGGCTGTCTCAGCTAAGACTGTAATTCCACAGTTCTGTGAGGGAAGAAACAGGTCAAACATTTGATTGTCCTGCAGTGATAACATTCCCCAAGTCCTGTGTATGTTCTGTCTAGGAATTGTGTAGATTGTAAATGGTAGTTTAATACGCGTAACGGTGTTTAGGAGGGCTTAGGCTGAGTTCTTATTGTACTTTTGCCTGTTGAATAGTTAATTTTCTGAAGCCATGTGCATCAAAGTTATTTTTTAAAAGTACATTTTAATAAGAGCAAAGCTAAAACTTTGCAGAACTAGATGAGTCCTGGCAATTGAGAAGTGAACTGAATTAGTGTTTTTCCTACACTTGCAAATCCAGCCCTCTTTCCCTGAGACCCCAGGACCCCCAAAATGTTATTGAATGGGATATTGAGTCAGAGGAGTGCTGGGGCAGCTCTTTTAGGGAAGTCTTCTGAAATGAAACTGCAGTGAGATTCAGTTTTTGCTAGGAAACCTGCCTCAAATATTCGTATGGCTTGTCTTTCTTGCTTATTCTGTTGATTTAGGGGAATGCATTTGAGTACTTCAGTCATGGGTGAGAGGGAAGAGAAAATATTTAGCTTCTATATTTCTTCTTGTTAAATAAGGCCATTAAAATAACTAATCGACAGAAAGCATCCTAAGCTTTTCTGTAGTTGTGAAATGACCTTCCTGCTATAAAATACAGTAAAAATGTAGGGCAAGACACTGCAAATCCATCCCTTTTCAGTTGTTTTTCATATCTAAGCAAGAAGTGAGTGCAAAAACATACTGAATGACACATCTTACCTTGCAGGCCAGAACAAGCTGGTTTTGAACATTGAGTCAGCCTATGGTAACTAAAACCATTTCCACCTAGCAAAAAACAAGTAGCTCTTTTTGATTGGAACTGGATGTAGGAGAGAGTAAACGGAAGAGTTCGGCAGCTGGAGTCACAGAGTCGCAGAACAGTTGGCGTTGGAAGGTACCTCTGGAGATCACCCAGTCCAGCCCCCTTTGCTAAAGCAGGTTAACCTGCAGCAGGTTGCACAGTGACACGTACAGGTGGGTTTGAACATCTCCAGAGAACGAGGCTCCACAGCCTCTCTGGGCAGCGTGTTCCAGTGCTCTGTCACTCTTGCAGTGAAGAAGTTTTTCCTCATGTTCAAGCTGAAATTCCTGTGCTCTGGTTTCTGCCCATTGCCCCTTGTCCTATCACTGGTCTGGCCTTGTCCTCCTGACACACACCCTTTAGATATTTGTAAGAATTGATTAGATCCCTTCTCAGTCATATCTTTTCCAGACTAAACAACCCGAAGTGTCTCCACCTTCCCTCGTACAAGACGTGCTTCAGTCCCCTCATCATCTCAGTGGCTTCCTGCTGTATTCTCTCCAATATTTCCTTGCCTTTTTTGAGCTGGAGAGCCCAGTATTTTGCACAGGACTCCAGATGTGGCTTTTATAGGGCAAAGTAAAGGTGGAGGGTGATTTTGCTTGACCTGATCACCACTCTTCTTCGTGCATTCCAGGATACCATCGACCCTCTTGGCCATGAGGATACATGGCTGGCTCATGATCAACTTGTCCATCAGGACTCCCAGGTCCTTTTCTGCAGAGCTGATTTCCAGCTTGTCAGCCCCTCACCTGTACTGGTGCATGGGGTTGTTTCTCCTGAAGTGCAGAACCCAATGCTTGCCTTTTTTCAGCTTTGTTGGATTCCTCTTTGCACAGCTCTCCAGCCTGTCCAGGTCTCACTAAATGGCAGCACAGCCTTCTGTATCAGCTACTTCTTCCAGTTGTGTGTCATCAGCAAACGTGCTGTCCCCTCATCCAGGTCATGGATGAATATGTTGAACAAGACTGGGCCCAGTACTCACCCCTGGGGTACACAGTTAGCTACAAGCTTCCAACTAGACTCTGATGCATTGTTTTCTTCATCACGACTTTAAGGAGTGATGTGTGTCTAGGAACTGATTTTATGGTTGTAGGTCCCCTTTTTTGGCAGACCCTGGTTGAAAAGCAGATATGCAACTCTTCCTCTGCTTCCAGTTGCTTGTCAGTATCGGAGAAAAGTTGTTAGCTTGTTCTCCTTTTCTCAGCAGGCAGGTCATAATGCAGTAAGAGGGACGGGGACGGAATGAATTGCCCGTGGAGGAACCGGAGGAAGGTGGTTACAAGACAGGTTTGCCTAGGGGTGGAAATGGGGGAAGAGTTTGGTATTCTTGATAACTGATAATAGTTGGCTGCTACTTTGATTGTTTGTTTAAATTATGCCAAGTCTGGCTCATAGCAGCAGAAATCAAGTCATTAATGCTGGGGAGCCTTAGGTGTGTCTTTACAAACAAACAAACAAAATTACTGCTTTGATGAACTGCACTGAAAGCGAGCAATGAAGCAAGACGGAATGATGAGCCCTGGTGAAATAACTGGCGAGGAGGAAGGGGGTGTCTGTTTAGATGTAGAATCCAAATGGTTTGGGTTGGAAGGAACCTTAAAGATCATCTAGTTCTAACCCCTCCTGCCATGGGCAGGGCCGCCTCTCACCAGACCAGACTGCTCACGGCCCAATCTAACCTGGTCTTCAACACGTCACCTCCAGGGAGGAGGCATCCACAACTTCCCTGGGCAACCTGTGTCTGTGTCTCAACACCCTCATCATGACAAATTTCTTCCTAATGTCTAATCTCAATCTTCCCTTCTCCAAGTTAAAGTCATTCCCACTCATCCAAGCACTCCGTGCCCTTGTAAAAAGCCTGTTTTGGTGTATCTGACCAGTGAAATATCTGACTCTGCCGCTGTGTTTCAGTCTTGAAGCAGTGTTGCTCTCTTAGAGCACAGGGACTGGGACTGAAAAGCTGCAAGATTGTTTTGGGTCCTCTTTCTCCTGGTATTCCTATAAAATGTGTTTTTGTTCTGCACTGCTGGGTGTGTGTTTTGCAGTATAGATGAGTTGCCTTTCTTACCTAGAAGTTTGTAAATGAACACACATGCTGTGAAATACCGCCAGTTTTTATTAAGGTAATATTTTTGTTCTTTTTCAAGGAAAGAATGTTGAAGGACATGGGGATAAGCAATTTCTTCTGACAGTCTAATGGTGAGAAAGTTAGCTGTGTTCAGAGATTCATTTAGTCATTCTGTTGAATAAAATGAGACCAACTCTTACTTTTCCTGAAAAAAATCTCATTTCCCTCAATTTCTGTCATGTGCAGTGACCATGCATAAGCATGGCTCAAACACTGTGCTGAACTTTGCTAAAATCTATGTATTAAACTCATTTTATTGCATCCTAAAAGCACTCAGCTGAAGGCAATGTGTAGGAGACTGAAAATTGAGCTTTACATTAGGTTGGTTTATCTAAATGTGCGTTTGGGTATGATGACTCTCTCGTATTTTATACTAGTATGATTTTTATGATTACAGAGGTCTGGAGCTCTGCTTTCTTGAGATCTTGGAGACCAGTTTGGCAGAAGTGGTATGCTCTAGCTCTTCCAGGACTTGCTGTGAATTGACCTTCCAAGCAGCTCAGTTCTTAGGATGTGTTGAACTTTGTTGGAAGTCCTGACCTACAGGATTTAGCCTCTATGCCCGTTTTTCAGAAGATGTATGTATTTTTAAAATGACCCAAATTTCTAATTAAATGAAAAAAGAAAAAGTGGAAGGATGCCCTCAATTTACTTTTCCAAAAAGTGTATAAAATTAAGGCTTTATTAGGGCTCAGAACAGTTGGGGAAAAAAATAAAGCTTCCCAAAAGCTTATCTTGAAGATGCTGCTTTGACTATTTTCCTATTGTATTTATATCCAAAACATCAGGGCTCCAAGAATCTCAAGGTTAACCAAAATGTTACCACATGTTTCTGGAATTTGGGCTTTCGAGTCTTTTTGCAACAGTTGGATATCTCAGTCAAGCTCTGGAAGAGTTCTGAGAAAGAAATACTTGTTTACAGTCTAAGAATTTTAGATTGACATCAGTGTGCTGCAACTCTTAACATGACTGAAATGCAAGGTGTTTAAGATCCCTGCTGAGTAGTGAGTTCCATGTAAACATACATTTATTTTTATTTGCCCATGAAGTAAAATTACAAGTTTTTTGTGGATTCATGTTAGTGTAGGAAGTTGATTTTCTTATTTTGTTTTTTTGTCTGACCAGGCTTAATGTTAGTTTTTCTTGGCACTTAATGTCATTTTGTTCCTTGGACTCTTTGTTTTACTCCTTTTGTACTTTGATGGGAATTGTGATAATTCAGTTGAACAAAGGTTTTTGTTCTCAAATGTGCTTGCATGTTAAAATATACATTAAGGTCTCGCTGATCCTCTCTGATAGGGGAAGGCCTTATTTTGGTGCTTTGATCTGAGAATTTTCTGGGGTTTATGCACTGTGTGTATAACATTTGAGAACTCAGAACAGTTTTAAGGCATGTTATTTATCTGGCTTTGGGAATGGGGCAGTCTATTTAAACATGCTTTTTCATTCCATTTTTCCTTTGGCAAGAAATTCTGGAAAGAGCATGAAATGTTTTTCTTGGATATATTTGTAACTCTTCAAATGGACTTTCATGAATAAGTGGAAGTAAAAATTCTACTCCTTCAAGTTGTTGGTCTCATCAGTTGCATGTGTACTCAGAGATGTTTAGAGGCAATGTACTGACAGCAGTTTTATCCTGTTATATCTGTCTCTTGCATTTGATCCTGCAAAGAAATGCCTGTGATGTAGTTGTGATTTCACTGTCCCTTCCATGACAGCAGATCTCAGAAACTCAAACTTCACGTCGGTGTTCATTTGGGATAGCAGAACTAAGGTCATGCTAACACCTGCCTTAGAGTTCTGGAGCACAGCAGCAAGTTGGGCAAGTATCATTTTTCAAATGTTAGACGTGGGAATACGGAGGTACCACAAGGACTCTGCTTACTTAGGTGAGGCTTCTCTGTTACAAAAAAACCACAACACCCTGAACTCCTGTAGAACTGCAGGTTTCCGAGTCCTGCAGGTGTGACAGTGAGCAGCCTTTGAGCAGTTTTTGGGTAAATGCTACTCTCTCCAATGTGTATGTGTCCTGGACTTTACGCTCATCACAGGAGCTGTGCAGAACAAGTGGCATTTTTTCCTTTTGCAGCTTTTATTTTTACTTTATCCTAGTGGGTCAGGTTCTTAGTAGTTTTGAGAAAGCCATATTCCAGGCAGTATGCTCACTGAACTTTAGAAGTATTCTTTGTGTGTTTAATTGAGAGCACATTTAAAACATTAGTGTTCTGTATTTTAAACCTGCCCACCATTGGTTTCTCCATGTATTTTCAGTGTCGTCTTGGCTTTTACAGCATATGTGCTTAACTCCCCTGTTGTGCCAGAATTTCTGCATGATGTTCTGTAAATAACAAAATTATTTGTGATTAAAAAGCTATTTCTTAAGTTTTTAATGCGGTTTTTAAAATGTGTGCTATTTTATCTCTGTTATCCCTCATTCATCCTTTGCTTGACTTGTGTACATACTGGTTTTTGGTTTGCTTACAGAAAATTGATAGTTACAACACATCTTCTGCTGAAATGGTTTGCCCAACCTTTTTTTCCATGCTTTTATAGGAGCAGTATGATCTCTAAAGCTGATACCTGTAATATTTTAATGCGGTTGCTAGAGCTGAACGCTGCAGTTAGCAAAATGTGTATTCCAGGTGCAGTCTCAGAATTCACAAGTGTACTGAGTGTGAGGTGCTGCAGTTAATATAAATAAGGTTTCAGAAACTTAAGATGTGAAGAGTGCGTGTTCTTTCTCTTTCAGAAGTAAGTAACTTCATCTTGTGGCAGAGTGCTTGATCTTTTAGGCTGATGGTGAAATAGACAGGTGACTAATGTCATCTTAGGATGTTTTAGAAAGCAGATTTTCTACTTAGGGATTTTGTTATTGCCTTGTATACAAACCTGGTGCTCCTTTGTGGAACCAGGAGCTGGGACTTGAGTGCAGCATGGTGATGAATAAACCGCCAGAATACAAAGCTACATTTCAAAAGGAATGTAAACTTAAAGAAAATAAGTGAATAAATTTCTGTGAAAAGGAGTTCTGTAATGATCAGTCAATAGGAATTTTTGAAGAAAAACTTTTTATGCTTGTTCAGATTCTTAAAAAAAAAAAAGGCAAACAGATTCCTTGTGATTTTCTTCAATTTTATTATAAGCTGGTCTGGCTTGGAAAGAATTGGTGTAGGGGAGTGAGAACGTAGTGCTGTAGTCAGAAAATACATGGCAGCTAAACAACATTTAAGTTGGTCCAGACTTGCAGTAAAAAGGTGAAGATTGAAGATGTGGTGATGGGAATGGTGACTATAGGTCTTAGAAGCCACCCTTAAGTGGTCCCCCCACTTATGCTGAAGAGAAATTAAGTACCAAATTAAGTGTGATAAAACTTTGATCAATTTGACATCACATATAAGCAGCTTATCTCTGGTATTTTCTTTAAAAAAGTTAGGAAACTAAGAAGTGGGAGGTGAATTCGATTTTGTTTTTAAAACATAGAACAAGCAAGACTAACCTAGATGGCACTATTCCTGCTTTCAAATTTGAATTCTGTGTGGAGGACACTATTCACCTGCTCCTTCCTAGAGTGTACTTGTATGTTTAAAGTCTTACAGACTGTTAATCCTTCACCTCTTTGGATAATTTGGTATTGTTTTGGTGCAGGTCGGAGAGACCTGACCTCATGTAAACTTACCAAAGGAAACTAGTAAAACTCTACTTGTTTGAAGCTAGAGAAAATCCTAACAATGGTGATGACTGTAGAATGGGCAATCCGATGGTGACAGAGGAATAAAAATGATGTCTTATGGCTTTCAGCTCTCAGTCCTCTTCCCATGGCTGCTGGTCTCTGAGCACCTGACAGTAAGTTTAAAAAAGGACTTAGCTACTCACAGTGTTTCACTTCAAGAAGTTAAGCGAATGCAAATGGTCC
This sequence comes from Clamator glandarius, assembly GCA_033459285.1. NCBI lineage: Eukaryota > Metazoa > Chordata > Aves > Cuculiformes > Cuculidae > Clamator > Clamator glandarius. The sequence goes on from JAUNZM010001576.1 coordinate 60,863, forward strand.
TGAGTTTTCATCAAGATTTTATGTACAATAAGAGCGTAACATTGTGAAGGAAAGAAGCGTTTAATACTGCCTTAGGAAATATTGCTTCTTTTCCTTCTTCTGGAATTCCACATTCAGAGTTGTATGTATTCATGGAATCATCAAATGGTTAGGGTTGGAAGTGACTTCAAAGATCATCTTGTTCCAACCTCCCTTCCATTGGATCAGTTGGCTCAGAGCCTCATCCAGTGTGACCTTAAACACCTCCAGGGATGAGGCTTCTCTGGGCAACCTGTGCCAGTGCTTCACCACCGTCACAGGAAGACATTTCTTTTTTTGTGTCTCATCTAAATCTCCCCTCTTACAGCTTAAAGCTATTACCCCTTGTCCTATCCCTGCACTCCCTGTCAAAGAGTCCCTCCCCAGCTTTCCCGTAGTCCCTTCAAGTACTGGAAGGCTGTCCTAAGGTCTCCCCACAGCCTTTGCTTCTGTAGGCTGAACAAGCATATCTTTCCCAGCCTGTGCTCATATGGGAGGTGCTCCAGCCCTTAGATCATTCTTGTGGTCTTCTCTGGACTTGCTGCAACGGATCTGTGTCCTTCCTGTGCTGAGAACTGGACACGGGGCTCCAGGTGAGGCTGCAATGTTGCTGCAAAAAAATAGGCTTTTATTTTGTTAGATTCTCCTTTTGCTTAAGGTGACCCTTGAGAAATACAATCTGAGGAAAAATTATAGGAAAAGGCTCTAGAATATATTGCTTTATTTAAAAGGTTTTTTTTTGTAAGATTCGTGGTTTTCTTTTGTTTTCTGAATATGTGAGCGTATTGCAAGCAAACACCTGTACTGCTCATCTTCCCCAGTATCTAGTTAAAGGAGTAGGTCTCCCTACTAGTGTAGAAATCTTATCTGAGCTCTTTGATATTGTTACCAAAACTGAAGCTGGAATCAAAAGTCTGGTGTCACATGTTTCTCGGCACATTTTATAGATATAGCCTTACTAATTACTTACTGCATTTGCTTCCAAAACTTGTGGCTTGTAATTTAAACATTGCTTTTTGTTGTGAGTGTTGTAATGTCACCTGATGAGTGTTGAAAGTCTGAATTAATTCTTCCCTCAAACTTTTTTACAGTGGCACTTTCTGTGTTGTTCCTTGTTCTTGATTCCAGTGTGAATTAACTAGGTGCCATTTTTAATGTGTGTTTCCATCAGTGTGAAAGCATCACAAATGTCTCTACTAGTTCAGCTATTCTCAATTCTGTTGCTCATATCTGTTTTTATTTAAAGAATTCCTTTGGAAGCGGCTTGAGGAGAGTGGGGTTCAGTGATGTGGGAGGGAGCCTGAGGGGGCAGGGAGAGCACGAGCGCCGAGTGTGTGTTCATGGTTTGTCAGTGAGATGTCCAGTGTTGAGTCCTGCTCCCTGTGTACCACCCTGCTCAAAGTGAGTTCCACCTTCTCCGTTTTGTCCTGCTTGCATGGCTCCCTGGTTTTGTTAGCTACTTTGTGTTGTTTGGAGTGTCTTGAGTGTCAGCTTCAATCTTCTTACTTGGTTTGTTTTTCTGTGTAAACAGCAATTATTTTTTTGGGTTGTTTAGACACGGGCTGTTACATCAGAGGGGATTACTGAAATGTGCACTTACTACAGTTTAATAGCCAAAGCTGACAGTTCCCTGTACTTGTCTTTTTCCCTTCTTCTGTTACAATTGAACTTTTTTTTTTTTTTGTTCTGATACCAGTTTAATCTGGATTAGCTTTCCTAATAAGTCTTTTGAGGAGTGTGTTTTGTTATTCAGCGCCTTCTCCCCAACATTTTTGCTGTGGCATGAATTGCTCATCTTGTGGGTAAACTAGCTGTTGGTTATGATGGTCGTGCTTGATAGGGGGGTGGCTGACTGGAAGGGGTTTTTCTTTAAATGTTGTCTTACAGTTGGTACTATTGACAGACTGCAAGTCCAAAGTGTCCTTAATGTATGCTGTTAGCTGGTCTTGTGTGTACTGGAATAGCCTGAGCTTAAACTGTCCCGATATCAATATCCTGCTGGCATTGACACTAGAGGTGTGGGGAAAAGTTGTTCTGACACGAGTTGGTCATGGTTTAATTCAGGTAGGTTGTAAGTCCTGTGCAGCTTTAGTGGCTGTATCTTAGCCTTGTCTGAGCTGTGTTGGCTACTTTGATGTAGTATTCATAACTTAACCAGTGTGTGACCTGAGATATATGTATGCCTTTCCATGTGTTCTTTGAAGATAGTATCTGTAATACGTTTAGTGTGCTCTCTGCAGCTGTTTCCTTGCCTACATACACGTATGTCTGCGTTTGCACCCTGAGCTGACCCAAGCTTCTGGCTGACCCCTGAGCTCATCTTGTATAGGCTGTAGGGCTATGCAAATTATTACAGCCTGCAAAGGCTTTGCTTGCAATCATTTTGGAAGAGGGATCCTCCGGAAGAACTTCGAAGTCACCCAGCCTGGTCTTCTTGGACAAGTCTGTCTGGATTTCCCACCCTCAGAGGAAGTGCTGTGAGTTTTCATGAGCTGGCAGAGAGCAATCTTTATCAAGATGAGAATTTGGACAGGGAAAGGGTGGATGTTTTAGTGTATTATTCCTGTGAAAGTAAAATTTGGAGATGACCAGCTAAAACATGGGATATTTAGTTGTGTGTACAAAGTTGTTAAGGATTGATTTTTGGTGGCTAAATTGGTTTAGGGGGCAGTGAGTCTAGCTGAAACTGTGTAGACAGACACTTCTGTGGCTGGGGCAAGGAGCTGTGTTCTGAATTGCAATAAACTCTGTTAGTCAGGCTGTCTTAGTGTTGGTTGATTACAGCCTCCTCTTGTTTGGGTAGAAGCACCACCATGTTATTACAAGTGCATTCTTTGCTGCAAGTTACAGTGAATGCTAGCAGGTATCCAGGAGGCTGAGCCATAAGGAGCGTTTGGTAAAGGTGATGCAAGTCTCTGTTTTCCCACTGATCATCAAAAGAATATACATGCCATAAGGCAGCAATGTGTTCAGGTTCACTCTGCTGGTGGAGTTCTTTCTTGGAAGTTTTTTTAGTTTTAAAATGTTTACAAGGCATTTTTAGTGTTTTGTTATTGGGTGCAGAGGGGTCTGACCAGGATCATGTCATATGATACTGGCTCCCAGGAAAAGGAAGCATGAAACCTCACATTTTACCTGTTATAATTGTGTGTGGCGGCTGAAATGCAAGTTGCCTCTTTCCTCATGAACTTGATCCCTATCCCTTGTGTCAAATTCAGCAGTTGTATAGCCACATAGTTTTCCACTGGATAAGCTTATTCAACTGACTCACTGTTTTGCTTTAGAGGATTTAATCTGCTCTTGGGTCAGCTTGCTGAAGTGACTACCTCTGCAGCTGCAAGATCGTTAGTCTGATTGAAGGGAAATAGCAATATTATGTGGTTAAGGAGTAGGGGAGCAGGAATGCCATTTCTGGTGGCAGCTTACAGTTGTGTGATATTAGATGTGAGCTGAAACCTAATTTTAATGGAATAAACTCTTCGGGTTCTGCTTGTGCTATGGATTGAACTTTGAATGGATATACAACCAGATCCCAAACAGGAACTAAAGATCCAGTCGTGATTTTTGTCCCAGACTCTGCTCAGCTGTCTTCTGCTTGTGTGTGACTTCAGGAAGGTTGTGTTAGTTCTGGCTGCCTAGGGTACTGATTTTCATTCTGAAAAACCTGCTAGTTCAGTTTTTTCCTCAGCTGAAATAAACCTTTCCTTTTGTGAAGTACTAGTTAATGTTTTCTGCAAGCCTCCTAGTTACTGCAGTGTATAATTCATCCTGAGTATTTATCACAGGGAGTTACGAGGTTGCAGTTGTGCTAGCTGCTGCTTTGTTGGAAGTTGTAGACATTGCAGTGCCCTGTCACTGGACATCTCTCAGGAAGCCTTAAGATGGAGAACTCCAAGGGCTTTCCCTTTTCTGTGTGGCTTTGTTGGTTATTATTTGATTATTTGGTGGGGGACATGAACCCAGAAAAACAGATGTAAGAGAAGATTTGCAATACTGATGGTTCTTCGCCACTAAATGTAACAGTGAGCATTCCTTGTGGGGACTTGGCTAGTACTTTCTTTTATCTCCTTAGCCTTTCTTGTTCCTTTCTTCCTGCAGCAGGAGGCACTAGAGCATGTGCTTGGCTGTGCACCACCAGGAACCACCTCTGAGCCACTGTGGTTTCTGTGTGCTTCCTCAGCCAAGATACTGAGCCACTTGATGGTTCAGGACAGCATATGGTGTGGTCAATAACAGGAATACCTTAACTCTTTTACTTTGGTACTTTTTAGAGGGGGCTTGCATGAGAAAAACCTTTTCTATGACAAAGGGCAGGAAATGAGGTCCTTCCATCACAGATGACAGGAATCTGTATTTAATTTTTCCTCAGGTGTTAGAACATCAGGCCAGGCCAGAGCTATTCTTCAGATATTCCATAGCAGAGAAACATACTTCAAAGTGAACTTGCTGTTGTCCCTTCCTCACAGGATCCACATGTTGCTTCTCAAAGATAATTCCTGTTTTCTATATAATTTCTCTATAACTTACTAACTTCTGTGTGGAACAGCGCAGCACTTTGTGAAAAGAGGTATGGTCTAACTGTATTATGGTCTGGTAAGGTCGTCTTGTTCACAGAGTTTTGTGGTGGGTGGTGCTTAGATAGAAAATAACATGCAGTTATTCTAGCTGGGCCATTTTTACCTGAAGTTTCCTTACTTCAGGTAAAGTCATTGGTAAGTACTGGTAACCAGTGTGTTTTGCAGGTTCTTGTGAAAGATGGGGCTTATAATTAGAATGGGGAGCAGGACTTTATCCTTTTTGCATGTGGAAGTCTAGCCAGTTGTTATCTAAAATGACCTTCTTGGAGGAAGGCAGTAACAGATGGGAACACAGTAACTCTAGATAGTGATGTCTGAAAGGTAAGGTCAAGTCCTCTGAACCTTCTAGGACATTTGCTGCCTTTTGATTGTCCAGAGTCATAGAATCATAGAATAACCAGGTAGGAAGAGACCCACCGGATCATTGAGTCCAACCATTCCTATCAAACACTAAACCATGCCCCTTAGCACCTTGTTCACCTGTGCCTTAAACAGCTCCAGGGAAGGTGAATCAGCCACCTCCCTGGGCAGCCTGTTCCCAGTGACCCTTTCTGTGAAAAATTTTTCCTAATGTCCAGCCTAAATCTCCCCTGGCGGAGCTTGTGGCCATTCCCTCTTGTTCTGTCCTGTGTCAGTTGGGAGGAAAGGCCAGCTCCCTCCTCTCTACAACCTCCTTTCAGGTAGTTGTAGAGAGCAATGAGGTTTCCTCTCAGCCTTCTTTTCTCCAGGCTAAACAACCCCAGCTCTCTCAGCTGCTCCTCATAAGGCCTGTTCTCCAGCCCCTTCACCAGCTTTGTTGCTCTTCTCTGGACTCGCTCCAGAGCCTCAACATCCTTCTTGTGGTGAGGGGCCCAGAACTGAACACAGGATTCGAGGAGCGGTCTCACCAGTGCCGAGTACAGAGGGAGAATAACCTCCCTGGACCTGCTGGCCACGCTGTTTCTGATACAAGCCAAGATGCCATTGGCCTTCTTGGCCACCTGGGCCACTGCTGGCTCATGTTCAGTCGCTGTCAACCAACATCCCTAGGTCCTTCTCCTCCTGGCAGCTTTCCAGCCAGACTTCTCCTAGTCTGTAGCTGCTCAGGGTTGTTGTGCCTCAAGTGCAGGAACCGGCATTTGGCCTTGTTAAACCTCATGCCATTGGACTCAGCCCAGTGGTCCAGCCAGTTCAGATCCCTTTGGAGCCTCCCGACCCTCCAGCAGATCCACACTTCCACCCAGCTTGGTGTCATCCGCAAACTTACTAAGGGTGCACTCGATGCCTTCATCCAGGTCATTGATAAAGACATTGAACAGGGCTGAGCCCTGGGGACACCACTTGTCACTGGCCTCCAGCTGGAGTTAACACCATTTCCCAGCACTCTCTGGGCCCGGCCATCCAGCCAGTTTTCCACCCAGGAGACTGTTCGCCCGTCCAGGCCAGAGGCTGACAGTTTCCGAAGCAGAATGCTGTGACAAACTGTGTCAGAGGCTTTACTGAAGTCCAAGAAGATCCATCCACAGCCTTTCCCTTGTCCAGTAAGCGAGTCACTTTGTCATAGAAGGCGATCTGGTTAGTTTTTCAGAACCTGCCTTTCATGAACCCGTGTTGACTGGGCCTGATCACCCGGTTCTCTTGCATGTGCTGTATGATAGCACTCAAGATCACCTGTTCCGTGACTTTCCCTGCCACTGAGGTCAGACTGACAGGCCTGTAGTCCCCTGGATTCTCCCTGCGAACCTTCTTGTAGATGGGCACAACATCAGGCAGCCTCCAGTCCAGTGGAACTTCCCCAGTCTTCCAGGACTGCTGGAAGATGATGGAAAGGGGTTTGGCCAGCACATCTGCCAGCTCCTTCAATACTCTCCAGTGAATCCTAACTGGCCCCATAGATGTGTGGGTGTCTAGTCGGGCTGGCACGGCTCTGACCACCTCCTCTTGGACCATGGGAGCCTCATGTTGCTCCTCTAGCTCTGAGGTTTGTACACAGAGGGAACAACTTTCTTTACAGTTAAAGACTGAGGCAAAGAAGGCATTAAGTACCTCAGCCTTTTCCTCATCCCCTGTCACTGTTGTTCCTTCTGCGTCCAATAGGGACTGTATGGTCTCCCTAGTCCTCCTTTTGTTATTTATATATTTATAGAAAGATTTTTTGTTATCTTTCACTGAGTCATTCAGGAGTCTTGTCTCCTGACAGCATGAGTGCTTGGTGGGCTGTGCTACCCAAGTTTTTAGCAGTCTGAAGATCGCTTTTGCTGTGTGAAAGATGAAGCCCTCGGTGGAAATCAGCTATAGGCTTCTGTGGCTGTGGTGGTCTTTTTGTGCTTTTAATATCAGGGAAAAGTTGAATTCAGGGAAATTTCAGTTCCTCCTGCAGAAATTTCTGTATGAATAAGGGTACTTGTTACCTCTGAAGCTTGAATATTTGTAAAGAAACGATGAAGACAAGTCTGCTGCATGTTTGTTGGGTGAAGTTGGCAGGTTTTGATTAAAGGTGGGGAGATCACCAGTATGTACTAAAATGTAAAACATGTCTGTTAGGCAGTGATGCTGGTTTAGTAGTAAAGGCAGATACTGTGAGATTAGAAGTTTTTTAAAAAAGAATGTTAATTAAGTTGTGTAACTGTCATGATTGAAGCCTGGTCTAATGGTGGAGAACGTGTGCTGATCAGTCCTGCTTCCCCATCATGCTTTTAAGAGGGACTCTGCATTTGGGACCAGTGTTGCCTAATTCCAGTCCTTTGAAGATGCATACTTATTTCTCTTCCAAAACAATGCTGTCTTTTATTTTACTTTTAAGACTTTTATATTTCTTTGTCTTATAGTGTTTGCTTAGGAGTACTAATCCTTTAACTTTTTTTTTTTCCCCCCTGGTAACAAGTAATTACTGATTCTCTAGATCGAGGTGTGTTCTTAGCTAATTGTGTATTGGCTTGGCAGAAAATTTCAACAGACAGCTCAGTGGATTTTAAGAAAGATAGGCACAACTAGTCACTTGCTTATTCACTACGTTTTCCTAACACAACTGGCAGCAGGTATGTTAGTTTTTAATGTTCGTGCTGGTACTCGGGCCATTCCCAGCAATACTCATTTCTTGGTAATACATGAGAGTATACAAGTGGTACAATTCCTCTCTCCTGTGGTATCCTGCCAGTGATGCAGGTCTTCTACTGTCCATGAATTTTTTTCCCATTTACTGTAGAAGACTCTAAGTCAAGACATGAATCCTCCCAGGATCCATCAGCTTAGGTTCTGTATTGTTGGCTTGGGGCATTACAGACACTGAGTAATCAGCACTGCTCCTGAGGATCATCTGACTCTTGCAAACTCTCTTCCCTTATCAAGCAGTAATAAAGGTGGTAAGATTCTTTCAGCAACAGCTCCTGAGGGAAATGCGTTGCATCAATGCTTTGCAGCCATAATTTTTTCCCTTCCACTCTTTCCTCATGCTTGTGTCATGCTGCTGCTGTAGGAGTAAGATCTGAACTCATTGTATATGCACAGTACTATCATGATAATTGTGAGGTGGTGTCCTGCAGAGGTTTTAAGTGTTCAGAGGTTTCTGCACTGTGTTCATTATCACAGCTCCTTGTCCAGGGAGCAAGAAAGTATCTTTAAGGCTGCCTCAGGAAAGGAAAGAAACTGCAAAAGTTTTGTTCAGCTCTTGGAAGAGGATATTTAACTTTAGAAGTATTCTAGAAAGTCAGATGGCAGCGCATGGTTCATCCCTTGGAAGTTCAGCAATGGATTTACGTTGTCAAGTTGATTTGTATTCTTTGTATCTTTGACTTTTCTGACTTCTTTGAGTCTAAAAGGACTGGTCTTCTTACTGAAGGAAGATGGAACAAAAGATCAAATAAAGCATTATAGCCATTATGGTAGCTTTAAAACCCTGCATTTTGAGTTGATATGCCTTCAATTCCTCTTCAATCCTTTGCTTTCCTATTTTCCTTCAAAATCCAAAGCAAAACCCAAGCTAAAGGTGTTGAATAAGATTTATGATATCTGAGACTTTGGGAAGGGATGGAAGTTGGCCTTCTTAGGGAAGCTGGTTGTTGAGATACTTAGGTAATGCTTTTGGAAACTAGTGCTGTTCAGTCACCTGTCTGGTGACAACTTACTTATTCTACAATGCTGTATCTGCTGCTGAAGTGTAGGTCCTTTGGCTAAACTTGCAGTACAGACAGAAACAATAACAAAAACCAAAACACTCATTTGGGATGATTTTACTCTTAAAAGCCTCTGTTGCTTTTCATTTTTAAGTTTAGTTATTTGCTTTTTGAGGAAGTGCTGAAATTTGAATTCCTTAGTACTTGAAGCTAAATATAGTTGAAGTGAGCAGTTTTCTTAAGTACTGATCAAGGCTTTTTTGTTTTGGAAGTACTGATCAAGGCTTTTTTGTTTTGTTTTGGTTTTGAGTTCTTTTTTTTTGTTTTTAACGTAGAGGTACAGACAGCCTTCCTCTGGTGGTACTTGATTATGTCAGCAATCTTATGCTGCTTTTTTTTTTTCTGTTGTTGTCATGTAAGGAAGTATGACCACCTTCTTTACACAACAGTTTTGGGAAGTCCAGTCTCTTTAATGGTTTCTCCCCCTTTTAAGCTAGTGCTCTGAGGGGGGATCTGTTTTGTTAAATGTGTCTGTCTCCAAAATAACAGCTGTTTTGGCTGCTTAGTAGAGTTGCGATGTGTCTACAAGGTTAAGTGTTAATTGCTTTTGAGCGACTTTTGCACTGAGCCAGACCGTGACATAGGAACTGAAACACTGGAGCGTCTGAATATTGCTTTGTCTTTATTAAGCACGTTTTAATTGAGTTGTCCTTCAGTCTTCAAGTTTTCTTTCCTCATTTGATCTATGTTAAAATTGTTAAATTTTAGTTAAATCTGTACTCATCAGTTTGTGATACCTTACTCATTGCTATGACAACAACCTGCTAAACAGACTTTAATATGAGGAGTTAGAGAGAATAAGAAGCTGCCTTGCAAGCAAGGAAATGTTCTTGTTTTGCCCTGTCTTTTTAATTAATGAGATTGTGTTTAATGCTTGAAATTGTAGTCACTGTGGTAATTTGTAGGTAGTGGCTACCTGCCTCCCTTCTGTCTGCTGCTTGGGTGCTCTAGAGAGTAGGTCTGGAAGGGTGTGAGACTTCAGCCTGGCGGGATGATGGCCTGTGCCTGGAGGTGCCGTGTTTCCCTGCACAGTGCATCATCGGCGGAGGAGCAGAGCCCTTCAGCTGGGCTGCTTGCTCTGTCTGGACACTGCCTGGAGGTAGTGGGAGCCAGCTAAGAGGAAATAAATTAGCTCAGTTTTCAAAATTCTCCTTGTGTCAAACTGCTGGTTGTGCTTTCAAGACAACTGGATTGTGTCTGAAATGGATTATAACATGTATGTGTTGGCGTGATGGAGAATGTCAAATGAAGGCAGTGTTTCCACAGTTGTTTGAAGCACGTACAAGTCCATACTACTGCCAGGAAGAGGCTCCCGCCTTCCCTTGTTTTCTTCTGCGGATTTATTGCCAAATTGTGCTGCTCATGGGCTGCACAGTCAGTGAGATGAGAATCTTCTTTGAAGATCCTGTTATACTGTGCAGGTTGTTTGGCTTTGTTCCCATCAGAAGGCTGATCTTGCTGTGCCACTTCATCCCCCAGGACTGTTTCAAACATTTGCGTGCCTGCCTTTTTTCTTAAAGTATCCTTTCATCCTGAAAAACAAACGTGCCTGAAACTTTTACAGAGACATGTGTTAGGAGTAGGAGAAAAGACACAATCCTCTTCAGGTGCCATAGATTCCTGGACTATCAGAATTGTTGGCTCAGTGTGTACTTTACAAACTAATGGAAAACCCTTTATTTAAATATGTGTGTGTGCTGCTGTTATGTCCAAAACATGGATTTGCAGTATTTTAAGTAGCTTTGGTGTAATTGGAGAAAATAGCAGTGAAATGCATGTCAGAATTTCGAGGTACCAGGATCTATGTAAACATTAACTTCAGAAATTCAGAAATTATCATCGAATTGAGACCAAATGGCATTGTAATTTCTCAGTGTTATCTTAAATCGCAGTGGGCTAATTCCAGACTATCTTATTTGGAACTATTCCCTTGTCTTTCAGAGAGGCTAATGTTCTCTGTTGTGTTTTCTGTTAATTTTTCTCATTTCTCATTATGCTGAGTTCAAATAGTGATGAACTGACTGATACTTAACAAATCCCACAACCCAATGGTCATTGTTAAGAGTATGTAAACTTAAGTTAGTTTTTGGACATTGATGGTGCAGTTAGCAAGGCTTCTGAGAGCAGACTTCAACACAAAGAGCAGAAGTTGTTTTTTAGTGCAAACAAAGCTGAAGGCTGTCCCTGATGTGTTCAAAATAGTGATAGCCATGGATAGATAGTCAGTGATAAGCATCCAACTCGCTGTTCAGAGCATCTCCACATCCAGCATTTTGCTTTCCATGGGACATGTCACAAGCTTGAGTAACCCTTGTTCTGACTGTGACTAGTGTTTAGGGCATCAGTCACAGAGCTCTGAAGGCCTATGTGTTCTGGGGCTTAGAAGATAACAGTGTTAGACTTTCTCAAATGGGTGGGAAACGGAGTGGCTTTAGTGAATACATTCATAAGGTTGGAGAAACACAGTGTTCCAGTTAAGGTCATACTAGAGCCAGTTCCTGGGAAAGGCAAAGCCTTCTCTTGATAGATATGTAAGAGTTCATGGAAATATACTTTCTACTCAGACTTTATTAAATGCTCTAACTGGCACATAGAGAAATTCAAAGTCAGGGTTCAGTTTTGGCCAACAGAAATGTATTACAGAAGTGAAGAAGAGATTTGGATGATTATGGGGTTAATTATCTTTTGATTCTAGATGAGGCTCCTGAGCTTTGCGAATCGATGTTTAAACTGAAGCATCTTTTTTCAGCTTTAACTGTTGAGTACCCATTACTTGTGAATGCTAGTGGGCAGTTGGCTATTGAACAGATCTTCGACTATGTAATCACAGCAGTTCACTCAGTTTTCACCTGAGCATCACTGTACATTGAACTTGATGCTAGCCAGCTTGCACGAAAGCTGCTCCCCTGACAAATTGCTTGCTGAGGCACATCTGTACATTCAGGCTGCAGTAAAAGCACTTTGCTGCTTGTTTGTGCATCTCTTTCTGCCCAGGTGCACCAGTTGGAGGTTGTTCTTAGTTCCCTAAATTTGCAGTTTTACTTCCCAGTGTCATGGGGACAGAACAAACAGTTGGCTGTAACTGTTCTGACCAGTTGAGACATCTGTTGCTAGTTATCACAGTGACTGTAAATCATACTCATCAATTAGTTTCACGTTAGATGCTGTACAATCACAGGAGGATAATAAATTTCATCTTTTGAAGTGTAATAATTTGAATGCTAGAGAATGAGAGGTGACTGTGACAGATGGGATAGCAGCAATGTGTGTGAGATTTAGCTTTTGGATTTCTTTGTTGCCATACAACAAAGATATGTTTCAAGTATGCTAACAGGTAATTTTCTGAGTAATTTCTGTAAGATTGAGGGAAAATAAAAGAAAAAATACTGGCTATAGAGGGTGGATTTAAAGGCAAAGATTGTCATTTCCCTTCTAAGTGAGAAGTGAAAACTAGAGCGGACAGAGCGGGCATTGGCCACAACTTCCATGCACGTGGAGGAAAACAGTTTGACAAGGAAGAGAGGAATTGCCTAGTTTGTGAATGAGATTTTTGTGTTAGTCTTCTGAGTGGGTAAGAGTGGTTAAATTCCAGGCATAAAAAGAAGGCAGCAGATATTAGAAAAATTTAAGGAGCAATACAGCTGGAGCTGAAATTTTAGCATAGTGAAGATGTTACATGTTGAATTATTGGAAAAAGCTGTGGGATTTAGATGTCACACCTGGAAGTAAAGCTCTAGACAGATCCCAATCAGCTGACAAAAATGCTTTTATCAACTGCATTTCCCCTTTTGCTGTAAAGATTGTGATAAATCCAGTACTAGTGTATTAAAGCTGCTTTCTCAAGAGTCTCTGTGTAGAATTCATGGTAAAGGCAGGAAGAGTTCAAGCTATTTTACTTGTATGTAACCTGAGTATGCCACCGGTACCCTGCATTAACTCATGCACTTCTTTTTGTTTCCTTTCAGGTTTTCTATTTTGTACATACACTGTTTTGTATATACTGTATATGATGACTTCGGTGGGCAGTGAACGTACCCGGGGCACTCGGGACAAAGCGCAGAGTTCAACCACACAATCAACGCAACCACAGAAACAAGTAGTACAGGTATATGCTACTATATAATCTTCTTTGAGTTGAAAGTGAGCATGTAATGATAGGTGCTTCTTCCCTTAGTAAAACAGAATAGATGGAGGGAAAATGATGGTCTGTATTGGAAAAGTATGTTTGATATCCGTCTTTAATTACTTATTAATCCAGCACATCATTAAGTTGTTCCTGTATTCTGGAACTTTCTGTTCTTCAGCATTTTCCCTCAGTGACGAATTCTATACCTGTGTCAAGACTTCTGTCCTGTGATAGTGTCCTCAGATCTCAACTCTTCCATGTGCCACCTTCACGATGCTTGAAGATTTCTGGTAGATGGAGGAGTACGGGTAGGTGGGAGAGGCTTTATTGGATGCACACTGTTCTACAGCATGATTCAGCGTATTTGTGCAACACGAAGTCCTAAACTTCTTGTGAAGTGTCCTTGCAAACTGGAATGAAGACGGCCATCCACCAGTGGACTGAAATTGAGTATCTACAAGATTGAAATTAAGCTCTTATCCCATTGTCTTGAATATCAGCAGACAGAGTAGTTAAGTTGTGTGCTCATCTGGGTTACAGAATGGAAAATATTTCTGCTCCTGGCAACTCATTATTCTCTTGTCAGGTACTTCTCAAAATTGGGCTCAATTCAAGAACTGCCTCAGTTCTTTGCTGACACAGAGTGCATCACTCTAGAGGTGGTCCCATGGGAGCTTGTGTCTTTTATTGTTTTCTAGACTGATCTTTAGTGTGGATGGGCTCTTGTTCTTTTCTATACAGTACTAATTATGTGAGCTCAAGCCTTTATCTCCTTGTGCTGCAGCACTTTCTGTAGTGGTGATTCATGCTAATGTGTAGATTTAGGAAGTGACTTTCAACGCATGAAGTTTTATAACGAGTAAGGCTGCAGGGGTGCAGTGAGCAGGATGACAGAAGTGTAGATTTTTGACATTTGCAAGGCAACAGTGGAGTACTTGGCCCAGTCTGGTGTTACCTGCACAGGGAAGACGTTGGCAGATGGGCAGAAGCCCAGCTAAGAGTTGCAAAGATGGTTGAGAGGCTGGAGCACAAGATGAATGAGAGGTGGCTGAATGACCTGGATTTGTTTAGCCCTAAGAAAGCAAGACGAGGTCTTATGTTCTGTTCAGATAGCTCACAAAGGGGTATAGAAGACGTTAAGCCAGAGCCTTCTCAGAGACTTGATGGCACGTGTTGGAACACTGGAAATTCCAGCTGTTAAAAGAAAAAATTGTTTACCAGAAACAGTCATGAATTAGAGCGCTTGTAGGATCTCTGCCTGGTCCCATGGAGTTTCTCTGATGGGATGTGCTCTTAGTGGAAGGTTGCCCTGAGAATCTCTGGAGGATGATTCCACACTGTAATATATTGATCTAGGCATTAGGTCTTACTGACCTCTTTCTGCCTTTTGTCCACTAGTTGCGTAATAGATAGAGGTTTGGTGCAATTCAGTGGAAATGATGGTTATTTAATGTACAGTGATTATGTTTTAGTACACTGTATTTTTTTTTTATTGTTCAGATATCAGATGGACCTTCCTGTTTAGTCAGGCTTTACAAATCAACACAAATGTGTGAGGTTTTTACTGCTAAATCATTACTGCTTAATTTTTCTGAATGCAGAATAACATTCCCTTGCCAAATGAAGATTTCATTGTCATAATGTCACATTGAGCAGCATTTAAGTTATTTAAGAAAACCTATCGCAATTCTTTTGCATTGCTTCAGGATAATAAATACATCATTTTATTGCAAGATGATACCTGTAACTGTCACTTTCATTGAATATTGTGGTTTGCACAGTTCTGTTTTCTCTTAATTTGAAATTCTTAGTTAAAAATTTCCTTCACTATTATGCTGCAAAAATAGGATGGTGCAAAAAATAATTGGTTTTTAACCATCAACTTCTAAGCAGTAAATCTTAGCCTAGAATAGTATTTATTAATCAATTTATGAAGTATTTATTAAGCATTAGAATCTACACATTTTTACCAAGAATAAACAAGTCTGTTCTGGTAACACAGAATCCTGGACTGTAACTGATGAATTCTTCAAAGGTGTTATGGGCTGCTGCTTGTTTGTGAAAAACTTAGCTTGCAGGAAGTTGTTGAGATGCTTGAAAATGTGATAATCTATGTGAGAGTGCTCTGGTGAGGAACCTGAGTGAGGGTTTTGTAGCCCAATTTGGGCAGCATCTGCAGAGTCATTTACAAGACTTGTGGTTGGATGTAGTCAGGGACAAGAACTGGTCCTTTTTTGAATGACCAGTGTTGGATGTAAACATTGGAGTTCTTAGTGCATTTTGTTGATTTCCTGGTAGTCCTTTTCTCTGGTGATGGTTTTGTGATTGAAGAAGTTTTAGTAATTCCACTTGCTGACCACCTAACAGTGACTGTAATCTTCTTTGGATGCAGCTTTGGTGTTGGGATGTGTTGTGGTGCTTCACCTTGCTCCAGCCGCTGTGTGGAACATGGTTCCTTGTCATTGAGAATCCATTTTGTGTCACATGCATTGCAGAAAATAATAAACACAAAGCAGACTTTGTAATGTTGACTTTTTTGATTTTTGCTCAGCTCATGCAGCAGTTCCCACTTGTCAAGGTTAGTGTAATAGAAAAAAATAAACCTTTACAAACTCCAAAAATTTTAGTATAATTAAGCATAGCTAATTTTGCACTTTAAAACTGTATACTACGTGAGTACAGTTAAAAGTTTAATCCAAAAGAAGCACCACAATTTACGAAGACAAAAATGACAATTATTTTTGCACCATCCCAACATATCACATAAGGTTGAGTAGAGTTTTAGCTGTCTTTAGATGCTATTATTTTCTAACTTGCAATTAAAACTTAATTCTTACAGAATGCTGCAGTGTTACTTGCAACAATGATGCCTTAAAAAAGAAAGAACCACCAGTCGCGGGGGGAACAACTAAACATTTGTGACACAGATTTAGTGCTTGTGTATTAAACACATTTAGTGGGCTTTTGTTGTTGTTTTTTCTTCTGAATCTTCAATTCCATCTGGGTGCGATCCACGGGCAGAAATGGTAGCCATATTGCATCTACTTGTGTTCTAACCTCTTTGCTTACATAGGAAAACAATATACTATCATGTATCTGATATTGTTATAGAATTGGTGTAGTTTTTATTTTAAAAAAAACCTTAAAATTAAAAATGTTGGCTTATAGAGAAAATAGAATCTTAATGGCTTCCTCCTTCTGGAAAGATGCAGTCATGTCTCTACAGAGATTACATTGAATGGTTTTGCTCTGGATATCTCTAAATGAAATCTCTTTACTAGCTTAAAAGTTGCTTTGGGCCGGAGGGGGCTGAAGTCCGAGAATAATATGGATCAACAAGGCTTTACTCCTGAAATGAGCAGACCTTTTGTTTTTTTGATGCTGAATGTGATCCCAGTCACACAGAGCACCGCACTGACTGAGGCTTTCATGGAGGGTGGCACCAGGGCTGATGTGAAGGATTCCAGAGGAGGCTGTCCTCTGTTACTGGCTGAAGTATGAAGCTGTTACTGCGATACTCTGAAAATATGAAGTAGCACAGGGTACTTAACTCTCTTACAAATGCTGATTGTCTTGTAACATTGCCTCTGAGCACAGCAGATGTCACTTCCCTCCAGAGACTGGGACAGCTGTGGTAACTTCTCAGAAAACAAGCAGCTGGTGGTGTGTGGTGGAGTCATTTTTAGATTCTTCTCAGCACTTATGCATGGCAACCTTCTCTAGAGCTTGTATTTGTGGTGAACTCCAAAAGTGAAGTGGTTTGGGGCTGATAATGTCGAAACTAATCAGGTGCAGGATTTTATCTGCCTGTCCTGTGAAGTGAGACTTCGAAAGGTGAGATTCAACCAACCATCTCGAGTGAATCCTTTCTGTCAAGAATTTCAATGGATGAGGTGGTTCCACAGAACATCAACTTGCATTTTGGGTCCTATCTGTCTTCAGACTTCTCAAGCATGAGATGGAAACCTCTTCTGTTTGAGCAGAAATCAAATTAAGTCCAGGATCAGAGTTCCAGCTCTGGGTTGGAAGTCACTTTAAAGATGATCTTGTTCCAACCTGCCTGCCTTGGACCATGCATCACAGAGTTATTCATTATTCATTTGAGTTATTTTTGGTGTACTTATAGGACTGCAGTTCAAGTAGACTGCAAGGGCTACGCTATGAGGAGTGGCCACTATGATGAGACAGTAGTGTTCTTGAATTGCTTTCTCTCTGGGGCACCTACAGCCTATTTGGATTTAGGGCACTTAACTCCATCCATTCATTTTAGTCTTTCAGCTTTTGGAGAAGTTGCCAGAATGGATTTGTGGTCCAGAAGCATTACAGGAGCACCAGATATTTCATCAATAACAAGATCCTTTGGTATTTTCAGAGACCAGTATTTGCTTATAAAGAAAATAAGTGCAGCTGCTCACAGGCAAAATCTTGACACCTGACTCTAGTCTGCTTTGAAGTGCTCAGAGTCAGGTGGTTGTTGGGACAGTCATGGAAGATGATGTGAGCAGGAATCATCGGAAATGTGATTAATTTAGAAATACTGTTGCCAATTTGTAGCTATAAAACTCCATCTCTGGAGGGGTAGTGTGGTGGGTTGACCCTGGTTGAATGCCAGGTGCACACTCCGTCTGCTCTGTACGAGCAGGAACAGACCACTCCAGTGTGGGCCCTTTCCTTGGGGTGCAGTCCTTTAGGAACAGACTGTTCTGGCATGGATCCCCTATGGGGTCACAAGTCCAGCCAGCAGACCTGCTCCATTGTGGTCTCCTCTGTCCCTCAGTCTGCAGGTACTGCCAGAACCTTGCTCCAGCGTGGGCTTCCCATGAGGCTGCCACCTCCTTTGGGCAGCCAGCTGCTCCACTGGGGAGTCCTCCATGGGCTTCAGGTGGATATCTGCTCCACCGTGGACACGGCCTGCCTCACCGTGGCCTTCACCAGGTGCTGCACAGGAATCTGGTGCCTGGAGCACCTCCTCCCCTGACCTTGGTGTCTGTGGGATTGTTTTGTTGAGATGTTCTCACTCCTCTCACCCAGCTGCTGTTATTCAGCAGTTGTTTCCCTTCTTAAATGTGTTATTGCTTAATCGCTAACACTGTCTCTGCTGGTGTTGGCCTTAGCCAGCAGTGGGTTCATCTTGGATCCAGCTGGCACTGGCTCTGGGGGACCCAGGGAAAGCGTCTGCCATCTTCTCATAGAAACCACCCCTGCAGCCTTCACCCCTACCGCAGCCTTGGGATGCAGACCCAGTACAAGCAGATACGAAGTGAATGTAAAAATAATAATATTGAAGTGTAGGTTTCTGTGGTAAATGCTATTTTATGACTTGGTTGTCTTGTCTATGTGGTGAGCTTTAACTGTCATTCAAATGCATGATAATTTCTTGGAATTGATTCTGTCCCAGCTAACTATTTAACTATAAAATGGGCACAGAGTAGATGTTAACCCATTTCCCATAGCACCTCTGTGCTTCTTGTGTATATTCTTTCTGAGAATCTGGAGATAAAAATAAAGTGACATCAGGAAATAGTTTTAAAAACCGTATTGTTATTTTTTCTGTCCTTAACTGGATGTTTGCTTTTTTTCAGGCAACAGCAGAACAGATTCGCCTTGCTCAGATGATCTATGATAAGAACGATGCAGATTTTGAAGATAAAGTGAAACAAGTATGTTTCTTACGGTGCAGAGTTGTTATGCCCTGCAATAAGGGGCTCTAAAGCTGATTTACAGTTTGGAGCTTGAATGTCTGTTTCTGATTTAGGTGAAACCTTTTTTAGAAGGATGTGAGTTTAACTAGAGAAGGTGCTTTTATTGCACTGTGAAGTCTGTTTACAAGAAATTGTGTGGTAATAGGGATCTGGCTGTATAGTTACACCAATGTATTTGTCTTAGTAGACAGGCCTTTAAGCCAAAACTCATTTGTGCTGATGTCTCTTCCAAACTCTAGGTCTGTGGTACTGTCCTGATGCTTAATGATCATCAGAATAGAGTGCATTCAGCTTGTCCACATGTACACGCACATAGGAAAAGTGTACCAGCTGTGTGAACTGAGTTTGCTAACATCTTGGCTGTTTTTCAAGAAAACTAAAAAAAAAAAAATCTATTCATAGCTTAAAGGTGTGTAGCTTAAAGGTGGATTGAAGTGTTATTTCAAAAAAAGTGACCTCCCAGATCTGTGCATGTGTAAAAATGATAAAATTACACTGTGAAAATCAAATCTCACACCATTTCATGTACCATGTTGAGTTTCGAGTGTAGATACTCGAGCTTCCATTACCCAGTTATAGCTGAGAGCATTAATTTGAGAAGTACTGAGAATCCAGGTCCCTGTTCTGCTGTGGGTATGGGTGATTTGTTCATCACAACTCATGAAGACCTTAGGAGTGCATCTAGAAGGAGAGAATGATCAGCGTTAATGCAGCAAAGAAGCAGATTTCTTGGAAATTTTTTTATGCTGTAAAACCTTCTCTGAAACATCAAATGCTTTTTGTTGTTGTTGTTACAAACTTGTTCTGCTGCTGTGGCAGAGGTGAAGTCTTGTACTTCCTGAAGCCAAAGGACCCTTATCAATAGTGCCTGTACCTGTGTTGGTCAAGTGGGTAAGAATTAAATTCTGCATAGGAGGTCTCCAGTATTTACATGTATTTCTAGCTCGTATTTTTTTTTCCTTTGAGTGAACTGCATGTATCCCATGACAGGGCGTGGTATTCCTGTCTTGCACTCATCAGGATGTGCACTGCAGGTCCATGGAGCATAATTTGGGTCATCTTAGGCAGCCATTGCTGATGCCTTTTGTGTGGCCTTTAACCTGAAATGGGTTGAGGAAGCTGATCTGGCTGAAAAATAACCTTTTTCTTAAGCTGGATGTTTTTCCAGATGGATCTATTCTCTGCCATGGCTTACTTTGTGATACAGAGAGGAGTCTTTGGGGAGAGAAGGAGGATGATACTGGATCTATTCTGGTCTTTTACAACTTTACCATCATATAATGCTGTCTTTGAGGTGGCAGCATTTGCCACTAGCTTAAAGGAAAAGGTGAAGAAGACTGCTTTCTTGATTACCATTTAATTTGTTTCGTCTTGTCTGAATCCCAGGTAAATCTGTAAAATGCAGGTACCTTTATTTAGGATTTGAGTTTGCTCTGACACAGTAGCTATGCACTTCCTTGGAATTTGTGGTCATACTAATTCTTATTTTCTTATGATGATAATTCAGATATTATAACATGTCTGACTTTTTCCACCAGCTTATGGAAGTGACGGGGAAAAACCAAGACGAGTGCATTGTGGCACTGCACGACTGCAATGGGGATGTGAACAGAGCAATCAACATATTGCTGGAAGGAAGTTCAGACACGGTAAAGTTTTACTTTCACCACTTCTGTTTGCTGTATCTTCCTGCTTCTAAGAAGCGATGGGGAAAGTTGTTTTTCAGAAGTGTTCAATTTCCATGTCTCCATTCAAATCCTTTTGAAGCAAAAGAGTAGCTTCTCTACTATATGTGTACCTTAAAATAGGCCGAATCTTGGAAATGTTGTGGATGTTCGGTTGATCTCTTGCAGTGTCTTTTGGCTTTCACAGTGATTTTAATGCTGCAGCAGCACTGACTCGGGCCTGTTTTTTTAGTTCAATGTTTTTAGTTACTCTTCAGCAATTCCACAGTCCTGAGACCTGAGTCTGATTGTGTGCCACGAAGGACAATCTTTATAACCCAAAGGGCAGGCAGATACCACGCAGTTTCTGTAGGTGTGCATTGCTAGTGTTGAAGTGTGAGATTGCCACACTTGAAAGTTACACTGGCGAGGGTGCGTATCAAGGCTACAGCAAGTAGTTGCTCCTTTCACAGTGTTGCTTATTTGCATGACTTTATAAGCAACATTACTTGTTGTTATATACACATTGCTTAAGTTGCCTTTTTCTGTTTTTCAGTAATGTTGCACAGAGCAATTTCTTTTTATCACAAGTGATATCAGGAAAGATGTCCTGTTGTGGTTGAAGTTTTTGCTGGAGGGACTTCTCAGGGTTTGTTTGAGGCAGTAAATTAGATTTTGTCTCTTCTGAATTGGAAAAAAAAACTTGGACTTCCATTCTTCATGCTGAACATAGAGTATTTCCTGTGATTTGTCAGGATGGGTACTCTTGGCTTATTGTTAATGAGGAAACTCACCCCCCCCCCGCCACATCCTAAATCTAGGACACATACCGTTCTGACTGAGGGAACTTTCTTTTCCATCTCTTTTCATTTATAAGTTTTGAGGTCATCTAAAAGACAGCAGTATGTCACACTGAGTGAACTGGCGAGTTGGGAGTAGAAGAGAGCATCTTGCCTTGATTAAATCTGTCTTGGGTTATGTGCTGGTTTGTGTTCTCTTGTACTTCTCATATATGCTATTTTCTAGTTGAAAATAGTTTTTTGGCAACTTGTTACAAGTAGTTATGACATGGAAGAAACTTTCTGAACTCATTTATCAGTTAAAAGCCACATACCTATGTGTTCTGTTCTTTTGACAAGTTACTCTGAACCCACTGCTGTCTGCAGACAAAATGCAACTCAAACAATTACAGAAAATTTGAAGGGTTCACGGAGGAAGGGGTGTCAATTGAAGGATGTGAATAAATTTGTTCTTACGTGTGGAAGTTTGTGGGCCTCCTTCTTGTATGGTTTGTTTTAAAGCCATTATACTCCAGAAGAGTTTAACTGTGGGTTTGATGTAAAGTTGGAAACGGAGGTACTACTAGTCCTGAATACGGATTCCCAAATCTTTTTCTCATTTTGCTCTGCTTTGACGCACTAGAAGCCTTTATTTACCTCATTTGGAAGAAGGTTTGTCTGTCCAGAATTAGAAGAGCAAGGCGTGATAGCTAGAATGTCTATTTATAATTTTTGTTACTCTGCCAGTTTTGTCTGGGTTTTTTTTGTTTGGTGTTTTTTGGGTTTTTTTTTTTTCCCCTATGTTGTGATCTTTAAGGCTTTAAGGCTTTGTGCTGTGTGGCTGCAATGGTTGTGACAGTCTGGCTTTGAATAGTGTCTTGTGGATGATAGTAGCAAAGGGGATGTTTCGTTGCCCAAGTTGTATATTCATTTAACTTACTACATGTGTAAGATCCGTTCTAGGCCTGACCATGTTCTACTTCCTAAGCCTCTGAAGATGGAACAAAGGGAATGCTTCGAATTATTTTTTTTTCCATTTAAGGTTGGGCTAGTAAAAAGGCCTCTGTTACATGTTTGTGCAGGTCAGTCACACAACTGTCCCTTGGGTTGCCTCAGGCATCCTCAGCTGAAGCTGTAGTCAGTCAACTCCCTTAAAAAGCCCAGGCAACTTTGGTCCGTGATAGATTCCCATGCCCAGTGGTAACACTGGCCTCTGTCTTAAAAAGACATACCCTATTTTTCAAGGATTTCCTCAAAGTTATATTGTGGGAAAGCACAGATTTGATGCTTTTATAATCATCCTTTTACTGACCTTTTCCAAATCATGTAAAACCTCACTGAAGAGAGGCTTCTTCCTTTTAAGCTTTCCAGGATTATATAGTTTTGGGTGTTTCTTAACAAGTTCAAAGATCGTTTGGCTCCCTGCCCATCAGTGAATTGATAGTACATTCTAAACTATGTGGACTTGGTTCTCTAGTTGTCAGTGCATTTGTTTTTCCTACTGGGAAGCATCTGTGAAACTCTAGGAGAGGTTGTGTGATGCAGTTACACCGTTGATAGCAGACAAAGCCATGCAGTAGTTACTGGAGGAAACAATTTTTCTGTTGCATGAGCATCATAGCGTTGCTCATACATTAAGTTTTGTACTTCTGATCTGTGCTGTGTGCACATCACTGAAGTTGACTTATAGCAGGGTAGTGTCCAGGGCTGGAGGTCAAACTGAAAAGTGAGTTCAGCCTTCTTTCTCATGCATAGAATCTCAAAAAAAAATGAGACAGAGAAAGCATTCTCTTAGTAGTTATTATCTTGAAGGAGACAGAGACATTGCATTTATACTTGCAAGCTGCTTTGTTTTCTGCTTTCTGGATAGCGTTAGTTTTCAGTTAGAGGCAGCGTGGACTGGCATGTCATTAGATAGCATGGTCATTGCCAGCCTAATGAGGTCTTCAGAGCTGCTGTTGTCTGAAGCAAGAGGAGGTAGAACAGGACCTAAAAGTATCTAGCCAGTCTTTGTGATGCAGAGGCTGGACAGGGGTCATGGCTTTAGTGCTTCACAGCTGATGGCACCTTATTTGCATGTGTAGATTTCTTTCTGAAATACTTTACTTGGACAGTTAGCTCCTAGAGATGGGGGCTTATATCTGCCACCTTGATGGTTTGCGAATAGTACCTTCCTCCCCCTTCGCTGTGCAGCTATGGCTCAACAGGCTAACCATGCAATTGCATAATACGTGAGGTGCCGCGCTATTCTTAGCAAATGGTTTAGTCATTTTATTTTCAACTCCTACAGATACTCCTATGGAGCCAATACGATCTCTGAATTTATTTTAAAGATGGAGTTCAATTTTATAGATGAAGCCTGATGTTTGGACTTTGGTTCTTTGTCTTGTTTAGACCTAGTTTTTTCTGCATTTTGTTGCTGTGATAAGCTGTAGCTGTTAAGAGAAGATTCTCTGGCTTATGGCCCTGATTTTCCCAGTTGTTCTGCCATTCTGTCTCTTATTGCTTGAATTGCAACATGTCTGGGTAATGTTTTTTTCTGCTTCTTATTCTCATCCGGCTTTTGTTCAGTGGTGCTTATAAGAGTTTCTTCATTTTCTTTGGGAGGGAAAAAAAGCTCTGTGCATGCTCTTTTGCTAGATTTATGGAGGTGTTTGAGAGGGAAATTGTTGCTTGCTTTGCAGATTTTCTGCGTTGTGGTCGTATCTAGGCTTCCTTCCACTTGTAAAAATACACTATAATCAGAAATATTTGGACTTCTCATACCCTGTAACCCCGTAAGACAACCTCTTCCCAGAAATAAAGCCTGTGTTTCCATTTGTGTAGTTTGCAAGGTTTTACAGATTTGATGTTAAGCGAATACCTGTTTTTTTCACATGAACTGGAGAGATCTGAGATGGAAGTATGCACTGAGAGCTGTTTCTTCTTTTTTTGACTTCAGTATCTTATTCCTTTCTACCCAAATAGACCTCCTGGGAAACTGTAGGGGGAAAGAAGAAAAGTCTTGGAAAGGAGTCTTTAGAAAACAAAGAGAACAGAGATAAACGCGGAGACAGAGAAGTGAGTCGCGGAAGGGGAAGTTCCAACCGACGAGGAAGAGGAGGTAGCCGTGGCCGAGAGTGTACGTACAGGAGTTTATTTTTAAAGATTCAGACACTTTTCTTGCAGCTGATACTGGCTAAGTTGAGAGAAAATGCATAATAGAGTAAATCCTGTCTGGCTTGTAGCTTTGCGTGGAAGGGGTCCTGACTTGTTAATGCAACTGGTATGCTTGATCTAAGTGACTTTTTTGGGATGGTCTGTGCTTGCTCAGAGACACTCTATTTAATTTTAATTTCTGTCCTGGTTTTATTGATTGATCTTTTACAAATTGCTGTTCTTTCCATAAGTTTTGGAAGTGCGTCTTTGTAAGGCTGCTTGAGAGCAAATGTATTGCTGCATAGCTGATAAACTTTTTTTTGTTTCTTTTAATGAAAAACTTATGCAGTTTTGACTCTGTGGCTTTTTATGAGTGGGAGAACCTGTGTATGTTCTCATCTACTCAAAAGGGGAATGAAAAGACTGGGGTCATTATTAGTCTCTGGCATATTTTAGTGACATAAGGGAAGGGAAGGTGAGTTTCTACCACAGCAGTAATTCTTTGAGTTGAAACAGTTACAGATTCGCTACAATTTATACAGGTTCACACATTGTACAAAAGCAAACTGACATTTCTAAGTTGGCTATTAACATTGAGTTTTGATACCTGTTGCTTTTTCTCTAACTTTTATTATTAGTGTCAAAGCTGTATGCATTTCTTTAAGGGCCAGAGACAATACTGATAGGTGAGCAGAGAAACCAGAGTGAAACAAGTATGTTTAGCTTTTTGCTTACAAGCAGGAAAAATACTTACAATATTAGCCAGCGCTTCTAATTTGTCATTGGAATATATTCAGATATTGTGCCAGTAAAGGCACTGTGAATCGTAGTAGAATAGAGTAATGTCAGGATAGGAAAAAACATTAATAAAACTTGCAGCTATACATAGAACAAATTTAAATTGAATCCACCAAAGTGAAACCATGCTCAGAGGGTGGTGCAGCACTGGAACAGGCTCCCCAGGGAAGCAATTGTGGCTCCAAGCCTAACAATGTTTAAGAAGCATTTGAACAATGCAGTCAGACACATGGTGTAAATTTTGCTGGGATAGGAGTTGGACTCGATCATCCTTGTGTGTCTTTTCCAACTCGGGTCCTTCTGTGACTCTGAAATTAGGAGGCAAAAATTTTGCTTGAGCTAGATGCTGCTTGTTTCTTTTATAAACTGGAATTAAAGATTTTTCAGATGATTAACAGATCTTGATATTCTCTTCCCAGCTTTGTGTCCAGGCATTAATGATTTTATTGCTGCCATGAGGGGAAGCTGTGTTTTACAAAATCTCAGCAATGTTTTAAGTGGACAGTCTACTTTGTTTTTCCAAACAAAGCTTTCTTTTGGAGTGCCTCCTCAGGAGTTTTCCACACAGTATTTAAGTTGCTGTGCTTTTCCAGCACCTCACCTTAAGCCAGTCATTATCTTCTGATTTAAGTACAGAGGAGATTTCTTTCAAGTTTCTTTGGTTGTACATGGATGTGGTATGGGCAGACAGGAGAAGACTTGTTCTTCATTATCCCTTATTCTTTTACTATTGCCACCCAGAGTGTTACTAAGGAAGCATAGGATGAGGCAGCTGTATTCCCTACCTTGTTACAGAGGTGAGGCCATAATCAATTTAAGAGAGTAGTCTGCAAACCACTGCAGATTTTGTTCAAAAAACCAGAATTCTCTGCTGAGGGACATTTCCCTCTTGTTACATATTTTGCTTTCTAATTGTCCGGTGCAAAGTAAATGTTACTTGCTTATAGCCACACCTTCAAAGAGGAGGGGTGACTGAGATATGTTGATCAGCCCACTCTACAGTCTTGCCTTTTCTTTTGGGCTTCAGGTTCAGCAGATGGTTATGACATCTCGGGCATGAGTTGCTAAAATTTCTCTTAAGCTATCCTCTCTCCACAGTTAGAGCTGAAGAAAACGGAGTGGACAACAATCAAGGAGACAGGCCTTCGGACCGCGGGAAACGTGGCCGTGGGAGAGGTGAGGTGGTGGCATTGCTGTGGGATTGGCACTGATTTCATGTCCTGAAATTAAATTCTTCTTTTTTTTTGGAACACTTTTTTTTTTTTTTTTTTAACATTCGTTTGTTATTCATTGATTCCATAAGTACTTCAGCCACCTTTAATTTAGGAATATTGTCCTCCCTTACAAGTGGTTATGTCTTGGTCTCAGAACAGTTCAAACGAGTTGACACAAATTGCTTTTATGGTAGTTTCCCATGTACCAATCTGGTGTCTTCTGGCTGTGGAGAGCTGTTTTCCCACATCAACTCATGCCAGTCTCCTGTGAGCGGGAGTGCTCTGGGATCCTCAGTGTGTACCCTGGCAGCAGGAGAGTACAAGATTCCATCTGTAGGGCTTATGGGAAGGGATTTGATGTGTGTGTGTGCCGTTTCTTTGGGGCAGTTCAGGTTGTCAGGTTTGCCTTCTGTCTTTGGTACCAGTGAGAGAAAGTACAAGCTGCCTTAGAGGCTTTTTCGTTGAGAGAAGGAATTTGGCATGGGAAAGAGGAGAATTGTGGAGAAAGAATACCGCAGAGTCTTAGGTACGACTCTGGTCCTATTGTGTAGATGAGATAGGAAAGATTTTGATAATGGATTCAATATGGAATCAAGTAATGTTTGGTTAGTTTAGATTTTCATAGTATGGAGTTGAAACAGGCTTGGTTTTACCTTGAGCAGGAGGAATGAAAATGAGCAGTCGAGGTACAGGGCAGATTGTGTAGGGAACTGGATATCAGATAAGTTAAATTGATAAAGTGCACAGCAGAGTTAACATACTTAAGAAGTAACGTATGTCTTGGGGAAAAATCTGCCTTCAAACAACAATTTTTTTTTTCTTTGGAATGTCCAGTAACCAGGCACTCAAGACAGGCACATTCAAGTTCGTTGTCTCTGGATCTGTATCTTGAAGGTCTGGAAAGGTGCAAAGACATGTACCTTCCAGAGGTTAGCAAGAATTACCTGGTTGTGCATGTGAATCAGGAAATATGGAATGTTGTGTGCAAACAGGTAGCTTTGTAGGGGAAGGTGTGGTTTTGGTCTAGGTGGAATGTAAGTGTTTTGGTATTTATTTTATAAAAAGATTTTTAAAAAATTATTTAAACTTAGAGGTTGCTTTCAAATGGAGTCTGTTTTTTGCTTTGTAACCTAATGAAAAATACACTTCTTCTGTCAGCACTGTAGCCTTTTAGATGAAGGTTTTCTGTCTCAAGCCAAAGCACCTAATCATCAGATCAAATGGACATATCTGTCTGAAGAAACAAGAACAACTTCAACCAATTTATGTTCTCTGGCATAGCATACATAGTATTACTGCATTTCTCAACCATATCTGGTGGAGATTCTACATTCACTTGGGCAAAGTATCTTAATGAAGTGTTTTCAACTGTCTGTGATAAACCCGTTGAGTGACTTCAGGATCATTACATTACGAGTGTGTGTATTGTGTGGCAGGAAATACCTAATTTAATTTTATAATGGAAGCCCTTGAAATGTGCGGGGAGTTGTATAGAGCTGTGTAAATCACTTCTTACTATTTCAGGGGTGCACAGTCTTCTTTCTTTGGATATTAGTAGAAATAATTAAAAAAGTTTCCTGCCATTTAATTCAGTAGCCTGCCTTTTCTGTTGCACAGAATAGTTAGATATGAGATCAAGTACTTCAGCTGGAAGTAAAATGATTGCTGCTAATCACAACAGAACCCTTTTTTAGAAATGTTTCATGCAGTGCTTGTGTAGGAATCTAGGCATTGGCTACGAAATTAGGGTCATCTAATAACTGAGCAATGCACTATCTCTCTATTTTAAGCTGCCTTCTCAAGCTGGAGTTATCTTACTGGCTGCTTTCTAGAGGAAGTTTTGCTGGGCTGTTGTATTACTGCTTTGCTCTAGAACAACCTAATTTTAATTTTTAATAACCTAATATAGTTTTAAGAAGTTGTATGGACTGAAAGTAGCAGAAATGGGTTTGACACAGGGGGGTGATAATATGCTCTTTTCTGAAGTGGAAAAGCCCTGACACTGAGTATTTCAGCCTTAATGCTGTAGGTTGTAGCTTCCTTGTGCAGTAGATACTCTGTTAATGACAGTGTGACATTCCTTGCTGCTTTATAGGATAGGTGTTCATAAACACCACTGATTGCTGGTATGTGGATCAGGGATTTGAAGTAGATATGTGTTATTGACTGATTAACAGAAAGCAAAACTGCATCGCAGGATGTGTTGCAGGACACATCCCAGCTGGAATGGCACTGCCCTCAATCTTTGCTTGCTAAACTGAAGATGTAAGCATTGGCTTGGAAAAGAGTCAATGAATTTCTCTTTTTTTTTTTAAGGTGTCCTTCACATGGGTCTGTCTTTTCAGAGCTGGGTTTCTGCAATGAGCTTAATTTAGGTGTAAAAAAGGGTATAATGATGATTAATAGTAATTGCAACAAAGTACTTGCCAGGATTTGTAACTGGCTGAAATAGAATCTCATGAAGGAATTATGGTAGAAGGTGGTTAGGTCTTTAGGATTATCATCTCTGGAAGTACTTCCCCACTTGTGTTTTAACCAGCTGCAGCATTACACACACATTGACAAACTTTCTACACACAAATCTTTTTATGCTGCTGTTCTCACGTTTTAAGGTCTGATGCTCTCACCAGCCTCCATCCAGTGTTGGAAAATATATGGCAGAGCTAGAAAGGTTTCCAAAGGTACTGGGAATGCTGCATTTGTGAAGTGCAAGGGACAAGTGGAATAGGACTTCACAACAGGGCCAGATGGGTGTAGGGTAGACATTTTTGCAGAAACGGTTCTGTGAGGAAATCGACTAATCACTCAAAACAAGTATGAATATTAAATGAAATCAGTAGGTTCAGAATTAACTTAGAGAGATGGTTTGTCATACGTGTAGTTTACCTGAGGAGTTCATTCCTGTAAGAAGTTATGGATGCTGAAAAATTACACGCAGACTTCACAATTTCAGCCTGAGAAGAAGCACAGCAAGGAGAGGAGAAACCACTGAGGGTTCTGATGTATGTAAATTATCTTCAGCTGAGGAATTTTGAGCCACAGACCAGGTGAAGACCAGGAGTGTCCAGAGAATCTGCGCTGTGGTTTTAGTTCTTGGTACTCTTATCTACTTGACTGTAGCTGATAATGGGATAGCAGCTAGATGGACTGTTGGACCTGAGTTGTTGTAGAATTTGTTGTGGAGTCATGTGTGGCAATTCTTTGAGTTTGCAAAGTGAAAATGATTTGTCCCTTTTAATTCTGTTCTCTTCCTTTTCACTCTTCCAGAGCAATGTGAGCATGCCATAAATGTGGATGCTGACAGGGATTGTTTTTCTAGCAAAACAGAGATAGAAATGAAAGAAAAGCGTTATGATTAAACTTTGGACTTAAACAACGTAATAATGAGCCTCTCTGATTTCTTTTTGTTTGCTAGCTCTGTGAGAAGGCAAAGCAACTTACCCTTTTTGTAAATGTCTGCCTGTAGTCCAGCTTTTATTATTGTTATCTTTTTTGTAACACTTTTAGGTAAGTATGCTATCCTTGAAAGAAATTGAGCTTCTGTCATCAGGATTGTATGTCTAAACATTTTCTTGTTTTAAAAGCTTAGAACAGGTGGCACAGTATATTTTGGATTTACTTTGCCAGATCTGGTAAGGATGTTGTGTTTTCTAAAACAGGAATGCAGAGCAGACCTTCTGGAGGTCATAATCTGAAGTCTGTGTAGTTTTGCTGTAGTAGCTTCTGTATCAGTTAGGAAGCTGTCATGTTAAATCTTTTTCCTTTTTTTTTTTTTTTTGAGATTAACCAGAATTTAGCTTTAACATAAGTTACGTATTTTCTCTTAAACATCACTTTACAGTAAAGAAAGTTTTCTGCGCGTCCTTCTAAGACTGATTACTAGAGCACATGGAGTATATAGGTGATCTAGTGCTGCTAGGTTTGTGGTGACTGATTTCAATTTTTAAATATAATTTTTGCATTTGTTTTGATAACGTGGAATACCTAGAATACAAACTTAGCCTCCTTATCCCTTCATAAGGCTTAAGGACATCACCTTGGCATCTGCAGGGTGGCTGGCTGGCTCTGCTTTTCCCGTGCAGAGGCCAGGGCTTCTCAGTGACTTTGTAGTAGGAGATAAGCACAAATCTAGGGTGTTGCCTGCCCTTCCAGTCTGTGTTTCCTTTTCTGTTCAGATATTTTGAGGCTTTTTTCTTAACCTCAAAGTGTCTTCATCTAATTTAAACCTGTCAGTGTGAAAATATGTATTTTGAAATAAAGCACCTGTCTTGCGGTTGGAAGGCTTTAGGTCTGCAAGCTCAGGCAGCTGGTTTTTTTACCAAAAAAAGTTAATGGGCTAGGACTGCCCCAGTTGTGATGCTACACAGTTTTCTTTTTCCTTTTTTTTTTCTTGTGTGTGTGCATTTGTGTTTGAGGAGGAAACATTATGAATAAGAACAGGGCTGGTACCAGAGTAAAGACTTAATTGTGTCCTTATAAGTGTCTTGAACTCCACTGCATTTTAGTCGAAACAAAATACCTTGCCTGCCAGGGTGTAAGTGTTGACTTCTCTAGAATTCAGTCCAAAAGAGAAAATGTGAATTGTGTCAGTGATAGCTGACATGAACAACAGAGGGAGGTGTGCCAGAGAACAGGAAAAAAAGCCCAACAGTATGCAGCTGAACAATGTTGCGATGTTAAAGGAAACAAAACAATGTTTTAAATAGTTCATGGTTTAAAATTGTTAGACGGGATAGCAGCAGGAATGTTGATCAGAATCAACTGTAGACATAGTTCCCCAGTCCTGGTTCCCTGAAACAGAAATGAGTAAGCAATGCTAACTTGATACTTCAGGCTATTGTTTGTAGGTCTGAGTTTACAAGGGAAGTGAGGAGACGTTATGAGAATTTACATGAGGCAGGGCAGTAATTTAGTTCTTTGCCTCATAGCTATCATTTGCTTTTGTTTTCAACATGCTCATTGACTGCAAGAACATCTATTCCTTTAGACTCACTAGAAGATCCAATGAGCTACTGCCAAGTCTCTTGATTGCTTGTTGTGGGTAGGTAAAAATGTCGATAGAAGAATTGCTGATTATGAATTATGACAGGAAAAAGAAGGTTTCTTATGAACATTGACTGTTGCAATCTAAACTGTATGTACACATCTCTTTAGAATAGTGTTAAAGCTATTGTTTTTATGTTAAAAGCATAAACCAACATTGCTGGTGAGGGGAATTGCTTATGTCCATCTCATGGTGCATTTGAACTGTTTCAGGAGATTGATCCAAGTGTAAAACTAGCCAACAAAGTAAGAAGTGGGCAGGTAGTGTGGTAGCTGGGGACAACAGGTTTTTTTGGTGGCTTATCCTGGTGTAAATGTGACTAGTTTTCTTGGCGTTTAACAAGCATGGAACTACTTTGGAGAGCTGTGAACTGATAATTTTATTTTGTGATGATGGTTTTGTGCTCACTCACTGCTACGTGCAAAACTGTCAGTGCAGGAAGGAGAGCAGAGCTTGTGATCACTAGTGAGGAAAATCTTGGTTGCAGTAGTTTGGATTTAAATAGGTTTGAGTTCCTGTGGGATTGCATGCTCAGCATCTGGGTTCTTGCTCTGAATTACATCGTGGAGCCTCATTTGCACATTGACCTTTTAATCACTGTTGAAAGGTACCAGAAGCTCGCAAATACCTGATGCCTATGCACGGTTGCTTCATGATGGACTTCTCTGTGTTAGAAGACTGTGCCTTCTGATGTTTTAAAGCCATGTTTTAGTTTTCACAGCTGAGAGTGCCAGTTTTCTTAGCATGACAATTTAAGTATGTATTAGTGATCTGGTTGTGTCAGAGAATCAGCCTTTCCCACTGGCATCATGAATTAATGACCATGATTTGCTATCCAAGTTAGGATGTTATTTCAGTGGTGAGTACTCGCTGTCCCATATTTTTAACAAGCCCTTTTAAATGTCTTTTCTAGCTTTGATTTTAGTGCTTTCTGTAATCCCACTGGATTGGTAACTGCCCTTTTGTCTCCATTAGAATGCTTTTTGTTGCTTTTGTTGATCATGCCTGTTTTCAGTTTTGAAAAGCATTGACAGAGCTTCCTGGAATCAAAGGAATCCACTTAAAATTCAAGTTCAGAATTAACTTTCAAGGTGTTATGGTATAAAAAAATCACCTTGCTGCTTAGTGTTTGAAGTCTGTGCATACAACTTCAGAAACAATGTGATTTCTTTCTAGCAGTTTCTAATCTTGCTAGAAGTTCCTAATGTTGTTTTTATCCAGTACTTTATTGGGCCTGTGCTGGTAAGGCATGTTACATATGCCTTACTTGCTAAAACTTCACCTTCTATTTAATATGCTAAGGCTATTGAGAGGCTGGGGAGACTTCACCTTCTCTTTTAAATTCTGCTTGTACTTTCATGCTATCTGTTCTAGTCTTTCTGTACCTAATAGCTGCTTCACTCAGAAGTACTTTATGCTTGACTGTTTCTGTCATTGTGGCTCCCAATCAGTTTTTTGTAGCTGTGCTTGTCAAAAAGCTGTTCATCTCTCTTCTGTGCATCATTAGTAAATGGTGTTTAATGCTGTAGGAAGTAAGTTTATTTCACATATGGCCCCTGCAATGTCCCCAGGTAAACTTGCTTAGCTGATTCTACTCTTAAAGGAAATTATTTACTGGGTGGAAAGCTAATGTGGAGTACACTGGCTTCTGAGCATCTGAGGGCTGTGACCTTGTTATGCTGTGGATCAGCCTCCCAGATTTGGGGTTTTAAGTAGGTGAAGGAGAGACCAGTAGCATAGGTGGGCTGAGCAAGGAAATTCAAAAGCAGAGTTACCATCAACTGGGTGCAGCAGGGACTGGGGCACTGTTATTTATGGCAGAGGAAAAGTACAACTTCATGTGTAGGTTTAATGGAGGAGGATGGCGATTGCCAGGTTGCAGTCATTGTTACCTCTTTCCTAGTCTCTGTCAGTCGTCCCTCCAACCAGTTGTGAAAGGGGAGAAAAGAGGGGAGAATGCAGAGATAGCAGGTTTGGCTTTCCCACCACAAATGTGCGCTGCTGGGATGGAAATCCCTCCTCTGGAGGTTTCCATAGTTCCTCTATAATGAGTGGTTGTGTTGTGTACAATATGAGTCAACTCTCTCATCAAGATGTGATGGTAGTTATCTTGCTCTTTGAAAATATAGATAAGTTTTAGAGGTTCAGAAATTCTTTTAAAACTTGGACAGTAAACTAGGGCAAGGGGATGAATGAGTGCTGAGGGGAAGGAAAGGAAGTGCTACAGGCTTAGGGAAGAGTGACTGGAAAGCTGCTTGGCAGAGAAGAACCTGGGGGTGTTGGTTGACAGTGACTGAACGTCAGCCAGCAGTGGCCCAGGTGGCCAAGAAGGCCAGTGGCATCTTGGCTTGGATCAGAAACGGCGTGACCAGCAGGTCCAGGGAGGTTAT
Organism: Clamator glandarius; assembly: GCA_033459285.1. Taxonomy (NCBI): domain Eukaryota; kingdom Metazoa; phylum Chordata; class Aves; order Cuculiformes; family Cuculidae; genus Clamator; species Clamator glandarius. The sequence goes on from JAUNZM010001576.1 coordinate 94,464, forward strand.
TCTCCCTCTGTACTTTGCACTGGTGAGACCACATCTCGAATCCTGTGTTCAGTTCTGGGCCCCTCACCACAAGAAGGATGTTGAGGCTCTGGAGCGAGTCCAGAGAAGAGCAACAAAACTGGTGAAAGGGCTGGAGAACAAGCTTTATGAGGAGCAGCTGAAGGAACTGAGGTTGTTCAGCCTGAAGAAGAGGAGGCTGAGGGGAGACTTTATCACTGTCTACAATTCCCTTTTAGGAGGTTGGAGTAAGGAGAGTCTCTTCACCCAAGTGTCAGTTGACAGGAAGAGCAGAAGTGGCCTCAATTTGTGCCAAGAATTGTTTATCAGGAATAATTTCTTAACTAAAAGGATTATTAGGCACTGGAACAGCTGCCCAGGGAGGTGGTCGAGTCCCCATCCCTGGAGGTATTTAAAAGATGGGTAGATGAGGTGCTCAGGGATATGGTTTAGTAGTGGACAGGTATGGTTGGACGTAATGACCTTGAAGGTCTTTTTGAACCTTGTGATTCCTTGATTCTATGGAAGTTCTTAAAAGGAACTTCCTGTACTGTTTCTACCATGTTCTGGAGGTATTGATTTTACTCAGTTACAGTGGTTGCCTGAAAATAAGGGGAAATTTTGATCCACATTCAAACAGCCCATCATGGGTAGTTCTGATGTTTGGCCAACTGCTGTTTTGGTGTTATAACCCTAAAACTTCTGTGCTTTAGTGAACTTGCTGTTGCTTGGTGACATCCAATTACCACATAATTATGGCGTTAAAATAAACAGTGCTTTGTTCTCAGTCTGCAGCTCTTGACATTCTACTGTTCTTGTCATACTAAATAATATTTATGATCTCACTCAAAAAAACCCAGCAAACTGGGAAAACCTCAGATATTGAGATTCTAAAAAAGAAAAGAAAATCTATGCAGAAAAATGCTGCATATAAGATATAGTTTCTAACAGCTTGTGCTTTACAAATGGTTCAGTAATACAAAACTTTTCATGCCTTTTTGGCATTACGCAATGTGTGAAAATAAAGCAGTTTACTGTATCAAGAAGCCTGTAAACTGGGGCTGATAACCAAAACTGGAGGTAACAAATATTTGCTGTCATTAAAATAGAAAATAATTTTCCTGTGGGTGATAACAGGGAAGTTGTTTAAGTAATTTGAATTGGATAACTTTCATGTCAGTAACTGTCATTAAGGAGAAAGCAGAAGGAACATGTGGTCACAGGTTGGTGAAAGCAGAGGAGAGCAGGAGTGGACAGAGCTGGGTCAGTAGACAACTGAAATATTTAAACTTTCTCCTCACAGTCAAGCAGTGGCAGGGATTCATCGGGAGATCAGGGTGTGAGGGAGGCTGAGGTTCTGTACCAGTTTAGGCAAGAGTGAGAAAGGGGATGGGTCTGTAGGTGAGTCCTTTCCTTGGCATTTGAAGCTGCTTTCCTAGTTGTAGAAAAGAGAGCAAAGAATTGCAAGTCATACTGAATCACGTAGCCTTAGATGAACTTCCGCTTACTTCCACGTGTTAGGGGAACAAGTATTCCTGTGAGGATATTTGATAAGTAAAGAATACTCAATTTTAACTATGGTAGTTTTCTTCTTCAACCAAGCTGTTTTGTAATGTGACAGACTAGCAATCGGTGGCTCCTCTGCTGTTGCTGTTAAATGGTGTTTTCTCTCCTAGGGTATGGACGTGGCAGAGGGAGAGGAGCGGGGAGGTTTTCAGCCCAAGGCATGGGGTAAGAAACATGCAGAGCACAGATTTTGGCAAGGATCAAACTTGGTAGCAATATTAATAGACAATATTCATATTGCCAGTGTATGTATTAATATTGCTGTATGTTTGATAAATGAACATGGATGCAAAAATTCACAGGTCTGTTAGACGATTAATATATTATTTTTGTCTTAAACCAGTATTTCTAACTAGACACAACTACGTAAACCTTCTGTAAGTTCTCTTGATACTAATGTGTCAGACTTGGAGAACCTGTTTGTACCTATCAGTAGCATCCACATAATGCCTAGGAGGCTGAAAGTTGTGTGGTGCGTATAGACCTAGTTCAATGTAAAAATAGATCTATTTTAGTGGAAAGTAGAACATGCAAGTTCTGTATAAAACCAGAAAGACTAGCAGTTACTAAGTTTCTCTCATTTTTGAGGGTTTATGCTTTAGCTGTTTGGACTTATATGGACCCTAAAACAGAATCAGAAGTTACTCAGCAATTCTAATATTTGTACTCAGGTTTGTTGGAATGTCTAGTCTCTGCTATTTTCACTCAGTGTTAGCCTTTGACGTTTTATGTAATATCAGTGATGTCAAGATAGATGGAAGGCTCATTCTACTTCTTTAATAATCCTTCTTGTTTATAATTCTAGATGATAAACGGGGAAGAGGTTTTTCTTCAATAATCCTTTTTCACCTTTTAGCTGCACCTGTGTGTTTTGGCATTGGTGTCAGGAGTGCATTCACAAATCTTACTGATGTTCCAACTCCTGTCCTACCCAGATCTGGTGCTCTGAAAGAGCATGATATATATTTCTCACTAGTCAGCCATCTGCTGAGAAACTGTCAGCTGAGAGGGGCTTGTAATTATGCTTATAAACTAATGCTTTGTAAGACTGGGAGGACGAGGAATGCTGTTAACTGCATTTTCAGGAATTACTGTTTTGGTTCAGTTTCTCTATGGCAATTCTTTTTTTTTTTTTTTTTGCAGTCTCCTCACTTTTTTTTTTCCTCCCCTTTCTTCTTAGATGTTAAAGCTAATACAGCTTCAGCTAAAAACTATGATGCTTGTGTTCACTGAATGACCCGTGTGTTCTCTTCCATTTCTTAACTTTTAAAACTCTAGGACATTTAACCCTGCAGACTATAAGGAGTCTTCTGCCACAGATGGCTTTGGGACAAAATCAGAGATTTGGGAGACTGGTCAGAATGATGCAGATGATGGAACTGGTAAGATGCCTCAAGGAGTGAAAGGATTGGAATGAAGACCTATAGCAAACTGCAGTTAAAGTAACTATTCTGTTAGTGTTCAGTTAACTTCTGAAAATGTGAGTACATCTCACACAACACAGATATTAGCTCATTATTATAGCTTAACTGCTGCTAATGTGCAGAGCACATGCTCTAGCCTGAGTGGCTTAATGACTAGAATGAAGGGGACACAATCTGCGATTTTTTTGTTCTCATAATAGACAAAGGGATTTGAAGAGTTAGTGAACAAGCCTTGTATGTGAAGAACTGTTTAGATATCTTAAATACTGCTTAAGGGCTCACCTAATTTAGCAAAAGAGTTTAAGTCCTACTGAAGGTCATTGGTTCACAGGCATTGGGCAGTAGGATGCGAATCTATTAAGCAGAGTAAGAAAAACTGTTTACAAGTATGAATCCACTCAGTGATGCTGGAATGGCTTTGGAAGCCCTTCCTGTGAAATGTAGTAATGTAAGGTTGTGAGTCTCTGGGATGGAGAGTTCCAAGATCTGTCACCTTTGGAGAGAAGAACTATTAGAACTAAAGCACAAGTAGGCACTTGAAGGAAGCCAGAAGAGCAGTCTACCTCTCTGAAGACCAAGGCAGCTGTGTTTTTCTGTATGAAGTTTCAAGTGTGAAGTACACACTCTCAACTAAAAGCTAGAGGCGGACGTAATTTGGAAAAGAACCACTTAACAGTGGTCTTGTGATGATTCAGTGATGAACAATGTGACCTGCTTGTCTGTGACTGTGAAAACAGCTTACTTTGCTGCTTCCCATATTCTGTGACAAGAGATGAAGACAAATGAAGCTCAGTATCAGGATGGAGAAATTCATGTATGTTACTGTCCACACTTGGGAACCACTGTGTGATGGGACAGATATTTTTTGTAACCCTACCAAAGGATAACTCTCCTTCATTGCTGAAGCCTACTGGGGTGAAGTTTTCATCAATCCTTGAGTCGAAGGTGAAAGGAAAAGACTGATTCTTAAGGCCAGGAGTGATGCACTGGGCTCTGCTGTGAGCAGCTTGAGATGCAGCTTTCTACACATCATACTAACCATTATTCACTTAATTGGAGAAGACAGCAACAGGCTGAGAGTTAAGGAGGGGCTACTAAGCAGCGGTCGAGTCACTCTGAGTGGCTTATAGACCAGTGTGGGGGAGTGGCACTGAGTATATTAATATGGTTATCGAAAGGGAGCTCTTTTGCCAAATACGGCATCTTTTCAAGGAATTAGTTTTGAAATGACTTGATGCTATAATACAAACAAATGCACCTTTTACTTTCATGTTAGTTTTTCAAATAAGTTTATCAGATGAGTTAGGACAACTAGTGATTTGAAAGTGCCCCTGGGAATATTGATACTGTTGCTTCCTATATGGTGGCAGAGGGCAGGGAACGTTGTTACAGGTATTGCAGAAGCAGTAATGTTAACTAACCAAAGAAAGAAACTTAAAAGAAAAACATGAGGAGGCTGGACCAGAGGTAGAAGATTCACTAGCTATTTATTATTGACTGCAACTGTAAGACTGTGGCTTATGAACAACTTGTGACTTGTGCTCCACTTCCCAAGTAAGATCAAATGATTTGTGACCCCCCCTACTGTCTCTGGGTAGCCTTTATGTGCCACCCATGTGGCGTCTCTTCCCTCTTGGAGGCATCTCAGTGTTAAGTAATGGAAGAGTCTTGCCTAGGAATAACAGTAGCTTGGTGTGACTAAACAGATCCCTGTAAGTGTACAAATGTGCTTATATGAGGGGTTTGCTGCTGAGATGGTAGGTTGGTGGAGTTCAAAGTGTCTTAGTTGACATATGTGAAACTTTTTTTTGGATGCCAAGAGTGTTTTTGTGGTTAGGCTTTGCATGTGTTGCCAAGAGCTGCACTGATCTTAAGTAGTGCAACCTAAAGCATCCCTGCAGAATCTGGAGAGCATGGTATGGAGAAGAAGGTGGAAGAAGACATCTGGGAGTTTTGCGTGGCCTCATTAGATTAATGGTTCTTAGGGGTATGAATGACTGAGTGGCAGTATGAGAAGTTCCTGCAAAATCACTTGTCTGGTGGAAATAGGTGTTAATGTTCTTTTTGGGTGCTAAGTACCTTTTTGTTGGTAATCTTAATTTACTTCCAGAGCAAATGGAAAAGGCACCATAACTGACAAAACGAAAATGTTTCTGTATAGGAAGTTTCATTTTATTGTTTTTCTTTTTCAGATAAACTGTTAGGAAAGTAAAAAAATTAGTCCCTGAGCCAAGAAGAAAAAATGTCTTTTTAAAAAAGTAGGCTTTAAAATTGAATCATTTAATTTTGTCCAAGTAGGAAGCACTTCCAGCCTTGTTATGGAAAGCATCTTGAGGCTTAATAGAGGGGGCTGCAGCTGGGCTATTAATTCTAAAGCAGAAGAAAGAGTGGTGGGAAGGAAGATAGAAGCAGTTTTATGGGAAGGACAAGATATGGAACTGGCAGCAGGTTGTACAGAGTTGAGCTGTTCATGTAGCTTGTCAGTCACAAATATGAATTTTCAAGGGTTTTCTCATTTGTTCTTAAATTGCGGTGCTGCCATGTTAGTTACTAATCATTGGTCCCAGTAATATATATGTTACCAATATGAAGTTACTAAAGATGTGAATATGTATGGCCGTGGAAGTCCATAAAGCCCACAGTGAGCTAGTGAAGATATCAGATAAGAGCATACACAAAGGACGTGCAGCATGAAAATCCCTCCCTTCATTCCTCATGACTCAGTCCCATTTCTTCTTTCATCTAAAAAGAAAGAAAACAAAATTAGCTCATGCTGGCTACTGAAAAATTACTGTCTTTTATCTGCAGTTGCATCAAAAAGTAGATTACTGGACAACTACATGGAGAAACAAAACTAGTTTGCTTTTCAAAATGTTTGCTGAAGATGTTATGCAAATAAAAACTCTCTGTGGAGTTCTGAGTACTTACGAACTACTTCCACTTCATGCCAGTGCTGGGAAAGGGTCAACATGTTTTATTAGGAAGAAATACACCATTAGTTTCCAAAATGTAGTTATGTCCATACCGACTCTGAAAGCCTGAAGGAAAGGTGTTTGTAGATGCACCATTGTGTAATCTTATGGAAAAGCTGCCTGCTTCTATGCTGGGAATTCTAGTAATGTTGGTTGAAATAAAAAGAGAGGAAAGGATGACTCTTGAATAGTTCGTAGCATTTAAGTGTAATTGTATTCCAGATAATTCAGCATCAGTTTTCCTGCATCTTTATTTTCTAGAATTTAAGTACAACTAAAAGGCAAAGAAAAGGGGAACGTGGGAGGAAACAAAATGACTAGTCCTCATCCAAAAGGGGGTAAAGTTGAGCAGCGTGATTGGTATTTTTTCACAAGCATTCAGTGTTCAATTTCTTACCTTTTTTTGTACAAGGCAGCAGGAGATCCTGATGTTTTGCGGAATCAAACTCTATAACTCTATTAAGGGTTATAAAGTAGGTATGTGTTTATACGCCGGCGGGTGCAAGGGATAATCCTCCTAAGTCACACACTGTATGGTCTAACAAGCAGATAGTTATAGTGTAAAGACATGCCTGTTCATAAAAGCCGATTACATATTCATTACCTTTCCCTGCTTCCTATTATAATTAGATTCGAGAAGCTTCTCCTATACTGGTGCAGGTACAGTGTCTCCTGGTGGTTGTGGTCAAGGGTCTCAGTGTCCCTGAACTTGATCTGTGCACAGGCACAATCTCATCCTGTTGAGCTCCAGAACCACAGAGCAGGATGCAGTCCTTTCTGCTGTTGCTGACATTCCAGCTTTCCCTTATCAGTGAATATCTGTGAAAGAGCTTCTTCCTTATCTACACCCAGGGTCTTCAAGGCCTTTACTAACAAACAGTGAATTCTAGTGAGCTAAGCCCTTCTCTGAGTTCTTTCTTACTTCTACCCTATATCATATGCCTGTTTATCAATTCCCCTCTGTCTTTTAAACTCAGGCAAATTCATTTGCCTCATACACGATCCATCTTTTGAAGGAAACTGGATACTGTTTTGCTGGAAAATTACTTTTCAAAGCATTCTTATGGGCTCTAGACATAGAAGTCAAAATTGTTAGTCGTAGCATTCTCCAGTTCCAAACAAACATTACAGTAGAGAAAACAAAGCTAACTAAAACTAACATCAAAAGGATAATAATGGGTTGACAAAACCTATTTAGAATGCCAGTTGCAGTAGGGGACCATCCAAATAGCATGTCCCACTAATGATGGTTCACATCTTCTCTTACCCTTTTCAAGACCATGTTTATTTCCTCTGTGTCATGGTGGATTGTTATCAGGGTCTTTCTCCCACTTTCTTGGACCTTGTCCAAGATTTTGATCAAATCCTGATGTTTCATTAATTGTTTTACCAATGTAAGATTCATTCCAATAGGTACAGGCAATAACTTGTGAAAGATTTTATCAACTGATAGGATATGACTGGTGCTAAGTAAGAAAAGTCACACCCGACAAGATTAACAAAATTACCAATGCTAAAATTAGAATGATTCTTGCTATCTGTAACTGTCTTATCTATTGCTATAGAGGTACAAGCGGTTCTTAAACATACCCAACCTTGGCCAATATATACAAGTACGGTCTTCTGATTAGTGTCCAGATGTATCTCAAAATGACATATGCTATAGGAGAGACGTTAGAAAGAATTTAGAGAAGGGCTTAGCTCACTGGAATTCACACTGTTTGCTAGTAAAGGCCTTTAAGACCCTGGGTGTTGATAAGGGAGAAGCTCATTTGCAGACATTCACTGATAAGGGAAAGCTGGGAGCCAGTACATCATGACTGACTGGAAACTACTGAGGTGACATACTCGAGCCAACTGGAGTTGAAGGATAGTCCTATGGGAACTGCTGAAGATTGGTTCATGGGTGAAAGCAGTTATGTCATAAATGGTAAAAGACATGCTGGATATGCCATTATCACTAGTCTAGACATAACAGAGTTAGGACCTTTACCCGTGAATACCTCTGCACAAAAGGCAGAGATAACTGCTCTGACCTGTGCCTTGGAATTGGCCAAAGGCAAAGCTGGAAATATCTGTACAGATTAGAGGTGTGCATTCGGGGTTGTGCTTGTGCACAAATTTCAACTGACAAATCACAGTAGTTTTTGTATGTAAATTATGTTGGAAGTGGTCACTTCTCAAAGTATGTTATAAAACCAGTATTGTATTCTGATGATATACCTCCATTTTGTTAGTTTCATAAATGTCGCAGAAAAACTTCCTTCGTTATCTTGATTGTGAGCAGCCTTAAATGACTCTGAAACTGAGGAACGACAAGAAAGAAAAGATGAATTATAGCGTAACTGTCAAGGCGGATGAAGGGAGTTGTGTAGCTTGGAAGGTTATTGCTTTATTTAAAGAGTACTTTAATAGTCAGAAGTAACATTTTAGGAAACCTTAGGTTATTGTAGAACATGAATGTTTTCCAAGAGGAAAGGATTAGTACATGAGGTTAGGATAGGCCAAAAAAAAAATTATTTGGGGCCTGATGTTTATGGCTGATTATCCATAGTGTGACAAGAGGTGAGGAATTGGAGGAAAACAGCAGAAGACTTACGGAAAACATAAGGCATGCTTTTTATTGGCTTAATAATTTTCTAAAACTGAGCTTGTTAGAAAACAAAGCAGTGAAGAGTCATAGATAGCCATTTAGACTTTAGTTGACATGACAAGGATCCTTGAAAGCACGAAGCATAATTTCAGTGGTATGCAGAGAGCTTTTAAATTGTGATGCTGTGCAAGGAAGGGAGTAAAGGCTGGGAACAGGATATATGGACTTGCAGTAATGCTAATGTAGTTTTGGGGCTAAAAGGAAATTGATATTTGTGGCTAGATCAGACTTAGAATCCCCTTGATAAGAGGAGTCAACTGGATTTAATGCAGAGGAGAGCAACTGAGGCTGGAAGGACTGAGTTCAGAAGGCAGTGTGTTAAGTGATAGTAACAAGTTTAGCAGCTTGAGTAAATTAATAGAAGCGTGAAGGATTGTGCTCGGTATTTATAAAAGAGTAAACGTGCAGAACCATGGTCATAAGTAGGAGCAGCAAAAAAAGTTTAAACTGAATGCCAGGAAAATTTCCCAGACGTTACTCCAGACTCGAACTCCTTGTGGTTCAGTCTCTCGAGAGTTGGGCATGATTTGTCTGAGCTCTTTATCTATTTGTTTTAGCAGATTCTAGAGCAGAGCTCTATTATTGAGTTCTGGCATGAACATGAGGTTTGTCTTCTACAGAGGCAGGTCTTTCCCTGAGTGAAGGGAGATACAGTGGGACAAGAACTGGAATGTGTTTCTTTAAAGAGGAAATAGCAAAGGAAAGGATCCTGTGCTGGGCAGGAGAAGGGAAGCAATATCACCTGCTTCTCTGATAACTGCTGGTCATTGGCCTGTTTCTGTGGATGAATGCGGACTAGAAATTTCAGGCATTGTGTAATTCTGCTGTGCACAGGTAGGATTATTACTTATTTTTGGAGTGGCTTGATGCTTTGCAGCATGTAGAAACCTTCTGATTAGGGGCTGTTGAGTATGATGCGAGTACAAGATGTTTCAGGCAACTCTGTATTGCTCCATGGAGCCGAAACATAGTGGATGTTACTGTGCTCAGGACCTGCCAAGTAATTTCGGATTCCAAGGTATAAAGCTCCTCTCTTTTCTGCACTGTGTGTATGTCTCTGTGGTAGGCCTTTTTGCCTAACTGGATTAGTACCTTTCAACCCTCCTCTGCCCAGGATGCCACTTCATAACAGTGTACAAAAGAGTGCACTCATGTAGCGATGGCATTAGTATGAATTGGATGTGATGCTGTCTTCAAGGGGCTTGTTTCTGGATGAATGTGTCTCAGAGGGTTCCTCATTAAGCAAAAGGAGATGATTAAAGCAGTACTTCTTACACTTTTATACATGATCAAAGGTGGTGGTAGCAGGAACTTCATTGCTGGTGCTTTCTTAGCTCGTAGTTATATAGTTTAAATATCAACTCCAGTGGTTGCTGGGTTAAACTTCCCTGTATTTATGTTGGTGGGTAAGGCCTTCCATTTATTGCTCTTGCATGTCTCTGCCTGCTGCTTCGTGTGGAAGGGATCAGGTTTTTGCATCTGTAGGATTGTTCTCCATAGTTCCCATTGCCGCATACTGTGTGCTGTGTCCTGTTCTCCAGCGTTTGCCAAATAAACTTCTCCACAAGTTACAGGCAGAAGTGTTTTGCAGCTACAGTGGAAACTTACTGACTCTTCTGCTGCCATTGTATGAGTTATATATGTTTTAAAATAAAATTGCCATATCCAGGGAAGGAATTGGAGCTCTTCTGCCCTGAGGACAGAGTTAACAGGTTGGAAAGATGTCTCTAGAGTCATAGATTGGGTCTTGAATTTGAGTATGTTGAAAGTGGGATTATGTATGTCAGAGCAGGTGTTGTGGTTGTGTTTTGTTTAGACTTTGTATGAATTTGAGCATGAAACTGGGACATCCCTTGGGAGGGCTGAGTAACCCATCACTGTCATTGGGGACACAGAAGAAGGAAGTTGTTCCAGTGCTTGGGATTAGTCACTGTTTGCAGACATGTGTTCATGCAAACTGTCTGGTAACATAGTGGATAAGAAATTCCAAAAATTAGAAATTAAAGGGATAAAAAAACCCAATCTCACCAAATTTTACGTCTGCAGACCAGTTTTCTAGAGTTTCCCGTGTTTCTAGCCACCATCTCCTCACTTTGTGTTCCATCATTAATGACAACAGGTTTGCTTTAAACCAGAAGAATCAAAATATGGGTTTATGCTTTTATCTTAGAACTGTTTTCTTTCCTTCCCTAAATTATAACAGGAGCATGGAAAAACTCTTTAGAAGAATGGACAGCAGAAGACTGGAATGAAGATGTAAGTATTCTTCATTGAATAGACCGGTTATTTACAGTTTTCAGATTTTTTTGTATTGCCTTCAAAAACTAAATGTTGGAAGTAAAACTTTACTGTATGCATGCAATGAAATTTCTTAACTGTGTTTCTTGCTGTAATTCTTGCTTAAAATATATCTATTTACCTGAGGTCATTTTTTAAAAATAATATTGGATCAAGAAATACAAATTTATTTTGCTAGGTCAACAATATGCATATAATAAAACTTAATATAGTTAAATATTTGTGAATTATAGTTCTCCTCTGCTTGTGGGCATTAGCTGCCTATTTCCTCCTACTGTCATGTTGGGATTTAAAGCCATATTATCACAAGACTTAGATTTAATTAAGTGCTGGAACTTTCTATCAACTTGAGACTCCTCTTTTGATGCCTTTTATTTAAAATCTAAATAATCATTCCACTTAGTCCACTTCGTTTATGATACTAAATTGACCTAGTAGCATGCTGAAGTTAGCACCTAATTGTAGTATATTGTCTGAAGTGCTACAACAACGTTGATTCTCCTTTAACAGGCAAGAGATGTTCTCATGTCTGCAGAACATTTGGCCTTTGTGATCATTATGTGTGAAAACTGCATTTGTGATTTTAAGGTTTTGGTTCTTGTATTAAAGCTTAAGTAGTTCAGAAAACAAATGAGATAAAGAGAAATATGGAAAGGAAAACGTAGCTTTTCAGAGTTTTTAAATCTTTCGTAGGATTATCCATTATTTCAAAATTATTTTCAGAAGAGTAAGAGATTGTCTGTGAAGTCATCCCTTTTGCCTCCTCCTCTAAGGTGACGTGTCCCTCCTATCACAAGAAATGTGTGAGTGTATTGTATAACAGATACAAAAACTCCATCCTTATCTAATGAGAGAGATGGCTGTATCTTTCAAGAAAATGTAACTCTGATATTCCCAATTTTACTGTATCAGTTGCTGGCATCAAAAGCTGGCATCTCTTTTAAACCTGTTCTCTGTCTCTCTGGTACATGCTAGAGGTAGGTCAAGGACAGTGAGAATTTCTGACCTCGTTTCTCACCCTGTTTGATGGTGCAATACAACATTGGTAGTACAAGGGGGATGTTGAGTAAGGCTGATGAGGGATAGAGTTTATTTTAATTAACTATTCAACCTGAGTAATTTGCACATGAATCTTGAAAGAGCAGCAGATGAAACCTCTAGCTTGTTGTTAACTTTTATTAGTTTTAAAGCACTGACAAAAATCCTATAACCTAGGAGAGAGTTATTCATATGCGGATATTCGGAAAGAGTGAATGAAATAGTGAGCTGCAGAAAAATAGGACCAAAACATTCCTGGGGGAAAAGAAAGGAGAAATTCAGTCATCTGATTTAAAAAAACAGAAGTGTAAGAATATGGTTTGTGTCATCCGGTGTAGTTTTGTAGAATATAAGTGCCCTTCAACTAAACCTGATTTTGATCTTGAAGTGAATAAGAAGTTAACTGAGAGGGCAGAATATGCCCTTTTAAGAGATTTGATCTCCATCTTTTGTTCTAAAAATAATTATGTGCTATCACAAAAGATATGAAGTGGATTAAAATCTGCCTTGCAAATTGCAGCAAGTCTTTTGCAGGAGGATCCTTTACTGAACATGGGCATTTCTAGGAGGCCTGTAAAGGAATCCAGTACCAGGGCAGATGCCATCTATTGTCTTTATCAATTATTTGGAAATAAAAATAGAATCACTGATGAATACAATGTGTGGGAAATTATTGGAATGGCAATTTAAAGTAAGCTAGTCACAAAAAGAAATCTGGACTTCTACTAGACTTGACCTGTTCAAATGGAAAATGTTATAATATAGCCAGGTGCCCATTTGTTTTACAGGAATAAAGGCACATCTCCAGAACACAGGGCTGTTTTCTGGAAAAGAGCAACTGAATAGTTTTCAGGATTGTAATGGATGATGAAAAAAAGAACAGCTCAGCATGATCTCCTAAAGGGTTGATGCAGTGGTAGAAAAAAGCTATTTTAGTCTTATTGCCCGTAGGCATTCTTCCCTGTCTCTTAATCATTCTTGATGTATATTGCTTTATGTAGACTCTCCTGAACTTGATGTTCAAGTGCTGTATCCAATTATTCATTGCTTTTACAAAACAAAAGTTGTGGAAAATAGCTGAAAATTATTTACTGATAGAAAAGGTGCTGTGCGAGAATAACATTTTTAGTGTGCTGAATCTGAAAAGATTACTTTATTACCATATAATAGGCTCTGGTTTTAGTCTAGCTGGTAAAGGCATAATTTGAACCTGTGACTGGAAAATGGAGCCTCACATTTAAATGTATAATAAACAGAGTTCCAGCAGCATGACTGATGAGTAAAACCACCAAAGAAGCTGACGTATTTGCTGTCTGCAGAAGTCTGAAGACTGGGTGTTTTTCTGAAGAATATTTTTGTTTAAATGTGGTCTTCTCTAATCAGGTGCAACTTACTACCAGTAGAGTGAAATTCAGCATGGGGTGACCTGAAAAGGATCAGATTTTCATGATGTAATAGTCCTGTCTGGTGTTTCTTTGGTAGTGCGTATTGAGCAAGTATAGTAGGTCGTTGGCATGCTCTTAAATAGAGTGAAAACTAGATGCAGTGAAAATAGGAGGTTGTATTTTGTTAAAGGTATATTCAGTGCATGGACCTTGAAGGACCAGACAAATTTTGAGGTACCGAGGTGGCTCTGGGTTTTCCTATTTAAAATCATGATCATTTTCTTCTGGCTAAAGAAAATAAAATTCAACTACAGAAACTGTCAGAAGAGGAGAAATAGGTTACGTACAAATAGGTGGAAAGTGGATGAAGGCAAATGTTTTTGTTAGGAGCCAATCATACCACCTCTAAGAAATACTAAATACATCTGCAATAAAACTTCTCAGCTATTGCATCACGAAGTATGTGTTTTGACAAACACTGTAATCCCAGCAGACTTCTGAAATAGGTGTTTGATTTGAGCTTATGGCGTGGAGTTTAACACAGCATGTAGTATAAACTTCAATAGGTAAGCTGGTAGCTGGAGACTGTTGTTTTTACATGCTGGTTCACTTGAAGAGAATATTTCTTCTCTCATATGTCAGTCATGGTTTTGCATTGTCAGAAAATTCCGCAGACTCCTCGTTTTGCTTAGTTTTCAGGATTCGTTGCTGTTTTGGCTACAGTTAGTCTTATCCTGTGTTATGTAAGTGTAAGCAACTGGTGACAATGCCAAGAATTTAATATTTAACCAAGGGATTGTGGTACCATAGGCTGCTGCTTGTGCCATTAGCTGACCTCTTTGTGCCATGTAACACAGGAGTCTCATAACACCACAAAACATACAGTGCACATTGTTCTGAAGTAGTACGTACAGTGGAGAAAGGGCTTAATAGAGAAGCAGCCTTTTTAATTGGAAATATGCATGTGCTGAATCTTTTTTCTTTGTTTATGTCAGTACATAAAGTTGTATCATTATGCACAGGACTGAGTTTTGTTGAAGAAAGATGGAATTAAAATTGTTTTGGCAGCAAGGGAAGGTAAGGAAATGGACAGAGGAACTGTGGTGGAACTCATTTTTTCACAACAGTGTTACATGTAAATGGGAGCTAGTAGAGTACATGAAACATTTGAACTCCTTCTCTGAGTGGTGAGTGATTGCTCCCAGTTAGTCAGTACTCTTGCACCTTGCTTAAATCAGAAGTTTCATAGGAGGATCTCAATCAGGAGACCATATTCAGAGATATAGTGGTTTCAATAGAGCTGCCCATGAGACTGGTAGATGAAATTGGCTTGTGTCCATGATGTCCTTTAAACTGGGCTGCTAGCAATGTATGCAATTAAAAATGTATGGTTTCCTGGAAGAGCTGTATTCAAATGTCACATCCTAAAGGGATTCTTTGTGACTGTTTGAGTAGGTCAGTTATTCTTTAGTCTGAATACAAAGCTACACCACAGTAGTTAAGTGCAAAACCAAAGTGGGTTTGTGCAGTGTTAGTTGTTATTTATAACCATTAGACGTGCATGTCTTTATCTTGTTAAACCTAACCTGTACTGGCTTAAGACCTGTTCTGATTTGCAAGTATTCTTGTCAATAGAAATTAATCCTACAAAGTCGTAGCTAGTTAACTACTGTTTTAAAAAATTTTGTTGGGTTTGGTTTGTGGGTTTTTTAAAGCTACTATCCCCCCTAAAAAAACCCAAACCTCAAAGCAGTAGTCAATCAACTCCCTATGAACCAAAATGAGCCCCTTGCCCCAGAAAACCCCAGCCAAACAGCTCCCACTCCTCAGCTACATGTGTGTGTCTATCTTCATTGTAACAACATGGTGGAGATAGTCAGACTGGTTGTGCTGGTATAAGCAATGAAATGATTCTCCCTTCATTAATGTATTCAAACTCATGCTCACAGAGGGATCAGTTTAAGATGTTATTGCTGCCCCTAGCAGCAGAAATGGTGAGAAGGAACGATGAGTGCTAGTTCCTTGTATGTACCTGGGTGCAGGCCTGCCTCTGCTGGTGTAGTGAGCTGAAATGTAAGACAGCTGTGAGCTGAAATTTAAAACACAGAGAGGGAGCTGGGCTTTGTGTTAGATTTCTGCAATAAGTTTTATCAGAGCTGCTCTGTGGAGTCCTGTGTTATGTTTGCACAAGGTGTCTTTATACTTATGATATACCAGCTGTCAGCTGATCACTTTCTGCTGGTATATTTTTCAGCTAAACTATTGCTTAGACTGATGTGGTTACATTCACGGAGTGTTGTGTGTGCTCAGTGGATCAAGTTTACTAACACTTAATTAAATTGGTACTTATATCTGCGGAGAATACTTTGCTCAAGTTTGACTATGTGGTTTTGTCTTTTTAAGCAGAGCTGTGGCTCAGCTAGTAGCAATGCTTCACTTTTATCTTGGAAATACATGACCAAGGTAGAATTTCTGCAGATGTTACAGCCATTAAATGTGAGCACGTGTATGATTAAAATACCCTTTTTCCCCCTCTCTCTCTCTTTTTCAGCTTTCTGAGACAAAAGTCTTCACAGCTTCTTCTGCTCCAGTTGAGAATCATGTGACCCCTGGGCAAAGGTAAGGTGCTCTTCCGTGTTTTCCCTGTACCTTAAAAAGCTTCTGCTTGGTGAAGCAGTATAAGCTTCCACATACAAAATATTGAACTAAACACAGGGCAGCCAGGATCAGGGATGATCAGGCTTGTTTTAGAATTGTGAAAGCCTTGCTTGCAAATCATAATTTTCTGGGATTCCTGTGTTACCTATTATTGACGGCGGAAGTGAGCCAAACAAACCCACGTTGAGAAAACCCTCTCTTTTGCACGAAGACTACTTACAGAACAAAAGCATCTGGGAAGAAATGTTTTCTGCTGTTGAGAAGGAAGTTATGGCTTTCCTGTCCAGAAGGCAGAATGCCTGTCCCTGTAGATGTAGAAAGTGTTCAGAACGTAATGCTTTGGCAAATGTCCTAACAGAAAAGCTTGCAGTGTAAAGAAGGTGAAGTTCCTGGTAAGCATCACAATTACTTACCTTAACTCATGATGTAGAATTCGGAGACAGAGCTAAAAAAAATGCTGCTTTCTCTCCTTGCCTTTGGCTTCACCAAATGCCTGGCTGGTGGTGTTGCAGGATCAGTTGCTTGCATGAGCCTTGGGTCCCAGGATGGAGGATTCAAGTTGTACGATGAAGATTCTGGTAGCTGATGAGATCTGAAAACTAAAAGGCTTAATGGTCCCCAACATCCTGATACAGCTGTGCTGCTCTACTCCAGACTGCAGCAAAATTTTCTTTACAACATGGATGTGGTCTGGAAGAGGCATGGCGCTCGTGGGTCTACAGTTTATTCCTTTCTTTCTTAAAGATGATATACTTGCATATTCCTTGTTCTAATTCAAATATTCTAGTGGATGTCTGTCAGATTACATTAGGAAACACTTCATTTCATCAATTCAAATTCCGATGTTTTGGGTTTTTTTATTTTTATTTTGACTTGTGATAAGAAAGATTTGGGTAATAAGTATTCTGTGCTAATGAAAGTGCTGGAAGCAGCTCTTCAGCCCAAACCTGCAGTATATTTTGGATAAACGTCAGTAAGAATTTTTGGAGTAGATTTCTTTTTTTGTCTGCTTTTCCTTGGATAAACTAGTGCTTAAATACATTGTAGGGTTAGTAAGCCATGCTTAATATAAGGAAATTCATGTTTCTCATCCTCTTCAGCTGTATGTAGTAGAGTAGTTTTCAATATGTGCCTACTGTATGGGAAACTTAGAAATCAAGAGCAGCAGAAATAAAAGCTGTGTTATTTCATATTTACTCAGTTGCTGTATGTGTGGCTTAATTCTTTGCTGTCTTCATACCCACCCTATAGAAAGATAGGACTTCGATCCCTTGCCTTTTTTGAAGGAATAGCACCATGTACTGAGGAAGTGGATTATTAGTCTATAGAATGTACTTGCAGGCAACGTTCTCTTAAACATGATGTGTCTTTTATGACTTTCCTCATATTGGTTATACTAATCATACAAGTTATTTATTTATGTGATACATGATGTTATAGATTTGGTAGTGTTTGGAAGGCGAACAAAGGTAACTTGTATTCTTACTATACAGGAAGGTTTTAGCTATCAAAATGTTTCGTTATAGCAGAACCTCTATTCTATCTCTCTCTGTATGGCAAACAAGCAACATTTGAAAAGACTGGTAATCAGCATTAATTCTGTTGCTGTTACGGCAGCTTTATTATCTTTAACACTTGCTTCAGTTTCAGCACGACATTGATCATTATATTTATTGCATTCAAACTTTGTTTTTTCTTCCAGCATTGATTTGGTAGCACTGCTTCAAAAACCTATGATGTCTGCCTCAGAAACAGAAGGCAACTCATTTGAGTCTGCGCAGCAGCAAACCTTTGGCCAAGCCCTGGTCTTCACAAATTCTCAGCACAGCACCAAGATTGCTTCAGGAACTGGCAGCTCCAGTGGTGTAATGTCCTACTCTCCTCAAAGCCTGGTAAAATTATCATATGCTTTTAAAATTTTTCATGAGTAAATATTTCAGATTAAAGAACTTCTCTGGTACTGATAATTTCATGAGATGCTTTAGTACTTGTAAAATTCACGTAGCAAATCTCGAAGGAATGGAATTAAGACATTTGTTTCTCGGTTTACATGAAGTGCTTATATTAATTTTTGAGTAGAGAGCAGATGCGTTTGCTGCATGCTGATTTAGGATGAAATAATGCGTTTATAGTGCTGCGCTTTATGCCAGAAAACTGATGTTTTACTTCCAAGCATGTCTGATGACTTTTTTGTGGAAACCTGTCTGTTTCTGAGTCCCTTCTAAGGGCTTGAAATTGGACACATATTGATTCAACTGTTAGTAAACATATACTGTTTTGAGATGATTTGACCCGAGTATATCAGTGGTGTTTTGTTTGTTCTGTGTGGAAAACGACTGTTACTGGTAGAAGTTGTATCAGTGGTAATGGAAGAGGATCTGGCCATATGCTACAACTGCTATCTGGTCATTTGTTAGTAACCTAGGGCTGAAGAGGTTTTAGGTGCTGCCAAATGGCAGATGTAGGCATTAACACCGTGGTTGTGTTCACATTATTTCTTAAATACTTAATGCCAATCTTTCCTCTCTTCATTTTTGTCTTTTGGTAGTCTGCAGTTCTTTGTTCTGGCTTTGGAGAACTCGGATCCTCTAAATTGGCAAACTCTACCGGATCTCAAATCTTGGACCAGCTGAAGTCTCCAGGGTTGGGTCAGTTTACATCCCAACAAAGCAGTAATAGCTCTGCCACTACTACCACAACGCCCACATCATCCTGGGATCTAAAACCACCCATTACTCAGTCCTCAGTTCTTAGTCAGTTTGGTAAGTGCTTTGACACAGCTTTTTTTATCTGCTAGCCTCTAAGGTTTCGTAATGTCAATGATAGTTTAAAATAGCCTTAATGGAAGACAAATACTAGAAAATGTAATCTTAATACAGTTGTTTATAACATCTTAAGAGTTACTGGTAATAGGCTTCATTACTGGTACTGGTATCAACTAAGTTATGATAGGCTCAAGTCTATCTGTAAATGGCATTGCCTTTAGAAATTGTTGAGCCTTCATGTAATGACAACTTTGATTTAATGCGCTTGCGTCTTTAAGCGGAACTTTGATGCGACTTAGTTTCTCAACGAAACCTGGAAAATACTTTTATTGTGCCTATTCATCTGTTCAACGTTCATCTGCTTTTAGTGAAGTGTAAGATTGTACCATATTTTGTGTTGTTTTCCCCCAGATTTTTCTCTTCTAACAATTACATGAATTTTGAATGAGTACTAAATAATTTTTTCATAATGCGCATCCCATCTCAATATGCTTTCCCTAATGGACTGAAAATGATGCAAGTCACCTGTTTTGTCTGTTAATAATTGCATGGATATTTCATTTAATTGAGTAAAATTCTCTAGAAGGAGTGAAAATGATGCAGACTTGGGTTTTGCAGTGTAGTATCTAGTTGCATTCTCACTGTGAAGTATTGTAGCTCTTCTATCTATCTCATGTCCATGTGTGTATGTTTTCGGAAAGATAAGCAACCAGTTTGGTAGCAGTTATAATATTTTATATGCAGCAATTCTGAAAAATGTTTAAGTACCTTTTAAATTGCTTTCTGTTGCACTTCAACTGAATAAAAAAAATCCCTTCACATTGCATACACTCTGGATCACTTAAAGTTGCTGACAAGTCCTCTAAGCCACTGGGTGGCTTTCAGTATCTGAAAAACATGAACAGGGAATACTGTCAGTGTCTAGTGACTCTTGACTAAGCCATATTGATGTGGTAGATGACATCCTATTTGTGTTGAGAATCTTCTCCTTTGTAGGAGCAGGAAATCCTATCTCCTAATAGCTCTAAATTGCAACTCCATACCCCTTGGAAGGCATCTCACTTATTGACACAGTTAATTGCAGTGAAACTTGCTGTTGTTGAT
The DNA here is from genome assembly GCA_033459285.1 of Clamator glandarius. Lineage (NCBI taxonomy): Eukaryota > Metazoa > Chordata > Aves > Cuculiformes > Cuculidae > Clamator > Clamator glandarius. Next base: position 114,324 of record JAUNZM010001576.1, read on the forward strand.
TTAAATTGCCTGTAGCAGTTTTTGATGATTGATGTGTGATAGATCTATGTGACTGTGTAGATAGGTTTGTTTTCCTGCTTTTGAAGAAAGCTAACTAATTCTTGCCTGCAGCTGTTTGCTTAAAGTAGAGAATATAAAATCTTGGCATTATTGTTGCAGTGGCAATGTCAAGTATGAAACTTGTGCGATATCTGAAAGAGACTTGCACATGCTGTAAAATCGTAGCTGTTGAGTATGCCAGGTCACCCAGATTCTTTATAAAAAGTAGAATCCTGAGGGGCAGAGTTTAATGCTTTAATTTTGATATTTCTTTTTCCTAACACTGACCAGACTTTAAATCCCAGCCTGAACCATCCCCAGTTCTGAGCCAGCTGACCCAGCGACAGCAACAACAAACACAGACAGTTCCTGTTCCTCCTCCTGGGCTGGAGTCCTTCTCCTCCCAGGTAAAACTCCGAGAGCCATCACCAGTAGACACCTCTACAGCTGTTAGCAAAATCTTACAGCTACCCACTGTATCTATGGATAACCAGTCAGTGACCGCCCATCAAACCCATCAGAAACAAATAAAAACAACAAAACGGAAGATAACTCCAGTATCCAAGGTGAGTAATTGAGTGGTGGCTTGTACTTAGTAAATGTAAAAGCATATAAAAGCTTGTGTCGGTAAAAGCACGGATCAGGGAAGGGATCATCCCCCTGTACTTAGCACCAGTGAGGCTGCATCTCGAATCCTGTGTTCAGTTGTGGGCCCCTCACATAAAGAGTCTGGAGCGTGTCCAGACCAGGGCAGTGGAGCTAGGAAAGGGTCTGGAGCACGAGGGTTATGAGGAGTGGCTGAGGGAACTGGGATTGTTTAGTTCGGAGAAAAGGAGGCTGAAGGGAGATGCTCATCTCTCTCTCTGCAAGTCCCTGAAAGGGGGGTTTTGTGAGGTGGATGTTGGTCTCTTCTCCAAAGTAAAAAATGATAGGACAAGACAAAATGGACTCATGTTGCACCAGCAGAGATTTAGATTGGCTATTGGGAAAAATTTCTCTGCTAAAGAGGTTGCCAAGCACTGGAACAGCTGCCCAGGGAAGTGGTGGAGCCTCCATCCCTCAAGGTATTTAAGAGACAGATACGGCACCTAGGGACGTTGTTTAGTGGTAGACTTGGCAATGTTAGTTTTTTGGTTGGACTTGATGATCTTGAAGGACTTTTCCAACCTAAACAATTCTGTGATTCTATTCTAAATGTAAATTGCTATGGGAAAGGAAAGCAGAGACCATGTGTATTTTTTGTTTATAAAGCAGGAAATATTAAGCTGGATAGTTTTTAGGTCCAAAATAGTGATATATTCTTTACCAAGCATGTATTTGTTTGTTCTGTGTGGAAAATGACTGTTACTGGGTGATTTTGGATTATCTTAGTTGGCACAAGATGAATGTTGGCTGACTTCGATATTGTAGAATAGCGTAGCTTACTCTTTCAGCTCCAGATCAGGGCACTGAATTACGCAAGTAATTTATGGGTTACAAGAACAATTAATTTAATTTGTTTGATGTAAACTAGGGGATTGTCGCCAATCTAATTGACAGCAGAGACTGAGGCAGTAACTGAAGAAATTTGTAGTTAAGGAAGGACAGGATGTTGGTGCTGTGTCTTTTATACAGATAGCGTATGCAAAGGAATTATGGTTTTCTTTTTATCCTCCTTTAAGATTCCTTCTTCTGCAGTGGAGATGCCTGGATCAGCAGATGTGACAGGTTTAAATGTTCAGTTTGGAGCTCTGGAGTTTGGATTAGAGCCTGCACTCCCAGAGTTTGGATCAGCTTCCAGCAGTGAGAATGCCAGCCAAGCGACCAACAATAGCTTGTACTTAAAATCTGTAAAGTACGTGTGAGTTCCCTTCATGCATTCTTATGCGTCTTGTTTAGGGGGTAAAGTTTTTGCCAAAACCATCAAGACCTAATTACCACGTGATGGGAGGGGGGAAATGTGGTGGCTGGTAGGCTAGGTGTGTTCTTTAAATGACATCTTAAAGGAGAAATTTCTAATTATAATCAGTGTCTCTTTGGACAGCTTGATATGAAGCTGGAGATGACATGAATGTAAATAACCTTATAAAAAGATACCCTTATAATTTGCTTTCTCATGTTTATTTGTCCTGATTTACAAATTTGAGGATTTTTTTCCTCACATCTTCAAGCTTTCAGCTTTTGATCCAGGAGAAGTGACCCTTGTGCCATGTATGAGTATCAGTAAATTGGCAGCTGGTTGTAGATCTGATGCTCCTTTGGGATCAGAAAAAACACCAGGCTTTTGGGATGCAGTAGCTCTTACTGAAATGCTAAAAAGCCAGTGATAGCCATAACACCCCCCTTTTATTTACTCAAAAAATTGGCTTAATTAAAAAACTTTCTGAAGATAATTTAGAAATACTTGTAACAATGAACTTTCACATTAACTTCTAGTTCTGTAAATGATTTAAGCCGTTGAAGTAAAATCCTCCTGCATGTTTTGAACTATTTTTTCTTCTTTGCAGTAGTTCATTTTGTTAGACTGCTTCTGTAACATGAGAATTCTGTTGTAAAGAGGGACTGGGTGTTTCTCATCACATGCTAGACTTTATGCATGTGATTGTTTAAAAAAAGAGATTATGGTCATTAATTTCTCATTTGAGAAGATGAAAATAACATGATTGAAAACTGCTTGTCTGTAATCTATGGGTTTTGATTGGGCTGGCAGGAGGAGAGTGAATGGTACTTAGTGTAGGTGATGGTTTTGAAGCAATGATTATTGGGGACCGAAGCAGAATTGTGTATTTTTTAATGATTAGGCTTTTTAGTATAAATTACATAGATTGGGCTGCAAGTTTCAAGTAGTTCTAGGTAACCATATGGGAGCTGATATTTTCATGAAGGCGTTCGAAATGTTGTTTACAGAGATGATAAATAATTTTTACTTTTTCCAGTGATCCTTTGAATACCTCTTTGACAATATCCAATGCAGTACAGGAGTCCACCTTCACAACCTCTGTCATCACCTCTTCCAGCCTGCCCTGCTCATCCCAGAGCACTAGCCCAGTAACTACAACTTCCTCCTATGACCAGGCTTCTGTGCATAGTAGGATAGCGTACCAAAGTTCCATGATTCCACCTGAATCAACACCTGTTGCGGTTACGGTGAGTGTATTTCAGACATATGTGAAATATTTGTATCCATGTTAGACTTGTATTACCCTGCTATATCAATACTCTTAACCAAGCCAAGAGGTATTTTTGATTCCCAAGACCACCCTGCTGTTTGGTTTTGCTTTCCCTCTCATGTTGCTATTTTTGGCCATGGTAAGTTAGGGATACAAGGGCCTCTGACTTTATGGGTTTGGACATCTGAAGTTGCCGTTTGACTTTTTTTTTTTTTTTCTTAGTAGCATTTAGCATTCTTCTTCCCTGAACATAGCTTTTAAAAGAGCAATTCTCTGTATATAAACATAACATATGTATTTATATCTGTGTATAAATATTAGTCGTGATATTTCACTGCAACTTGATAGTTCTTATCTAAAGGTAGATTATTTATTCAATGTATATGGTGCCTAGCAAATGGATCCCGACCCGTGGCCCCTCCAGCATTATTCTTTCATTGGATTTAAACACCAGTAGGAATTATTTTTGTTGTATTTTAAAAAGCATAGGAAAAGGTCTAATCTGGGACGGAGAGGATCTCTTGGGAGATTCAAAAGCACCTAACTCTCTTTGCATATGGAACATAGGCTTGTTTTATGAAAACATAATTTATTAAATGTTTAACGAACTTGTGACAGTTTATTTACTTCTGGCCTTTGTTGTGTAATGGCTCAGTCACACTTGTCTTCTGCACTAGCTCGTATGTACTGGTGAGGATCAAGCATAGACTATCCACTTCTGTACTCCAGCGTTATCCAAAAAACAACTGGTGCTTCTCAAGTCTTATCTTTCAATGGAAAAAAATTGGCGTCTCTGTGTAACTTGGATAGTTAAAATTGTGAGTTGCATTAGATCACAAGCACAACCATTTCCTATATGTTAGTGCAATTCTTTCTTTCATATTGACGTGAACCTGATGTTTGTTTATACAGTACGTGGGAAGGTCTCCTGCTGAGGGGTGTAGTATGGGGTGTGTATGGTTTACTGTATGTTCAGGACGCGTTGCACTTGAGAACTATTGTGTAGTTTTGTTAAAGGCAATAACAAGTGATTTTGCTGCCTTTTTTTCTCTTCCAACTTAGAACAAATATAGAATTTTGCATGAAGCATGTTGAATGTATGATTCAGTCTTAAAATTTAATAAGCTCTAAGATGATTTGTTCATTTCTTCTTTGTTTACAGAATGGGCACAGCAGTGTTAGAACGCAGGCAACTCTTGACAGTAAGTTTACAAAGCTTGCTTGTGCACAGGACTTGGATATTTCCTTACTACTTGCTGCGCATGCAACTTTAGCCATGACATTTGATTCAAGCTTTCATATTACTCTCACTGGCTAATTTTCTGATCCATTTGAGTTTTTTACTTGCATAGGATATAGTGCTTGCTTCTTGAGTAAACCTGAAGAATGAAAGTAGCCCTATGAAATCTGCAAACCTAATCAGCTTTAGAATTAGAGAAGCTGCTGCTGCTTTTACTTCAGAATTAATCTGCTGAAAGTGGCTTAAAACAAAATTGAAATAAAATACAAAATTAAAAAATTATATGAATTCCTTAACAATTCTTCTAGGCCTCGGTTGGGAAGCTACAAATACCATTCTTAGAAAGCACCTGTGATGGGGAGTAGTGCTGGTGATGCCCTGTTAGGAGCCCGTTAGGGAGTAAAGGTGATCAACGTGCTCCCTCTGCTGGGTAGCGTGTTGTCATGCATTGAGTAACAGCAATGCAGTGCTGGCTCTGGTACAGACCTTCCTGCTGCCTTCGTCTTGGCCTGTGTATAGTGTGGTATTTCACTTGTAGCACTTGTATAGCTTTCTTCCTGGAGTTAAAGTAATTATTGTATTCAGTCTTTTGACCTTTCTGAGCTGCTGCTCTGTTAGCATTTTCAAGGGCAGCATTGTGAACTAACAGCCTTTGAAATAGCATCACTTCAATTTTAGGTCTATACTTAACATCTGTTCAAGTAGGTCATTAATAATAGAATCATAGAATCACTAAGTTGGAAGAGACCCACCGGATCATCGAGTCCAACCATTCCTATCAATCACTAAACCATGCTGTGTAGCACCTTGTCCTCCCATCCCTTAAACACCTCCAGGGAAGGTGACTCAACCACCTTTCTGGACAGCTGTTCCAGTGCCCGGTGACCCTTTCCATGAAAAAAATTAATGGGGCGGTCTTTTTTTATATACTTCTGCTTAGAAAGAAATTGACTGTTCAGGCCTGTTAAGTGTTTTGTTCGTACCCAAGTACAGTTTGAATGAGCAAGGAGCATGTGTATGCCTAAAGAATTACCGCTTAAAATATTGTTATAAATAAGGAGAAGTTTTGAGGTCAAAATCTTTCTTGTTGTCGTGTACAGGATTAACAAACAGTTTATGAAATTCACTGCAGGACTTGTCTTTTTGCTATGGGAGACAAAGATCTGAGAAATCCTAGTGATTTTGTAATTATTCTATAACAGCTTTATAAGTCTCTCTATTCCTGTTCTCTTTTGAGAACACTTGGGGTTTTTTTGTTCATGTATGTGAATGCACATAGGCTGGAATCAATCTTATTCCATGTTTCCATTTCATGCATCAAAATGATTTTGAAATTCTCCTAAATTTTGAAAGTACTGACCTTTTCCCTTCTCTGTATGCCAATAATATTATTAGTTGTTCATCTCATGTTTGCTGTTGTCCTTTAATATCCAGACCTCATGCTTCCCAAGCTGTATTTCAAAGTGTGACTGTGTTATAATCCTGACCACCCTACTCATCGTCTGGTTTTGTGTCTTGCTTATCATTTTCAGGCATCTTGTAAGAATTCTTAGTGACAATAATGATTCTGCCCCTTGTATTGAGGACATGTACTTTTACTTCAAGAAGGGAACCCTGCTCTAAATCTAGTGGAAATTGTAAATGTTAACTTATTTTCATTGGAATTCTGCCAGAAGGCATCAGGTGATGCAGTTGTTACCTTCATAACTAGATTTCTCTTTATCACTTGGATTTCCTTCTCCGTTGCCTCTTACCCTCATACAAGGGAAAGACCTATTGATTTCTGTTTGCATAGCACCCAGTCCAGCAACCTGATGGGTGTCATTTAGCAAGGAAACCAAACCAATGAAGTGAAGAAACTTTGTGCAACTTCCAAGTATGTATCTGAAATATGTTTGGTGACTGTTCTAAAACTGTCTCCAAGTGCATTGCAAATTAGTGATGATCCACTGGGTAGTAGTCTCTGGTGGCCCAACAGAAGGCATCTGAGCTCTCTTTCTGAGTTTTACTGGTGAGTGAGTGCTTCTAATTGCTTATTTTAACTTTGAAGCACAAAGGAACAGCTGGGAATTACGTTTGGCAGTAGAGTAGTTCAGTGTCTTATGATATAGTGTTCCTTTGGAAAGATATGTTTGAGGTAAACAAGCTTTAGTCTGGGTAACCTAAAAAATAGTATTAAATCTAAATACATCTTGTTATCTAGGTCAACTAAAGTCAATAGCTGACAACTCTAGAGACATTAAAAACGCTTAGTTCAATTGTGGCCTGTTATTGTGTCATATTTTACTGCATTACACATTTGACTGAGTACTCCAGGCTGCTAAGTTGTATGTGGCCTCCTGTGATCTCTATCTGGATTGTCAAAGCTGCTGTGTTATTTGGAATGAAAAAGCAGAGCTGTAGATAAAATTAGATTTGTATAGTGCCTTGAAAAGTGCCAGTTTGGTTGGTACTGTTACTGATTCTCTTTTTTTAAACCAAGGAGAGAATAGTACTATGTTCCTGAATCTAGGCTGGGATGTCAGATATGCTGGAATTTGTCTTTGAATGGCTCTTTTTCACTTGTTGCAGCTACTTCATCAGTTCCAGCGCCTAAGACAGAGCCTTCTGCCTCACTACCTTCTGCTGGTTCTCTGCCTAGCGTGGTATCCACCACTGCTTCACTTCTGCCTTCAGCATCGCAGCATGCAGCACCACTGCCCACCCTGCCCCAGTCCAGCGATTTGGCTAGCAACTCACTTTCCCAGCTAAGCAGGTACAGTAGGAGCTGTGATAAACTGAAAAGGGTTCACTTTTGGGGAAGGAACAGACTTAAAGGTGATTGTGTATGGGGACTGTCGGAGACCAAAGTCTCCTGTTTCTAACATTAACTGGAATTAGGAGAGAGATTCAGAAGAGAATAGGATGTTTCTGGTTGCGAAGTATGAGCTCTGGGCTACCTTTTAATGATAGAGCGGCTGCTGCCCTCAGGTTCTCCTGGTATATAAATAATTTTTTTCCAGGGGCTGTTGCTTTAATCATGCCAGCTAAATTAATTCCCCCCAGTTTGTTTTTCCTAGCTGGTCCACAGTGCCTGCTGGTTTGTTTAGTGACATATGTTTGAAATGATTCCTTACCTTCCTGGTTAATTTTGAACCATTGTTTCATTTACACTTGTATTGCTTAAAAGTAAAAACTAGAAATAATTCCACAGGGGAGGTGTGTGCTTTTTTTTTTTCCAAGACATTTCCTTAAGAGACTGAAATATCAGGCTGGTATTCCTGGAAGTGTATTCAGCACAGCTGAGCTCATTTGCACTATCTATCTGATTTTTCTCAGTGCCTGTTACTTGAGCTTCATCCTCAGGCAGTGACTGTACTGACTAAGTTATGTTTTTAATACTCAGTTTTATGCTTGATTTGTTAATGTAAGAAATAAATTAGATGAGCTATCTTGTTTTCTTTCCTATTTCACATCTAGGATGTGGTTGATTCTCTTCTAATACACTAGTATTTTCTGGTTTACATATTTATCATATATTATGTAAATATGTAAAATATCAAGTAGTATTCCATTCACATTAGAAACATAATCTGTGTACATTGGTGGAAATTTTAGTTGCAGGGTTGGTGCTGTTGGGGTGCCATGAGGGAACGATGCCTGAATTTCAAGCAGGTCTGACTTGGTTGCCCTAACAGCTCTTTTCTTTGCCTCTGGCATGGGCCATATGGGGAATTAGGCTTTGTTAGAAGATCTGGGAAGAGTGGGTGAGGGAGTGGTTTAAAACTGTGTTGAACTGGACTGTCTCTTCCCTTGCTGCCTGAAGTGGTGTCACTGTAATCCCTGCAGATGGAGAACATCTGTGAATTGCAGTAAAATTTATCTAAGAAACTGCCAAAATATGTTGTGGTCCAATACACTGAAGAGCTGCCAGAAGTGTTCACCCTTAAATTAGGGTGTGTAATTTAGCCTGCAGCTTTGTTGTGAAAACTGCTGCAATTTCTTGTGACTGTTTGCATAGAGAATACTCAAGTATTTAAGTTAGGATCTCTCTTGTTTGGATTTCACATGAGGAGAGACTTTTGAGCACCAAACTATACATATTGGGGTTTTTTTTTACTGCTTTGCTTTGTCTTGTTTACCTTTCTTCAGTGTTGTTCTTTGTTTTACACAGTCCAGTAAGTTATGTTCTTGACCTTGAATGTAAGGTACGACTTTTGTCATTATGAGAGTTTGAGTGCTAGTTTGTCACCTTTCAGGGAGACATTTACAGATCTTTGAGTTACAGATGTATTTTGGCTACGCTGTTACTGCCAGAAGTTCACAGGCCTAGTCAGCTAGGGAAAAAGGGTAGTGTTAAAGCAGAGTTGCTTCCTAAAGTGAAGTTACCTGCAGATATTTTTCAGCAGGAGATGCTTTATTTTTGTTTCATGGTGCATGTAGAAAACTGAGCTGATAGTTCTGATTGAACTTTTCTAAGAGGCAGTGGCTTTTGGTGGGATGTAGTCTTATGAACTGGCCTTGATTTAAATTGCCAGGTGTGTAGTGGTATGGCTAATTTTTCGACTTTCACATATTCTCTTTATTTGCTGGTCTTTTGAGTCTTGCCTTTTGTGAGAAGTGTTGGGGCTTTTGGCAGAGTTACGAGGCAAATAACACAGTCTAATTGGTTGAACTAATATTATGCAGGTTAAAATAAGAGAAATACTATGGTGAGTCAAACCAAAGTGCTCCCTCACCTAAGCGATACCTTTCCCCTGTGCAGGCAGCAGCAGCTGCTCAGGAAAAAAATGAGAAAACCCGTGTGTTGTGTGAACCACCTTCTGATTTTGAACTTTGTCTTGCATTCATTGCTACAAGATTCTTGAAGCAACTGTTATTTTTCTCAAAATATAGTAGGCTGATAGATACAAATAAATGGTGGCTTAGATGTTTCTTGCTTTGTACTTCGGTTCTATGTTAAACAGTAGTAGGATATTAGTTGAAGGAAAAAATACCTGTTGGTGTGACAGCAGACACAAACAACACAGTGTTTTCTTTAACTAATATCCTGTGAAGTGTGTTTGTGGCTACACACACCTATGGTATTTATTCTTTACCAAATATCCTGCTACCTGCTCTGTGTATGCGTACATATATATATATTAAAAATACTCCTAGGAAAAATTAGTTTTATTAATTCTTTGCAATTTCTTTCTAGTTCACTTTCCAATCATCAGAGCAGCCTCTCCCCTGCCTCAGTGTTGTGTTCAAGCACATCACATGCAGTAAGTGTTATTTGCATTTCAACAGGTGTTTGGCATGTAGTTTATCTGATGATGAAGCCCCTCTCCTCAAGTTCATTGTGCCCCAGTACACTGGGAACCCAAACAGCAGCCTTATCTCAGGGAAGAAGGACTGCCAGCCCTCTAGCGATAGTAAGTCTTGTGATTTGTGCCTGATCAAGAATAGCTATTACAGGGACTTGCCAGTCACACAACTGCAGAGTGAACTTTTGTGCCAGGAGAGGAGTAATGAAGTTATTTCTTGTAACAAATATTTATTAATTTTTGTTGAAAATATCTTTAGAAGTGGCTGCCTAAAGCTGCTCCAAAATGTGGACTGTTAGCAGTTTCTGCCGGAGAGGTTAGCTGACAAAATGCAGGTGATGGCATGATCCATGTCATGACACATACCTCACGACAGATGACTTTAGAGTTTAATGTGTGGCATTATTGTCATCTGTGTATTTAATGCATTTGAGATTACAAGGCAAATGGTAGTGAACACAGAGCTATAGATGAGGTTGCACAAACAGAAGTCAGAGACATGCTGTCTTGCTCTGTGATGGGGTACTGCTTTGCAGTCCCAGCTGGAGTGTGCAGGTAGATCACTGCTTTTCTTTATGCCTATGTTTCAGTTTGTAACGCTTTTGTCCTTATTTAATATATAACTTAAAAATTCACACTTGCCCAAATGGCCTTCTTTTCTGTTGTAAGAGATGTTTTGACTTCTGTGGCACTGCTTTGCAAGTGTGATCACCTTACAACTAAGACACTGTATTGTGCTGGATTTAAACCAGGAAATCCTTTATTCTCTTGTGTTCCTGTAGTACACCTGGTCTGTGTTTGGGTTTACCACATTGACTTCGTTGTGGGGCGCTATAGTTTTAATCTTTCAAATTAAGCAAGGGCTTTGAGGAAATCTCGATAGTGTTGTGCTGTATTTTGAAAACTAATACTGTCTTTTGTAAGAATATCGGATTTATTTTATGTAACAAGTACCAGCTTAAAGGAGCATACAAGCAGAGAGCAAGGAATAATGCAATGTGTGACGTTTGAGTTACTATGGTATAATTTTGTGGTATTACAGCAGTTTGAATTTAACACTCATGTAAGAATTTTCTTTGAAAATGTGAAAATCGCAGGCATGCAACTTAGTTGCTTGCTTGGTGTATAGAAAATGCATATCTCTTGCACATGCAGCTGTTAATTAGAGGATTGTTGGGGAAGTTCTAGTTTACTTTTTTTCCTCTCACCACCATCTTCCACTGTGTTTTATTTGCTCTGTGATCCTCATTCTTTTGTCTTTTTTCTAGCACACTAGTGTTGAGAACGCAACTTCGCTCCAGCCCTCCTCAACCTTTTCAGCTGCTTCAACCTCAGCCACTAGCACCACCTCTTCGGTTGTCAGCATGGCAAGCAGTATGAACACTACAAACAGCCTTGGCCTGAGTGTTACAAGTGTGTCTATACCAGCTGCTACCACGCGGGCAGCTCCCTTAGTGTCTTCAGGTTTGCAATATTAACAGATTAAACGTGGATAGACAAAGAACTTGAGTCAGCAGGGCTGTCATTTGAACATCTCACTAGCTGTAACTCACTAAGAAGTCTACACTCTTGACTAGCATTTTCACCATGCTTTATTTGCTGGCTTTGTGTATTTGAAATATCTGTTAGGGTGTTATGTGGCATTTATATAACACATTCCATCCTGACAGTGCTTTATAGACAGACACCTGAGCAGTTATAACTTTAGAAGTTTGGGGCTAGAGATTTGCCTAGTTTATATGCTAAGTTGTGGTCAGCTCTTGGCTGTGAGTTCACATGAGCTTTAATTTCAGTCTGCTGTCTTGACTAGAATTCATTTGACAGTACCAAAATATACTGGGGTGTCTTCATTATATGCTGCATCCCTACTGCCACATCTACAGAAAGGAGAAAGTTTGGTGTCTGGATCATTCCACAGCAGATAGCCCTTTCAGAAAAAGGGTGCACAGAGGAAGAAGGTGGGGATGTTTCTTGTGCTGAAGTGGAAGCAATGCTAAATTCTCTTTTGCTTCTCTAGTCAACCTCAGCTGCTAAAAGGAAATCCTGTGGAGGGAAGTGAATGATATAAATGTTAAGCTCAGACAGAAGGATTTCTGATTTCTCATTCCCATAATTGGTAAATAAAATGTCTGACTGGGCAAAGTGCTTGTATTTTTCATTCTTCTGCTTCATAGCACTGCTTTATGGAGGCAACTGCAACTGTTCCAGTCATCTTCTCTTTGCTATTCTCAGCTGCAATAAGTCACCCACAAAAAGTATTCTGGCAACATTTAGTGCTTTCCAGTCTATTGCTGGCGATAAGGGGGAATGTGTTGACAGAGCAGAAAATGAAAGCAAAGAATTTGCTCTCCTAGATGATACCTAAATTTTGCCTTCAGGAGAGGACTGAGGAAAAGTTTCTGTAATTCTTGTAATCCTCTCGGCTGAGGTAAATGACAAAATCTGACTATTCTCTGATGGGACTGTTCTCAGTGTTCAGTAGCCTGTGCTCTCCTTTCTTCAGACATGGTTAAATTCTTGAAGCTATTTTGAGCGTTTTCATCAGCAAGCACAGAATTCTTCTGCGTAGTTCTGCTCTTCACAACCTATGACAGTGCAACCAACAGGGCTTGTGAGCTGTCTTGTCTCAGTGCTGAACCCTTTCCTTTTCTAAAGGCTTGTTAAAGTCTCTGTGTTTTGATCCTACAGGCAAAGCTCCCCCAAACCTGCCCCAGGGTGTACCGCCCTTGTTGCATAACCAGTATATTGTGGGACCTGGAGGACTTCTGCCTGCCTACCCAGTAAGCAATTTAATTGTTCCTGTCCTTGATTGCTAAAGCCTTGGTGCAAGTAAGCCCTCCAGACCTGCTGCTGTCCATGCCAAGGCATTTCCATTGGCACATGTTGCTCCTGGAATTCAATTCCAAATGCTGAAGAATGTACAAAATAATAATAATATTGAGTTGAAATTTAACGTTGATAATAAAGTGCAGAGCAGTTGTCACAGACCTGGTTTGGCTTCTGTTTAAGGTGAACATCTATGTTGCTATGGCTTCAGTGGCATGAGATTTTAGGTCCTTTGGATAAAATCAGACTTGTTCAGGTTTGCATTACTACATTAAGGGCTGAAATGTGCCAGGTGTCTTGTCTGTCACACTTTGAAAGACTGTGCATAGCATTTCAATGTCTGATCACTATCTCTTTTTTGCTTATAGTTTTTGAATCAGGAACTTTATTCTGATTATCATTCTGTATCACACTGAGTGTGAGGAGACACCTTAAGATTGTTTTGTGATCTAGTCGACAAATCTTAAATCCTGCTGGTCTCGGAAGTAAGGATTGCAGCAACGCAGCTGTTGCTCTTACTCCCTAACCTGAATGCTCTGTAGGTTTTTCACAAAGTGATGAATGATGCATCTGTGTAAACAGTGTTGAAGATGGGACAGTCAGACTTCTCAGAGAGCCATTTAAAGCAGAATCATAAAAGGCTGCAGTGCTGCACTATGATGACACAATGTGATGTATATCTGTACACTTTCAAAATAGACCAAGCCTAGGTCAAACTCTGTTTAAAGCCCCAAATTGGTCAGTGCTGGAGAAAGGTGCTATAATGATGGTGTATTTTTGTCTGTCGTTAAGCAGATTTATGGTTATGATGATCTCCAGATGCTTCAATCCAGACTGCCGATGGTAAGTAAATTGCTTGGTTCATTTGATTTTAGACAAGTTGTCTCCAGTGTTGCTTATTTGTGCAAAATGGTCATTTAATTGTGTTTAATACCTTTTCCTTATGTTCTCTGATCTGTTTTTTAAGATGTCCACAAACAGTTTCTCTTGGTGGTGTAAATTGATATACTGCAACTCTTGCATCCTGCATTTGTCCATCTGCAACTTCTGTAAATAGAAGCAAGTGTGCTCTGTGCTTTTGAGTGGAGAAATTTTTAATTGTTGCAGCAACAGTATGACATCTGTCAAATTTAGTAGAAATCTAAGCAATTTAGTAGAAATCTAAGCACCTCTTTTACCAAGAGGTGGGGTTGAACATAAAGTTACACAACTTGGCAGCCGGTAGATGCCTCTGACAGATTTTGGAGTTGGAGATTTTGGGGTATGGCAACAAATGCAGGTGTGCTGCAGCGGGGAGAGTGTATGCAGTTTTCTTTTTACCTGGATCCAGAAAGTAAATGGCATGTGTGAGATGCTGAAGTCTCAGGCAGAATCGCTAAGTCCTTCAACCTGGGTTGCAGAAAGGTAAAAAATGTTGTTTTCAGAAAACTAGGATAAGGATCCTGGGGAGAAAGTTTGGTAGTGTGTAACAGAAAAGCCACAGCATCAGGTGATGCATGCTATCCATACAGACAGAAAAGGAGCAATAAGCAGTGATCTGAAATGAAACATCACTAAATGAACGTCATAATTAAAGGTCCAAGTCCACTCCAGGTCTTCCATGTGCAATCTGGAAACAGCTTGACTCAGATAGTTAAAGGTGAGTACAGGGATGTCCTAGACAAAACCGTGTCCAGCTGCACGTCCTGAATTAAAAAAACAAACACATGAATAAAGATTTTAACTACATGATGAAGGCATGATCTTGGAAGAATTGTCATCTGAAATGAGTGGGATTATTTTCATAGCAGCAAAAAGACAAAATATTTGCAGCTCTGGGGCCAGGAGAGAGATGGTGTGATAGGCTGGCCCAGGCTGGACCTCAGGAGCCTGCCAAGGCACTCTGTCCCAGCTGGACAGGGAAGAGAAAATACAAGGAAAGGGTCGAGACCAGGACAGATCATGCACAGATTACCACCAAAGGCAAAATATGTTCAACTAGGGGAAAATGTATATATTATATTACCAGTCAAATCGAGTACGGTAATGAGAAATTACTTGAAATTTAAAATTTAAATTTACTTAAAATTACTTTTCCCCACCCATCCTCTCTTCCTGGGCTCAATTTCATTCCTAGATTGTCTGCCTCCACCTCCACAGTGGTGCAAGGGGATGGGGAATGTGAATTGGGGTTAGTTCATCACATGTTGTCTCAGCTGCTCCTTCCTCCTTGGGGAGGACTCCTCACATGCCATTCCTGCTGCACCTGCATGGGGTCCCTGCCGTGGAAGGCAATCCTCCATACATTTATTCTAATTGAGTCCTTCCCATGGACTGCAGTTCTCTATGAGTGGCTCCACTGTGGGCCCTTTCCACAGGGTGCAGTCCTTCAGAATAGCTTGCTCCAGCTAGAGGCTGCCACAGATTGAAAAGTCCCTGCAGCAGGCCTGCTCCAGTATGGGCTCTTCTCTTGATGTGTCCACAGGTTCTACTGGGAGCCTGCTCCAGCATGGGCTTCCCATAGGGTCACAGTCTCCTTTGGGCAACTGCTTGCTCTGGCATGGGTTCTTGCATGAGCTGCTGGAGGATATCTTCTCCACCATGGACCTCGATGGTCTGCAGGGGGACAGCCTACCTCACTGTGGCATTCTGCAGGGGCTGCACGGGAATCTCTGCTCTGGCAGGATGTTCTCATTCCAGTCTCCCAGTTGCTGTTTTATTTATTGCAGAGGTGCTGCCAACATTGCTGATGGCCTTGGCCTTGGCCACAGCTAGTCTGTTGTGGATCCAGCTGGCGCTGGCCCTCTCAAACACAGGGGAAGCTTCTGTCACCTTCTCACAGAAACAACACCTGCAGCCCCATTCTGCCTCTGCTAAAACAACCATGGAATGCAAACAAAATATATATCACTGCCTTGATAAGAGACAGAATGTTTTCTAGGACTGCTGTTAAATGTTATTCAGCCTGTGCTTTCTATATTTTCACGCAACCATGCAGTCTGTACAAAAGTACTTTTCCCAAGTACTGCTGGACCATACAAAAGTGGGAGGGTTGGTTCTCAGAAGCCAGAAGCTGAGAATTATCAATGCTATTTATGTGTAGTCACATCACGTGGATAGAAAAAAAAAGAAGAAATGATTAATTTAAAAAAAAAAGAGAGTAAAGCACATAGAAACAGATCTTAAGCCATTGGTAACTTCCAAGAGAAAATGAGAGGCTGTATACCATGTCCATGTTGCCCTGACATGGTTGGTGCTGCAGGATGTTTTCAAGTGGAGCAGTAAGAAAGCTGTAGTGAGAAACATCTTAGATGGGAAGAGCAGTTGACCTCAGGCTAATCAAAGTCATCCATCGTGTGTCTGCCCTTCATGGAATCCTGGGGTGGTTTGCTTTGGGTTGGGAAAGAACATGAATGGTCACCTCTTCCAAACTACTGTGGAGTGACAAGGGAAATTTTCAACTGGATGAGGTTGCTCAGAGCCTGATCCCAGGTACACCACCTCTCTGGACAACCTGTTGCAGTGTTTCATCACTCTTGTGGTGCAGAATGTCTTAGTCCTGTCTGCTGTTAATCTCCCTTGTTTTGGTTTACGACCATTTTCCCTGGTGCTGTCTCTAGGGGCTCTCTGAAGAAGCGTGTCCTCATCTTTCACAGAAGTCCCCTCGCAGCACTGAGAGGTGGGAGGGATGTCTACCCAGAAGTTTCTGTTGTGGAGGCTGGAGAAGCCCAGCTGTGTCATCCATCCTGGTTGGGACAGTTGTTGTGGCCATCTTGTGATGTTTGTGGCCACTCTTATGGATGCGCTGCCAGTGGTCGGTGTCTTCCTTGTCCTGAGGACTTGAGAGCTGCTCATGAGTGGTTGTACTGCAGTCACGGAGGGTATGGGCAGAGATTGAGGGAGGTGTGTGTTTGGGAGGTTGTGGGAGCAAGGTGGTCATGGTGTGTGCAGAGCCTTGTGTGCAGCAGGGCCTTGGAGGACTGTTGAGTGGAGGAGGCTTCCCGCCACGCCCCTGGGTGTCTTGGAGTATCATGGAGAGTAGCTTGGAACGCACGTCAGCCAGTTCTCTGAGGAGGCTTGGATGCATCCCTGTGGTTCCCAAACACGGACTCAAGGTGTTTTCCTCACCAGTGCAGAGCAGAGCAGGACAGCCGCATCTCTGGAGTGGCTGGCGGTGCCGTGCTGGCTGCACCCCAGGACATGGTAGTCCCTGTAGGCTGCCAGGGCACTGCTGGCTCATGTTCACCGTGCCATCGACCAGAACCTCCAGATCCCTTTCCACAGGGCTGCTACTCCCCAGCTTCTTGCTCCCCAGTCTGTGTGGACCTCCTGAGCTGGTGGGTCCCAGGTGGAAAACCTGGTGATTGCCCGTGTTGAACTTGACTTTTCAGATTACAGAGAGAGTGGCTTGGCCACTACGTTAGCCAATTCCCTCAGCACTCTGGGATGCATCTCCTCAGGTGCAAGGCCTCTGTGGTGTGTCTCTGCTTCATAGAATCCTGGACTGGTTAGTGCTGGTAAGGATCATGAAATGTAATCTTGTCCAAACCCCACCCAGCAATGATCAGGGCGATCTTGGATTGCATTATATTTCTAAAATTCCTGTCCAAAGTGGCCTTGAATGCTTTGAGGAATTGGGCATCCCCCACCTGTCTGGACAACCCGCTGCAGTGTTTCACCTCTCTGGTGGTACAAAATGCCTTTGTCCTGTCTACTTTGAATCTCTCCTGTGTTGGTTTACAACTGTTTGCCCTGGTGCTGTCATTAGAGGCTCTCTGAAGAAGCGTGTCCCCATCTTTCCCAGAAGCCCCTTGTAGCACTGAGAGGAGGACAGTAAGGTCTTCCTGTAGCCTTGTGTTGTGGGGGCTGTATAATCCGAGCTGTGCCAGGTTTCCTTGTTGGGAGAGGAGTTGCAGCCCTGTGATGACATTTGTGGCTGTCGCCTGGGGTTGCTACTCCCCAGCTTCTTGCTCCCCAGTCTGTGTGGACCTCCTGGGCTGGTGGGTCCCAGGTGGAAAACCTGGTGATTGCCCGTGTTGAACTTGATGGGACTGGTGGTTGCCCGGCTGTGCAATCTGTCCAGATCCCTTTGCAGGTTCTCTCTGCCCTCAAGAGTGTCAACATCTCCCCTCAATTTTGTGTCATTGGCCAACTTGGTCGGTGCCTCCAGGTCTTTCATGGAGACCTTGAGGAGCCTTGGCCCTGAGATGGATCCGTGTGGAACCCAGTTAGTGTCTGGGTCACCATGCCGCTGTGTGTCCATTGCCTTGTGACCCTTTGATTGCCAAGCATCCGCCCGTGGTTGATGCCCCCCTTGGGGCGTTTTGTGTGCTTGGAGATGAGAGAGAGTGGCAAGTGTTTTGCAAGAGGTCTTTATTTATTGGGGAATAAATAGGGGAATAAATAGATGGGAGTCATTGTCCAAATAAATAGAAGGAGTTGTGTGAGGAGAGGAGCAGGCGCTGGAGGGTGAGGTTGCAGGGCGGTTGTTGGAGCATCTCTTGCGGTGGGTGTGTTGAGTTGGGATGGTTGGTAGGGGCTGAGGCCGTGCTCCAGGCGGGCTGGATCTGCCTGGGTGCGTTGTGGTTGTTGGAGGTTGTTGTTCTAGTTGTGGGTGGTGGTGGTGGTGATGTTGTGGAGGTGTTGGAAGCAGAGGCGAGCTTCGAGGTAGACGTGGTGCCAGGCGCAGTCGCTGTGGTTGTTGGTGTTGAGGAAGGTGTGGATGCGCCTGAAGTACCTGTTGACGTTGAGCGTGAGGAGCGTGGGGTTGTCCTTGAGGCATTGCTGGAGGCGCTGGGTGTGTTGGTCGAGGGTGTTGAGGAGGTGTTGTCGTGCAGGGTTGTCCCATTGCTGGGGGATGCGGTTGCTGCTGAGGATGTGGAAGAGGTTGCTGAGGATGGCGAGGGCGCTGTGCTGGGGGTGCTGCGGGTGGCGGTTGTGTGGGAAGGCGTCGGGGAAGAAGGGCGGCAGTTGTTGCTGACAGGTGGAGTTGGGAGCCATGGTGCGGAGGAGCTGGAGGCCGTGTGCGGGGAGGGAGCGCGGGATCTGGCAGGCGAGGGCGGTGGGGAGAAGCGCCGTGAGGAGGAGCAGGAGGTGTGGGGCATGGTGCGCGGGCATGGTGGGCGTGTGTGTGCCGCGTGGGTGGTGTCGGCGAGGCGTGTGGCGAGGCCGGGTGGTGGCTGTGCTCGGGGTGCTGTGGGGCGGGCGCCTTTATGTGTCGGGGCGGCTTTCCCTTTCTGTCTTTGGGGTGGCCGCGAGTTTCCGCCCGTGGTTTGGAGTTGGGTCTGGTGGCTGTGGGGGTCTTGGGGAAGTGCGTGTGCAGGGTGTCCGTGGGGAGGGCGGTGTTGTAGCTCTGGGTGGGTGCGTGGGGCCGGGAGGTGGCTGTGGTGGTTGAGTGGGGGATGCAGCATGGCTGGGGCAGAGCCCTCGTGGTCAGCTGCGGTGGGGAGGGTTTCCCTGTCGGGTGCCTCTGGGTTGCGGCTGAAGTTTCCCTTCCTGTGCCGGTGTCTCTTCCGTCCGTGGTGGCTGGTGTTGGCCGTGGGGCGTTTGCCTTTCCCTTTCGCCTTTGGTTTCGTCTTGGCTGGTCTTTCCTTGAGTGTTGTTGTTGGGAAGGGCCGTGAAGTGATGTCAGTGGGCAGAGGCTGGGGAGGCCCATGGTGGAGGGAAGGCCTGGGGGTGGTGTTGGCTGGGGAGGAGGTTAGTGTGGGTGTGGACACTTGAGGCTTGTGTGTGTTCCTGGATGGAGTTGCCCGAGGTGTTGTGTTGGAAGGTGTTGCAGATGGGGCAGAAAGGCAGGAGTGCAAACTTCTTGTATAAAGGCATCAAGGAGGAGTTTTCTTCATAGAATCATGGGTTTAGACATTGACCTGTGATAGAAGGAACCAAGAAGGGTCGTCCGGTTCAAGTGATGTTGCTTCACAGACCCAAAAAATTCATAACACTTTCCCAAGAGCAATGTCCAAATGTTTCTTGGCTATCCAACCTAATATTATTCCCTTTGCCCATCTTCCTGCCATGCCCTCCAGTCTTGTCATAGATCGGTGGAGTGGAGACATCAGAGGGTTACCCTTCCTTTGTTTGGAAGCTGTAGAGTGCAGTGAGGTCTGTCCTGTGTCTCTATCCTGGTCTGACTGGGTCGAGTGGCTTCAGCTGTTCCTCATATGGCTTCCCCTGTAGAGCCTTTGCCATCTTTGTCACCCTCCTCTGGGCACTCTGCAGTAGCTTCACGGCTTTTTTTAATCCTGTGGTGCCCAAACCAACGCTCAAGGTGGGGCTGCGTGAGTGCAGAGTAGAGCGGGAGAGTCATAGAATCATAGAATAGTTTGCGTTGGAAGGGACCTAAAATACCATCCTATTCCAACCCCTGCCATCGGTGGGGACGGCTCCCTTGAGGTCAGGCTGCTCAAGGCCCCGTCCAGCGTGGCCTTGAAGACGTGCAGGGATGGGGCAGCCACAGCTTCCCTGGGCAACCCGTGCCAGTGCCTCACCAACCTAAGCCTCCTCTTTCCCGCCTTCCTGTTATTCACTCGAGTCTGATCAGTGATCCTTTTAGAAGAGACATGAGTGAGTGCTCCTTCCTGGATATAATACTCCAGATGAAGTCTCACAAGAGAGAAACAGACGGGCGGATTGCCCTCCCTTGACCTGCTGGTCGCGCTTCTTATGATTCAGCCCGGGATATCCTTGGCCTTTTGTGTTGCGAGCGCACGTTGCCGGCTTATGTCAAGCCTCTCGTAGTCTTGCACCCCCAAGTCCTCTCATTACACTCCCTGTGCCTTTCCCTCCTCTCCTTTTTTTTACGAGCAGGTGTTGAGTCATCCAAACTAGTCTCTACCCTTTCTGATTTTCTACATACGGAGACTGAGCACTTTTGCACTTTATGGAAAGCATCTTGAAATATGTACCTGCTCTGTTCTCCCCAAGGACCATGTTGCATGGTGTCCTACCCAGTAATTCCTTTAGGAGCTATGATTCTGCTTTTCTGAAATTTGAAGTCCTGACTATAGTCCTCACCAGTCCCACATCCCTCAGGACCTTGAACTCTGGAAGCTGATGAATACTGCAGTGGAGGAAATCCAGACAAAGTCTTGAGGGAGAAGGAAAGGGAGAATGGGAGCCCAGTGTTCATCCTTCTACTCGGTTGCCCGGGTGACCACACTTCTTTTGATACCACCCAGGATATGGTTGGACTTGTGTGTTCCAAGCACTCATGTCTAGCTTCTCATCAACCAACATCCCTAAGCCTTTCTGTGCAGGGCTGCTCTCAATCACATTGTCTCTCGTCCTGTATTGAAAGTGGAGGTTGCCCTGACCCAGGTTTAGGACGTTGCACTTGGCCTTTTTGAATCTCCAGCTTGTCCTGTCCCTGTGGACAATACCCCATCCTTCTGACATGACCGCTCAGGCTTGGTGTCATCTGCAAATTTGCTGAGGGTGCACTGGATCTTGGTGTCTCTGTCATGGATAAAGATATCAAACAGCACGGTCCCAGAAGGGGAGCCTGAGGGACACTGCTTGTCCTGGATCTCCCGTTCAGACATCAAGCTTTTAAGCACTGCTTTTTGAAAGTGCTTTTCAGAAGTCCAGAAGAATGAGACCCAGTGGTTTTCTGTGTGTCCCCTGATGTGTGCTCCCCATCATAGGAAGCCAGTAGTTTGCTGGGGCAGAATTGTCCCTTGGAGAAGCCCTGGTTTCTGTCTGGAATCCCTTCCCTGCCCTGCATGTGCTTTAGCCTAGGATCTGTTCCATGGTGGTCCCAGGCCCAGAGGGGAGGCTGCCAGGTGGGTAGTTCCCGGGGTTGTATTTTCTACCCTTTTAAAAAGCAGGCTCAATGTTGCCCTTCTTCCAGTCACTATGGCCTTCTGCTGACTGCCGTGACTTTTCAGATTACAGAGAGAGTGGCTTGGCCACTACATTAGCCAATTCCCTCAGCACTCTGGGATGCATCTCCTCAGGTGCAAGGCCTCTGTGGTGTGTCTCTGCTTCATAGAATCCTGGACTGGTTAGTGCTGGTAAGGATCATGAAATGTAATCTTGTCCAAACCCCACCCAGCAATGATCAGGGCGATCTTGGATTGCATTATATTTCTAAAATTCCTGTCCAAAGTGGCCTTGAATGCTTTGAGGAATTGGGCATCCCCCACCTGTCTGGACAACCCGCTGCAGTGTTTCACCTCTCTGGTGGTACAAAATGCCTTTGTCCTGTCTACTTTGAATCTCTCCTGTGTTGGTTTACAACTGTTTGCCCTGGTGCTGTCA
Organism: Clamator glandarius; assembly: GCA_033459285.1. Lineage (NCBI taxonomy): Eukaryota > Metazoa > Chordata > Aves > Cuculiformes > Cuculidae > Clamator > Clamator glandarius. The sequence continues at coordinate 136,103 of JAUNZM010001576.1, forward strand.
TTAGAGGCTCTCTGAAGAAGCGTGTCCCCATCTTTCCCAGAAGCCCCTTGTAGCACTGAGAGGAGGACAGTAAGGTCTTCCTGTAGCCTTGTGTTGTGGGGGCTGTATAATCCGAGCTGTGCCAGGTTTCCTTGTTGGGAGAGGAGTTGCAGCCCTGTGATGACATTTGTGGCTGTCGCCTGGGGTTGCTACTCCCCAGCTTCTTGCTCCCCAGTCTGTGTGGACCTCCTGGGCTGGTGGGTCCCAGGTGGAAAACCTGGTGATTGCCCGTGTTGAACTTGATGGGACTGGTGGTTGCCCGGCTCTGCAATCTGTCCAGATCCCTTTGCAGGTTCTCTCTGCCCTCAAGAGTGTCAACATCTCCCCTCAATTTTGTGTCATTGGCCAACTTGGTCGGTGCCTCCAGGTCTTTCATGGAGACCTTGAGGAGCCTTGGCCCTGAGATGGATCCGTGTGGAACCCAGTTAGTGTCTGGGTCACCATGCCGCTGTGTGTCCATTGCCTTGTGACCCTTTGATTGCCAAGCATCCGCCCGTGGTTGATGCCCCCCTTGGGGCGTTTTGTGTGCTTGGAGATGAGAGAGAGTGGCAAGTGTTTTGCAAGAGGTCTTTATTTATTGGGGAATAAATAGGGGAATAAATAGAAATAAATAGATGGGAGTCATTGTCCAAATAAATAGAAGGAGTTGTGTGAGGAGAGGAGCAGGCGCTGGAGGGTGAGGTTGCAGGGCGGTTGTTGGAGCATCTCTTGCGGTGGGTGTGTTGAGTTGGGATGGTTGGTAGGGGCTGAGGCCGTGCTCCAGGCGGGCTGGATCTGCCTGGGTGCGTTGTGGTTGTTGGAGGTTGTTGTTCTAGTTGTGGGTGGTGGTGGTGGTGATGTTGTGGAGGTGTTGGAAGCAGAGGCGAGCTTCGAGGTAGACGTGGTGCCAGGCGCAGTCGCTGTGGTTGTTGGTGTTGAGGAAGGTGTGGATGCGCCTGAAGTACCTGTTGACGTTGAGCGTGAGGAGCGTGGGGTTGTCCTTGAGGCATTGCTGGAGGCGCTGGGTGTGTTGGTCGAGGGTGTTGAGGAGGTGTTGTCGTGCAGGGTTGTCCCATTGCTGGGGGATGCGGTTGCTGCTGAGGATGTGGAAGAGGTTGCTGAGGATGGCGAGGGCGCTGTGCTGGGGGTGCTGCGGGTGGCGGTTGTGTGGGAAGGCGTCGGGGAAGAAGGGCGGCAGTTGTTGCTGACAGGTGGAGTTGGGAGCCATGGTGCGGAGGAGCTGGAGGCCGTGTGCGGGGAGGGAGCGCGGGATCTGGCAGGCGAGGGCGGTGGGGAGAAGCGCCGTGAGGAGGAGCAGGAGGTGTGGGGCATGGTGCGCGGGCATGGTGGGCGTGTGTGTGCCGCGTGGGTGGTGTCGGCGAGGCGTGTGGCGAGGCCGGGTGGTGGCTGTGCTCGGGGTGCTGTGGGGCGGGCGCCTTTATGTGTCGGGGCGGCTTTCCCTTTCTGTCTTTGGGGTGGCCGCGAGTTTCCGCCCGTGGTTTGGAGTTGGGTCTGGTGGCTGTGGGGGTCTTGGGGAAGTGCGTGTGCAGGGTGTCCGTGGGGAGGGCGGTGTTGTAGCTCTGGGTGGGTGCGTGGGGCCGGGAGGTGGCTGTGGTGGTTGAGTGGGGGATGCAGCATGGCTGGGGCAGAGCCCTCGTGGTCAGCTGCGGTGGGGAGGGTTTCCCTGTCGGGTGCCTCTGGGTTGCGGCTGAAGTTTCCCTTCCTGTGCCGGTGTCTCTTCCGTCCGTGGTGGCTGGTGTTGGCCGTGGGGCGTTTGCCTTTCCCTTTCGCCTTTGGTTTCGTCTTGGCTGGTCTTTCCTTGAGTGTTGTTGTTGGGAAGGGCCGTGAAGTGATGTCAGTGGGCAGAGGCTGGGGAGGCCCATGGTGGAGGGAAGGCCTGGGGGTGGTGTTGGCTGGGGAGGAGGTTAGTGTGGGTGTGGACACTTGAGGCTTGTGTGTGTTCCTGGATGGAGTTGCCCGAGGTGTTGTGTTGGAAGGTGTTGCAGATGGGGCAGAAAGGCAGGAGTGCAAACTTCTTGTATAAAGGCATCAAGGAGGAGTTTTCTTCATAGAATCATGGGTTTAGACATTGACCTGTGATAGAAGGAACCAAGAAGGGTCGTCCGGTTCAAGTGATGTTGCTTCACAGACCCAAAAAATTCATAACACTTTCCCAAGAGCAATGTCCAAATGTTTCTTGGCTATCCAACCTAATATTATTCCCTTTGCCCATCTTCCTGCCATGCCCTCCAGTCTTGTCATAGATTGGTAGAGTGGAGACATCAGAGGGTTACCCTTCCTTTGTTTGGAAGCTGTAGAGTGCAGTGAGGTCTGTCCTGTGTCTCCTCTATCCTGGTCTGACTGGGTCGAGTGGCTTCAGCTGTTCCTCATATGGCTTCCCCTGTAGAGCCTTTGCCATCTTTGTCACCCTCCTCTGGACACTCTGCAGTAGCTTCACGGCTTTTTTAATCCTGTGGTGCCCAAACCAACGCTCAAGGTGGGGCTGCGTGAGTGCAGAGTAGAGCGGGAGAGTCATAGAATCATAGAATAGTTTGCGTTGGAAGGGACCTAAAATACCATCCTATTCCAACCCCTGCCATCGGTGGGGACGGCTCCCTTGAGGTCAGGCTGCTCAAGGCCCCGTCCAGCGTGGCCTTGAAGACGTGCAGGGATGGGGCAGCCACAGCTTCCCTGGGCAACCCGTGCCAGTGCCTCACCAACCTAAGCCTCCTCTTTCCCGCCTTCCTGTTATTCACTCGAGTCTGATCAGTGATCCTTTTAGAAGAGACATGAGTGAGTGCTCCTTCCTGGATATAATACTCCAGATGAAGTCTCACAAGAGAGAAACAGACGGGCGGATTGCCCTCCCTTGACCTGCTGGTCGCGCTTCTTATGATTCAGCCTGGGGTATCCTTGGCCTTTTGTGTTGCGAGCGCACGTTGCCGGCTCATGTCAAGCCTCTCGTAGTCTTGCACCCCCAAGTCCTCTCATTACACTCCCTGTGCCTTTCCCTCCTCTCCTTTTTTTTTACGAGCAGGTGTTGAGTCATCCAAACTAGTCTCTACCCTTTCTGATTTTCTACATACAGAGACTGAGCACTTTTGCACTTTATGGAAAGCATCTTGAAATATGTACCTGCTCTGTTCTCCCCAAGGACCATGTTGCATGGTGTCCTACCCAGTAATTCCTTTAGGAGCTATGATTCTGCTTTTCTGAAATTTGAAGTCCTGACTATAGTCCTCACCAGTCCCACATCCCTCAGGACCTTGAACTCTGGAAGCTGATGAATACTGCAGTGGAGGAAATCCAGACAAAGTCTTGAGGGAGAAGGAAAGGGAGAATGGGAGCCCAGTGTTCATCCTTCTACTCGGTTGCCCGGGTGACCACACTTCTTTTGATACCACCCAGGATATGGTTGGACTTGTGTGTTCCAAGCACTCATGTCTAGCTTCTCATCAACCAACATCCCTAAGCCTTTCTGTGCAGGGCTGCTCTCAATCACATTGTCTCTCGTCCTGTATTGAAAGTGGAGGTTGCCCTGACCCAGGTTTAGGACGTTGCACTTGGCCTTTTTGAATCTCCAGCTTGTCCTGTCCCTGTGGACAATACCCCATCCTTCTGACATGACCACTCAGGCTTGGTGTCATCTGCAAATTTGCTGAGGGTGCACTGGATCTTGGTGTCTCTGTCATGGATAAAGATATCAAACAGCACGGTCCCAGAAGGGGAGCCTGAGGGACACTGCTTGTCCTGGATCTCCCGTTCAGACATCAAGCTTTTAAGCACTGCTTTTTGAAAGTGCTTTTCAGAAGTCCAGAAGAATGAGACCCAGTGGTTTTCTGTGTGTCCCCTGATGTGTGCTCCCCATCATAGGAAGCCAGTAGTTTGCTGGGGCAGAATTGTCCCTTGGAGAAGCCCTGGTTTCTGTCTGGAATCCCTTCCCTGCCCTGCATGTGCTTTAGCCTAGGATCTGTTCCATGGTGGTCCCAGGCCCAGAGGGGAGGCTGCCAGGTGGGTAGTTCCCGGGGTTGTATTTTCTACCCTTTTAAAAAGCAGGCTCAATGTTGCCCTTCTTCCAGTCACTATGGCCTTCTGCTGACTGCCGTGACTTTTCAGATTACAGAGAGAGTGGCTTGGCCACTACATTAGCCAATTCCCTCAGCACTCTGGGATGCATCTCCTCAGGTGCAAGGCCTCTGTGGTGTGTCTCTGCTTCATAGAATCCTGGACTGGTTAGTGCTGGTAAGGATCATGAAATGTAATCTTGTCCAAACCCCACCCAGCAATGATCAGGGCGATCTTGGATTGCATTATATTTCTAAAATTCCTGTCCAAAGTGGCCTTGAATGCTTTGAGGAATTGGGCATCCCCCACCTGTCTGGACAACCCGCTGCAGTGTTTCACCTCTCTGGTGGTACAAAATGCCTTTGTCCTGTCTACTTTGAATCTCTCCTGTGTTGGTTTACAACTGTTTGCCCTGGTGCTGTCATTAGAGGCTCTCTGAAGAAGCGTGTCCCCATCTTTCCCAGAAGCCCCTTGTAGCACTGAGAGGAGGACAGTAAGGTCTTCCTGTAGCCTTGTGTTGTGGGGGCTGTATAATCCGAGCTGTGCCAGGTTTCCTTGTTGGGAGAGGAGTTGCAGCCCTGTGATGACATTTGTGGCTGTCGCCTGGGGTTGCTACTCCCCAGCTTCTTGCTCCCCAGTCTGTGTGGACCTCCTGGGCTGGTGGGTCCCAGGTGGAAAACCTGGTGATTGCCCGTGTTGAACTTGATGGGACTGGTGGTTGCCCGGCTGTGCAATCTGTCCAGATCCCTTTGCAGGTTCTCTCTGCCCTCAAGAGTGTCAACATCTCCCCTCAATTTTGTGTCATTGGCCAACTTGGTCGGTGCCTCCAGGTCTTTCATGGAGACCTTGAGGAGCCTTGGCCCTGAGATGGATCCGTGTGGAACCCAGTTAGTGTCTGGGTCACCATGCCGCTGTGTGTCCATTGCCTTGTGACCCTTTGATTGCCAAGCATCCGCCCGTGGTTGATGCCCCCCTTGGGGCGTTTTGTGTGCTTGGAGATGAGAGAGAGTGGCAAGTGTTTTGCAAGAGGTCTTTATTTATTGGGGAATAAATAGGGGAATAAATAGAAATAAATAGATGGGAGTCATTGTCCAAATAAATAGAAGGAGTTGTGTGAGGAGAGGAGCAGGCGCTGGAGGGTGAGGTTGCAGGGCGGTTGTTGGAGCATCTCTTGCGGTGGGTGTGTTGAGTTGGGATGGTTGGTAGGGGCTGAGGCCGTGCTCCAGGCGGGCTGGATCTGCCTGGGTGCGTTGTGGTTGTTGGAGGTTGTTGTTCTAGTTGTGGGTGGTGGTGGTGGTGATGTTGTGGAGGTGTTGGAAGCAGAGGCGAGCTTCGAGGTAGACGTGGTGCCAGGCGCAGTCGCTGTGGTTGTTGGTGTTGAGGAAGGTGTGGATGCGCCTGAAGTACCTGTTGACGTTGAGCGTGAGGAGCGTGGGGTTGTCCTTGAGGCATTGCTGGAGGCGCTGGGTGTGTTGGTCAAGGGTGTTGAGGAGGTGTTGTCGTGCAGGGTTGTCCCATTGCTGGGGGATGCGGTTGCTGCTGAGGATGTGGAAGAGGTTGCTGAGGATGGCGAGGGCGCTGTGCTGGGGGTGCTGCGGGTGGCGGTTGTGTGGGAAGGCGTCGGGGAAGAAGGGCGGCAGTTGTTGCTGACAGGTGGAGTTGGGAGCCATGGTGCGGAGGAGCTGGAGGCCGTGTGCGGGGAGGGAGCGCGGGATCTGGCAGGCGAGGGCGGTGGGGAGAAGCGCCGTGAGGAGGAGCAGGAGGTGTGGGGCATGGTGCGCGGGCATGGTGGGCGTGTGTGTGCCGCGTGGGTGGTGTCGGCGAGGCGTGTGGCGAGGCCGGGTGGTGGCTGTGCTCGGGGTGCTGTGGGGCGGGCGCCTTTATGTGTCGGGGCGGCTTTCCCTTTCTGTCTTTGGGGTGGCCGCGAGTTTCCGCCCGTGGTTTGGAGTTGGGTCTGGTGGCTGTGGGGGTCTTGGGGAAGTGCGTGTGCGGGGTGTCCGTGGGGAGGGCGGTGTTGTAGCTCTGGGTGGGTGCGTGGGGCCGGGAGGTGGCTGTGGTGGTTGAGTGGGGGATGCAGCATGGCTGGGGCAGAGCCCTCGTGGTCAGCTGCGGTGGGGAGGGTTTCCCTGTCGGGTGCCTCTGGGTTGCGGCTGAAGTTTCCCTTCCTGTGCCGGTGTCTCTTCCGTCCGTGGTGGCTGGTGTTGGCCGTGGGGCGTTTGCCTTTCCCTTTCGCCTTTGGTTTCGTCTTGGCTGGTCTTTCCTTGAGTGTTGTTGTTGGGAAGGGCCGTGAAGTGATGTCAGTGGGCAGAGGCTGGGGAGGCCCATGGTGGAGGGAAGGCCTGGGGGTGGTGTTGGCTGGGGAGGAGGTTAGTGTGGGTGTGGACACTTGAGGCTTGTGTGTGTTCCTGGATGGAGTTGCCCGAGGTGTTGTGTTGGAAGGTGTTGCAGATGGGGCAGAAAGGCAGGAGTGCAAACTTCTTGTATAAAGGCATCAAGGAGGAGTTTTCTTCATAGAATCATGGGTTTAGACATTGACCTGTGATAGAAGGAACCAAGAAGGGTCGTCCGGTTCAAGTGATGTTGCTTCAGAGACCCAAAAAATTCATAACACTTTCCCAAGAGCAATGTCCAAATGTTTCTTGGCTATCCAACCTAATATTATTCCCTTTGCCCATCTTCCTGCCATGCCCTCCAGTCTTGTCATAGATTGGTAGAGTGGAGACATCAGAGGGTTACCCTTCCTTTGTTTGGAAGCTGTAGAGTGCAGTGAGGTCTGTCCTGTGTCTCCTCTATCCTGGTCTGACTGGGTCGAGTGGCTTCAGCTGTTCCTCATATGGCTTCCCCTGTAGAGCCTTTGCCATCTTTGTCACCCTCCTCTGGACACTCTGCAGTAGCTTCACGGCTTTTTTAATCCTGTGGTGCCCAAACCAACGCTCAAGGTGGGGCTGCGTGAGTGCAGAGTAGAGCGGGAGAGTCATAGAATCATAGAATAGTTTGCGTTGGAAGGGACCTAAAATACCATCCTATTCCAACCCCTGCCATCGGTGGGGACGGCTCCCTTGAGGTCAGGCTGCTCAAGGCCCCGTCCAGCGTGGCCTTGAAGACGTGCAGGGATGGGGCAGCCACAGCTTCCCTGGGCAACCCGTGCCAGTGCCTCACCAACCTAAGCCTCCTCTTTCCCGCCTTCCTGTTATTCACTCGAGTCTGATCAGTGATCCTTTTAGAAGAGACATGAGTGAGTGCTCCTTCCTGGATATAATACTCCAGATGAAGTCTCACAAGAGAGAAACAGACGGGCGGATTGCCCTCCCTTGACCTGCTGGTCGCGCTTCTTATGATTCAGCCTGGGGTATCCTTGGCCTTTTGTGTTGCGAGCGCACGTTGCCGGCTCATGTCAAGCCTCTCGTAGTCTTGCACCCCCAAGTCCTCTCATTACACTCCCTGTGCCTTTCCCTCCTCTCCTTTTTTTTTACGAGCAGGTGTTGAGTCATCCAAACTAGTCTCTACCCTTTCTGATTTTCTACATACAGAGACTGAGCACTTTTGCACTTTATGGAAAGCATCTTGAAATATGTACCTGCTCTGTTCTCCCCAAGGACCATGTTGCATGGTGTCCTACCCAGTAATTCCTTTAGGAGCTATGATTCTGCTTTTCTGAAATTTGAAGTCCTGACTATAGTCCTCACCAGTCCCACATCCCTCAGGACCTTGAACTCTGGAAGCTGATGAATACTGCAGTGGAGGAAATCCAGACAAAGTCTTGAGGGAGAAGGAAAGGGAGAATGGGAGCCCAGTGTTCATCCTTCTGCTCGGTTGCCCGGGTGACCACACTTCTTTTGATACCACCCAGGATATGGTTGGACTTGTGTGTTCCAAGCACTCATGTCTAGCTTCTCATCAACCAACATCCCTAAGCCTTTCTGTGCAGGGCTGCTCTCAATCACATTGTCTCTCGTCCTGTATTGAAAGTGGAGGTTGCCCTGACCCAGGTTTAGGACGTTGCACTTGGCCTTTTTGAATCTCCAGCTTGTCCTGTCCCTGTGGACAATACCCCATCCTTCTGACATGACCACTCAGGCTTGGTGTCATCTGCAAATTTGCTGAGGGTGCACTGGATCTTGGTGTCTCTGTCATGGATAAAGATATCAAACAGCACGGTCCCAGAAGGGGAGCCTGAGGGACACTGCTTGTCCTGGATCTCCCGTTCAGACATCAAGCTTTTAAGCACTGCTTTTTGAAAGTGCTTTTCAGAAGTCCAGAAGAATGAGACCCAGTGGTTTTCTGTGTGTCCCCTGATGTGTGCTCCCCATCATAGGAAGCCAGTAGTTTGCTGGGGCAGAATTGTCCCTTGGAGAAGCCCTGGTTTCTGTCTGGAATCCCTTCCCTGCCCTGCATGTGCTTTAGCCTAGGATCTGTTCCATGGTGGTCCCAGGCCCAGAGGGGAGGCTGCCAGGTGGGTAGTTCCCGGGGTTGTATTTTCTACCCTTTTAAAAAGCAGGCTCAATGTTGCCCTTCTTCCAGTCACTATGGCCTTCTGCTGACTGCCGTGACTTTTCAGATTACAGAGAGAGTGGCTTGGCCACTACATTAGCCAATTCCCTCAGCACTCTGGGATGCATCTCCTCAGGTGCAAGGCCTCTGTGGTGTGTCTCTGCTTCATAGAATCCTGGACTGGTTAGTGCTGGTAAGGATCATGAAATGTAATCTTGTCCAAACCCCACCCAGCAATGATCAGGGCGATCTTGGATTGCATTATATTTCTAAAATTCCTGTCCAAAGTGGCCTTGAATGCTTTGAGGAATTGGGCATCCCCCACCTGTCTGGACAACCCGCTGCAGTGTTTCACCTCTCTGGTGGTACAAAATGCCTTTGTCCTGTCTACTTTGAATCTCTCCTGTGTTGGTTTACAACTGTTTGCCCTGGTGCTGTCATTAGAGGCTCTCTGAAGAAGCGTGTCCCCATCTTTCCCAGAAGCCCCTTGTAGCACTGAGAGGAGGACAGTAAGGTCTTCCTGTAGCCTTGTGTTGTGGGGGCTGTATAATCCGAGCTGTGCCAGGTTTCCTTGTTGGGAGAGGAGTTGCAGCCCTGTGATGACATTTGTGGCTGTCGCCTGGGGTTGCTACTCCCCAGCTTCTTGCTCCCCAGTCTGTGTGGACCTCCTGGGCTGGTGGGTCCCAGGTGGAAAACCTGGTGATTGCCCGTGTTGAACTTGATGGGACTGGTGGTTGCCCGGCTCTGCAATCTGTCCAGATCCCTTTGCAGGTTCTCTCTGCCCTCAAGAGTGTCAACATCTCCCCTCAATTTTGTGTCATTGGCCAACTTGGTCGGTGCCTCCAGGTCTTTCATGGAGACCTTGAGGAGCCTTGGCCCTGAGATGGATCCGTGTGGAACCCAGTTAGTGTCTGGGTCACCATGCCGCTGTGTGTCCATTGCCTTGTGACCCTTTGATTGCCAAGCATCCGCCCGTGGTTGATGCCCCCCTTGGGGCGTTTTGTGTGCTTGGAGATGAGAGAGAGTGGCAAGTGTTTTGCAAGAGGTCTTTATTTATTGGGGAATAAATAGGGGAATAAATAGAAATAAATAGATGGGAGTCATTGTCCAAATAAATAGAAGGAGTTGTGTGAGGAGAGGAGCAGGCGCTGGAGGGTGAGGTTGCAGGGCGGTTGTTGGAGCATCTCTTGCGGTGGGTGTGTTGAGTTGGGATGGTTGGTAGGGGCTGAGGCCGTGCTCCAGGCGGGCTGGATCTGCCTGGGTGCGTTGTGGTTGTTGGAGGTTGTTGTTCTAGTTGTGGGTGGTGGTGGTGGTGATGTTGTGGAGGTGTTGGAAGCAGAGGCGAGCTTCGAGGTAGACGTGGTGCCAGGCGCAGTCGCTGTGGTTGTTGGTGTTGAGGAAGGTGTGGATGCGCCTGAAGTACCTGTTGACGTTGAGCGTGAGGAGCGTGGGGTTGTCCTTGAGGCATTGCTGGAGGCGCTGGGTGTGTTGGTCGAGGGTGTTGAGGAGGTGTTGTCGTGCAGGGTTGTCCCATTGCTGGGGGATGCGGTTGCTGCTGAGGATGTGGAAGAGGTTGCTGAGGATGGCGAGGGCGCTGTGCTGGGGGTGCTGCGGGTGGCGGTTGTGTGGGAAGGCGTCGGGGAAGAAGGGCGGCAGTTGTTGCTGACAGGTGGAGTTGGGAGCCATGGTGCGGAGGAGCTGGAGGCCGTGTGCGGGGAGGGAGCGCGGGATCTGGCAGGCGAGGGCGGTGGGGAGAAGCGCCGTGAGGAGGAGCAGGAGGTGTGGGGCATGGTGCGCGGGCATGGTGGGCGTGTGTGTGCCACGTGGGTGGTGTCGGCGAGGCGTGTGGCGAGGCCGGGTGGTGGCTGTGCTCGGGGTGCTGTGGGGCGGGCGCCTTTATGTGTCGGGGCGGCTTTCCCTTTCTGTCTTTGGGGTGGCCGCGAGTTTCCGCCCGTGGTTTGGAGTTGGGTCTGGTGGCTGTGGGGGTCTTGGGGAAGTGCGTGTGCGGGGTGTCCGTGGGGAGGGCGGTGTTGTAGCTCTGGGTGGGTGCGTGGGGCCGGGAGGTGGCTGTGGTGGTTGAGTGGGGGATGCAGCATGGCTGGGGCAGAGCCCTCGTGGTCAGCTGCGGTGGGGAGGGTTTCCCTGTCGGGTGCCTCTGGGTTGCGGCTGAAGTTTCCCTTCCTGTGCCGGTGTCTCTTCCGTCCGTGGTGGCTGGTGTTGGCCGTGGGGCGTTTGCCTTTCCCTTTCGCCTTTGGTTTCGTCTTGGCTGGTCTTTCCTTGAGTGTTGTTGTTGGGAAGGGCCGTGAAGTGATGTCAGTGGGCAGAGGCTGGGGAGGCCCATGGTGGAGGGAAGGCCTGGGGGTGGTGTTGGCTGGGGAGGAGGTTAGTGTGGGTGTGAACACTTGAGGCTTGTGTGTGTTCCTGGATGGAGTTGCCCGAGGTGTTGTGTTGGAAGGTGTTGCAGATGGGGCAGAAAGGCAGGAGTGCAAACTTCTTGTATAAAGGCATCAAGGAGGAGTTTTCTTCATAGAATCATGGGTTTAGACATTGACCTGTGATAGAAGGAACCAAGAAGGGTCGTCCGGTTCAAGTGATGTTGCTTCAGAGACCCAAAAAATTCATAACACTTTCCCAAGAGCAATGTCCAAATGTTTCTTGGCTATCCAACCTAATATTATTCCCTTTGCCCATCTTCCTGCCATGCCCTCCAGTCTTGTCATAGATTGGTAGAGTGGAGACATCAGAGGGTTACCCTTCCTTTGTTTGGAAGCTGTAGAGTGCAGTGAGGTCTGTCCTGTGTCTCCTCTATCCTGGTCTGACTGGGTCGAGTGGCTTCAGCTGTTCCTCATATGGCTTCCCCTGTAGAGCCTTTGCCATCTTTGTCACCCTCCTCTGGACACTCTGCAGTAGCTTCACGGCTTTTTTAATCCTGTGGTGCCCAAACCAACGCTCAAGGTGGGGCTGCGTGAGTGCAGAGTAGAGCGGGAGAGTCATAGAATCATAGAATAGTTTGCGTTGGAAGGGACCTAAAATACCATCCTATTCCAACCCCTGCCATCGGTGGGGACGGCTCCCTTGAGGTCAGGCTGCTCAAGGCCCCGTCCAGCGTGGCCTTGAAGACGTGCAGGGATGGGGCAGCCACAGCTTCCCTGGGCAACCCGTGCCAGTGCCTCACCACTCACGGTGAAGAAGTTCTTCCTGACGTCGAGTCTAAATCTGTCCCTCTCCACTTTATACCTGCTCCCTTTGTCTTGTCACGACAAGCCTTTGTGAACAGTCCCTCCCCAGCTTTCCTGTAACCTCTTCAGGTACTGGAAGGTTGCTTTACGGTGTCCTGGGAGCTTTCTCTTCTTCAGGCTGAACAATCCCACTTCTCTTAGCCTGTCCTCGTATGGGAGGTGCTCCAGCCCTCTGATCGTCTTCGTAGCCCTCGTTGGGACCTGCTCCAACAGCTGCATCTCCTTCTTATGTTGAGGATTCCAGACCTGGATACAATACTCCAGATGAAGTCTCACAAGAGAGGAATAGACGGGCAGGTTGCCCTCCCTTGACTTGCTGGTCGCGCTTGTTTTGATTCAGCCCGGGATATCGTTGGCCTTCTGGGTTGCGAGCGCACATTGCCGGCTCATGTTGAGCTTCTCATCCACCACCACCCCCAAATCCTTCTCTGCAGGGAAGCTTTCAAGCACATCTTTCTTGCATCACGTACTGCGACTGGGGATTGCCCCAACCCTGCACTTTTCCTTGTTGAACCTCGTGATATTCCCACGGGCCCACTTTTCCAACCTGTCCAGGTCCCTCTGGATGACCTCCCGTCCCTCCTGTGTGGCAACTGCACTGCTCGGCTTGGTGTCATCTGCAGACTTTCTGATTCTTCTGCAAAAATCTCACTCTCTGTATCATTGATCAGGATCTTAAACAGCACCGGTCCGAGCAGGGACCCGTGAGGGTCACCACTTGTCGTGGATCTCCCTTTCGGCCTTTGAGCCATTGACCACTGCTCTCTCTCAGTACGACCATCTGACCGATTTCTGATCCACCAAAACGTTCACCCATCTAATCCTTCTCTCTCGAGTTTAGATACAAGGATGATGTGGGGGACTGTGTCACGGGCTTTACGGAAGTCGAGAGAGATCATATGCGTTGGTTCACCCGTGTCCGCTGCTGCAGTTACCCCATCATAGAAAGCCACTAGGTTGGTCATACAAGATTTGCCCCTGGTGAAGCCCTGCTGTCTGCCATTAATCACCTCCATGTCCTTTGTGTCCTTTAGCAGAGCTTCCCGGTGGGTGTGTTCCATGATCTTCCCAGGCCCAGAGGTCAGTCATTCCCAGGGTTCGTCTCCTCTGTCTTTTTTAAAAATGGGCACAACGTTGCCCTTCTTCCAGTTACCAGGGACTTCTCGTCATTGTTGTGATTTTCCAAGTATCATGGAGAGTGGCTTGGGAAGCACATCAGCCAATTCTCTGAGGAGTCTGGGATGCATCTCATCAGATCCCATAGACTTATTTATGTTCAGGTTGCTCAGGTGGTCACGCACCTGGTCCTCCTCTACAGTGGGAGGGGGTTTACCCCCCTGGTTGCCATTTTGAGGTGTGTGTGGGTGTGAGCACTTGAGGCTTGTGTGTGTTCCTGGATGGAGCTCCCCTAGATGGTGTGTTGGAAGGTGTTGAGGGTGGGGCAGAAAGGCAGGATTGCAGACCTCGTGGAGAAGGGTTAAGGGAGGCATCTTCTTCGTAGAATCATGGATTGACAGGTGTACTGGAGATGGCAAGGACCTTCAAGGATCATCCAGTCCAACTCCTGTCCCTGCACTGGAGAACCCCAAACGTCACGGTGTGTGTCTGTGGGTATTGTTCAAATGTGTCCTGAATATTGTCAGGTTTGGCATCATGACTGCTACCCGGGGTTCCCTGTCCTCTGCTGTACCGCCACCTGAGTGAAGAAGCTTTGCTAATGTGCACCCTAAGCCTCCCCTTGCCTGACTTCCTGTTACTCGCTTAAGTCTAATCATTGCTCCCTATAGAGGAGACATGAGTGACTGCTCCTTCCTTTCTTTAGAAGCTGTGGATGGTGATGAGTTCTCCCCTCAGTCTCCTCTTCTTGAGGCTGAAGAGACCAAGTGACATGAGTTGCTCCTGGCAGCGTTTTCCTTCTAAAGTCCTTAGCAGCTTTGTCCCCTTTTTCTGGACACTCTAAAGTAGCTTTTACACCTTTCTTTATCGTGTGGTTCCCAAACACGGACTTGAGGTGTTTTCCTCACCAGTGCAGAGCAGAGCAGGACAGCCGCATCTCTGGAGTGGGTGGCAATGCCGTGCTGGCTGCACCCCAGGACATGGTAGTCCCTGTAGGCTGCCAGGGCACTGCTGGCTCATGTTCACCTTGCCATCGACCAGAACCTCCAGATCCCTTTCCACAGGGCTGCGCCTCAGCTTCTTGCTCCCCAGTCTGTGTGGACCTCCTGGGCTGGTGGGTCCCAGGTGGAAAACCTGGTGATTGCCTGTGTTGAACTTGATGGGACTGGTGGTTGCCCAGCTCTGCCATCTGTCCAGATCCCTTTGCAGGTTCTCTCTGCCCTCAAGAGTGTCAACATCTCCCCTCAATTTTGTGTCATTGGCCAACTTGGTCGGTGCCTCCAGGTCTTTCATGGAGACCTTGAGGAGCCTTGGCCCTGAGATGGATCCGTGTGGAACCCAGTTAGTGTCTGGGTCACCATGCCGCTGTGTGTCCATGGCCTTGTGACCCTTTGATCGCCAAGCATCAGCCCGTGGTTGATGCCCCGCCCCGGGCGTTTTGTGTGCTTGGAGATGAGAGAGAGTAGCAAGTGTTTTGCAAGAGGTCTTTATTTATTGGGGAATAAATAGGGGAATAAATAGATGGGAGTCATTGTCCAAATAAATAGAAGGAGTTGTGTGAGGAGAGGAGCAGGCGCTGGAGGGTGAGGTTGCAGGGCAGTTGTTGGAGCATCTCTTGCGGTGGGTGCATTGAGTTGGGATGGTTGGTATGGGCTGAGGCCGTGCTCCAGGCGGGCTGGATCTGCCTGGGTGCGTTGTGGTTGTTGGAGGTTGTTGTTCTAGTTGTGGGTGGTGGTGGTGGTGATGTTGTGGAGGTGTAGGAAGCAGAGGCGAGCTTCGAGGTAGACGTGGTGCCAGGCGCAGTCGCTGTGGTTGTTGGTGTTGAGGAAGGTGTGGATGCGCCTGAAGTACCTGTTGACGTTGAGCGTGAGGAGCGTGGGGTTGTCCTTGAGGCATTGCTGGAGGCGCTGGGTGTGTTGGTCGAGGGTGTTGAGGAGGTGTTGTCGTGCGGGGTTGTCCCATTGCTGGGGGATGCGGTTGCTGCTGAGGATGTGGAAGAGGTTGCTGAGGATGGCGAGGGCGCTGTGCTGGGGGTGCTGCGGGTGGCGGTTGTGTGGGAAGGCGTCGGGGAAGAAGGGCGGCAGTTGTTGCTGACAGGTGGAGTTGGGAGCCATGGTGCGGAGGAGCTGGAGGCCGTGTGCGGGGAGGGAGCGCGGGATCTGGCAGGCGAGGGCGGTGGGGAGAAGCGCCGTGAGGAGGAGCAGGAGGTGTGGGGCGTGGTGCGCGGGCATGGTGGGCGTGTGTGTGCCGCGTGGGTGGTGTCGGCGAGGCGTGTGGCGAGGCCGGGTGGTGGCTGTGCTCGGGGTGCTGTGGGGCGGGCGCCTTTATGTGTCGGGGCGGCTTTCCCTTTCTGTCTTTGGGGTGGCCGCGAGTTTCCGCCCGTGGTTTGGAGTTGGGTCTGGTGGCTGTGGGGGTCTTGGGGAAGTGCGTGTGCGGGGTGTCCGTGGGGAGGGCGGTGTTGTAGCTCTGGGTGGGTGCGTGGGGCCGGGAGGTGGCTGTGGTGGTTGAGTGGGGGATGCAGCATGGCTGGGGCAGAGCCCTCGTGGTCAGCTGCGGTGGGGAGGTGGGGAGGGTTTCCCTGTCGGGTGCCTCTGGGTTGCGGCTGAAGTTTCCCTTCCTGTGCCGGTGTCTCTTCCGTCCGTGGTGGCTGGTGTTGGCCGTGGGGCGTTTGCCTTTCCCTTTCGCCTTTGGTTTCGTCTTGGCTGGTCTTTCCTTGAGTGTTGTTGTTGGGAAGGGCCGTGAAGTGATGTCAGTGGGCAGAGGCTGGGGAGGCCCATGGTGGAGGGAAGGCCTGGGGGTGGTGTTGGCTGGGGAGGAGGTTAGTGTGGGTGTGGACACTTGAGGCTTGTGTGTGTTCCTGGATGGAGTTGCCCGAGGTGTTGTGTTGGAAGGTGTTGCAGATGGGGCAGAAAGGCAGGAGTGCAAACTTCTTGTATAAAGGCATCAAGGAGGAGTTTTCTTCATAGAATCATGGGTTTAGACATTGACCTGTGATAGAAGGAACCAAGAAGGGTCGTCCGGTTCAAGTGATGTTGCTTCACAGACCCAAAAAATTCATAACACTTTCCCAAGAGCAATGTCCAAATGTTTCTTGGCTATCCAACCTAATATTATTCCCTTTGCCCATCTTCCTGCCATGCCCTCCAGTCTTGTCATAGATTGGTAGAGTGGAGACATCAGAGGGTTACCCTTCCTTTGTTTGGAAGCTGTAGAGTGCAGTGAGGTCTGTCCTGTGTCTCCTCTATCCTGGTCTGACTGGGTCGAGTGGCTTCAGCTGTTCCTCATATGGCTTCCCCTGTAGAGCCTTTGCCATCTTTGTCACCCTCCTCTGGACACTCTGCAGTAGCTTCACGGCTTTTTTAATCCTGTGGTGCCCAAACCAACGCTCAAGGTGGGGCTGCGTGAGTGCAGAGTAGAGCGGGAGAGTCATAGAATCATAGAATAGTTTGCGTTGGAAGGGACCTAAAATACCATCCTATTCCAACCCCTGCCATCGGCGGGGACGGCTCCCTTGAGGTCAGGCTGCTCAAGGCCCCGTCCAGCGTGGCCTTGAAGACGTGCAGGGATGGGGCAGCCACAGCTTCCCTGGGCAACCCGTGCCAGTGCCTCACCACTCACGGTGAAGAAGTTCTTCCTGACGTCGAGTCTAAATCTGTCCCTCTCCACTTTATACCTGCTCCCTTTGTCTTGTCACGACAAGCCTTTGTGAACAGTCCCTCCCCAGCTTTCCTGTAACCTCTTCAGGTACTGGAAGGTTGCTTTACGGTGTCCTGGGAGCTTTCTCTTCTTCAGGCTGAACAATCCCACTTCTCTTAGCCTGTCCTCGTATGGGAGGTGCTCCAGCCCTCTGATCGTCTTCGTAGCCCTCGTTGGGACCTGCTCCAACAGCTGCATCTCCTTCTTATGTTGAGGATTCCAGACCTGGATACAATACTCCAGATGAAGTCTCACAAGAGAGGAATAGACGGGCAGGTTGCCCTCCCTTGACTTGCTGGTCGCGCTTGTTTTGATTCAGCCCGGGATATCGTTGGCCTTCTGGGTTGCGAGCGCACATTGCCGGCTCATGTTGAGCTTCTCATCCACCACCACCCCCAAATCCTTCTCTGCAGGGAAGCTTTCAAGCACATCTTTCTTGCATCACGTACTGCGACTGGGGATTGCCCCAACCCTGCACTTTTCCTTGTTGAACCTCGTGATATTCCCACGGGCCCACTTTTCCAACCTGTCCAGGTCCCTCTGGATGACCTCCCGTCCCTCCTGTGTGGCAACTGCACTGCTCGGCTTGGTGTCATCTGCAGACTTTCTGATTCTTCTGCAAAAATCTCACTCTCTGTATCATTGATCAGGATCTTAAACAGCACCGGTCCGAGCAGGGACCCGTGAGGGTCACCACTTGTCGTGGATCTCCCTTTCGGCCTTTGAGCCATTGACCACTGCTCTCTCTCAGTACGACCATCTGACCGATTTCTGATCCACCAAAACGTTCACCCATCTAATCCTTCTCTCTCGAGTTTAGATACAAGGATGATGTGGGGGACTGTGTCACGGGCTTTACGGAAGTCGAGAGAGATCATATGCGTTGGTTCACCCGTGTCCGCTGCTGCAGTTACCCCATCATAGAAAGCCACTAGGTTGGTCATACAAGATTTGCCCCTGGTGAAGCCCTGCTGTCTGCCATTAATCACCTCCATGTCCTTTGTGTCCTTTAGCAGAGCTTCCCGGTGGGTGTGTTCCATGATCTTCCCAGGCCCAGAGGTCAGTCATTCCCAGGGTTCGTCTTCTCTGTCTTTTTTAAAAATGGGCACAACGTTGCCCTTCTTCCAGTTACCAGGGACTTCTCGTCATTGTTGTGATTTTCCAAGTATCATGGAGAGTGGCTTGGGAAGCACATCAGCCAATTCTCTGAGGAGTCTGGGATGCATCTCATCAGATCCCATAGACTTATTTATGTTCAGGTTGCTCAGGTGGTCACGCACCTGGTCCTCCTCTACAGTGGGAGGGGGTTTACCCCCCTGGTTGCCATTTTGAGGTGTGTGTGGGTGTGAGCACTTGAGGCTTGTGTGTGTTCCTGGATGGAGCTCCCCTAGATGGTGTGTTGGAAGGTGTTGAGGGTGGGGCAGAAAGGCAGGATTGCAGACCTCGTGGAGAAGGGTTAAGGGAGGCATCTTCTTCGTAGAATCATGGATTGACAGGTGTACTGGAGATGGCAAGGACCTTCAAGGATCATCCAGTCCAACTCCTGTCCCTGCACTGGAGAACCCCAAACGTCACGGTGTGTGTCTGTGGGTATTGTTCAAATGTGTCCTGAATATTGTCAGGTTTGGCATCATGACTGCTACCCGGGGTTCCCTGTCCTCTGCTGTACCGCCACCTGAGTGAAGAAGCTTTGCTAATGTGCACCCTAAGCCTCCCCTTGCCTGACTTCCTGTTACTCGCTTAAGTCTAATCATTGCTCCCTATAGAGGAGACATGAGTGACTGCTCCTTCCTTTCTTTAGAAGCTGTGGATGGTGATGAGTTCTCCCCTCAGTCTCCTCTTCTTGAGGCTGAAGAGACCAAGTGACATGAGTTGCTCCTGGCAGCGTTTTCCTTCTAAAGTCCTTAGCAGCTTTGTCCCCTTTTTCTGGACACTCTAAAGTAGCTTTTACACCTTTCTTTATCGTGTGGTTCCCAAACACGGACTTGAGGTGTTTTCCTCACCAGTGCAGAGCAGAGCAGGACAGCCGCATCTCTGGAGTGGGTGGCAATGCCGTGCTGGCTGCACCCCAGGACATGGTAGTCCCTGTAGGCTGCCAGGGCACTGCTGGCTCATGTTCACCTTGCCATCGACCAGAACCTCCAGATCCCTTTCCACAGGGCTGCGCCTCAGCTTCTTGCTCCCCAGTCTGTGTGGACCTCCTGGGCTGGTGGGTCCCAGGTGGAAAACCTGGTGATTGCCTGTGTTGAACTTGATGGGACTGGTGGTTGCCCAGCTCTGCCATCTGTCCAGATCCCTTTGCAGGTTCTCTCTGCCCTCAAGAGTGTCAACATCTCCCCTCAATTTTGTGTCATTGGCCAACTTGGTCGGTGCCTCCAGGTCTTTCATGGAGACCTTGAGGAGCCTTGGCCCTGAGATGGATCCGTGTGGAACCCAGTTAGTGTCTGGGTCACCATGCCGCTGTGTGTCCATGGCCTTGTGACCCTTTGATCGCCAAGCATCAGCCCGTGGTTGATGCCCCGCCCCGGGCGTTTTGTGTGCTTGGAGATGAGAGAGAGTAGCAAGTGTTTTGCAAGAGGTCTTTATTTATTGGGGAATAAATAGGGGAATAAATAGATGGGAGTCATTGTCCAAATAAATAGAAGGAGTTGTGTGAGGAGAGGAGCAGGCGCTGGAGGGTGAGGTTGCAGGGCAGTTGTTGGAGCATCTCTTGCGGTGGGTGCATTGAGTTGGGATGGTTGGTATGGGCTGAGGCCGTGCTCCAGGCGGGCTGGATCTGCCTGGGTGCGTTGTGGTTGTTGGAGGTTGTTGTTCTAGTTGTGGGTGGTGGTGGTGGTGATGTTGTGGAGGTGTAGGAAGCAGAGGCGAGCTTCGAGGTAGACGTGGTGCCAGGCGCAGTCGCTGTGGTTGTTGGTGTTGAGGAAGGTGTGGATGCGCCTGAAGTACCTGTTGACGTTGAGCGTGAGGAGCGTGGGGTTGTCCTTGAGGCATTGCTGGAGGCGCTGGGTGTGTTGGTCGAGGGTGTTGAGGAGGTGTTGTCGTGCGGGGTTGTCCCATTGCTGGGGGATGCGGTTGCTGCTGAGGATGTGGAAGAGGTTGCTGAGGATGGCGAGGGCGCTGTGCTGGGGGTGCTGCGGGTGGCGGTTGTGTGGGAAGGCGTCGGGGAAGAAGGGCGGCAGTTGTTGCTGACAGGTGGAGTTGGGAGCCATGGTGCGGAGGAGCTGGAGGCCGTGTGCGGGGAGGGAGCGCGGGATCTGGCAGGCGAGGGCGGTGGGGAGAAGCGCCGTGAGGAGGAGCAGGAGGTGTGGGGCGTGGTGCGCGGGCATGGTGGGCGTGTGTGTGCCGCGTGGGTGGTGTCGGCGAGGCGTGTGGCGAGGCCGGGTGGTGGCTGTGCTCGGGGTGCTGTGGGGCGGGCGCCTTTATGTGTTGGGGCGGCTTTCCCTTTCTGTCTTTGGGGTGGCCGCGAGTTTCCGCCCGTGGTTTGGAGTTGGGTCTGGTGGCTGTGGGGGTCTTGGGGAAGTGCGTGTGCGGGGTGTCCGTGGGGAGGGCGGTGTTGTAGCTCTGGGTGGGTGCGTGGGGCCGGGAGGTGGCTGTGGTGGTTGAGTGGGGGATGCAGCATGGCTGGGGCAGAGCCCTCGTGGTCAGCTGCGGTGGGGAGGTGGGGAGGGTTTCCCTGTCGGGTGCCTCTGGGTTGCGGCTGAAGTTTCCCTTCCTGTGCCGGTGTCTCTTCCGTCCGTGGTGGCTGGTGTTGGCCGTGGGGCGTTTGCCTTTCCCTTTCGCCTTTGGTTTCGTCTTGGCTGGTCTTTCCTTGAGTGTTGTTGTTGGGAAGGGCCGTGAAGTGATGTCAGTGGGCAGAGGCTGGGGAGGCCCATGGTGGAGGGAAGGCCTGGGGGTGGTGTTGGCTGGGGAGGAGGTTAGTGTGGGTGTGGACACTTGAGGCTTGTGTGTGTTCCTGGATGGAGTTGCCCGAGGTGTTGTGTTGGAAGGTGTTGCAGATGGGGCAGAAAGGCAGGAGTGCAAACTTCTTGTATAAAGGCATCAAGGAGGAGTTTTCTTCATAGAATCATGGGTTTAGACATTGACCTGTGATAGAAGGAACCAAGAAGGGTCGTCCGGTTCAAGTGATGTTGCTTCACAGACCCAAAAAATTCATAACACTTTCCCAAGAGCAATGTCCAAATGTTTCTTGGCTATCCAACCTAATATTATTCCCTTTGCCCATCTTCCTGCCATGCCCTCCAGTCTTGTCATAGATTGGTAGAGTGGAAACATCAGAGGGTTACCCTTCCTTTGTTTGGAAGCTGTAGAGTGCAGTGAGGTCTGTCCTGTGTCTCCTCTATCCTGGTCTGACTGGGTCGAGTGGCTTCAGCTGTTCCTCATATGGCTTCCCCTGTAGAGCCTTTGCCATCTTTGTCACCCTCCTCTGGACACTCTGCAGTAGCTTCACGGCTTTTTTAATCCTGTGGTGCCCAAACCAACGCTCAAGGTGGGGCTGCGTGAGTGCAGAGTAGAGCGGGAGAGTCATAGAATCATAGAATAGTTTGCGTTGGAAGGGACCTAAAATACCATCCTATTCCAACCCCTGCCATCGGTGGGGACGGCTCCCTTGAGGTCAGGCTGCTCAAGGCCCCGTCCAGCGTGGCCTTGAAGACGTGCAGGGATGGGGCAGCCACAGCTTCCCTGGGCAACCCATGCCAGTGCCTCACCAACCTAAGCCTCCTCTTTCCCGCCTTCCTGTTATTCACTCGAGTCTGATCAGTGATCCTTTTAGAAGAGACATGAGTGAGTGCTCCTTCCTGGATATAATACTCCAGATGAAGTCTCACAAGAGAGAAACAGACGGGCGGATTGCCCTCCCTTGACCTGCTGGTCGCGCTTCTTATGATTCAGCCTGGGGTATCCTTGGCCTTTTGTGTTGCGAGCGCACGTTGCCGGCTCATGTCAAGCCTCTCGTAGTCTTGCACCCCCAAGTCCTCTCATTACACTCCCTGTGCCTTTCCCTCCTCTCCTTTTTTTTTACGAGCAGGTGTTGAGTCATCCAAACTAGTCTCTACCCTTTCTGATTTTCTACATACAGAGACTGAGCACTTTTGCACTTTATGGAAAGCATCTTGAAATATGTACCTGCTCTGTTCTCCCCAAGGACCATGTTGCATGGTGTCCTACCCAGTAATTCCTTTAGGAGCTATGATTCTGCTTTTCTGAAATTTGAAGTCCTGACTATAGTCCTCACCAGTCCCACATCCCTCAGGACCTTGAACTCTGGAAGCTGATGAATACTGCAGTGGAGGAAATCCAGACAAAGTCTTGAGGGAGAAGGAAAGGGAGAATGGGAGCCCAGTGTTCATCCTTCTACTCGGTTGCCCGGGTGACCACACTTCTTTTGATACCACCCAGGATATGGTTGGACTTGTGTGTTCCAAGCACTCATGTCTAGCTTCTCATCAACCAACATCCCTAAGCCTTTCTGTGCAGGGCTGCTCTCAATCACATTGTCTCTCGTCCTGTATTGAAAGTGGAGGTTGCCCTGACCCAGGTTTAGGACGTTGCACTTGGCCTTTTTGAATCTCCAGCTTGTCCTGTCCCTGTGGACAATACCCCATCCTTCTGACATGACCGCTCAGGCTTGGTGTCATCTGCAAATTTGCTGAGGGTGCACTGGATCTTGGTGTCTCTGTCATGGATAAAGATATCAAACAGCACGGTCCCAGAAGGGGAGCCTGAGGGACACTGCTTGTCCTGGATCTCCCGTTCAGACATCAAGCTTTTAAGCACTGCTTTTTGAAAGTGCTTTTCAGAAGTCCAGAAGAATGAGACCCAGTGGTTTTCTGTGTGTCCCCTGATGTGTGCTCCCCATCATAGGAAGCCAGTAGTTTGCTGGGGCAGAATTGTCCCTTGGAGAAGCCCTGGTTTCTGTCTGGAATCCCTTCCCTGCCCTGCATGTGCTTTAGCCTAGGATCTGTTCCATGGTGGTCCCAGGCCCAGAGGGGAGGCTGCCAGGTGGGTAGTTCCCGGGGTTGTATTTTCTACCCTTTTAAAAAGCAGGCTCAATGTTGCCCTTCTTCCAGTCACTATGGCCTTCTGCTGACTGCCGTGACTTTTCAGATTACAGAGAGAGTGGCTTGGCCACTACATTAGCCAATTCCCTCAGCACTCTGGGATGCATCTCCTCAGGTGCAAGGCCTCTGTGGTGTGTCTCTGCTTCATAGAATCCTGGACTGGTTAGTGCTGGTAAGGATCATGAAATGTAATCTTGTCCAAACCCCACCCAGCAATGATCAGGGCGATCTTGGATTGCATTATATTTCTAAAATTCCTGTCCAAAGTGGCCTTGAATGCTTTGAGGAATTGGGCATCCCCCACCTGTCTGGACAACCCGCTGCAGTGTTTCACCTCTCTGGTGGTACAAAATGCCTTTGTCCTGTCTACTTTGAATCTCTCCTGTGTTGGTTTACAACTGTTTGCCCTGGTGCTGTCATTAGAGGCTCTCTGAAGAAGCGTGTCCCCATCTTTCCCAGAAGCCCCTTGTAGCACTGAGAGGAGGACAGTAAGGTCTTCCTGTAGCCTTGTGTTGTGGGGGCTGTATAATCCGAGCTGTGCCAGGTTTCCTTGTTGGGAGAGGAGTTGCAGCCCTGTGATGACATTTGTGGCTGTCGCCTGGGGTTGCTACTCCCCAGCTTCTTGCTCCCCAGTCTGTGTGGACCTCCTGGGCTGGTGGGTCCCAGGTGGAAAACCTGGTGATTGCCCGTGTTGAACTTGATGGGACTGGTGGTTGCCCGGCTGTGCAATCTGTCCAGATCCCTTTGCAGGTTCTCTCTGCCCTCAAGAGTGTCAACATCTCCCCTCAATTTTGTGTCATTGGCCAACTTGGTCGGTGCCTCCAGGTCTTTCATGGAGACCTTGAGGAGCCTTGGCCCTGAGATGGATCCGTGTGGAACCCAGTTAGTGTCTGGGTCACCATGCCGCTGTGTGTCCATTGCCTTGTGACCCTTTGATTGCCAAGCATCCGCCCGTGGTTGATGCCCCCCTTGGGGCGTTTTGTGTGCTTGGAGATGAGAGAGAGTGGCAAGTGTTTTGCAAGAGGTCTTTATTTATTGGGGAATAAATAGGGGAATAAATAGATGGGAGTCATTGTCCAAATAAATAGAAGGAGTTGTGTGAGGAGAGGAGCAGGCGCTGGAGGGTGAGGTTGCAGGGCGGTTGTTGGAGCATCTCTTGCGGTGGGTGTGTTGAGTTGGGATGGTTGGTAGGGGCTGAGGCCGTGCTCCAGGTGGGCTGGATCTGCCTGGGTGCGTTGTGGTTGTTGGAGGTTGTTGTTCTAGTTGTGGGTGGTGGTGGTGGTGATGTTGTGGAGGTGTTGGAAGCAGAGGCGAGCTTCGAGGTAGACATGGTGCCAGGCGCAGTCGCTGTGGTTGTTGGTATTGAGGAAGGTGTGGATGCGCCTGAAGTACCTGTTGACGTTGAGCGTGAGGAGCGTGGGGTTGTCCTTGAGGCATTGCTGGAGGCGCTGGGTGTGTTGGTCGAGGGTGTTGAGGAGGTGTTGTCGTGCAGGGTTGTCCCATTGCTGGGGGATGCGGTTGCTGCTGAGGATGTGGAAGAGGTTGCTGAGGATGGCGAGGGCGCTGTGCTGGGGGTGCTGCGGGTGGCGGTTGTGTGGGAAGGCGTCGGGGAAGAAGGGCGGCAGTTGTTGCTGACAGGTGGAGTTGGGAGCCATGGTGCGGAGGAGCTGGAGGCCGTGTGCGGGGAGGGAGCGCGGGATCTGGCAGGCGAGGGCGGTGGGGAGAAGCGCCGTGAGGAGGAGCAGGAGGTGTGGGGCGTGGTGCGCGGGCATGGTGGGCGTGTGTGTGCCGCGTGGGTGGTGTCGGCGAGGCGTGTGGCGAGGCCGGGTGGTGGCTGTGCTCGGGGTGCTGTGGGGCGGGCGCCTTTATGTGTTGGGGCGGCTTTCCCTTTCTGTCTTTGGGGTGGCCGCGAGTTTCCGCCCGTGGTTTGGAGTTGGGTCTGGTGGCTGTGGGGGTCTTGGGGAAGTGCGTGTGCGGGGTGTCCGTGGGGAGGGCGGTGTTGTAGCTCTGGGTGGGTGCGTGGGGCCGGGAGGTGGCTGTGGTGGTTGAGTGGGGGATGCAGCATGGCTGGGGCAGAGCCCTCGTGGTCAGCTGCGGTGGGGAGGTGGGGAGGGTTTCCCTGTCGGGTGCCTCTGGGTTGCGGCTGAAGTTTCCCTTCCTGTGCCGGTGTCTCTTCCGTCCGTGGTGGCTGGTGTTGGCCGTGGGGCGTTTGCCTTTCCCTTTCGCCTTTGGTTTCGTCTTGGCTGGTCTTTCCTTGAGTGTTGTTGTTGGGAAGGGCCGTGAAGTGATGTCAGTGGGCAGAGGCTGGGGAGGCCCATGGTGGAGGGAAGGCCTGGGGGTGGTGTTGGCTGGGGAGGAGGTTAGTGTGGGTGTGGACACTTGAGGCTTGTGTGTGTTCCTGGATGGAGTTGCCCGAGGTGTTGTGTTGGAAGGTGTTGCAGATGGGGCAGAAAGGCAGGAGTGCAAACTTCTTGTATAAAGGCATCAAGGAGGAGTTTTCTTCATAGAATCATGGGTTTAGACATTGACCTGTGATAGAAGGAACCAAGAAGGGTCGTCCGGTTCAAGTGATGTTGCTTCACAGACCCAAAAAATTCATAACACTTTCCCAAGAGCAATGTCCAAATGTTTCTTGGCTATCCAACCTAATATTATTCCCTTTGCCCATCTTCCTGCCATGCCCTCCAGTCTTGTCATAGATTGGTAGAGTGGAGACATCAGAGGGTTACCCTTCCTTTGTTTGGAAGCTGTAGAGTGCAGTGAGGTCTGTCCTGTGTCTCCTCTATCCTGGTCTGACTGGGTCGAGTGGCTTCAGCTGTTCCTCATATGGCTTCCCCTGTAGAGCCTTTGCCATCTTTGTCACCCTCCTCTGGACACTCTGCAGTAGCTTCACGGCTTTTTTAATCCTGTGGTGCCCAAACCAACGCTCAAGGTGGGGCTGCGTGAGTGCAGAGTAGAGCGGGAGAGTCATAGAATCATAGAATAGTTTGCGTTGGAAGGGACCTAAAATACCATCCTATTCCAACCCCTGCCATCGGTGGGGACGGCTCCCTTGAGGTCAGGCTGCTCAAGGCCCCGTCCAGCGTGGCCTTGAAGACGTGCAGGGATGGGGCAGCCACAGCTTCCCTGGGCAACCCGTGCCAGTGCCTCACCAACCTAAGCCTCCTCTTTCCCGCCTTCCTGTTATTCACTCGAGTCTGATCAGTGATCCTTTTAGAAGAGACATGAGTGAGTGCTCCTTCCTGGATATAATACTCCAGATGAAGTCTCACAAGAGAGAAACAGACGGGCGGATTGCCCTCCCTTGACCTGCTGGTCGCGCTTCTTATGATTCAGCCTGGGGTATCCTTGGCCTTTTGTGTTGCGAGCGCACGTTGCCGGCTCATGTCAAGCCTCTCGTAGTCTTGCACCCCCAAGTCCTCTCATTACACTCCCTGTGCCTTTCCCTCCTCTCCTTTTTTTTTACGAGCAGGTGTTGAGTCATCCAAACTAGTCTCTACCCTTTCTGATTTTCTACATACAGAGACTGAGCACTTTTGCACTTTATGGAAAGCATCTTGAAATATGTACCTGCTCTGTTCTCCCCAAGGACCATGTTGCATGGTGTCCTACCCAGTAATTCCTTTAGGAGCTATGATTCTGCTTTTCTGAAATTTGAAGTCCTGACTATAGTCCTCACCAGTCCCACATCCCTCAGGACCTTGAACTCTGGAAGCTGATGAATACTGCAGTGGAGGAAATCCAGACAAAGTCTTGAGGGAGAAGGAAAGGGAGAATGGGAGCCCAGTGTTCATCCTTCTACTCGGTTGCCCGGGTGACCACACTTCTTTTGATACCACCCAGGATATGGTTGGACTTGTGTGTTCCAAGCACTCATGTCTAGCTTCTCATCAACCAACATCCCTAAGCCTTTCTGTGCAGGGCTGCTCTCAATCACATTGTCTCTCGTCCTGTATTGAAAGTGGAGGTTGCCCTGACCCAGGTTTAGGACGTTGCACTTGGCCTTTTTGAATCTCCAGCTTGTCCTGTCCCTGTGGACAATACCCCATCCTTCTGACATGACCACTCAGGCTTGGTGTCATCTGCAAATTTGCTGAGGGTGCACTGGATCTTGGTGTCTCTGTCATGGATAAAGATATCAAACAGCACGGTCCCAGAAGGGGAGCCTGAGGGACACTGCTTGTCCTGGATCTCCCGTTCAGACATCAAGCTTTTAAGCACTGCTTTTTGAAAGTGCTTTTCAGAAGTCCAGAAGAATGAGACCCAGTGGTTTTCTGTGTGTCCCCTGATGTGTGCTCCCCATCATAGGAAGCCAGTAGTTTGCTGGGGCAGAATTGTCCCTTGGAGAAGCCCTGGTTTCTGTCTGGAATCCCTTCCCTGCCCTGCATGTGCTTTAGCCTAGGATCTGTTCCATGGTGGTCCCAGGCCCAGAGGGGAGGCTGCCAGGTGGGTAGTTCCCGGGGTTGTATTTTCTACCCTTTTAAAAAGCAGGCTCAATGTTGCCCTTCTTCCAGTCACTATGGCCTTCTGCTGACTGCCGTGACTTTTCAGATTACAGAGAGAGTGGCTTGGCCACTACATTAGCCAATTCCCTCAGCACTCTGGGATGCATCTCCTCAGGTGCAAGGCCTCTGTGGTGTGTCTCTGCTTCATAGAATCCTGGACTGGTTAGTGCTGGTAAGGATCATGAAATGTAATCTTGTCCAAACCCCACCCAGCAATGATCAGGGCGATCTTGGATTGCATTATATTTCTAAAATTCCTGTCCAAAGTGGCCTTGAATGCTTTGAGGAATTGGGCATCCCCCACCTGTCTGGACAACCCGCTGCAGTGTTTCACCTCTCTGGTGGTACAAAATGCCTTTGTCCTGTCTACTTTGAATCTCTCCTGTGTTGGTTTACAACTGTTTGCCCTGGTGCTGTCATTAGAGGCTCTCTGAAGAAGCGTGTCCCCATCTTTCCCAGAAGCCCCTTGTAGCACTGAGAGGAGGACAGTAAGGTCTTCCTGTAGCCTTGTGTTGTGGGGGCTGTATAATCCGAGCTGTGCCAGGTTTCCTTGTTGGGAGAGGAGTTGCAGCCCTGTGATGACATTTGTGGCTGTCGCCTGGGGTTGCTACTCCCCAGCTTCTTGCTCCCCAGTCTGTGTGGACCTCCTGGGCTGGTGGGTCCCAGGTGGAAAACCTGGTGATTGCCCGTGTTGAACTTGATGGGACTGGTGGTTGCCCGGCTGTGCAATCTGTCCAGATCCCTTTGCAGGTTCTCTCTGCCCTCAAGAGTGTCAACATCTCCCCTCAATTTTGTGTCATTGGCCAACTTGGTCGGTGCCTCCAGGTCTTTCATGGAGACCTTGAGGAGCCTTGGCCCTGAGATGGATCCGTGTGGAACCCAGTTAGTGTCTGGGTCACCATGCCGCTGTGTGTCCATTGCCTTGTGACCCTTTGATTGCCAAGCATCCGCCCGTGGTTGATGCCCCCCTTGGGGCGTTTTGTGTGCTTGGAGATGAGAGAGAGTGGCAAGTGTTTTGCAAGAGGTCTTTATTTATTGGGGAATAAATAGGGGAATAAATAGAAATAAATAGATGGGAGTCATTGTCCAAATAAATAGAAGGAGTTGTGTGAGGAGAGGAGCAGGCGCTGGAGGGTGAGGTTGCAGGGCGGTTGTTGGAGCATCTCTTGCGGTGGGTGTGTTGAGTTGGGATGGTTGGTAGGGGCTGAGGCCCTGCTCCAGGCGGGCTGGATCTGCCTGGGTGCGTTGTGGTTGTTGGAGGTTGTTGTTCTAGTTGTGGGTGGTGGTGGTGGTGATGTTGTGGAGGTGTTGGAAGCAGAGGCGAGCTTCGAGGTAGACGTGGTGCCAGGCGCAGTCGCTGTGGTTGTTGGTGTTGAGGAAGGTGTGGATGCGCCTGAAGTACCTGTTGACGTTGAGCGTGAGGAGCGTGGGGTTGTCCTTGAGGCATTGCTGGAGGCGCTGGGTGTGTTGGTCGAGGGTGTTGAGGAGGTGTTGTCGTGCAGGGTTGTCCCATTGCTGGGGGATGCGGTTGCTGCTGAGGATGTGGAAGAGGTTGCTGAGGATGGCGAGGGCGCTGTGCTGGGGGTGCTGCGGGTGGCGGTTGTGTGGGAAGGCGTCGGGGAAGAAGGGCGGCAGTTGTTGCTGACAGGTGGAGTTGGGAGCCATGGTGCGGAGGAGCTGGAGGCCGTGTGCGGGGAGGGAGCGCGGGATCTGGCAGGCGAGGGCGGTGGGGAGAAGCGCCGTGAGGAGGAGCAGGAGGTGTGGGGCATGGTGCGCGGGCATGGTGGGCGTGTGTGTGCCACGTGGGTGGTGTCGGCGAGGCGTGTGGCGAGGCCGGGTGGTGGCTGTGCTCGGGGTGCTGTGGGGCGGGCGCCTTTATGTGTCGGGGCGGCTTTCCCTTTCTGTCTTTGGGGTGGCCGCGAGTTTCCGCCCGTGGTTTGGAGTTGGGTCTGGTGGCTGTGGGGGTCTTGGGGAAGTGCGTGTGCGGGATGTCCGTGGGGAGGGCGGTGTTGTAGCTCTGGGTGGGTGCGTGGGGCCGGGAGGTGGCTGTGGTGGTTGAGTGGGGGATGCAGCATGGCTGGGGCAGAGCCCTCGTGGTCAGCTGCGGTGGGGAGGTGGGGAGGGTTTCCCTGTCGGGTGCCTCTGGGTTGCGGCTGAAGTTTCCCTTCCTGTGCCGGTGTCTCTTCCGTCCGTGGTGGCTGGTGTTGGCCGTGGGGCGTTTGCCTTTCCCTTTCGCCTTTGGTTTCGTCTTGGCTGGTCTTTCCTTGAGTGTTGTTGTTGGGAAGGGCCGTGAAGTGATGTCAGTGGGCAGAGGCTGGGGAGGCCCATGGTGGAGGGAAGGCCTGGGGGTGGTGTTGGCTGGGGAGGAGGTTAGTGTGGGTGTGGACACTTGAGGCTTGTGTGTGTTCCTGGATGGAGTTGCCCGAGGTGTTGTGTTGGAAGGTGTTGCAGATGGGGCAGAAAGGCAGGAGTGCAAACTTCTTGTATAAAGGCATCAAGGAGGAGTTTTCTTCATAGAATCATGGGTTTAGACATTGACCTGTGATAGAAGGAACCAAGAAGGGTCGTCCGGTTCAAGTGATGTTGCTTCACAGACCCAAAAAATTCATAACACTTTCCCAAGAGCAATGTCCAAATGTTTCTTGGCTATCCAACCTAATATTATTCCCTTTGCCCATCTTCCTGCCATGCCCTCCAGTCTTGTCATAGATTGGTAGAGTGGAGACATCAGAGGGTTACCCTTCCTTTGTTTGGAAGCTGTAGAGTGCAGTGAGGTCTGTCCTGTGTCTCCTCTATCCTGGTCTGACTGGGTCGAGTGGCTTCAGCTGTTCCTCATATGGCTTCCCCTGTAGAGCCTTTGCCATCTTTGTCACCCTCCTCTGGACACTCTGCAGTAGCTTCACGGCTTTTTTAATCCTGTGGTGCCCAAACCAACGCTCAAGGTGGGGCTGCGTGAGTGCAGAGTAGAGCGGGAGAGTCATAGAATCATAGAATAGTTTGCGTTGGAAGGGACCTAAAATACCATCCTATTCCAACCCCTGCCATCGGCGGGGACGGCTCCCTTGAGGTCAGGCTGCTCAAGGCCCCGTCCAGCGTGGCCTTGAAGACGTGCAGGGATGGGGCAGCCACAGCTTCCCTGGGCAACCCGTGCCAGTGCCTCACCACTCACGGTGAAGAAGTTCTTCCTGACGTCGAGTCTAAATCTGTCCCTCTCCACTTTATACCTGCTCCCTTTGTCTTGTCACGACAAGCCTTTGTGAACAGTCCCTCCCCAGCTTTCCTGTAACCTCTTCAGGTACTGGAAGGTTGCTTTACGGTGTCCTGGGAGCTTTCTCTTCTTCAGGCTGAACAATCCCACTTCTCTTAGCCTGTCCTCGTATGGGAGGTGCTCCAGCCCTCTGATCGTCTTCGTAGCCCTCGTTGGGACCTGCTCCAACAGCTGCATCTCCTTCTTATGTTGAGGATTCCAGACCTGGATACAATACTCCAGATGAAGTCTCACAAGAGAGGAATAGACGGGCAGGTTGCCCTCCCTTGACTTGCTGGTCGCGCTTGTTTTGATTCAGCCCGGGATATCGTTGGCCTTCTGGGTTGCGAGCGCACATTGCCGGCTCATGTTGAGCTTCTCATCCACCACCACCCCCAAATCCTTCTCTGCAGGGAAGCTTTCAAGCACATCTTTCTTGCATCACGTACTGCGACTGGGGATTGCCCCAACCCTGCACTTTTCCTTGTTGAACCTCGTGATATTCCCACGGGCCCACTTTTCCAACCTGTCCAGGTCCCTCTGGATGACCTCCCGTCCCTCCTGTGTGGCAACTGCACTGCTCGGCTTGGTGTCATCTGCAGACTTTCTGATTCTTCTGCAAAAATCTCACTCTCTGTATCATTGATCAGGATCTTAAACAGCACCGGTCCGAGCAGGGACCCGTGAGGGTCACCACTTGTCGTGGATCTCCCTTTCGGCCTTTGAGCCATTGACCACTGCTCTCTCTCAGTACGACCATCTGACCGATTTCTGATCCACCAAAACGTTCACCCATCTAATCCTTCTCTCTCGAGTTTAGATACAAGGATGATGTGGGGGACTGTGTCACGGGCTTTACGGAAGTCGAGAGAGATCATATGCGTTGGTTCACCCGTGTCCGCTGCTGCAGTTACCCCATCATAGAAAGCCACTAGGTTGGTCATACAAGATTTGCCCCTGGTGAAGCCCTGCTGTCTGCCATTAATCACCTCCATGTCCTTTGTGTCCTTTAGCAGAGCTTCCCGGTGGGTGTGTTCCATGATCTTCCCAGGCCCAGAGGTCAGTCATTCCCAGGGTTCGTCTTCTCTGTCTTTTTTAAAAATGGGCACAACGTTGCCCTTCTTCCAGTTACCAGGGACTTCTCGTCATTGTTGTGATTTTCCAAGTATCATGGAGAGTGGCTTGGGAAGCACATCAGCCAATTCTCTGAGGAGTCTGGGATGCATCTCATCAGATCCCATAGACTTATTTATGTTCAGGTTGCTCAGGTGGTCACGCACCTGGTCCTCCTCTACAGTGGGAGGGGGTTTACCCCCCTGGTTGCCATTTTGAGGTGTGTGTGGGTGTGAGCACTTGAGGCTTGTGTGTGTTCCTGGATGGAGCTCCCCTAGATGGTGTGTTGGAAGGTGTTGAGGGTGGGGCAGAAAGGCAGGATTGCAGACCTCGTGGAGAAGGGTTAAGGGAGGCATCTTCTTCGTAGAATCATGGATTGACAGGTGTACTGGAGATGGCAAGGACCTTCAAGGATCATCCAGTCCAACTCCTGTCCCTGCACTGGAGAACCCCAAACGTCACGGTGTGTGTCTGTGGGTATTGTTCAAATGTGTCCTGAATATTGTCAGGTTTGGCATCATGACTGCTACCCGGGGTTCCCTGTCCTCTGCTGTACCGCCACCTGAGTGAAGAAGCTTTGCTAATGTGCACCCTAAGCCTCCCCTTGCCTGACTTCCTGTTACTCGCTTAAGTCTAATCATTGCTCCCTATAGAGGAGACATGAGTGACTGCTCCTTCCTTTCTTTAGAAGCTGTGGATGGTGATGAGTTCTCCCCTCAGTCTCCTCTTCTTGAGGCTGAAGAGACCAAGTGACATGAGTTGCTCCTGGCAGCGTTTTCCTTCTAAAGTCCTTAGCAGCTTTGTCCCCTTTTTCTGGACACTCTAAAGTAGCTTTTACACCTTTCTTTATCGTGTGGTTCCCAAACACGGACTTGAGGTGTTTTCCTCACCAGTGCAGAGCAGAGCAGGACAGCCGCATCTCTGGAGTGGGTGGCAATGCCGTGCTGGCTGCACCCCAGGACATGGTAGTCCCTGTAGGCTGCCAGGGCACTGCTGGCTCATGTTCACCTTGCCATCGACCAGAACCTCCAGATCCCTTTCCACAGGGCTGCGCCTCAGCTTCTTGCTCCCCAGTCTGTGTGGACCTCCTGGGCTGGTGGGTCCCAGGTGGAAAACCTGGTGATTGCCTGTGTTGAACTTGATGGGACTGGTGGTTGCCCAGCTCTGCCATCTGTCCAGATCCCTTTGCAGGTTCTCTCTGCCCTCAAGAGTGTCAACATCTCCCCTCAATTTTGTGTCATTGGCCAACTTGGTCGGTGCCTCCAGGTCTTTCATGGAGACCTTGAGGAGCCTTGGCCCTGAGATGGATCCGTGTGGAACCCAGTTAGTGTCTGGGTCACCATGCCGCTGTGTGTCCATGGCCTTGTGACCCTTTGATCGCCAAGCATCAGCCCGTGGTTGATGCCCCGCCCCGGGCGTTTTGTGTGCTTGGAGATGAGAGAGAGTAGCAAGTGTTTTGCAAGAGGTCTTTATTTATTGGGGAATAAATAGGGGAATAAATAGATGGGAGTCATTGTCCAAATAAATAGAAGGAGTTGTGTGAGGAGAGGAGCAGGCGCTGGAGGGTGAGGTTGCAGGGCGGTTGTTGGAGCATCTCTTGCGGTGGGTGCATTGAGTTGGGATGGTTGGTATGGGCTGAGGCCGTGCTCCAGGCGGGCTGGATCTGCCTGGGTGCGTTGTGGTTGTTGGAGGTTGTTGTTCTAGTTGTGGGTGGTGGTGGTGGTGGTGGTGATGTTGTGGAGGTGTAGGAAGCAGAGGCGAGCTTCGAGGTAGACGTGGTGCCAGGCGCAGTCGCTGTGGTTGTTGGTGTTGAGGAAGGTGTGGATGCGCCTGAAGTACCTGTTGACGTTGAGCGTGAGGAGCGTGGGGTTGTCCTTGAGGCATTGCTGGAGGCGCTGGGTGTGTTGGTCGAGGGTGTTGAGGAGGTGTTGTCGTGCAGGGTTGTCCCATTGCTGGGGGATGCGGTTGCTGCTGAGGATGTGGAAGAGGTTGCTGAGGATGGCGAGGGCGCTGTGCTGGGGGTGCTGCGGGTGGCGGTTGTGTGGGAAGGCGTCGGGGAAGAAGGGCGGCAGTTGTTGCTGACAGGTGGAGTTGGGAGCCATGGTGCGGAGGAGCTGGAGGCCGTGTGCGGGGAGGGAGCGCGGGATCTGGCAGGCGAGGGCGGTGGGGAGAAGCGCCGTGAGGAGGAGCAGGAGGTGTGGGGCGTGGTGCGCGGGCATGGTGGGCGTGTGTGTGCCGCGTGGGTGGTGTCGGCGAGGCGTGTGGCGAGGCCGGGTGGTGGCTGTGCTCGGGGTGCTGTGGGGCGGGCGCCTTTATGTGTCGGGGCGGCTTTCCCTTTCTGTCTTTGGGGTGGCCGCGAGTTTCCGCCCGTGGTTTGGAGTTGGGTCTGGTGGCTGTGGGGGTCTTGGGGAAGTGCGTGTGTGGGATTGTTCAGAGGGGGAATCTGAGATGGTACTTTGGTGGCAGTTTTTTTCAGGGAGAAGACTTCTAGTTGTACAATTTATGTAGTGGTCAATCAGATACTTGGAAGTGCAATTGCGGTGACAGATTGGGCAGTTTTGTTGCTTATTTGGGTTTTTTGTGGTTTTTCCTTTCCTTCCATGCTTGCTGTCATAGCTGTTGTGTTTACTGAATTTCCCTTCTTCCTAAGTTTCTTATCTTTATGTAATGCTCCGGAATTGTTTGTGGTTTTTTGCTTTCGGTACGTTTTTCATCTTTGTTTTTTTTTGAATACATCATTATTTTTTTTATGGTTTTGGAGATTATTGAAATGATGGATTTGTTAGAATCTCTGGTGGTCTCATTCTGGCTGTCATCAGCCATCCATTGGACATGGCCTCACTAATATTATTTTCCTGACTAATTTCATAGAATCACCAGGTATGGAAAAGACCCCCAGGATCATTGAGTCCAACCATTCCTATCAAACACAAAACCATGTCCCTCAGCACCTCATCTGCCTGTCCCTTAAACACCTCCAGGGAAGGTGAATCAACCACCTCCCTGGGCAGCCTGTTCCAGTGGCCAGTGACCCTTTCCCTGAAAAATATTTTCCTAATGTCCAAACTGAATCTCCCCTGGTGGAGCTTGAGGCCATTCCCTCTTGTCCTGTCCCCTGTCACTTGGGAGAAGAGGCCTGCTCCCTCCTCTCCACAGCCTCCTTTCAGGTAGTTATAGAGAGCAATGAGGTCTGTCCTCAGCCTCCTCTTCTCCAGGCTGAACACCCCCAGCTCTCTCAGCCGCTCCTCATAAGGCCTGTTCTCCAGCCCCTTCACCAGCTTCATTGCTCTTCTCTGGACTTGCTCCAGAGCCACAACATCCTTCTTGTGGTGAGGGGCCCAGAACTGAACACAGGATTCGAGGAGCGGTCTCACCAGTGCCGAGTACAGAGGGAGAATAACTTCCCTGGGCCTGCTGGTCACGCCGTTTCTGATACAAGCCAAGATGCCATTGGCCTTCTTGGCCACTTGGGCCACTGCTGGCTCATGTTCAGTCACTGTCAACCAACACCCCCAGGGTCTCATTGTCAGCCTGGACTTTTGCAAAGCATTCTATACTGTCCCACATGACATTCTTGTCTCTAAATGTCTCTTGGAGACAATTATTTGGTGCATAGCCCACTTGGTTGGTATGGAATTAACTGGATGACCACACTTAAGGACTTGTGGTTAACAGCTCGGTGTCCAAGTGGAGATTGAGTGGGATTGAGGGCACCCTTAACAAGTTCTCCAGCGTTGCCGGGCTGTGTGATGTTGTTGACTTGCTGGAGGGAAGAGGTGCCATCCTGAGGACCTGGACAGGCTTGAGAGGTGGGCCTGAGTGAACTTCGTGAAGTGCAACAAGCCCAAGTTGCAAGATCCTGTACCTGGGTCAGGGCAATCTCAAGCTGAAATGCAGGAAGGGTAAGAAATGGATTGTGAGCTGCCCTGGAGAGGAGGATTTGGATGTCTTGGTGGATGAGAAGCTCAACATCCTTATCGATATGTGCTTGCAGATCATAAAGCCAGCTGTGTCTTAGGCTCCGTCAGAAGTAAGTGTGACCAGCAGGACAAGGGAGGTGATTCTTCCCCTCTACTGCCTTCTCATGAGACCCCACCTGGAGTACCACGTTCAGGTCTGAAGTCCTGGGGTCCTTAGCATGGTAAGGACACAGAATCACTAGGTTGGAAAAGACCTCCAGGATTGTGAAGTCCAACCATTCCTATCAGCCACTAAACCTGAAGTGGCCCTGAGCACCAATTCCACTCGTCTTTTAAATACCTCCAGGGGTGGTGACTCCATCACTTCCCTGGGCAAATCCGGAAGAGGCCATGAAGAAGATGGGAGGGCTGGAGCACCTCCCTTACAAGGACAGGCTGAGAGAGTTGGGGTTGTTGAGCTGGAAGAAGGGAAAGCTCCAAGGAAACCTTACAGTTACCCTCCAGTACTTAAAGGGGCTACAGGAAAGCTGCAGAGTGGTTCTTAATCAGGGGGTGCAGGGATGGGACTAGGGATGATGTTTTTAAGATGAAAGAGGGGAGATTGAGAGTAGATCTTGAGAAGAAATGTTTTCTTCTGAGGGTGGTTGCCCAGAGAATTCGTAGATGACCCATCCCTGGAGACGTTCACGACCAGGTTGGGTGGAGCTATGAGCAGCCTGATCCAGTGGAAGGTGTCCCTGCCTATGTGCTCTTATATAGTGAGTCAGGTTCCTATAGCTGCTTACATGTGAGCACAGGCAGGAGTGGGCCAGGAGTGGGCCAGTGGGTGGTGGTTATAGGAGAGCAATGAGCAGTCTTGAGCATCTCCTCTTTTTTTTTTTTCCTAGCTTTTTGATGTTTCTTTAGTGGGGTTGGCAGCACTGGAGGGCTTGTCCAAAACTCAACAGACATTGATGGGTCCTCTCCTTTCTCCTCTGAAATGTACCTTGTTCTTATCACCTTGCTTGATCCCAAGCAGTGCTCTGGCATTGTTGGATGGTTCTTTGTGATGGCGTTGTGGTTTGTAGGTGGCTTTCATGACTTGGCAGTGGGAGAGGGTTGGAAAGGGAGAGTGTGGGAGGTGGTAGAGGAGGACTGTGCAAAGCAGGCGTGTTTTCTGGGTGAGTGTGTGGTCTGAGAGTCCAGCATCAGCAACAGGTGCCTGGTGGCTTGAGGGACCATTCTGGGTCCCTGAGGTTTACCTGCTGTCCACAGCCTTCAACCAGAACAGGAGACAACAATGGAATGGGCTACAGGAGGGAAGCTTGTCCCTGCCTGGCTGCAGAGCGCCTGTCGTTGTGTGCCCGGTACGCACACGATGACAATCTCTCTTCATTTTTTTGCAAAAAGTCTTTATTTCCAACAGGCAATTAAATAAATATGTAAATATATAAGAACGCCAGGCAAATAAATAAATAAATAAATAAATGAATAAATTAATAAATAGATTGAGTTTTGTGATAAATAGTTGTTGGAGAGAGAGTCCCACAGTGTCCATGGTGAACTTCTCCTCCATCAAGGAGGTTGCAGTCTGAGCAGGTTACGTAGCAGCATGAGTAATGAATACTGTTCTTATCCCCATCATCTCACGGCTGTCCAGGAGTGTGTAGCAAAGCAATTTCCTCCTCCACCCTTTTCAGCAAAGGCGTAGCTGCAGTATGCGTCTATGGATGGTGCCAGATGCAGGCCCTGACCCTGCCACCGTCATGCCCATTTCCCCGTCGTCGCAGGCTTGTGGCTGGAAGAGGTGTGGGCAGTGCTGAGCAATCCCAGCCTGGACTGCTGCAGCCTCTGCTCTGGCGGGAGTCACCAGCGTTTGGTGGGGATGGGTGTTTGGTGGAGGGCGGGAGCAGCTTGGCTCTTCATGTGCCGGAAGAGCGTGTCCACATGTTGGAAGCAGAGGTGAGCTTCGAGGCGGACATGGTCCCAGGCGCAGGCGCTGTGGTTGTGGATGCGCAGGAAGTCGTGGATGCGCCTGAAGTATTTGTTGATGCTGAGCATGAGGTTGCG
The DNA here is from genome assembly GCA_033459285.1 of Clamator glandarius. NCBI lineage: Eukaryota > Metazoa > Chordata > Aves > Cuculiformes > Cuculidae > Clamator > Clamator glandarius. The sequence goes on from JAUNZM010001576.1 coordinate 173,621, forward strand.
GGGCCCGTGCCTGTTGAAGGGCATCCTGTGTGCTGGCAGGCATTGCTGGAGGTGCTCAATGTAGTGCTGGAGGCTGTTGAGGAGTTCGTGGTACGCGGTGTTGTCCCATTGCTCCGGGATGCGGTTGCTGCTGAAGGTGTGGAGGAGGTTGTGCAGGATGGCGAGGACAGCATGTTCAGCTTGCTGCGGGTGGTTGTTGAGTCGGAGGGCATCGGGGAAGAAGGGCGGCTGTTGGTGCTGGCAGGTGGAGTTGGGAGCCATGGTGTGGAGGAGCTGGAGGCTGTTCCATGGCAGGGTGTTACCATGGGGCCGCTGGCAGGCAAGGACAGTGTACAGAGCCGTCAGGAGAAGCAGGACCTGTGCGATGTGGGGCACAGGCATAGTGGTTTTGTGGATGTAGCCTCGGAGGTGTTGGTCCAGCGTCTGGTGAGGCTGGGTGCAAGTGGACACTGTGCTTGGGATGCTGTGGGTGACCACATTTATTCGGTGCTGTGGCTTTCCTTTCATCATCCTGACAGAATTTCCCTGTTCCTATTTTCAGTTTTGTTTTCCGTTTGCTTCCTCTTCAGGGTTCTGTTGTGTTTGTCCAAGCACGAGCAGGAGGCTGTCCCTGCCCTGTGGAAGGGGAGCTGGTTCTTTCCCAGGGCTGCTGCCAGCATGAGAGGGGAGCCCAGCTCCTGTGTTATGGTTCAGCAGATGTGAAAGCACAGCAGCAGAGGCTTTTGGGGCAGCTGTGCTGGGGATGCATTTCAGGTTTCCTTCTTGCCTGTTTTGAGAGTTGTTCGTCTTGGTTTTGTTTTTAAGTTTCTCTGTGTTCTTTATTTCAAGCTCTGGTATTATTTGTATATATGAATTGGTGCATGTTTTCCTTTATTTCTTATTGACAAAGATGTGTAGTTTATCAGGTTTTTTTTTCCTTCTCTTTTCCCTTCTCTGCAGCACCTGCAGCTTTGCTGGTGGAAGAGTTTTTCCTCTCTCTGTAAATATCTTGCAGAATAATTTTGGGGTTGTCTGTCATCCCTCCTGCCTCCTGAGTTGTCCTCGGTGTCTCCTTTTTCATAAACAAATGCATACATGTCCTGAAGGATTTTTCATACAACTATTCATGAGAAGTTTGTGACTTCTAGGTTTTTTTTTTTTAATATGCTTTGAGTTTGTTGTAGTAATTAGGCAACAGGAAACAGAATGGGAAACAGGAGCTGGTGGGAATATTTGCTTTTGGTGTGCCGGTGCACTTATATTTAGAAAGTGAAAGTGGGTGAAGTCCTACGTGTACGTCATGATTGCTTCCTGGGAATGCTTCCAGCAGCAAGAGGTACCGGTATCTCCTCGAGGTACATGGAGGATAGGAGCTGGCACGAGTATTCGCCGTTGAGATGCTGGGCTGCTTACATCTAGAAAGTGAAAGTGAGTGGAGTCTTTGTGCCAGTCGTCAGCGCTTCCTGGGAAGCTTCCAGCAGCGAGGGGTACCGGTGCCTGCCCACACATGGAGAGCTGGGGTTTCCCTTGTGGTTTGGGAAAGAGATTCTTCTAATTCAACTCTTATTGTGTGTATCGATGCTATAAATTCTCACTGTGGTTAGCTATTATTTTTGTGCATATTACACTGGGCTGTGCTGTCTTTTCTGCCAGCCTGTTGCAAGCTGCCTGTGCAGCAGAGATCTTGGATGCCTTACCTAGTGTGTGTGGTACCTAGTGAGTTGCTTGGTGGAGCTTCAACCTATTACATTACATTCGATCACTTAAAATTTTCCAGTCCTTTTCTGTGTTACTTTGAGTCTGTTCCTGATATTTCAGTTTTGACTTTATGTGCCTTCTCCCACATAGCTTCCGTAGGTTGGGAAATACTTGTCTTGTTTGAAGAACAGAATATGTCTTCCGATGTTTTCCTATGAGTGGGCATGAAGTGGAAAGATAATTGACCTGCACTCATATTTTCTTACTATTTTTTTATTTCAAATGTGTGTTAGATACACACAGACACAGACACACAGAATAACCAGGTTGGAAGAGACCCACTGGATCGTCGAGTCCAACCATTCCCACCAATCCCTAAATCATGCTCCTAAGTACATCATCCACCCTAACCTTAAACACCTCCAGGGACGGCGACTCAACCACCTCCCTGGGCAGACCGTTCCAATGCCTAACCACCCTCTCCGTGAAGAATTTTTTCCTAATCTCAAGCCTAAATCTCCCCTGGTGGAGCTTGAGGCCATTCCCTCTCGTCCTGTCCCCTGTCACTTGGGAGAAGAGGCCAGCTCCCTCGTCTCCACAACCTCCCTTCAGGTAGTTGTAGAGAGTAATAAGGTCTCCCCTCAGCCTCCTCTTCTCCAGGCTAAACACCCCAAGCTCTCCCAGTCACTCCTCATAAGGCCTGTTCTCCAGCCCCTTCACCAGCTTCGTTGCTCTTCTCTGGACTCGCTCCAGAGCCTCAACATCCTTCTTGTGGTGAGGGGCCCAGAACTGAACACAGGACTCGAGGTGCGGTCTCACCAGTGCCAATTACGGAGGGAGAATAACCTCCCTGGACCTGCTGGTCACGCTGTTTCTGATACAAGCCAAGATGCCATTGGCCTTCTTGGCCACCTGGGCCACTGCTGGCTCATGTTCAGTCACTGTCAACCAACACCCCCAGGTCCTTCTCCTCCTGGCAGCTTTCCAGCCAGACTTCTCCTAGTCTGTAGCTGTACATGGTTGTTGTGTCCTAAATTCAGGACCCGGCATTTGGCCTTGTTAAATCTCATCCATTGGTCTCAGCCCAGCAGTCCAGCCTGTTCAGATCCCTTTGCAGAGCCTCCTGACCCTCCAGCAGATCCACACTTCCACACAGCTTGGTGTCATCTGCAAACTTGTGAAGGATGCACTTGATGCCTTCATCCAGGTCGTTGATAAAGACATTAAACAGGGCTGGACCCAGCACTGAGCCCTGGGGAACCCCACTTGTCACTGGCCTCCAGCTGGATCTAACTCCATTTCCCACCACCCTCTGGGCCCGGTCATTCAACCAGTTTTTCACCCAGGAGAGTGTGCGCCCGTCCAGGCCAGAGGCCGACAGTTTCCGAAGCAGAATGCTATGAGAAACTGTATCAAAGGCTTTACTGAAGTCCAGGAAGATACATCCACAGCCTTTCCCTCATCCAAGAGTTTAGTTACTCGGTCATAAAAGGTGATCAGATTACTCTGGCAAGACCTGCCTTTCATGAACCCGTGTTGACTGGGCCTGATCACCCGGTTCTCTTGCAAGTGCTTCTTGATAGCACTCAAGATCACCCGCTCCATGACTTTCCCCGGTACCAAGGTCAGACTGACAGGCCTGTAGTTTCCTGGATCCTCCCTGCACCCCTTCTTATAGATGGGAATAAGAAAGGGATATGCGGTGCTGGTGTGGTTTTGTCCCACCTGAGAGGCAGTGAGGATAAATGCAATCCTTAAGCACTGGTCTCACACAGATTTGGTTGTGTTTTGTCCAGTTTACGTAGGAGAAAATAATAGTGTGTCAGTTATAGTTCATATCCACGGAATCCTTTTCAGATGTCTTCTGTAAATCTGCTTGTTGTGATGTTTTCCTCAGAGGGACATAGGAACTTTGCTTTTGAAAATCCTGCTAAGACTTTTAAAGTGAATTTGGTTGAGTTTAAGTGATTTATGCCAGAGTTGGTAATGTGGAATTATCTGGGAAGTAAAGGATGAAATATAGCACCATTTCAAGTTACAGAAAGTACCTGCAATACTAAATCTTTACTGGACTATTTCATGTTTGGTGATGGACGATTTGTTGTAGGAAACAGTGATGCACAGAAATGCAGCAAGGTGGAGGGTGCTGTCAACTCACAGAAAGCACTTGAGGTGCTCTGGAATTTGCAGAGACTGGTATCAAGAAAGAGGATGATTTTCCAGTGTTGGAGAATGTTTGGAAATGGCTGTTAGCAGCTAAACCATTAACTGTTGACGGATTGGAGGTGGTGAGGAGTAAACCATGAGACTTAGGAGGCAAAACACTTAGTAGAGTGAGAGCTTCACATGTGGAGCTCACCCAGAGAGGGAAGGCCAAACTTTTTCTCTCCCAAACTAAAGGCAAAATACAACTTGTTTTTTCTGGCATGTCCTGTCACCTTGGAGTGTGAGCTTTCAAGGATAAGGACTGTCTTACCTTCTAATAGAGGACCTAGAGGAATGATATAAGGCAGTTCATCAGTAAAAAATTTATGAGCACTTGCCACCTCTATGTTTTTATTTCTGAATTATATACATAAACTGCTGTACTAATATGTATGTTACAAAACCTACACAACAAATCAAAATTAAAAAAGGTGAGAGAGAGGTTAAACAAAGACTTTTTAGATTGTAAAAATTTTATTAGTTAATGGGACCATAACCACTTTATTTGCACACTCTGATTGATTGTCTTACACACTCGATTTTGGAGACCTGATCTGAGGTCTCCTTTAACACACTTAAATACATTTTCACAGAATCATTAGGTTGGAAAAGACCCACTGGATCATCAAGTCCAACCATTCCTATCAATCACCAAACCATGTCCCTCAGCATCCCACCCACCCATCTTTTAAATATCTCCAGGAATGGTGACTCCATCACTTCCCTGGGCAGCCTGTTCCAGTGCCCAGTGACCCTTTCCCCGAAAATTATTTTTTTTAATGTCTAACCTAAACCTCCCCTGGCGGAGCTTGAGGCCATTCCCTCTTGTCCTGTCCCCTGTCACTTGGGAGAAGAGGCCACAACCTCCTTTCAGGTAGTTGTAGAGATCAATGAGGTCTCCCCTCAGCCTCCTCTTCTCCAGGCTAAACACCCCCAGTTCTCTCAGCCGCTCCTCATAAGGCCTGTTCTCCAGCCCCTTCACCAGCTTCGTTGCTCTTCTCTGGACTCGCTCCAGAGCCACAACATCCTTCTTGTGGTGAGGGGCCCAGAACTGAACACAGGATTCGAGGTGCGGTCTCACCAGTGCTGAGTCCAGAGAGAGAAGAACCTCCCTGGACCTGCTGGTCACGCCGTTTCTGATACAAGTACTTGGCCACCTGGGCCACTGCTGGCTCATGTTCAGTCGCTGTCAACCAACACCCCCAGGTCCCTCTCCTCCTGGCAGCTTTCTAGCCAGACTTCTCTTAGTCTGTAGCTGCACAGGGTTGTTGTGTCCCAAGTGCAGTACCCGGCATTTGTCCGTGTTAAACCTCATGCCTTTGGTTTCAGCCCAGTGGTCCAGCCTGTTCAGATCCCTTTGGAGCCTCCCCACCCTCCAGCAGATCCACACTTCCACCCTGCTTAGTGTCATCTGCAAACTTGCTAAGGGAGCACTCGATGCTTTCATCCAGGTCAGTGATAAAGACATTGAACAGGGCTGGACCCAGCACTGAGCCCTGGGGACACCACTTGTAACTGGCCTCCAGCTGGATTTAACTCCATTTCCCATCACTCTCTGGGCCCGGCCATCCAACCAGTTTTCCACCCTGGAGAGTGTTTACCTGTCCAGGCCAGAGGCTGACAGTTTCCGAAGCAGAATGCTGTGAGAAACTGTGTCAAAAGCTTTACTGAAGTCCAGGAAGATGCATCCACAGCCTTTCCCTCGTCCAGTAGGCGAGTCACTTTGTCGTAGAAGGTGATGTGGTTAGTTTTTCAGGACGTGCCTTTCATGAACCCGTGTTGCCTGGGCCTGATTCTGGTCTTTTCCAGTCATCAAGTATTAATATTGTTCTCCCTTTTTTCCCCCACTTTAATGTTTGTGCTGTTTTCCTAGCTGATGTTTTCATCTTTAGAAAACAGGGCATGGTAGATATTTAAAGTCTTTTAGGTCACGTCCACATTGCAGTTATGGTCCTGACCTGTCCCCAGGTCTTTGGTTTCTGATAACCTGTTTCTATGCCAGGTACAGTCTCACTGAAAGATGACCACTCAGTGCTGAGAGTTGTGAAGGGAAGGCGTTTATTCATTGCCTTTAACTTTTTGTTAAGAGATTAAGTATTTGTATAAAATATTAAAATTGCCTATAAAATAGCTTTATTTTGAGGTTGAGTGTCACTTCACTTCAGCTCTGCTCTAAGTGATAAGGTCAGTTTCTTTTAAACCCGGACTCCTTTAGTTCTTCCTTTTAAAATTTTCTTATGTGGATAATATGGGGGTTTTAAGAGCTGTGCAGCTCTGTTATCATTTCAGCTATTATAAACGATGTTGTCTGTTTCCAAGGATTACTACGGAATTACATTCCCTGCTCCTGCAACCTTGACGGGCAGAGAAGGGAGCCTTGCTAACAACCCCTACTCAGGTGAGTGCTATTTAGAGGCGAGGATAATGAAAATGTGCTGGTTTCTAAGTGCAGGTCATCCTGGTGTTGCTGGACAAGCAATTGTTTTTCCCTTCTGTAAGCAGTTAAACCCATCGGTCCAAACGAGTCAAACGAAAGCAAGCACTGACATTGATGCTTTTTCATGGTAATTTCAGTAATTCATAGATGACGACTTCTGGGTCAGAGTTGGGTAACCTTTGAGTGCAGAATTACTACAAATGTAAAAGGCAGTTGTTATTGTTATTTTAGCACCAGTGGGAGCTGGATATAGTAGGCTTTCCCTCCCCCTCCCCAAATATAATGGACTTCGTTCCCCAAAGCATGTGGCCTGGGAGGCCCTTCCTCATTCCTGCCTTTCATCTGCAGTTTCATCTTGCAAATGTGACATAATGCCATCCAGGATTTTCAGCCTGTGGTTTTCTTCCACTGCCGTCTGATTAAGCTTAAAACTGTAGCCATAGGTGTTATAATTCCTATATAGTATAAAGTGGTGTTGTACTTCTTGGTAACCAACATGAAGTAATAGTGTTTGGGAACGAGATAGGTGTGATTGATATGTACCATCTCCCGAAAGAACACGTGAACATGCTGCTCTGAAGGCTTCCAGAGAATCCAAGTGTTCAGGAGTTTTCTCCTTCAAAATCACTTCTCTCGGGAGGCTGCTTTTGGGTTAATAACTGAATTTCCCTTCCTACTTCTTCAATAAGGTGGCCCGCGATGCAAGCCTTGCTTTCCTGGCCTTCAGCTACTGTCTCCCGAACTTTGGTGGTGTGAGGAACTGGACATCTAACCATTCAAGTTTGACAAATAAACAAACATTGACAGAAACAGGCCCATCGCTGCCTGTAAATCCTAACTTGCTTTTAGTGCATGGAGCTTAGCTAATCAGTTTAACCTCCAGGAGAGTCACACTTTAACACAACAATGACCATTTGCTCTTTGGCTATTTACCATACTTCTGCTTTTAGCATGTGTTATTGTAATGATTTATTATTAATGAATCTGCTCGAACTCTGTGAGATAGGTAAGTATTGGCATCTGCATTTTGTCAATGGATTGGCCGTGGCACAGGGTTCTGTGCCGTGAATAGCCAGTGTCCCTGTGACTGTCAGGAAGAGATCAGGAGAGCTCTTCCCGTGAATAACTGCAGGCTTTCTAGTGTAGGATGTACTATCTTGTGTTGTTGTCTACTTGTATTCAGAGGATTTGAATCCTTTGAGTTCTCCACGTTTGGAGTAGTTTTGATGTCTTTTCTGATAGGTTCGTTCTTTTGCAGGTGACGTTACAAAATTTGGCCGTGGAGATTCCACCTCCCCTGCTCCTGCGACCACGCTGGCCCAGCCACAGCAGAACCAGACGCAGACTCACCACACGACTCAGCAGCCCTTCCTCAACCCGACCCTGCCCCCGGGGTACAGCTACACTGGGTTACCTTATTACGCTGGTGTGCCTGGCGTACCCAGTGCATTCCAGTATGGGCCAACCATGTTTGTAAGTGTGACAGCCTAAACCGTAACCCTCCCTTCGGGTCTCTCTGGTTTTGCTTTCTCCAGTCCAAACCTCCTATATCTTGAAATCACGAGGTGATTTGAGTTGGAAGGGATATTAAAGGTCATCCAATTCCGAGCCTGTACCATGGGAAGGGACACCTTCTACTGGATCGGGTTGCTCAAAGCCTCGTCCAACATGGCTTTGAACACCTGGGATGGGACATCGACAGCTTCTCTGAGCAACCCCTGCCAGTGCTTCACCAGCCTTGCCTTAAAACATTGCTTCCTTATGTCCAATCTAAACCCACCCTCTTTCAGTTTAAAACCGTTGCCTTTGTCCTGTCGCTACAAGGCTTGGTAGAAAATGCGTCCCAGTCTTTCTTAGCAGTCCTGTTTAAGTACTGTAAGGCTGGAGCGAGTTCTCCCTGGAGCCTTTTCCTCTCCAGGCTTAACAACTCCTGCTCTCTCAGCGTTTCTTCACAGGAGAGATGTTTCATCCCTCTGATCATTTATCCTGCAGAGGATCTCCAAAAACATGCAACCATGGGAAAATAGCTGCTGTCCCTTCACCAAGAAAAAGTGAAATTTAAAGGCTTGTGGAGTCCTGCACGGATTGCTGTAAATAGCCAACAGCTGCAGCTTGTGCATTCAGTGTTCCTGAAAGCCCTTACCAACTCTGGAGAATAAAGGGAAGACCCAAAGCTGAGTCAGCAAGCTGGGAGTGCCTAGGAAATCGTTTTCAGGATGGAGGAGAACCCTGTTCAGTCAGAGAACCAGTGGCTGGTAGTCTCAGGAGGAATAAAGTTATTTGGGAAGAAGTCATACTGCAGGCACAAGGGTAGATGAGTATTTTAGAGCCCTGTAGGACTGTGTCTTATGAAGTAGCCTCAGGCAGGAGTTGTTTCATTTGATTCTGGAGGAGGAGCACCGTGGTTGCTCCTTCTTGGGTTTGTGAGTGTGGATTTGCTGTTTACAGTCAGTGTCTGAAAGAAATACACAGCCTGTTTTGAAACAGGGTTGCACTGCAACTCAAAGGGTGGCTCTAGCAGAAAACCTGGGGCTTGCACAAAGCCACTGCAGCAAGTTACTGCTGGAAGCACTAGTGCTGTGTCCCATGCCATTCCAGTGCCCCCAACTCCAATTAAATTTCTGACATGAGGTGTAGGTACCTTCCCCACTAGATGGCAGAGGGAGCTTGTGTTTTCCATGTTGTTCCCCAGTTAACAGTGCCATTTGTTTCCTTCCTTTGTCCAGGTACCTCCAGCATCTGCTAAACAGCACGGAGTCAACTTGAACACCACCTCGACTCCTTTCCAGCAAGCGAGTGGCTACGGGCAACACGGCTACGGTGCAGGTATACTCACCAGCGCGCTTTCCGTGTCAGCGTCTGCAGAGCTGCTTGCACACTCTTAACACTTTGTCTTGTACACACCGGCAGGCTATGATGACTTAACGCAGGGAACGGCAGCTGGAGATTACAGCAAAGGAGGCTACAGTGGGTCATCTCAAGCACAAAACAAATCTGCTGGCAGTGGACCTGGGAAAGGTAAAACATAAGACTTGAGGTTGTTTTTGAGTTGGGTTTAGTAGGGCAAGCTCCCAGTATTGCCAGTGCTGTGCAGTCAACACAGCAGCCAGCTCTAAACGGTATCTTAGTCCAAGCTGTTTCTCCATCTCCCATGTACAAAATGCTTTTTTATAATGGTCGAAGTGTTCCTTCTAAACCTCATAGCTGAACTTCACATGAAGGTTTGTGTGGCTGATGTGCAGTTTTGTCCACAGTTATATGTGGGAGAAACAGTGAGCTGTTCCCTCTGCTGAAGAATAGTGGTCCTGCAGCATTGAATGCAATGTTGGATGATGCTGCTGAAGTGGTCCTCTGCCAAATGATAACTAGATTTTGAGTTTATTGATAATCACCTGAGACAGCCGTGTGTTAGGAGTGAGCAGGGCAGTTCACACATCTCACGACTGTTGTTTCAGCTGCTCTCAATACACCCTGTAGCTCACTGCATTGTTTCATGGCTGGAAATCTTTCTGTTGTGACTGTAAAGGCTGAAGAATTTATACAGCTTACATGAAAGCTTTATTCTGTTCACGCTGGGTAGATTTTAGACGTGTATACTGAACTGCTTGTCACTAACTAGCGCATCCTTGGGCTTGAGCAAACACCAAGCATTTGCTCTGTGTTCGAAACACCAACTGGGCTGTCTTCAGCCAAGAGCTGATTACATTCTCCTCTGTGGAGGAGCAATATCCAAGGAGGGGAACAACCTTAGAGCAGCGCACACCCTCCGAGTCCAGTCCTCTGATTCAACTGCTAAATGACCCACTGGTTCTATCCTGATTAGATGATTAGAGCCCATCTTATAAAAACTGTGAATAAGTAGCTGGTTTGAGTGTCACCTCATTGTTCCGAAGGCTGTCGTGGCACCATCTGGTCTAGATGGAAGCCAGCCTGAATCAGTGTTATTAGTTCTCTCAGGGCAGGGGAGCATCACAAACCTCACCTTTCTGCAGGACCTGAAAGGACAAGGGCTAAAATGTGTAGCAGATGTGAGTATCATACTCTGCTCACTACTGGAAAGCTCTTGAATGCTGCAGTGGAGCCCTTTCTTCTGTTCCTGTGTGGGGTGCTGTGGGTCCAAGAGCACAGAGAACCCTGCTAGGCTGGCTGGTGGCAGCAGCAGGACTTGTGGATGAAGGGGCATCCACTGAGGCTGCTGGAGGTGCCCAGAGCAGAGCACAGGGCTCATGCTGGGTAGTGATTGACTTTCTCATTGTTAGTGGCTTTTTTGTTTTCCAGGTGTTTCTGTGACCTCAACTAACACAGGTGTGCCTGATATCAGTGGCTCAGTCTATAACAAGACTCAGGTGAGCAATGCTGGACCCTCCTCCCTCACGACCTGAGGGTTCCTGTTCTGGTCTCAGGGTCAGCAGCCCATGGCATTTCTTATGCTGGCTCTGTTTGCTGTTGGAGCAGAGTCTCACCCTCTGTCCCACCGCTCTGCCGTGTCAGCTCCTGACGGCAGCTGCGGGTGCAGACACTCCACGCTGCCACACGCTGCCTGCTGTGTCCTGGTTGCAAAGGAAATGTGATGATGCTTGTGTTTTTATTCAAAATAGCCCCCGAAGCAGGCAAGTTGAGGGGCTGTTTGCTTTTTACCTGAGATGCCAGTCAGTAATGCCCACCCCTAACACCGAGGGTCCCTGTCCCACACTCTCCTGTGGCTATTGCCCAGCGTTCAGATCCCCAGAGAGAGAGCAGAAAGCACTTTGACAAGCTGTGGTGTGCAGTGGGTTCCTTTTTCTCCTCCTTGCCCCCACAGCCCAAGGAATCTGTGTCTGGCTATGATCCGTGCGTGCAGGAAGGAAGGCAGTTCCAACTGCACACTTTAGTGTTTGGAGTCAAGCTTTGTCCAGGAGAGGAAGATCTTATTGTGAGTTCTTTTTGCAGTTTTGTTGGGCTTCCCTGGGTCAAGCAATTCTGGACTGAACCACATGGTGTGCAAAGGTCTGATTTCAGGCAGCTGCTGCCATGTTGTATCCAACTGAGTAAAAAGAGGTCAGGGGAAAAGGAGCACAGTAGCCATGGAAATAAAAATAAAATATCAAAGGTGTTAGTGCAGAAACGTGGGTGAGAACAGGAGCTGAAACTCATCTGCTGAAGTGCTCCCAGGTGTTGGATATGACTTGGGGTCAGTGGAAGGTGCAAGTGGTGCGTGTCCAGGCCACTCTTGTTCTGGTCTGGTCACCACATGGCCACTCACACCATTCTGATGCTGTCCCCCTCATCTCCTGTGCAGACATTTGACAAGCAGGGATTCCATGCTGGCACGCCGCCTCCTTTCAACCTGCCCTCTGCTCTTGGATCGACTGGGCCCTTGAATCCTGGTGCTGCCCCGGGTTATGCTCCAGCCCCGTTCCTCCATATCCTGCCTGCACATCAGCAGCCTCATTCCCAGATGCTGCATCACCATCTGCAGCAAGATGGGCAGGTGAGTCCCCTCACGCCCCTGCAGTGCAGCAGAGGGCAGAGTGCTCCCACCTGCATCCCAGCAGGTTCTTGGGGGTTTTTGCGTCCTTCTGGTTCTCTCCTTGCTCATTGGGAAAGGGCTGTGACAGGGATTGCCGACTGACAGACTTGATGCCATTGACCAGCTTGGGGAGGGAACCTCATGGAATTCAGCAAGGGATGATACCAAGCTGGGTGGAAGTGTGGATCTGCTGGAGGGTCGGGAGGCTCCAAAGGGATGTGAACAGGCTGGACCACTGGGCTGAAACCAAAGGCATGAGGTTTAACACGGACAAATGCCGGGTCCTGTACTTGGGGCACAACAACCCTGTGCAGCTACAGACTAGGAGAAGCCTGGCTGGAAAGCTGCCTAGAGGAGAAGGACCTGGGGGTGTTGGTTGACAGTGACTGAACATGAGCCAGCAGTGGCCCAGGTGGCCAAGAAGGCCAATGGCATCTTGGCTTGTATCAGAAACGGTGTGACCAGCAGGTCCAGGGAGGTTATTCTCCCTCCGTAATTGGCACTGGTGAGACCGCTCCTCGAGTCCTGTGTTCAGTTCTGGGCTCCTCACCACAAGAAGGATGTTGTGGCTCTGGAGCGAGTCCAGAGAAGAGCAACGAAGCTGGTGAAGGGGCTGGAGAACAGGCCTTATGAGGAGCGGCTGAGAGAACTGGGGGTGTTTAGCCTGGAGAAGAGGAGGCTGAGGGGAGACCTCATTGCTCTCTACAACTACCTGAAAAGAGGTTGTAGAGAGGATGGAGCTGGCCTCTTCCCCTGAGTGACAGGGGACAGGACAAGAGGGAATGGCCTCAAGCTCCACCAGGGGAGGTTCAGGCTGGACATGAGTTAAAAAATTTTTCAGGGAAAGGTTCACTGGGCACTGGAACGGTCTGCCCAGGGAGGTGGTTGATTCACCTTCCCTGGAGGTGTTTGAGAGAGGAGTGGACGAGGTGCTGAGGGACGTGGTTTAGTGACTGATAGGAATGGTTGGCCTCAAGATCCTGTGGGTCTTTTCCAACCTGATGGTTCTATGATCATTTCTCTTGTGAGGAAGAGCCGTACTTGGGGGTGGCAGCTCTTCTCGTGGTATTCAGATGGGCTCATTCTGTTGGAAGTGCTGATGCCCATGTGTCCTTCCTTTCCTCTTTCCAGGGTGGATCTGGCCAACGCAACCAGCCCAGCACCATGCAGCAAAAGTCTCAGGCTACCAAAACCGCCTATGGCACTTCTCCATACTGGACAAACTAAATCGAAACTCGGGAGGAGGAAGAGATTGAAAGGAGAGGAAGAAAGAAATAAGACAAAACAAAAGACAAGAAGAAACAAAGTCAAAGCCCATTCCTAGAATTATTAAGAGAAGAAGTAACTGCTCAGCCAAACATCTTTGCGGGGAGAACTGCAGCCAGCCATCCACTGTGTGACTCACCCGCTCCCTTTTTGAGTTGCTGTTGTATGTAATATATTTATGTATGTATTTGTAAATGTTATAGAACCTAAATGTGGTTTTCTGCATCTTGCAACTTTTTTATTTTCTTTGTAGGTAAAGTAATTATTCATTTCCCATCTGCACCAGGGCATCCTTCCTTGGTTTTGTTTTTCTTAAGCTCTTCAGCCTTTATTAACTCTGTCAAAGGCAAACTGCCCCTTTTTCTTTTTTTTTCCTTTCTATTGGCGCTGGAGCCCATTTATTTAATGCAGTTCTAAATTTGGGCAAAGAAGGAGGCTTTTCCTGTCTCGTACCATCCCATCCTGTTCCCCCCAAAAAAAGAAGAGTCAAGATGTGTGATTTTGTTTTATTTTTCCTCCCAGCCCCCGATGTAGCCGTTACTTTGAAGAGGAAAAAGAAAGAAAGAAAGGTTTTGTGAATCTTCCCCTCTCTTTCATCTCGCCCTTCCCTCTGGCTGTGGAAGGTAAACTCTCATTGGCATTTTGGTCACTGCGACCCTGAGCTGTGGCCTGAGCTGCAGCAGCCTCACCTTTTTATTTTCCAATTTTTGAATAACTTAAAAAAAAAAAAAAAAAGACAACAGGGTTTCTTTTTTTGTTTGTGTTTCTATTTTTCTTCTAGTTTGTTCCTTTAGCAAGAGACTTCAGGTGGCTCAGTGTGTCCTGGAACATCATTTGCATCATTAGAGGCAAAAATGATGTAGTGGTTCTTAGAAGTATAAGCTGTGTCTTGTACCTCTTTTTGCCCTGTGCCACCTTGCCCAGGAAAGACAGAGCAACTGAATGGGAACCTCACCTGTCCTCCCCACTTTTTTTTTTTTTTGAAAAACAAAGACCATGGAGGCCACTTCTGGTCCTTCTTGTCCTGCACCAGTGCAGTGAATGTTTTAGTTTTCATTTCTTTTAGTCCTTCCTCCACCCAATAAAGACCTGAGCATACCAATGGTATTTGTCTGTGTTCTCATAGGCTCTGTGAACAGTTTTCCTTTTGAAGTCTGTCCCTTCCCACCTGCTCCAGCAGCAAAGGCTGAGCTGGGAGGGTGAGAAGGTGAGGGGAGCTCTGTGCTGAGAGCTCACAGGTGCCTGCAACAGGGATGGGAGCACCCTGACTCCTGCCATAGCATCATCTCGTTGCCTTGGGTGTCCTTTGGCTTTTTCTGAGTCCCTGTGGGGCAGGGACTCAGACTTCTGCTTTGCCCATGTAGTCCATGGCCTCCACCAGAAGTGTGGTCAGGGGTGAGGGGTTGGAGTGGCTCCTGCCCCAGCCTCATCCAGAGAATCCTGGCTCCATATGGCAGAGGAGGTAGGTAAATGTGAGGTTGTAGGTGTCCACACAGGATGGGGGGGGGTGCTTTTTTCCACTTCCTGGTTCTGTTTCAAGAACACAAAAAGAAAAGAAAAAAGAAACCAACAAAAAAAACCAGAAAAAAACCAATAAAAACAAATATAAAAATAACCCAAAACCCCAAACCTGTTTCTACTATGAATTACAGGATTGCTTGGTTGGAAAAGGCCAAGATCATTGATTCCAGCCGTACCTGCCTGCTACTCAGCCATATCCCTGAGCATCTCATCTAACCATCTTTTAAATCCCTCCAGGGATGGTGATTACACCACCCCCCTGGGCAGCTGTTCCAGTGCCTGAGAACTTTTTCAAGGAAGAAATTATTCCTGATGTCCAATCTGAACCTCCTGTGGCAGAGCTTGAGGCTATTTCCTCTCACCCTATCGCCTGACACTTGGGAGAAGAGACCGGCAACCCCCTCACTACAACTGCCTTTCAGGGAGTTTCAGACAGTGATAAGGTCTCCCCTTGGCCTCCTTTTCTCCAGTCTGAACAACGTAACAGTCTCATAACGCTCCTTCTCCAGCCCCTTCACCAGTTCCATTGTCCTCTGGCCGTGCTCCAGCCCCTCACTCTCTTTCTTGTAATGAGGGGCCCAAAACTCAATACAGGATTTTAAAAGCAGCCTCACCAAGGCCGAGCACAGGGGCACAATCACAACAGCAGCCAGTGTTTGTTTCTGGAGTCAAGCTTCCACAAGCTCTTGGCTCCTGGGGGTACCCAGTTTGCCTGGAAGAAGTTGGTGATCCACCCTGCCCTCCCCTGCCTCTCAGCAGCACATCAGGTTCGCAGCAGCTCCAGTTTCAGTGCTAGCCAGACTTTGGCTGCCACTGCGCTGCCCTGGGCTTTGGGGAAAAATGTTTCTGCAGGCTGGGGATTAACTCCCAGCCTTTCACAAGGGCTGCACCGGCCACTGAGCCACAGCGCTCAGCAAAGGCTCCTCATACCCGCAGTCAGAGCTGCCACCTCCTGGGAGCTGGTTTTTGAAAAACAAATTTTCCCCAAAGTCACTTTGTTGTCTACAGAGCGATTTCACTGCCCCCCAAGGTGGAGGTTAGTCCTTGTGTACCAGGGTCCAGCAGCAGCTGAAAGTGGGAAAAGGCAACCTCTGAGCATTGGTGCCAGCAGCCTCTGAGCCTTGATTTATTCATAGAGTCATAGAATGTTTTGGGTTGGAAGGGACTGTAAAGCCCATCCAGTTCCACCCTCTGCCATGGGCAGGGACACCTCCCACCAGACCAGGCTGCTCATGAGCCCATCCAGCCTGGCCTGGAACACCTCCTGGGATGGGGCATCCACAGCTTCCCTGGCAACCTGTGCCAAAACTCCCCTTTCTGTTTTAAAGCCATTCCCCCTTGTCCAGTCACTCCAGGACTTTGTAAACCATCCATCTCCAGCTTTCCTGTAGCCCCTTCATGTACTGGAAGGTCACTGTAAGATCTTCTTGGAGCCTTTTCTAGGCTGAACAACCCCAACTCTCTCAGCCTGTCCTTGTATGGGAGGTGCTCCAGCTTTCTGAGCATCTTTGTAGCCCTTCTTGGCACCTGTTCCAACAGCTCCATCTCCTCCTGCTGAGGATTCCAGAACTGGACACAATACTCCAGATGAAGGGCAGAATCACCTCCCTCACCCTGCTGGCCGAGCTGCTTTTTATGCAGCCCAGGACACGTTTGACCTTCTGGGCTGTGAGCGCACATTGCTGGCTCATGTTGAGCTTCTCATCAACCAGCACCTCCAAGTCCTTCTCTGCAGGGCAGCTCTCAATCACATCATGCCCCATCCTATAGTGAAATCAGGGATCGCCTCAATCCAGCTGTATGGCCTTGCATCCAGGTCCCTCTGGTTGACATCCTGTCCTTCTGGTGTGACGGCAGCAGAAGAAGCAGCTGGAAAGGAGGCTTCAGCTGTTGCTTCTCTGCTGTTCCCAGCTGCACAGCTTCCACCCTCAGCTGTGGGCGCAGGGCAGCTCTTCCACGCACAAGGGTGAGGAGCTGTGCTGCCCTCCAGCACGTTTCCAGCGCTCTGAGGTCCTGCACACAGTCAGCACGATGCAGTCTCCTCTCCAGGCAAGACTAAACAGGGTGATACCCCAGTTCCTTGTGCTGCCAGTGCCACCAGGGCTCTCCTGCTGCAATTTCCTCCCTAATCCCCTGTTCCACAGGCTGATGGTTGAGCCATGGTTGCTCAGCTGTGCTGGGACATCAAGGAAACAGGGAGAGGGGAACCTAACTCACACGTATCAGGTGGGTTCACCCAGTGCAGGGCAGGTGGGAGCATTTGTCCTGCCTTTGGCTCCCCTCCTTCTGCTGACGCAGCTGCTCGCGGCTCAAGGCAGCCCTGAGTGGCCTGACCCAAGTCAGAGGGCCCAGGCAGCACCATCTCTCTCCCTCCCTCACCCTGGTCCGGAGGCTCCTCTGGAAATGCAGCTCCGAAAAGCTGCCCATTCCTCCAGGATGGCTGTGAAGTGCGAGCACTCGAGCCACCACCACGTTTGACCCAGCAGCTGCTGTGCAGCAACCACAATCCCTGTGCATTTGTTGCACTCATTTTAGCTTGTCCCCCACAGCGAGTTGCTGCAGAACCCCCAAGCTTCTCCCTGCAGGCCCAGCATCCCTGCTCCAGGCATACGAGTCCATGAACCACATTCCCACTGGCGTCCTCTTCCTGACTTGGGAAGACTAAATATAGCCATAAAGCCCATGGCCTCGTAGCAGAGTAGCTAAGTCTGTTTGTTCTTGGGTTCTGGCAGGCAGCAGCTTTATTTTCCCATAACCTTACAGATAGTTAGGTGTAGGCACTGATACTGAACCTGTGAATCGCTCTGAGGCAAAGCACCCTACACGACTAGAACCAGCTTGATTAACCAGAGAAGTAACAGCACAAGCGTATTTTTATTTCACATTTTTATTAGTAGACAGATGTGCAGAAAAGACAAAATATAACTACTGAAGGGGAAGACAACACAAAAAATCCATCAGTTAATTCTTTCTGGTAAATCATAGTGAAGAAAAAAAAGGAAAACAACTGGAATTTCAGCTAAGAAAACTATTAAGAAATCTAGTGTACCCTGCTGGTTTCAGAATGGTTGAAAACTGCATTTGAAGGGGCATGTGGCTGCAAATGTAAACGCTAATATTGGCTGAGACAGGAGAAGAGGGCTAAGAAAAAATTGGAATACACAGAGCAGGTAAACAGTTTTCTGCAATCTCTTAAATAGTTTCAAAAAAAATCCCCTCATTATTTCAGTTTGTATCGCAAAAAACAAACAAAAAAAAAAAAAGAAACCAGCAAGTCAACAAGCAATGACACTGCATGGGACAGGGGGGGAAGAGAAATTGGTTTGGTTAACGTAGGAGCTCTCAAAATAGGTTGCTTTTTTTGTCTTTAAAAAAAGGGTATCAGAAGAGTCATGATAATGCATCTTACAACACCAAGCTTGAAAATACAGGTCACTGGAGAGTATACAGTGAAGACGGTCAAAAGTACAAGGGAAATCCTGAAAGATGCAGTATCCTCGTTTCAAATCAAGAGCCAGCACTGCCCTACTCTGCCCCTTCACTCCCCAGCAGCCCCTCAAGAGCTGGGGGTCGCTGTCCCGTGCAGCCCCCAGGCCGGTTCTGTGGCCAGCAGGGTCCGGGATCCATGTGCCGGCCCCAGCGCTGCTGTTGCTTGCGGGCATGAAAGATTTCAGTGGTGTGTATGTGGAGACAAGCGGCCGATGCCTTGGCACACCCGTGACATTAGCAGCAAGCAGGGAGCAAACGGCCAGTATTCTCATGTTTGCTAGATGGTTGAGACCTTGGAATCTTTGTTAAGACCCATGAGTTAGTAAGAAAAGAATGTGCTAGATGGAAAACATGAAGATAAGGGGCACATCTGTGCAAAACAGGGGGTTGCACTCTCACTGTAACTGCAGGATTCTCACAGGTGGAAATTCACAATGGTAGCTGCTGACCGGGTACAGAAACACTATATCAGGTTTGCACCCTCTGAATAAAGGTGATCTCACTTGTTGCCTCATCGACGGGGTCCGTGCCTTAATCACCACAGTTGCTGGGCTGGAGTGAAACTGGGAGTGCCCCACACTGTCACTTTGATGTAAGGGGAGTCTTAGCTGGCCCCGAAGTGCAGCAAGGGGACAGCTGCCTCCCCTGGTAACGTAAAAGCAGGAGTGGGGCTGTGGGACAAGATATCCCGGCTTGGGCTGCCTTCTCTCCGCAGCAGGACACCACCGGCACACCCTGTGGCAGAGGAGCAGGGGCCGTCCCTGCTGCAGCAAATCCCAGCCAAGCAACAGTTTGAAAACACCTCTGCCTTGCTCACTTCAAACAGAGTCCCATCAGCCTCTCTCCCTGGGGGCAGCACACCTTGCTCACTCTCATCTCACCCCTTGCACCAGGACGCGGCCACCGAGCTGCTCCCAGAACAAGGGTTATTCCCACCGAAGCAGCCCTCGAGGGACCGCAGCTCTTGCTGTACCATTGGAAACCCTGAGATACACAAACGACAGCCAAACACGAAGCTTCTGTTGGGTAACTGACTCTGTACCTGGGGGAATCAGGGGTTCTTGCCTAAGCAGGGCCAGCACCTCGGATCCCCTGCCAGAGGTGCCAAGCTCAGTGCAGGATGGCAGGGCTGCTGCTGATCAAGGGATCATGTGAAAGGCGAGTTGAGGCCACAGCACCACAGCCAAACAAGAGGAGCCCACTGTAGGGGGCAAGGGGGCTGAGGAAGGGGGTTCTGCAAGGACCAGCATGCAGGATGCTCCCTGCCCACAAGGGAGGGGCATAAGCTCTGCCAAGAACACCCAAAACATGCAGGAGGCTGAGCTCAGGGCGCTGGCTAAAGCACACTACGACCCTCAACTTGAGTTAGAGCCCAGCACGCACACATCCCTCTGCCCCAGCCACTGCAGGCACAGCCCCAGCCTGGCCCTCCAGACTGGCAGCAAGGGGAGCTCTGACTTTCACTGACCCCACAGAGCTGCATTCACCAATATGTGACCTACACAAGCAACAGAAAGCAGGCTTATGCCAGCACTGGGCTTAACTGCAGGAAGCAAGGGCTGCTAGCAAGCTCAGGGCAGAAGGCTGTTGGTTGCTTCCTCTCCCAAAACCAATTTCTGGGTGAACGCTGATCCACTGGGCAGCAGGATGCATGGCTGTTCTCCCTTTGTAAGAGGGGCAGCAAATCTCAGCATCACAGCTAAACTGAACTTTCTCAAGCCCAACCTAATCTGGAAAAAAAAAAATTAAAAAATACCAACCCAGGGGTTCAGCTGTGCAGATGCTGAGTGTTAAGTGTTTATTTTAAGGTTCACACCACAAGACTTTCAGAGATAAAGTGACCATACCCTCTGGCGCTCCAAGGGCCAGCTATTTCCTAACTTGAACAGGCAAAAATAAAAGGAATACTGTGCCTTTCAGTAACATCCCATCAAGCTCAACACACAGTAGCTTAACACTCTTCGTCCCACACCTTATAAAGGAAAAGCCACCACCACAAGGCTAAACAAATGTACACACACTATTATTGTAAATGGAGCAGCTAAACCTTGGCAATTCACTTTGTGTGTATTTTTCTTCCCAGTAAATGCAGCACGTGAGCTCCTGAAAACCCAGCTTCCAATGGGTGTTTTCCAGCTTTAAATACATTAAACATCTCAATGCAAGACTGCAACTCAAGAACCTAATCACGAGCAAACCTGTTTTGCTGTGAGCATTTTGTAGAGAAGTGAAAAGGGGAGTTTCTTTTTCAAAAAGAAATCATAATACAGTGATGAAAGGGTTAAGAATGCAAGAATTCAGACATTCTGTGGAGGGTCTCTAAGAGGTCCATAAAAAAGGAGCAAACAGATCCATACAACAGGAGACAGCAGGAGACAAAAGTTTGTTTTTTTTTGATCCCCCCCCCAACACTTTTTTGCTGGACTGCTGCTAGGTTACCGCTGCTCCCTTCTGGCCTGAGTTGGCAGGGCAGTACAGGGGCACAGAGGGAGCAGGTCACGACTCCTCGTTGCCAGAATCATCATCATCGTAACAGTCGGCATCCTCCTCCTCTTCATCTTCGTCATCAATGTCGTCGTCATACAAGTCGTCGTAAAGCAAATCTGAACTGTTGTCATTGGAAGGCACTTTAGTTTTGATGCAGTACTCTGCCAGCGTAGTGGGGACCTTCACACCATCCTTCTCTGCCTCGGCTTTGGTAGCCAACACCTGTTTCCTGTGGGGAGAAGGACATGGCAGCGTGAGGTCCTGTGCTGGCCGGCAGCAGCGTGGTCATCCCCTCACCTCCCAGCCAGCCCAGCCCTCCTGGCGGCTCAGAGCCAGGAAAGCTGACACTTGGCTGGAGCACCAAGAGCAGCAGTAGAAATAGGTTTGAGTTTCTGCAGCCCCAGGCTCAGGAGCACTCCAAGGAGCACGCGCACACTCAGCAACATATGAAACCAGTTATTCTACAGGACTTCACATCAGAGACCTACCAGAGCTCAGACCAGATTTTGTTACATTTGCTACAGAAGGGCTGGTCAGGGATTTCCTAAGATAATTTATTGATTCCACCACTGATGACTCTACCCCAGCATGGTCACAACTGCAATTCCCACACTCATTTGGCAGCTTTGAGCTCCCACTGGAAGGAAAGGGCAGTAGGAGCACAGGGAACTGCACCCTGAGACGCAGCCGTAACTGCAGTGCCGCCTGGGGCTGGCAGGAGACAAGTGTTTCCTATCACCCCAGGACAGGCTCCGGCTGCTGCCTTCCCGTAGTGCTCAGGCTGTGAACTGTTGCAGGCCCATGCTGCCTCCCAGCAGGGAGAGGAGCATATGGCTCTCCACACAGACCGACAGTCCTGCACAGCTCCAGCCAGGCATGTCCCATACTTCCATGCAGACATGGTGTTGCCCCTGCAAGTGTAACAGCAGCCTTGCTGCAGTACAGGCTGCCCCTGTGCTGGTGTTCAGCAACCTGGCTCAAGTTTACATCGTCCCCCTATGGCCCCTGATAAACCATGCACTTCTCAAAGGGCAGCTGTGACTTAGCAGTGCTTCCAGCTAATCAAACCCAGCTTTGCAAATGCTTGCCAAATCCCACTGATGTTACTTCAAACTGGAGGGACAAGATTATGATTCATGAGTGCATTAAGCAAAGAATTAGTTTTATACAGTCAGTTTGAATCACATCTCAAGCAATGCAGGCAGCGCTCAAAAGCAAGTAGGGACTTTGACTGGAATTTACTAGCAGCCAATAGGGCAGAGCGTCATCCCAGATTGGTCTGGAAGAATAACAATTTAAAAGCCAGATCAGTCTAGTCCTCCTGCTCCCAAAGCCTGCACTGTTTTTGTGGGCTGAAAAACTAGAGGGACCAGAAGCGTGGACTTAGAATGAAACTGTAAAATTTATTTCCCAAGCATCAACCACAGTGAGAAACTGCTTTCAGCAAATTCTGCAAGCAGCCCATTTTATAGGATTAAGAGCAGGAGGCTGGTAGCACATCACACAAGACAAAGCTTACCTTATGATTTCAGCGTACTCCTTGTCTTTTCCTTTACTGTCCCTCCATTTCCTGAACATGACTGATGCATCCACATTGGCAGGAGAGAATGTGTTGGGCTCATTAAGCAAAGAGATTACACTCAGTAAGATAGTCCTGAAAAGGGTAACCACAATAGCAGAGTTAGAGCTAACACAACCATGGATTCTGGGTGCTGACAACCTCTTTATGTAACACATCAGAAACTTGTTTAAAGTAAATACTTAAGCTAAGGACAATAGCTGAAGTGAGAGCAGATGTTTATGAACTTCCGACCTGAGCCATGAGTGTAGCAAAGGTCACACAACAAAGATCTCGAGGACCTAGTCTGACTACAGATCGCAGAATGGTTTGGGTTGGACTGGACTGTAAAGACCATCCAGTTCCAACACCCGTCACTGGATCAGGTTGCTCATAGCCTCATCCATCCTGGCCTTGAACACCCTAAACCCTCTCTGAATGGGGCAGCCATGGTTTCTCTGGACACCAGTGCCAGCACCTCACCACCCTCACAGGAAAACATCTCTTCCCGATAGCTAATCTAAATCTCCTCTATTTCACCTTAAAACCATTACCCCTTGTCCTGTCTGTGCACCTGCTTGTGAAGCTAATGCTCAGATTAGAATTCAGCTTGTTCATATCACCCGTGGACGGTTCATGGCTGGATACCAGCTTAGTGAGCCATTCCTGGTGATATCTGATGTGCCAGCAGAAAGTCACGTTTTCCACTTGTGTGGGCAGGAGGGCCACCATGACCCAAGGCCATGAGACAGGGCCGGATTGCCTTCCCAGCCCCACCAGCTGCAAGGAGATCAGAGCTGTGGGCATGTCTCTCCTATCAGCCCATGCACTGCTAAGGCTCCTGTAACAGTATACAGCAAGGGGAAGCAAGTGCAGATGTTATTCAGTACCCAGGCAAGCTGCCAAGGACCTGGCAGGATTCAGCTACTGGTACTCAGCAAATCCAGCATAAGATAGTCACATAACCCCCAGCAGACAAACAGCCTTCCTGCGTTTCTAGAGGCAGCACAGAGCCGCTTGCTGTCCCATGCTGTTGGTGTTTTCCAAGGGCAAAGGCCATCACCCTTGCCCAGACCCTTTTCTGACATTTCCTACAACGCTTTTCACTTCAGGTTCAACCCTTTGCTGCTCTCATGAGGCCATAGCCAGCACGAAACCAATCAGCAAGTCATATCATGCAGCTCCACACACCTGGCCCCCCAGCTGTAGCCACCACCGCAGTATCTTTGCTCATCTGAAGTGGTCCTGCTGGCAACAGCTTTCAATATAAATGGAAAGGAAGAACAAGAGACAAGGAACAAGCCTTGAAGCACAGCAGTATATAGCCACTGCTCTGGAGAACCTGATTACAGGGGACTAGAGCTCCAGCTGTACTTGTCATGATTTAGGGGCACACACAGAGCAGTGTGTGCTGAGCACATCTATCAGGTCATATATTTGGGATACAATTCCAGGAAATGCTTAAGGCAGAGGTACTTGAAAGGCTTTGAAAATAAATCCTTGTGCCTGGTCAGACTGCTCAGCACAGTTATCAGGACAGACTTCTATGATTTATTTCCAAATGATATAATTCAGGAGGAAAAGAGAACAGCAGTTCTGGAAAGAACTGTCTGGTCAGGCTGGAATGATGAACAGAAGAAAGATAGTCTTTAAGTCATCACAAGAATTCATTTATAAGCTTTTGGTTCTCAGCAAACAGGCTGTAGAGCTGGCATGTCAGGTCCAGCATCACTGCAGTAGCTTTACTGCAGAGCATGCAAAGCCTAGGGAAGGCTGAGGACAAGATCTTGTGTCTGGATTTAGCATCTGCTCTACCACAGTTCCACCAACAAAGTGAGCAGAAGCAGATTTCCACTGTAGTGACCTGGACTACAGTGTTACTGTAAAGCTACTTAAACACATCAAGGCAACTGACTGTTAGCGGTGAGGCTCTCTGAACTCTTCATTCCCAAGTGATGTGCTGATCAGCTCCACTACTGCCAATACCTTAAAAGCTGGCCAGTCTGCTCCAACTCAAACCCTGCTGCTTTGGTTAAGAAGGTGAATAAAGCATGCTAACAATAAGGGAACCCAGCACATTGGATCCAAAAGGACCCAAAATCACAAAGAAGTTGGAACCATATGTGACTCCAAACATCATTGTGCTGGCCAAACCCCTTTCCATCACCTTCCAGTAGTCCTGGCTGACTGGGAAAGTTCCACTAGAGGCTGGCTGATGTTGTGCCCATTTACAAGAAGGGTCGAGGGAGGATCCGGGGAACTACAGGCCTGTCAGTCTGACCTCAGCGCCAGGGAAAGTCATGGTGATCTTGAGTGCTATCATACAGCACATGCAAGAGAACCGGGCGATCAGGCCAAGGCAACACGGGTTCATGAAAGGCACGTCCTGAAAAACTAACCACATCACCTTCTACGACAAAGTAACTCGCTTACTGGATGAGGGAAAGGCTGTGGATGGATCTTCTTGGACTTCAGTAAAGCCTTGGACACAGTTTCTCACAGCATTCTGCTATGGAAACTGTCGGCCTCTGGCCTGGACAGGTGAACACTCTCCTGGGTGGAAAACTGGCTGGATGGCTGGGCCCAGAGAGTGATGGGAAATAGAGTTAACTCCAGCTGGAGGCCAGTGACAAGTGGTGTCCCCAGGGCTCAGTGCTGGGTCCAGCCCTGTTCGATGTCTTTATCGCTGACCTGGATGAAGGCATCGAATGCACCCTTAGCAAGTCTGCTGATGACACTAAGCTGGGTGGAAGTGTGGATCTGTTGGAAGGTAGGGAGGCTCCAAAGGGATCTGAACAGGCTGGACCAATGGGATGAGGTTTAACAAGGCCAAATGCCGGGTCCTGCACTTGGGGCACAACAACCCTGTACAGCTAAAGAGTAGAAGTCTGGCTGGAAAGCTGCCTGGAGAAGGACCTGAGGGTGTTTGTTGACAGCGACTGAACATGAGCCAGCAGTGGCCCAGGTGGCCAAGTACTTGTATCAGAAACGGCGTGACCAGCAGGTCCAGAGAGGTTATTCTCCCCCTGTACTCGGCACTGGTGAGACCGCTCCTTGAGTCCTGTGTTCAGTTCTGGGCCCCTCACCACAAGAAGGAGGTTGAAGCTCTGGAGCGAGTCCAGAGAAGAGCAATGAGGCTGGTGAAGGGGCTGGAGAACAAATCTTACGAGGAGCAGCTGAGGGAATTGGGGTTGTTTATCATAGAGAAGAGGAGGCTGAGGGGAGACCTTATTGCTCTCTATAACTACCTGAAAGGAGGCTGTAGAGAGGATGGAGCTGGCCTCTTCTCCCAAGTGACAGGGGACAGGACGAGAGGGAATGGCCTCAAGCTCTGCCAGGGGAGGTTCAGGCTGGACATCAGAAAAAAATTTTTCAGGGAAAGGTTCATTGGGCACTGGAACTGAGGTGCTGAGGGACATGGTTTAGTGACTGATAGGAGTGGTTGGCCTCCACGATCCTGTGGGTCTTTTCCAATCTTGTGATTCTGTTATCTTCAACGTCAGATACAAGCTGCACTGCACTGGATACAGACTGACCCTCTGCAATATCATCAGGGATCCATTTCTCCCTTGGGTGAAGTTGTTCTACCATGCTGTTTTACGTAAGCTGTTTGCATGACCAGCGGGAGTTTCAGTCCTGCTTCCTGGTTTCTTACACCTCCCACCCCATTCTAGGGGACAGTGGGCTTGTCACCTGCCATGCCACTTCATTTAAAGTGTCTATGGTGCTGTTGTCTTTAGGAGTGAGTCCCTCTACATCCCTTTATCAGCAAGGAAGAGATGCCAACAGAGGCTCAAGGAATTAGACCTGTTAAGTTCTTTTTTTCTCTCCATATTGCAACAGGATGCTCAGACACAGATGAATTTCACTCAAAACAGACATCACCTCTGGTATCCAGTGATATGGTGCATGGGAATGGTTCAAAGCTGCATCGGAATGGTTCAAAGCTGCACCAGGTGAGTTTTAGCACAACATTAGGAAGCCTTTCTCTGCCAAATGGGTGGTTAAACCCTGGAACAGGCTTCCTAGAGAGGTGATTGATGCCCCAAAGCCTGTCAGTGTTTCAGAAGCATTTAGAAAATGCCTTTAATGTGTCTTAACTTGGTCAGCCGTGAACTCATCAAGCTGTTGGACTAGATAGATCATTATAGGTCACTTCCAACTTACACAATCCATTCTACTATGCTTCCAACCAGCACATCCTATTATTTCCTGTATTGAACAGCATTTATTTTTTGTTCAAACTGCTATTTACACTATAGCCTTTCAGAACCACCTTTAGAAGTAGGTATAGGCTATGTTCTAGCATATTTTTGCTCTCCAATATAAAGTAAGAGGTCTTGGCTTTGCTGTACTGTTAGATCCAGACAATTTCTGCAGCCAGCTTAATGCACTAAAGCAGTCAAAAAAGCCAATGAAAGTAGGCATTCTTAGAAAATGAAGCAACAGCGAGATGGTCCATCACCTGTGTTCACAAGATATGGATGTACCAAGATCCTGAACACTCTGCTCAGTTCTGGCCTGTGCATCTCCAAGGACAGAGTTAGGCCAGGGGACATACAGAGAAGAGCAACTGAAATCATCAGAGACCCTAAGTCAAGCTCTGCCATCACTTCCTTACCTTCCTAGGATTGGAAATGTGGAAAGGAAAGCAGTATTCTCTACTACATAGACTAAAGCTGCATTCCTGCACATCTTGCTGGATGTTTGTCATTTTTATTTATACCCGCTTTGTCTGGCTCTGAGTGGTAGGGAAGTCCACATTGACTAAGTTTAAAAAAAATAATGATCACGCTTGACACCTTTAGAGGTGGAAGCACAGGTGCTACAAAGCTGAGGAACAACATTCCTCCCCAGACACTTCAGCCGTGGTTGTCTGCAGCAAAAGGTCAATACTCAGCAGGATTTACAAAATTCAGCAGCTGAAGCAAAGCCCTTGGTCACACAGCCAGCTCTTTATAAGAGGCACCTTCAGCCTTGCTGCCTCTTGTCTGACACTCCAGAACCCTGCAAAGCCAGATGGGAACCCAGCATGATGTACTTCTATGGGCACTTAGCCCAACCGGTGATGCTGGCAACAGGCTAACAGGTAAGGTCACATTTTTTTTTCCACTTGATGATACAGCTGAGGAATGTTTTCTCCCTAAATGTTACCTACAAGTCCTACATGTTCCAAGACAGTAAGCACTAAAACCTGCACCACAGTAAAGGAGAGCAGAAATCAGAACTAGCACCACAAGTTCCTTGTCAATCTTTAGGGTTGAAAATACTCAAATGAAATACTCAAAATGTGTGCATTATAAGTAATTAATCATAGAATGGTTTGGGTCAGAAGGGACCATAAAGATCATCCAGTTCCAACACTTCTGCCATGGGCAGGGACACCTCCAACTCTATTAGGCTGCTCAAAGCCTTATCCAGCCTGGCCTTGAACACCTCCAGGGACAGGGCAGCCACAACTTCCATGGGCAACCCAGGCCAGAGCCTCACCAACCTCACAGGAGAACATTCCCTCCTAACACTTCATCTGAATCTCCCATCTTTCAGCCTTCATTCTCCCTTGACTTGTCCCTGCACTCCCTGATAAAGAGCCCCTCCCCAGCTTTCTTGTAGGCCCCCTTCAAGTACTGGAAGGACTGTAACGTCCAAAGCTGTTTCCTAATGGTGAGTTGAGGCTTGTCACCTAGTCCTAACTATAACAGATGTATGAAAGAACACATTTATAGCCACGTGAATAGAGGGACTGGCTAACAAAATTCAGTATTTAAGCTTTTTTTTCCCTTCTTAAAAATCTGAATTAGAACTTTGAGCGCGTGTTTCATACTTGCTTGTACTTGGTACAGATGGATTGGTTAACATTTACCCCAAACACACAAGGTCAGATTCCCAACCCTTTGCAACTTCACACAGTTAAGACACCATTTCTCCTGAGCCTTTTTAACCTTGAAGCAGCATCCCCCAGGAAGAACATCAGTTGTTGCAATTTGCTGACTGCTTCAATTCCTAGCCTCCTGCCACGACAGCTCTAGTTCAGCACTTTGCAGAGCGTGAGTATGTGTTACGATCCTATTCCAAGGGTCAAGAACCCAATAAATCCCCCTTGCTAGAACTTTGCTTTGACAAAGGCTCTTTTCAAATGACTCATGAAGCCAAGCCAGATGAAAGCCAAGTCAAACTACCAGACAATTCTTTTCACTGCACTCCCTCAGGTGTGCCGAGATCCCCAGCTGCATTTATCAATAAATAACTGACATTTCAGGTTGGGGAACTAACTTCTAATAAATCACTCTGAAAGCAAGCATAATTCCCACATGATACACTAAAAATCTAGAGGCAAGTACTTTAAATTTAATCAGATTGGTCACCCAAATAAGAAGTTAGAACAGGAAGTACCTTACTTCAAGGTTTTTCTACTATGACACCCACTATTGCTGCCACTAAATAAGAGTTTTATCAGTTCTTTACTGGCAGTATCTTGTAATGAGTACGAAATTCAGCTGTTCATTTTTAAAATATGGACAGGTTAGCACTGAATGCCTCTGGTACTCTGTGATCTCTCTGTTTTTTTGGCAGAAAGAAAATAACCTGGCTAACAGCTCAAGTTACCACGCTGCAGAACAGAAGACAACAACATATAAGGGAAGGCAAACAGTAGGTAGGATCATGCACAAATTTACTCCTTCTGGGTCTGAATATTCAAAAATTTTCTTTCCCACTGGTGATATTTTGGAGGAGTTTGAAAAACTTAAAAGCAGGATAACGTGGACTGGGAAAGGCAAGAACCTTTGAGATAATTTGCTTTAAAAGCACGAAACCCTATAAACACGACAGAAGTTTCCTCATTGTTAGCTCTGCATCAACCAGCTTGGTAAATCTAGTTCCCACCCCATAATGGTCTGAAAGCCCCCAAAGCCTTAAACTGTCTTCCAAGCCTTTAAGGCTGCTGTTGTACATCAGATACACAATTACCTGACATTTTGGGTAGGGTTCCACCTCTCGGATGGCAGCTCTCCACTTTGTGGATCATCTACAGGTGGGTGAAGAATTGAAATACATACATCTCCATTCTGTAAGACAGAAACAAAAGGTGAGAATAGCCTGGCTCAAGGCAGTAGTCTGACGGCAACTCCATCACTTTGGCTATGTTCAAGATGTTTAACCTAGTTGAAGTGAATAGTCCAAGTGCCAGCAGAAATATGCAAGAGCTGGAAAAGGCTCTCAATTCTTCCTGGGATTGCTCTACTTACACATTCAAAAGTTTCTCTTCCTAAACAGCATTAGTCTGCAAAGTGGTACAAAATAATCTCAAGTCAAGAGGTTTAAAGAATGTAGCAAAGCAAGCAAAACCAGTAATAAAGTCACATAAAATTAAATTGGTCTCCAGACAGCAAGCACTGTCACAGTGATGGAAATGCACTTCAGTCACTGGAGACCCAAAGCAGGGTTAAAATAATCTTTTGTTTCCAGAAGCGGCTGAGTTAGCTACAAGAATTTTTGAACTGAAGGGTTTAGGACTCTCTCCCAGCTCAGGTATCACAACAATGCTTCTCCCAGGACATAAGAAGGCTAAGCAGATGGCATGGGGCAAGCTTATACCAATTCCTCTATGATGTAGCTGTTTGAAATACCAGGAAAAAAAGCAGGAGACACTCTGAAGGCTTCACTGAAAATCTCTTCCAGCATGCAAGAGGAAGAATATTTTGGCAGAGCATGGAAGCCATACAGCCACATAATCCTCAATCTGTGTTTTATTCACCAGTGTTACAGCACAAATACAGATTTAAAGCTCCATAATGCCTACCATTTATAATTACTTTCAGAAGCCTGAAAGACCAACTTTCCATCAGCAACAGCGCTCTGGCATGATAACTCTGTAGGAGGCTGCAGCAGTATTCACCACGGCTGTGGAGCAATTGGGCCCCGAGTGCAGGATGGGATGAAGGCGCAGGCCAGCTAGCCAGTGCTGGACTTCCAGCCCCCTCTCACAGCCACCTGCTGCGATGACTTATGAGTTCCCAGAAGCAGCCCCACACCTTCAGGTGACGTGGCCACAGCTGACAGGCAGCACTCACGCTGTTCCTTGTCACCCTGACCCATGGTACAGGTTGACAAAAGAAACAAAAGAGAAGCTGCGTATTAGTTCTTTTTCGAGAGTGCAGGCTGGCAGCTCCCCATGCACCTGGTCTCAGCTATGTCCCAAGGATCCTCTCAATGCACAGCAGCCAGAGCACAAAGCAGAGCTGCTCACAGCAACAACTTTGAGCTTTTGAGCTCGAGCCAGTGATCATAGCTACAGATAGCAGCAGCTCACCTCAAGGGCCTCCCAAATATTTCAACTCACTTTCATTAACAATGACATTTGCTTTATAGCTACACAAGATCCTGTTTCATAGCTACACAAGATCCTGCTTCAACATTGGAGGCTTGTGATCAGTATCCAGACTTCAGTGGCTTGCTAACCCTGCCAGGTATGCTAATCTAGCAAGTCCTCGTTGTTTTAAAGCAGGTTTTTGTTAAGAACACAACTATGCACAGCAATGTAGCACCTGGAGCTGCCAAATACCCAAGCATGTACATATGTTGCTGGAACAGTTTGCCATAGCAAGGCAGTTTCCTTTTTAGGACTCCAACAGGCTTGTGCAATATCGAAATATTTTTTAGTATAATTTAAAGTGAAGTTAACTGTTGCATTGTGTTCATGGTCTATTCTGGTTTTATTAATACCTTCCATGAGTTTACCCAGTTATTCCTTCAAACATGTTCTGGGAGAAGGCCAGCAGAAAGCATGATGGTACTTGGAAGAAGTTTCTTGAGCTCTCAGATATTTCACAATATGAAATTATAAGGGGAAGCAAGGATGTGAGAAGTTTCCCTCTTGCAACAATCAACATGACCTGTTTGGAAGTTCAAGCAGGGCAGCACTGCATTAGAGTCTTGAAGGGTAAAGGTGTCATGGGACCTGATGGGATCAGCACAAGGTTTTAGGGATCAGCATAGGTAAGGGGGACATCCTTTTTCTACAGATGTTTTTAAAAGATACAAACAAGGAGGATGGGGTATTAATCTACCAATGGGAAACAGCCAATAATTCTATTTGGACTGAGAACTGCTATGTCATAAAAACGCAGTTTTAACAGAGTTCAACTATTTGTCACAAGTAAACTGGAGACAGGAAAAACACACAGGTTACTCAGGTCTCATTGCTGAAGACCTGGAATGTCAGCCCCAACCTCTCCATCTGGTCCCACCAGCAAATTCTATACACTACTAGTTTCTTTCATCTTCCTTACGCTGAAATAAGGTTGGGTTTCCTCCCCTCCTTCTCCTCCTGCCAAACCCTTAAACCTCAAGCCCTTTGCTGATTTATTCTTAGTTTCATTTGGAGTTATCCCAGTGCCTCACCTTCACTGCTTAAATGTTGTCTCCAAAACAGCCTCCAAGCTGCTTCAGATTCCCTCAGCTCCAAGAAATACTGCCATGAACACGAAGTATTTGAAGAGTAACCCCAAAATACACCCACCAGGTTTGGGGTTGGTTTCTCCTCCTACCTTTAGTTGTTTCTAGAGCCAGTTTTTCATATTTCCCACCAGGACTGGGAGAGGTCCTTTCCAGGCCTTGTTTTGTACATACCATTTTGGCAACCATTTCCTGCTTACCTCCTGCATAGGAATTTCCTGATTCAGAACCAACATCCACAGTATGGATCTACAATAATCTGCAGGTCTCGATGTTGTCTTTATTTATAGATCAAAATCCCATGTAACTGAAATATAGGCTTAAAGAGAAACACCATCCTTGGCTACTGGAAAGATTCCATGCTGAGGCTAAAACTAAAGTCAGAAGACTGATTTCAGAATGTTCCTGGGCTTACGACAATCCTCCTGAGCATCCAGGTAAAGGTCAGTACAATCCTATATTGCACCGAAGTCAAGAGACGGTTTTGGCTGTTTATTATGAAACCATCAGTGCAGGTTTTCACCATGACCCTTGGAGCACACTCATCCCAGGCTGGACAAGGGGAAGCAGTAACTGGGGTCTCTAAGCCCAAGGCATCAACTGAAGAGAACTGACATTCTAGTTTGCAAGTTGGCTCAAACAAAGCCTGTAGATGCTCTCATAGTAAGACCTGTGATAAGCTGACAGAGCTGCAACAGCAGGAATATTCTGAAAGTCATCTAGCTACTCGGACTACTCAACCAATAGTTCTGGCAGGTTGATACTTGTCTAGGATATCCAAAAATTTAGTGAGAATTTTACTACTAAATGTCATGTTTTGAGCCAAAATAGGCCTTCAGCTTTCACACAGAGCTCTAAGAAATTTGGCAATTTGAACCAATTTCTTCTAAATAAAATCTTTCCCCTTCTGGATCTGCCATGTAGTTATACCATGATCTAATTATGGAATTAACAACCCCCAGCATTACTCTCTGAATATGACCCACTCACGCACTGAACTAAGGGCCACTTCAAACTGGCTAGGGGGCATTAATCCCAGAGGTATCCATTCACTCTGGTCTCAGGGCGACTAGGCTGTACGTCACTCCTCCTGAACCTGGACTGCAGCCCAATTCTGGTTCTTTCTGCACTCAGAGCACCCCAAGTCCAAACCCCTTCATTTGTAGGCTGACTCCTGCAGAAGACCATTTTCCATCATATCCATAGGATATACTCTAATTTGAGTATACTTTAACAACACCGACCACGTACAGAGGTTAATGGTTGCCTAAGTAATGACAGTAGGGTAAGACTCCATACACCAGCCTTGATCCAAGAATCCCCTAATGCTGCCAGCACTCATGACATGGCACTCTGGCTGAGGCTGCCTGTTGCACCTGCAGGTACGAGAGCATCTCCACTCCGCCTACAACAACAGTATTTCCTACCACACTGGGATTTAACTGCTCAACCATGACACTGACATCTAACTCCAAGAGCTAATCACTTTAGTAACGGCTAGAGACATTCAGTACCTTCAGTACTTCCAGAGTTTAAAGTAGTAGAAAGCCTCACATGCTTTTTTTTAAAAAAGCACCTTACCTCATAAATGTTGGGGTGCCACATTTTGGTCAGGAATCTGAAGGTAGGTGGCGAATACGGATAGTCAATAGGAAATTTAATATGGGCCTGGAAAAAAGCAAAATATTTTAGTTATTAAACACAGCAAAAAAAAAAAAAAGAGAGAGATCAACAAGCAACAGTGAGACACTAGAAGAAAATTTCAATTAAACCCATTAAACTGTTCATTTTATACACCAGCCCTCACATGGTCCCACGGTGTAACTCTATACCATCTCTTACGAGCAAGACACTAACTCAACAAGAAACATCTAAACACCAGGAATGACCTGAGCTAGAAATGCTGAGAAAACGAGCCCAAAAGGTATCTGCCATGTCCTAATCCAAAAATGGTTGTTAAACAGGGTAAAGCAGATTTGAAAAACTGGAACTGAAGATACTATTATAGAATCACAGAATAACCAGGTTGGAAGAGACCCACCAGACCACTGAGTCCAACCATTCCTATCAAACACTAAACCATGTCTCTCAGCACCTCGTCCACCTGTGCCTTAAACACCTCCAGGGAAGGTGAATCAACCACCTCCCTGGGCAGCCTGTTCCAGTGCCCAAGGACCCTTTCTGTGAAAAATATTTTCCTAATGTCCAGCCTGAACCTCCCCTGGTGGAGCTTGAGGCCATTCCCTCTTGTGCTGTCCCCTGTCACCCGGGAGAAGAGGCCAGCTCCCTCCTCTCCACAACCTCCTTTCAGGTAGTTATAGAGAGCAATAAGGTCTCCTCTCAGCCTCCTCTTCTCCAGACTGAAAAACCCAGCTCTCTCAGCCGCTCCTCATAAGGCCTGTTCTCCAGCCCCTTCACCAGCTTTGTTGCTCTTCTCTGGACTCGCTCCAGAGCCTCAACATCCTTCTTGTGGTGAGGGGCCCAGAACTGAACACAGGATTCGATGTGTGGTCTTACCAGTGCCAAGTTCAGAGGGAGAATAACCTCCCTGGACCTGCTGATCATGCCGTTTCTGTCTTTCTGGGTTCAGAAGCAGACTAAAAATGTTTGCTAATGTGAATAGACCTGTTTTACATTTGGCACTGCAAATATTTTAGGTTACTCTTTTTGTGCAGGAAAAAAACATTAGATACTTGTTTTACCTTTTTTGCCTTTCTTGTGCAAGAGTTAAGCTGGTCAATTGACCTGTGTTCCAAATACTACACTTCTTGCCACTATA
Organism: Clamator glandarius; assembly: GCA_033459285.1. Lineage (NCBI taxonomy): Eukaryota > Metazoa > Chordata > Aves > Cuculiformes > Cuculidae > Clamator > Clamator glandarius. The sequence goes on from JAUNZM010001576.1 coordinate 208,005, forward strand.
ACCATTTCCCAAGTCTGAATGCCATCTGTGTCTGTTCAATAAATCAGTGCAAGTTGACAAACCAGATATTGATGGGTGATGACAGCAAACATGACTTTCCAGTACCTCTGAGGTCAGCTGCCAACTGCAGGGCAAGACCCTCAGAGCAGAGTCAGCTGTAAGGAGACTGCAGAGTTCCCAGTGCTGCAGATTAACTTCTCTCTGCTGTCCTGTTATTCACAGCAATCAGAGAAGCCAGCTGGTAAGAAAGAGGGCTGAATCTGGATTGATTAAGTGCTAAACTCACTCTCTTCTGAAAGTAGTACTTGGACACTTCTTGCTGTGCTGCAGAGTACAAACCCTTCCCTCAGCACTGCTCAAGCCACCAAAGAAGTTCCACCACCAGCCTTCTCTCCAGAGAAGCATCTCCCAGCCCCTCACCACAGCCAGACTCACGTGCAAATGTACGCAAGAAGAGATCCCAAAAGCCACTATGCACATGGTGAGAGCAGAATCCAAGGTCACCCCCCTTCACTTAAGAATCTCACTATGCTGCCTGGACACAGGTGCTGACCATGTTCAACAGTACAAACTATGGAAAGTTTTATTCCCAGAAAGAGAAGCAGGCAATCAGATTGGATTACTGGGTGGTTAAGTGCCTGGCCACAGTTTTACATGTAGACTGGCATATGTCTTTGCCTTGCAATCCAAATTTTATGAGGCCAGAGTGCCAGGTAGCTAAGAAAAGGTTTTCTGTTCACCTTTACGAAACAAATTCAGCAGCCAATGTGGCTTTAGACTCTGCCCACTACTGATACTGACTGTTCGTGGGGGATCTAACAGCAGCACCGAGTCAAGCCGCAGTTGTGTGCCATGGCATGCTCACAACCAAAGGATTTACGATCCACTTAAACAATCCTAGCCTACGGTTAAGGTCAGTTACACAAATGGCACTGCTCCAAGAGCAAGTGAATGCCTTTCTGCTGCAGTGGAGCAGTGACAAGAGAGGCTGCTGGAGCAAGGACACAGCCGGTTCTGGGATGTGTGACCCTGCACTGCGAGCAGAGCAGAAATTTGCCCAGTGCAGAGCAGATTCACTTCAGCTCAAGTGCTACCATCATGCAGCTGCAGACTCCTCTGGAATACTGGGGTTTTCCCAAGAAAGCCCACTTCTCTGCTTACGTGCAGTTTCATGACATTCAAGACATAAAACAGCCTTAGGACTGAGATTAAAAATGCAAGAGACAAAACTTAACAATCGAGCTAGCTACAAGATTCCTTGGCAGAATCAACGCACCTTCTGCACAGGTATAGTTACCAGGTGACCAAAAACCTTACTGCCATTAGTGTACCAGCACTACCATGTTTACATTGAACATACATGGTCAAGGAGCTGAGGGAGCAGGTCTTGTTTCTGTTAGTACAAACGTGTTTTGCTACATGAAGGATGCCTCTTGAGCTCTGGGGTACCAGAAAATGCAAAGTCGGAAAGAAATTAGAAAAACATTTTCTTCTCACGTGGAGACAGCTGAGACCCAAGCTTGCCTGTAACCAGTCTTATGTTTACAGAAATTGGCATCGCATTACTTCATGACAAGCCATTTCTAACTGGCCCATGTTTAGCACACGGAGATTCTGTACTGCTGTACAAAGCAACCTGAGCCTCTCTACAAACCTGATTTCAGAGCCAAAAGCCACTGAAGTAGGAAATCCCACATTACCAGTAGGGACTTTTTTTTTCCAAACAATGTTGAGATTCACTTGAAAAGTGAAACCAAATGCTTTTCCAGGGCATTACAAACAGCTACTAGAGACTTACTCTGCATCTCTTCTGTAAGAGAAACCACAGGAAGTTATGTAAACCCACCCTACTCTCCCCGAAAGCTATTAGAGTTTCTGAGTGGGTTAAGCCAGCCAAGAATTTCCAGGAGAAGCTTCAAGACTGCTTGCAAAGATCCAGCGACAGCCATGATAACTATTTTTTTTTCCCCCACTAAGGACCAATTCTAAACATATTAACAGAAAAAAAACCCCGAATTAGGCAACAAACATATATTTTGACTAAAACTCACAGAAAAGTTTCCCTCAACAATTCTACTGTTGTAAGGCAAATCAGTTATCTGAACTTATTTCTGCTAAGTTCATCTAGGTTGCTAGGTATTTGACGGAAGTGGAATTTTAGGGCAAAATCATTAAGGTTGGAAAAGACCTCTAAGATCACTGAGTTCAGCCACTAGCCCAACACAACTGTGCCTACTAAACCATGTCCCAAAATACCATGTTTACATGCTTTTGAACACCACCAAGGGATGGAGACTCCACCACTGCCCAGGGCAGCATTTACCAATGCTTGTGGTTTGCGCAATTCCAGCCGGACAAACTAATTTAGGAGTACTAACTTCAGGAGGGCTAAGGCCCAACTAGAGCTCAGACTGGCCAAGTCTGTGAAAGATAACAAAATATCTTCTATAAATACATTAACAATAAAAGGAGGATCAGGGAGAATATTCAGTCCCTACTGGATGCAAATGTAAAACTGTGACAAAGGAAGAGGTACTTAAAACCATCTTTGCCTCAGTCTTTAATAGTAAGCAAAGTTGTTCCCTGTGTGTACATCCCCAGGAGCTAGATGAGCAGAACAAAACTCCCATGATCCAAGAGGAGGTGGTTAGGGACTTGCTTGCTCAACTAGACACCCACAAGTCTATGGGGCCAGATGGGATCCACCGAAGAGTACTGAGGGAGCTGACGGACGTGCTGGCCAAACCCCTTTCCATCATCTTCCAACAGTCCTGGCTGACTGGGAAAGTTCCACTGGACTGGAGGCTGCCTGATGTTGTGCCCATCTACAAGAAGGTTCGCAGGGAGGATCCAGGGAACTACAGGCCTGTCAGTCTGACCTCAGTGCCAGGGAAAGTCATGGAACAGGTGATCTTGAGTGCTATCATACAGCACTTGCAAGAGAACCGGGCGATCAGGCCAAGGCAACATGGGTTCATGAAAGGCAGGTCTTGCCAAACTAACCTGATCTCCTTCTACGACAAAGTGACTCGCTTACTGGATGAGGGAAAGGCTGTGGATGGATCTTCCTGGGCTTCAGTAAAGCCTTTGACAGTTTCTCACAGCATTCTGCTATGGAAACTGTCAGCCTCTGGCCTGGAGAGGCGAACACTCTCCTGGATGGAAAACTGGCTGGATGGCCGGGCCCAGAGAGTGATGGGAAATAGAGTTAACTCCAGCTGGAGGCCCGTGACAAGTGGTGTCCCCAGGGCTCAGTGCTGGGTCCAGACACTAAGCTGGGTGGAAGTGTGGATCTGTTCGAGGGTTGGGAGGCTCCAAAGGGATCTGAACAGGCTGGACCGCTGGGCTGAGACCAATGGCATGAGGTTTAACATGGCCAAATGCCGGATCCTGCACTTGGGGCACAACAACCCTATGCAGCTACCGACTAGGAGAAATCTGGCTAGAAAGCTGCGTGGAGGAGAAGGACCTGGGGGTTGACAGTGACTGAACATGAGCCAGCAGTGGCCCAGGTGGCCAAGAAGGCCAATGGCATCTTGGCTTGTGTCAGAAACGGCATGACCAGCAGGTCCAGGGAGGTTATTCTCCTTCTGTACCTGGCAATGGTGAGACTGCATCTCGAATCCTGTGTTCAGTTCTGGGCCCCTCACCACAAGAGGGATGTTGAAGCTCTGGAGCGAGTCCAGAGAAGAGCAATGAGGCTGGTGAAGGGGCTGGCGAAAAAGTCTTACAAGGAGCAGCTGAGAGAGCTGGGTTTTTCAGCCTGGAGAAGAGAAGGCTGAGGGGAGACCTTATTGCTCTCTATAACTACCTGAAAGGAGGCTGTGGAGAGGATGGAGCTGGCCTCTTCTCCCAAGAGACAGGGGACAGGACAAGAGGGAATGGCCTCAAGTTCTGTCAGGGGAGGTTTAGGCTGGACATCAGAAAAAAGTTTTCTCACAGAAAGGGTCACTGGATACTGGAACAGGCTGCCCAGGGAGATGGTGGAGTCACCATCCCTGGAGGTGTTTAAAAGATGGGTTGGTAAGGTACTGAGGGGCATGGTTTAGTGATTGATAGGAATGGTTAGACCTGACGATCCTGTGAGTCTTTTCCAACCTAGTGATTCTATGACTAGAGATGCACCTGAGTTCCCTGCCCACAAGTACCCAACCACTACCACATTCACCATGTGTTTGACTCCTCTCACTCAGCTTAAACTAAACAAAACTAATCCTAGTTCAGTGCCCTGTTTTCAGCTGCTGGCTCATCACGGCTCTTTCATGCCACTGAACACACCCGGTCTCCAGGAAGGTGGATCCCACAGCCACCAACCCATTCTCCCTTCCCCAGTTTATAACTAGCCATACTGACAGTCCCCAGAAAAGAATAAAAATTCCCTGATATTACACTCAATAGGCCAGACTGGCAGAAGATTCAGTCCTTAACAAGCATTTACAGCTACTGCACAAGAACTTCAACCTCTAAGTTTTATCATGACATGTATTTTAAAAATACTGCTACCAGCAGAGTCACTTTGTCTCCTGATTTACTGCCTTGCTCCCTGGCATCCTCATTAGTGACTGCACTTCAGGTTTGTTGTTTTTCTTCTATTTGTATAAGACAAAGCCACAGTTTTGTATGCCAGAAAAATAAAGTTTTGCTAGATACTATGCTACTTGACTGAAAATACAAACCTAATATTTCTACTAGCCACTGAATTAAGTTCTGATTCAGTTGCTATGAGTAACCACTGCATTGACTGTTTCTGGAGATGTTGCTGTGCTCTTGACCTGGCACTTATTACTATCATCTCCCTCTTGGTGGGGAACACCAATGCGGGCAGGACTCCCTCGTAGCTTCAGCTGTCTAAAAATCCAGAATTTACGCCAGCTTAGCTATATATGATGCTTTCATAGCCTGAAACTGATTCTTTCTACTCCTCTCAGCTGACAGAACCCAGATCCCCAACGTTCAGGCAGCAAGGGTAGGAATGAATAATAAAGCCATCCTACCTGCTCACTGCAGAAAGGCAATGTAGGGAAGAGCACACATTTCCTGGAAAGCCACCAGCATCACAACTGACATGATCTGGGGCAATTGGGAGTACCAGCAGTTTTTACAGTGGCCAACAGAACAACACAAGCATCTGTTTCTGGAAGCACCGGTTATATATAAGTTTTATTTTAAACATCACAATCTTAATGTGAGCATTATGAAAACATATCACCAGTGAAACTGAGCATCTAAACTAAATTTAAGTTCAGATACAACAGCAGCATTTGATTTTTTAAAAAATATTTGGTGCTTTTCCATAATTATCTATTACAGCCAGCTCACAGACAAGCTTCTGGTGACCACCAAAGTCTCCTACATATCCCTCACCATGCCCAAGTAAAAGGTACAGCACTTGCAGACAGCACAAAGCCCCCTAATTTTTCTTTCTAACAGGCATCACCAGACTCCTCGCTGTGCACATCATCACTTCCCGTAGCTGCACGCCTAATGAATGCCTCCTGCCAGCATGCTGTTAACAATGTTTAATATACAGGAAAGCCAACAAGAACAGGAACACTAAGCACTCCTGGCTTATGGGTTAGTATCTAATCACACAAAATTCCCATTACAGCTTATGATACATCGAGCATTTATACAGTTCATCTAATGGATTCCCCCCTTGCACATTAAGCCTGGATTAGTGGATGCACTATGAAATGCTGTGCTGGGAAACATGCTCAGTAGAGGTCAGCAGTAAGTACTCACAATCTGTTTCTCACATCAATGAAGTCTAAAACACCTTGATATCATTCAGCTTCAGAACTTGTAAAGCAGCATTAAAGCTAGCCACACTGCTTTGTCAAGTATCTGGCAAAGTAAAACAATGCTGTTTCATCTCCAGATGTTATGATTTCTGACCCAAGTAATCTCCTGTGCCAGAGCTGGGAACTAGCCTGGTAATTTAGTCCAGTTCTGGCTTCATTTCCAGGCAGCACCTTAGCAATGCTTACCTACATTTGTTGTGCTTTCAGAGGAGGACCACATTAGATGAATGAACAGGTGAATTAATGCTTGTGAGTCCTGCTGCAGTGTCCAGATGTACACCAAGAGCAGCAAACACCTTATATTCTGTCTTACCTGCATTGTTTCAGAAGGATTTTAAAATCAGAGACCATAAAGACCTGCACATGAAGAGTGAACTGGATCTCAAAAAGAATGTTAATCTACTTCACTAGAAAAACAGAGCCGCAAGTCAGCACAACAATGATGAGTCAAGAAGTGAGGTTAACTTCGAAAAGCAGAGACCGGTTTGACAGGCAGGAGCCCATACTTGCTTCACAATAAATCCCACCTTGTATGCACTTCCTATTTTAGTTATCTGAGCATTACTAAAAGCTATTATTTCCAATGGCAGACTCCTCTTCTACAAACTGCATTTCCTTTTCCCAAAGTTTCTTTAAACAGTGAATTATTATTAAATATTCCTCTGTCCACACATGTATGTTCATGAAGCTGGGACTGCTGTTAAGCCACTCAACCTGGACCAGAGCAGGAAGCTTGTGATACAATAGCAGAAGTTACAATTACACCTTTAAAGAAAGGACTCTGAGCCACACATTAATCTTTTGCTCCTTAGATCTGAAATCAGGACTAACAAGAGATGAGAAAAAAGGGTTGAACCGAATGATAAGAGGGAGACGATTCCCTACAGCCCTGTTAAGCTGGTTTGCATCCAACCTCCTGCAAACTTGTACATTCACATTCCTGTTGCCTGGGCCACATCTCAAAGGATCTGAGTAAACAGAATGGCTCTGAACAATAACTTTAGAACAAGCAGTGGCTAGAAACCAAGCCATTTTCTTCTAGCATTACTCAAAAGAACCAAAAGGATTTTTTTTTTTAGTATTATCTCCCTTTGATAATTTAAAATCTCAGTTTGGAGGTTTTAGGCTTCATAACTGATCACATCAGCTGCTTAGCCAGCACAAGTCAGCCGTGTTTCAGATCAAGTAGTTCAGCAGTTAAGAGTTAAGCAGTTAACCCACTCCTTTCTTGTAGCGGGTTTTAGTGCAAGGACCACCCATGCGATTGCTCAGCCATTTGTGCCATTCACCCTACACTATGTGACAATTACTTTGGCTCTGCCCAGAAACACTCATTGTCAGTGCTCTTGAGTCAGGGCAGGGAGCATCAGCTTCAGGCAGGGCAGCTGTTAGTGCTCTCGTTTGGAGAGCTTGCTGGGAACAGGCTGGAAGCCAAATAAGAAGCTTCCCTTGGCCACAGGCTACATGCATGCTTCCTAGAGCTGTCATCCCCCTCCCAAGTCACATCACCGGGCATGGCTCCACCAGCATAGAGCCTCCAGGTGCCCATAACCAGGTGTGCACAGCTCAGCACTGCACTGGCCATGGTTTCACAGAGAGGTTTTTCCTGCCTCTGCTCTACGTCCCAGGCTGACAATGGCAAAGCAAGAGTGTTTCCAGACAGGGCTAGACTTCTGAACTCCATAGTATAAATCCTTAACGCACAGCTCTGTTACTTTGATGTTTATTTCCCAAACCACAGGTCAGTGACCTTGAACCTTAGATGAAGCAGCCTATCACTGGAGCCTCCATTTACATCAGGCTGACAATTGCCAGCTTAGTATTTCTTCTGTTGTCAATTTGACTGTACACAATGCTACAGAAAACGCAATTGGAATAACTGCAAGAGACGTAGCATCCAGCAAGAGACACAGAGTAGGAAATAGTGGCATCCCAAGCCATCCAAGTATTTCTTCTATAAACTGTCCATTTTCACTCAGTTTTAGCATTCATCTGCCATGTCATCACAGAAAAGGCAACTACCAGCAACTATGTATGACCTAACACCATAGAGAACTACTTGGTCCTCCTCCACATGGCAAGCTACCACCCCGACAGCTTACTGAGCTTCGACCAAAGGAGCTGAGCACTAAAGCAATTTCAGATTCCCATGTGAGAAAGCTAACATCATACTGAAGTTTCTGTAATTTCCCAGGAATTCCCATGCCGAATAAATTATTAGGTTCTTCCCCCAGTTCGCCCTCCACTCCAGGACCAGGTCTGATGTTATAAAGAAAAGAATTTGGAATCAATATATTTAAAAAAGCTGCCGGGAGGAGAAGGACCTGGGGGTGTTGGTTGACAGCAACTCAACATGAGCCAGCAGTGGCCCAGGTGGCCAAGAAGGCCAATGGCATCTTGGCTTGTATCCGAAACGGCGTGATCAGCAGGTCCAGGGAAGTTATTCTCCCTCTGTACTCGGTGCTGGTGAGACCGCACCTCAAATCCTGTGTTCAGTTCTGGGCCCCTCACCACATGAAGGACTTTGAGGCTGTGGAGCGAGTCTAGAGAAGAGCAACAAAGCTGGTGAAGGGGCTGGAGAACAAGTCTTACAAGGAGCATCTGAGGGAATTGGGGTTGTTTATCCTAGAGAAGAGGAGGCTAGGGGAGACCTTATTACTCTCTATAACTACCTGAAAGGAGGCTGTAGAGAGAATGGAGCTGGCTTCTTCTCCCAAGTGACAGGAGAAGAGGGAATGGCCTCAAGCTCCACCAGGGGAGGTTCAGGCTGGATCAGAAAAACATTTTTCACAGAAAGGGTCATCAAACACTGGAACAGGCCATGCAGGGAGGTGGATAAGCTGCCAGCCCTGGAGGTGTTTAAAAGCTGGATAGTATTGGTGCTCAGGGACATGGTTTAGGGGCAGATAGGAATGATTGGACTTGATGATCCAAGAGGTCTTTTCCAACCTGGTGATTCTATGATTCCATGATTCTGTAACAAGAGATGGTGACAGGTCTGATACGAGGAGACTTCTGCCACTGCTGACGGCCTCGTGCTGAGATTGTGCTTTTGAGTGCAATGCCTTCTGTTTGCCCACCCACTTTTGTATGGCTTAAAAACAGACTCACTGGATGCGTGTCATGCAGACAGACTAGTCTATGTGACTATTTTCTGGGCAGAAACAGATCACTTAATGCTTATTTGTATCTGAATAAACACACTGGCTTACCTCTTTGGACAAAATAGCAAGAATAACTCCAAATATGTGAAATCTAAGTCTCCCTGTAGTGTCTAATACTTGCTGAAGGAGCTAGAGACATTTGGTGATACTGCATCTAAAGTTTACTTCAAATCATACATCCCCTCTTACGACTCTGATTCCCCTCTGGTGAAGCTGATACTTGAAACAGTCTTACTACAGGGACAGCTAAGAATGCTGGTACCTGGACGGCTAAAGCTCTAACACTATTTGAGCTGTTCTTGACATGGTTTGTGATCGCTTCAGAAGAAGCAATTTTCCAACTCTCTATTTTCAAAAATAATAGTTTTGCTGGAGCAGTGGTAGGAATATTTGAGGCTCCATATCCAAATCATCATGCTTCAGTACTTGATCTCTGTCAGCATGTGGAAGCCCTCCAGTGAAGTTGTTACAGCGTTGACACTCCAGGCGCCTGCCACACCTGGCAGACTTAAGGGTCCACAAGATTGTTTCTTAAGAACTTTATTAGCTCACAACACCTTCAGTATCCTGTTTGATCTCATGTTTTGAGCTTCCATGACCTGGGTAAGTAATTTACTTTTTTGAAGCATATTTACATACAGTCATGTCTATGGAATGGTTGAGCATGAGAGAGTCTGATATACTCCAGCCTCAACCTGGCCATTTCTCTAGTTTAATTTGCTCAAATTCAAGTGATAGTGACCAATGCACATCCCAGTTTCATGGCATTTTGTGCAAGCTTGTCAGAGTTTCTCTGAACTCACCTATTTATGCAAGCTCACCAAAATATAGCAGATTGCTTCACTGTTTGGTGAAGCAACCCATACTGTTTGCAACTGCGGAGTTACAAGATGGCCAAGCTACTTCAATATGCAAATACCCTTTCCTTCAGCCCGTTGTAACTATTTTTAGGCACTTTCTTAAGCAAGCACCATTCATGAGTCAGTGAATGACTAACTGCCTCAACTCTCTTCATATGCAAGCCATGCTAGATGTAAGAGGAAAGCTCTCCTCCAGGGACAGCCAGTCACATGCTCTGCTAAAAACACTGGGCAGGTCTTGATGCAGTCACCTCTTTCATAAGCAGCAAAGGGAAAGGAATATTTATAGCATTGCAAGTGTAAACGATAGCGCTGTGCTGCAGTGTTACACAACTTTGCCTTTCTCAGCTCAGCAGGCAGCAGTTCTTCCAAGACTTCTGAAGCTGGCATACCAGCCTTTACTTAAATAAGGGATATAGGTTTCCAGAAACTGAATGCGAGCACCTGGGAACTGCAGCTGAAATCTTATCTATGCTGGCCACCACACAGAAGCCAACTAAGCACTTACACAGCCCTGGTACTTATTTTTATGCCACTGCATTACTGATGGTGAATCCTTCTGTTCAGAGCTGGTCACAGGCAGCAAATTGAGGCAGATGCAGGTAACACTCGGCAGCGGTAAGCAAGTGGTGCTCACACAGCCACACCATCTCCTAGTGCGGAGACACAATCAGCACTGTATTAGTCTGTACTTATAATCCTAATCTGATACAGTTGTATTATGCACAGCCCCAGTGTGCAAATGCCTATAACCCTACATGCGACAGTGATGCCTGACACACCTATGCAAGTTCCCTCATGGCTAAGCATCCTCCCATTCACTGCAGAAACCGGCACTCCATCATTAGATATTTGCTAGTGATAAGCCTGTATTTGAGACAAAAGCATATTTTCACATTATTGCATAATGATGTACCTGTTGGCTCCATTATCACAGGCTGCTTTGAACAGATAAGTTTAAAGTTTAAGCTAAAATAAGCAGACTGCTGATGGGTACATACCCATCCCTGCTCTTAGGGCTATTGTTTCTACAGTAACAGGTTTTGGGTGTTTTTTGCTAGTGAGGAGCGAAATTCAAGAGGCATCCAGCACTCTGTCACTCTCTCTTTTCACCCCTGCTTTGTGCTTTACATTATTTGGAGTGCACAACACTACAGCCAGTGCAGCTTTTACTCATGAGCGGCAATGACTTGGCTGCCAGTAAGCTGCACTGCAAGGGATGAAAACTAAAGATGAACCCTAGCTCAGATTTCAGACTTAGTTTTTCAAAAAAAGACAAACCCTCTAAAATTCCACAATGTTACTGAAGGACTAAAGGCTCAGTTTGAGCTCTGACCTGCCACGGAAAGGGAGACCAGGTCAAATAACATTTAATTAAATTAATGACCTTGAAACTTGCACCTTAAGTAAAAAACAATCTGGAAGTGCTGGTCAGCTGGCTGAACATGAGCCAGCAGTGTGCCCAGGTGGCCAAGAAAGCCAACAGCATCCTGGCTTGGATCAGAAATGGTGTGGCCAGCAGGGGTAGGGAAGGGATTGTCCCCCAGAACTCAGCACTGGTGAGGCCACATAGCAAACGCTGTGTTGAGTTGTAGACCCCTCAGTACAAAAAAAAAAAAAAAAAAAAAAAAGCTGTGCGGCTGGAGCACATCCAGAGGAAGGCAATAAAGCTGGTGAAGGGTCTAAAGCACAAGTGTTACATCCAGAGGAAGGCAACAAAGCTGGTGAAGGGTCTAAAGCACAAGTGTTATGATGAGTGGTTGAGGGAACTAGGGTTTTTTAGCCTGGAGAAGAAGAGGCTGTGTGGAGATGTTATTGCTCTCTACAACTACCTGCAGCGAGGTGGGTGTTGGCCTCTTCTTCCAAGTAAGAAGTAGACAAGAGGAAATGCCCTCAAGTTCCATCAGGGGAGTTTTAGATAGGATATTAGGAAAACTTTTGTCACAGAAAAGTTTGTCAAGCATTGGAAGAGGCTGCTCAAGGAAGTGGTGGTGTTGCCATCCCTGGAGATGTTCAACAAACATATAGGTATGATACTTCAGGACATGCTTTAGCAAGCACATTGGTGTTGGGTTGACAGTCGGACTTGATAATCTTAGAGGTCTTTTCCAACCTCAATGATTTTATGAAAAATCAATACAGAGGCAAATCACTGAGGTCTGCAGATATCAAGCTGCTATTTCTCACACTACAAAGTACTCTTGCCTGGGCTAGGGGCAAGACAGCTTGCCAGCCTCAATCTGCCTTAGCACCAGCTTCTGCACATGTATGCGCAATATCTGCACTACATCTAGCAGAAGACTAGCTCTTACACTAAATGTCTGCTTAGGACAAGAAAAAAGCATATCAGGGGCTACTGCTGTAGTCACAATGACAAGACACTCAAATGCTTTGGCTTTCAGTGGCTCCGAAGTACTACTGTTGTGAGAACCACATCTCAAGTTGCCTGTGTTAAGCATCACACAGAACTTCCACGCCCAGCACAGCCCTAAGGAAACAGTTACTGAAGAACATGCCCTTCACAAACTCCTCACCTCCTGTAGATCATCAGGAAGTCACCTCCCTGCTGTAACAGCCATGCTTTATTTAAAAAGTTTATTAAACATGGCTCAACAAGAACCATCTACAACATAGCCCTTCTTGATGACTACTAATAACAGATGTTTTGAGATATTTTTCAGCCCAGATGGATATTTGAGAAAGAGTACAAACCTGAACTGAAAGCTAGCATTGATATTTCTACCTAAGGTGCAACTAGCTGCCGTGTCAATGACTAATATGACATCCAGATAAAGCTGTATTCCTCAATTCGCTGAAATATCTCCTGAAAACCAGTAAAAGGGTGCAAAGCAGGTTGATTCACCTGCAGTTCAGCCCAGATATTTAAGGCACTGATAAAAGCAAAATCAGAGCAAGCAAACTAAGCTTGATACAAGAGCAAACATCCTTGAAATTCAAGCTTCTAATTAATGGTAACCATTGACATTAAGTTTGAAGGTACACAGGGTAAGAGTAGCAGTCAAGAAGAACCACTTCAAGCTACCGCAGGTCAAGAGGATTTCAAGGTCAAGACAAATTTAATGAGACAGATGCAAGGTGAGAATAGAGGCAAGAAATCTAATCATTTGGACAGAGAAAGCTGGATGTTGTAGGGAAGTCAGAGGAAACCTGTACAACTGTGCAACTAAAAGTAACCCTTAAATAGCTCTAACACTATGCAGCATTGTCTATCAGAATCAAGAAAGGAACTGGGGGGAAAATTAAAACTCATTTAGTTTTTCTTCTGGTATTTAAGCATATCATAGGTATTATTCTTGATTTGAAGAGGCATATCTGACTTCACTTTAGAAGGAATTTGTGTGACCTGAGAGAAGACCTATGATTGACTGACAGCCTGCTTTTAGTGAGAACTGGAGTGTGGGTAAAGAAAAGCCTCTGAACAACTGTGGGGAAAAAAAGCAGAAAAGTTTAAGTTGAGCAACAAGATAAACTGCAGTAGCAGATTGATATGAGGTGGTTTATCTGTAGCTATGGAGATTCGTAGGAACAGGTGATACCTCAAGGGGAAAAAAAAAAAAAAAAAGAGTAAATGGCTTCAATATAGAGCAAGTTTTCTACTGTGAGACATCACTTTGTACTTAGATCCTTCTGGTATCTACCCTGTGGTGAATTTTGAACAACTTATTTTTCAGCTTTGCCCTTCCTTTTTAAGGTGTTGGAATTAAAAAACACTAGCTGAATGCTAGATAAACAGAAAAAAAACCCAACCCACCTTCCAGTAAGTCCTCATGCTTGCCTGTAGCCACATAGCATCTCCTAATTTTGAAGCCCTCCCCCTCCCCCCAAAACAAGTTGTTGCTTTCCTGCAAAGAGTCACCTAAAAGTTCCTCAACTTTCTATATAATAGGATCATCACATATAAGCACCTATGACTAAAGAGATCACTGACTCTTCATCTACAAAAAAAGCATGCTTTATCTCCAGTAGATCCAGTGCAGTGCTCCACCACACTGCCTCACTCAGAAATTGTAGCATCTATATAGTCAGTTTGGGAGCTGGCTCATCTCTTATTCCCTTCAGAGAAAAGTGATACCCACACATCTGCAAAAACCCAAGACCTGAGCACAGGACTTGCTTGCTTGCACATGAATAAGCTGTGGCTACTAAAACTCAGGAATGACAACAGAAATTTCACCCATATTTTTATGCTAGCCATGATCCTGTGATGATATTCTTTCCTGTCTTATAAGATTAATTCTTGAAAACTTAAGTCTTAACATTGTTAGGCTGTTTGATCAGAGCCTGAATTCCACTCTGCACCTGAGGCAAGATGCCTACACCCTATCAAATTATGATACAGTAATAATCAGTTTGCAGAAACAGTTGACAATGTTCTGAAAATACAAGTGTAAGAACAGCCCTATCATGGGAAACCCACCCCAGACATACCAGGAAGCGTCTGAACCCTAAAATAACTTGTGTTGGCAATTATAGCCTTATCTAAGCTGGGATAAAATAAGTCAATGTTAAGAAAATTATTTACCTACACTCACTACCAATACTTTCATGCTTATTTTTTCCAGTTACTTGCTAGCAACACTACAAGCTTCCAGTCAACATTGCTCTACAGTTCAACAGCAGTTAATTACCAGTAACTATTTCAAATTGATGAATCAGATTCAACCACACCATCAAGTGGATTACTGATCATGTTGATTTAAAAAATACATTGCTTGTAAAGAGGTCTTACACTTGCAGATAGATTTGCATACCAGCATGATACTTATAGCACGAGCTGCTTCCCGACACAGAAACGTATCCAAAGCATGACTTGGAGGAGCCTCTAGTGGTGATAAAGGAGATGTGATTATGAATTAACAGATGCTCAAGTATAAGCTAACAGCCTTACTGGTAAAAACACTAACCCACAGATGCATTATTCCTAGCCAGGTGACCAGCGATTGGCATCTAAAAGCCACACACACAGTACCAAGTAGAATGATTTAAACACTGCTCTACCTACAAGCTTATATTGTACTGATTCAATAAGGGAATAAATCAGCTCACTTGTCCTCTTCAGCCTGTAGGTAATGTTCAGTAAAATACAAATTGAATAAAGAATTCTGAAAGTTTCCAAAAACAGGGAGCAGTGCCCACACCTGATTTCTGCACCAAGTTACATACTGACACAGGTAGACCACTTGAATTAAATTATGTCTATGCACACAAAAGGTAAGGATATTTAAGATTTGCACAGCAGAAACACATTGTTTAGGCAATTTTAAGGAGACATTAGAGCAATTATCTTCCACAGGTATCAAAAATGTTTAGCTACTGGTAAAGGACTTATCCAGAGCATGAGTTTTGTTTTTACAGTGTCAACTGGAAGCAGTTCTGCTTGCACCTTATTTGGCAAGCCTGAGAACAGGTATCAACCATACAGTTTCTCTGATCTTGTGACCTGTTGACAAGACAAGACACTGATGTGGCATTCTAGGTGCAACACACAAAACCTGAGACTAGCCTGACACCTCGGGATCCAGGAGTAGGAGGGGAGAGACGCAGATGCTTATAAAAGATGTTCTAACCTGTTAGTTAGACAAGGCTCAATGCGACTGCTCCACTTTGTATGAGTGGATGCACGTTCAAACATAGGCATTTTCGTACCCTTGTGTGTCAGCCTTCAGTGCTTCGTCTGTGAAGCAGTTTTTAGCTAATAACATCACTGTGCTTGAGCATCCACCCTATTTGCTGTACCTGTCTTCCTGAAGATCAAGTCATTGCTCAGAAGAACCCATGTTTTGTCAGTTGATGAGAAAACAAAAACAAGGGAGATCTTCAACAGCCTTTCAGAAAATGATCCATGGAATTGCTTTGGAAGCTGGCAGTTGTGTGCCAACTTGGGAACTATTGAAGATGATTGTAGCTGATTTTCTTAATTTGTCAAAATAAAGAATTACAGGCACAGTATCTTTTTGGTGCCAGAAGTTGTAAAAACTAGAAAGCTTGTCCCACTTATTCAGGAACTCCTCAAAACATTAGCTTGATAAGCATTTATACTGACATTATGCTTTCTTTAGCACAGCACAAAAGAAAAGCAAAAAACCTGACATTCAGTGATTTGCCCACATCCACTCACACATCATACAGGTTCCAGTACGTGCCCTTATAGAACTGGAGGACTTCAAAGGCTCATCTGGCATCAAGCACTGAACGAAATAGCCAACTGTTCTTTGTACTTAAAAGGTTCAGACACTGAAAAAAGTGCTGTTTCAGCACTTCACAACAACAGTTGCGGAGTAGAAACTGTCACAGTACTTCAGAGGTTTGTTTTAAAGTAGCTGGAAGATCTGTCGGACAACTATAGGTTTATCTTCCCTATGACTCCATCTGACATGCAGAGTAACATTTTCCCATAATGAAATCATCAACTGAACTGATGCTTTTATTTTCCCCCCCAATACTACCAAGAGCTATACAGCTGGTTGCAAACTAAATTAAAAGCCATCTACGCATGACCAGTACATCTGCAGTAATTGCCACTTGCCAGGGTCTGCTTTAGGAGACCTAAATATATAGACAAATAAAAAAGTATAGCCCTCAAGGCATACTCTGCCTTATAAATAATATATAAAAAGCTAAGCATCATCATGTGTTATTTAAATTATAAATACAATAAACCATGCTGCTGTACGTTAGATCTCTGGATGAAAATTATACTGCAAATTGACTGGAAGTTAAATAAAATTTTTCTCTGCCTCGTGTAGCCTACAAAGCTATACTTCTACCTGGCTACAATTGCATTCTTGCATGGAATTCGTTTCCTAGAAATCCCAGAACCCTAGAGTTCTCCAGATGCCACTGAGAATTACATGCATTTAAAAGCTCTACCTCTGTATGTCTTGACAGATTTTGGGGCAGATCACAGTATTGACAGGGACAGGAGAACACTGCAAGGTGATCTGTAGGAGTTCTGTTCTCAACTAGCTGCTTTATTCTGTGTTTCTCAGTTGTGTTTTCATACAGGAGGAACTACATGATGGAAATGTTGGTCTAATAAAAGCCTTACGTGATATATGGGCTTTCAGTTTTAAAAGCACCTAGCCATACAAGGGGCAATAATCATAGAATGGTTCAGTTGGAAGGGATCTTAAAGATCATCCCCTTGCAACCCCCCTGCCGTGGGCAGGGACACCTCCCACCAGACCAGGCTACTCACGGCCCCATCCAACCTGGCTATGAACACCTCCAGGGATGGGGCATCAACAGCTCCCCTGGGCAACCTGTGCCAGTGCCTCACCGCCCTCATCAGGAAGAATTTCTGCTTAACGTCTAATCTAAATCTTCTTCCTTTCAACTTAAAGCTATTCTTCTTCATCCTATCAGTCCAGGCCCTTGCAACAAGTCCCCCACCCGGCTTTCCTGGAGCCCCTTCAGGTACTGGAAGGCCGCTATAAGATCTTCTTGGAGCCTTCTTTTCTCCAGGCTGAAAAACCCCAACTCTCTCAGTCTGTCCCCATAGTGGAGGTGCTCCAGCTCTCTGATCATCTGTGTGGTGTACCCAGGACCTGTTCCAACAGTTCAATAGTGGAGCATAATGGCTCAAAGCCCGTCTCAGGTTATGCAACCTGTCATAGCCATGGTTCAGTTATGGACAGGTACAGTTGGATTCCATGACCGCAGAGGTCTTTTCCAACCAAACGATTCTGTGATTCTATATTGCAGACAGTTTTAGGTCACAGGCAGAGGAAGTACCTATACTACAGAAGTGATGGCATGGGGGATAACTGCAGGAGCTGATTACAAGCACTTTCCCAGTAAAAAACCCACAAAGTCCAATTTGTTTCCATTCTTGGACATTCAGTGTTACTTAAGTAACTCCCACTCCACCTTATCCCAGATTTCATAGCCTCTAAGGAAAAGTGTTTTTCAGCTGAGCAAAATGGTCTGCACCAGAGACTGCAGCTGCACTGACCTTCAGGGGCGCTGAAGGCAGTCTGGGAAGTCATGTATCTGATCCGAAAGCCTCCCTTGCTGTATCAGAAAGGTTATGCATTTCCCAGATCAGTACAATTTGCCTCCCGTGGGCTGGCCCTGTGACAAATACTATATGCCTCTTGGGAACAGCCCTGTCGGTGCAGCTCCAGGAGGATCTGGGGTGGTAAGGGCCAAGATACACTTACATGCCCATTGTGAAGGAGAAACAATGATGTTGGCCATGCCACCACACATTTTCTGTATCAGGTACAAAACCAGCTCAACCCACCACAACTGTCTATAAAGCCCTCTGCATACCTGACCCTTAACCCTGCCTGCTCAGTATTACGTTGATTTATACTCAATATTGCTGGTTCTGGAGCAGTACAAAATGTTATGCAGATGTCCAAAACTACTTGGCTTTTAACTGTCTCAGTGGAAGCAGACGTTTACACCAGCTACTTGAAGCCAAAGTGCTTTCTTTTTAATGCAAAACACCTCAAACAACAACTTCCAGACCTTAAAGGACAGTGGGCTTCATCAAAATGGCACAGGTTAACACAGTATCTTTTGCTATGCAGCCAACTTAGGCACAAGTAGTGTAACTATTCACTCAAGCACTACCATCTTAAACTTGTTAATTTTAATAAAAACCCTCACACTGTTCTTAAACATGGGCATGTTTCTTAGAAGCACAAGAATAAAACTGCAATCTCCACCTATCCTTAAAAAAACCCCACCTCTGCACCTGAAAACTCGGGCACAATGGCTGTATCTTAACAGGAACACCTCCTTACTACAAAGAGCTTTGCAGTAACAGCGGAGCTCTCCTCCCCTGCACAGCAATAGCTAAGCAATCACACAAAGATAAGAGAATCCCTTTTAACTCCCACTTTGCACCCATCTGTTAGTACAGTCATGAATGCCTACTTTAATAAGACTGCCTTCAGAGCATTTCAGAAAGCTTAATTATCACCTTTGGCATCAAATAGGTCAGCAGAAGTCAGTGCTTTCTAAAACCTGGTGGAAAGCAAACCAGCCCACTTAGCACTGTCATGTGAATTTAGGAGAGAAAATCAAAGCCATTACTATCCCAGTAAGTAGCAGAATCCACACATACTATCTATGACATCAATTATACATGATTTTGTTTCAAGTCAGATTTAGAATGAGGAAAAAAAACCACACTCAACCTTTCTCACCATGGATTTTCCCCCTCCCAAACAGGTTTCCTTCTGCTAAATTCCTTCATGCTCAGTCTCCTCATCTCTTAAGGAACACTGCTGCAGAAGGACTAGCAAGTTTATTAACTTTGGTCCATTATCAGTATCACCAAAGTCAAATAAACGCATTCAAACTGAACCAGGTTTTCGCAGCAGCATAAGAATCTGTCTCAAAGAGTCTGCAATTCCAGACACTCAATACAGTTCCAAATTAGCATGCTATGCTTTGAAGTTTGGAAAAGTCATCCTCTCTACGCCCCAATTACCACCACAAGTGGCAAGAGATTTCCTACAAATTCTTGTTACAGAAAGTATGCAAGTTTTGTTCTGAAGGTTACTGCTCAGTATTCACTATGTGAAAAGAGAAGCTCTAAAAAAGATTACTTTTCTTCAAGGGAGCTTTTGATATTCCCAACATTTGAAGGGCTCAGGTCTGAGCTTGCAACATTTCAGTGTCAGTATTGAAGTAAGGCAGCATACAACTCATTTGAGTATCAAGAAAAAAGCAAATCAGAATGCTTGACAAGTTATCCCCTGTGTCTCAATTTAAGAGACATTTACACTAACACAAAGTTTTGTCAGGAACCTTCCTAACAGGGTACTTGGGAGCTACACAAGTACAAGATCTGTATCTAGCAGAGAAACTAGAGTGAACAATAGACATGCTTGCCTTTGACTGCAACACTAGTCTTCTAATTCATGTGCCTCAAAATAAATTACAGCTTATTGATTTTGCTAATCCTTTCCAAATACTGTACACTCCACACAAACTTGTGATGTAAGTTGATTAGACAACACTAACAACCCAGTCACCGAGTCCAAGAGCAAAAGGGGAACAACATCTAATCTGTTGGTGGCTTCTGTTCTGGTATCCCAGGAAACCAGCTGCACCTGCTTGGTTCAAGTTGTGTACTATGGCAAAAATGTCTGCAATCCAGCTTTCATAACCAGCATTTCTACAACTGCTGTTCAGTGTTCATAAAGCAGAGCAGCAGCTTCTCTATAGAATCTGAAGCATGAACTGCACATGCAGCAGCACAGCATGTGCAGGCAGGCAGAGTGCTCCCATCTCAGATGTTTTGGCTACAATCATCAGACACTCAATACATCATATCTGCAGTGGCATTAATATAAAACCTAGCTCACTTGCGCAAAACAGCCTAATGAAATAAGGCAGCAAGAAATGCTAGAGTGTCCCAAGTTAGATGGTCACACAGTTTCCTCCCTTGGAGCCAACCCTAGGTCTTCTAACTCAAGAAATCTGCCTTAACTTTATTAAACCCACTTAGCCCTTCTCAAAAATATAAGCAATAAGCATCAGCTGGAAGGTTTTTTACCTGGCAATATTTAATTTGTTATTTCACTATCCCATAATGGCCTTGGTCTCCTCCAACTGAACAACAAGGTCACTACCTTCTAGAATAGTCTAAATGACCTAGGTAAGTCTAAACAAACCGTGTTGATTTCAGGTACTATCTGTGCAATTTCAGTCTGCCATTTCATAGCCTTGAAGAGTTTCTGTGTACAGGAAAGGCA
Source organism: Clamator glandarius (assembly GCA_033459285.1). NCBI lineage: Eukaryota > Metazoa > Chordata > Aves > Cuculiformes > Cuculidae > Clamator > Clamator glandarius. The sequence goes on from JAUNZM010001576.1 coordinate 228,566, forward strand.
CACAGAAGACAAATCAACTACCCACACTCCAGCAGCCAGCATTTAGATCTGTGTATTCTTCTCAGGGGATGTTTTCAGAAAACCTTATCTACTCCAATATTATTTTTCAGTGTGCTACAAAGTTCAAGTAGTGCTTACCAAACTGTTATAAAGCAAAATAAAATAGGTTGTGGGAGACATTAAGATTTACAAGGTTAACTGAAAAATTCAGTAAATTATCTTCCTGCTAACATGAAAGATCAGGAGTATCAAGCTGCTCTGTGGTATTCTCAATTAAAATGCTCTGCAGAGACTCCAGATGAACCCCTGGTGTCCATCTCTGGGAGACAGGCTCCCAGTCTACACATTACTTTTAACATCTGAATGTACTGCTAATTGTAAATGAATACAGGCATTGTGCAAACAAGGGATGACCAAACCATATTTAAAGCCTTTCTTCTGTTTCTCTGTTCCTCCCTAGCAAAACACTCAATGCAAGCTCAGCTGCCTTAAGTTTTATATTAAAACTTACCAAAGGACTGAGATGACATAAGCAATTTGTTTAGTGCACAAATCAGTATTGGGAAGGACAACAAATTAAAATATGACAATTTGATTCAAATATCAACTATTTGGAAGTAACTTCATATTAGAGACAAAACCACATTTGGAGAGTCTTTCAAGCTGATTTTCTGTGCAGTCAGCTTCATGGTACAGTTGCATGAAGGGCCTGTCAACACCGAGGAGGCTGCTTGAAATGACACAAAATGTTATGGTGAACTCATTAAAGCACTGAGGAAGCTCAAGAGATACTAGATAGTAAGCACAGGTGGAATCTAGTTTTAAAAGGAGATTAAAAACGTGGCTTTGACTTCTCAGCTGAAGAGAGATTTCAGTTCCAAGAAGGTATTACAAAAAGGAAGTAGTATCCTTGTAAACTTTATTGTTACAGACATCCAGGAGAAATGATGGTAGAAAGTTCTCGCAGTGCAATCTGATAAACTTTTATTAAACTAAGTTCAAAATAGCTCAAGAAATCTGAACTTTGTCTGTATTTTTCCCCTTAATGAGGTTGTCCTCCTTCCCCAGCTATCTCTGAAGAACATTGTGTACCTTCTCAGTACCAAACTTGCCCACTATCAACAAGCCTCTCCACTGCCACGGACATTTAGGTAGCAGCTATTACGACGCTCATGCGTATGGTTATGCTTGTGCACACACAGCTGCAGTGAAACAACTATTAACGAGAACGGCAAAGCACTGGAAGTTCAATGTCAAAGTAGTCCCAGCACTTGCTTAGATTTATAGCTTTTGCAATAAAGTGAGGACTAGCAGGTGCTAGAAGAGCTGCTAACCAGTAAGACAGCTCAGGGCAACCCATCAAGCACCACAGTAAACATGTTGTCCCACAAGGAAAGAAGTGGCAATCAGAATTACTGGGCCAGATTTTTAAGAACCAGATGAATAATGACAGTAAGGACATCACAGATGCTGGTAAATGAATCCCTCAAACTAGAAGTACCAAAATTGTTGTTACCTACTTCTTGCAATCAACTATGTGTCTAATAAATCCTCAGTATTACATCTTAAGAAACACTTTAGCATCCAAGCACTATAAGCCCGTAGCAAGTAGTAAAGAACAAACCAGTACAAGTTGCAGCAGACATTCCTCCTCCCAACCCTTCCTGGCATCACCATTGTGCAGCCAAGTAACAAAATAACCAGAAAGGCCCTCATTTTTAACCTAAATGGTTTATTTTGGAAGAAGTGACCAGTTTCACCTCTACTTATAGAGTTAAGTGTCAACATCTTAGGCAGGGCATGCTTAGTCCAAGCAGCCACTTGGTTCTTTCCCTAAGCGTGGCATGCACGTGCAGGAGAAAATCCCAACCAGGAGCCTTTACTCACTACTGAAATCCTGCAGAAATGCCCTTCCCAGTACAAAACTCAGGACAATTTTGATTACCACTGACTGTGGCTTCAAGTGTTAATAATCTGCTGATAGCCTGAAAACTGCATGCATGCATGCATATACTCTAGCAGTACTGTTCTACACTGGGAATTAAAAACAGCCAGGGCTTTCCTTCCTTTTCTTTCCTACTACTTGAGCAGTATCTTGGCAGCTGTGGTGCAGGGGGATGGCAGCAGGGAAAAATAATCAAAGGAAGTTAGATCAGTGACCTACTTTCTTGTTTAATGATAAAGATAGCAACCTAGCAATTTTTGATGAGACTTAGTGACCACCTGATTTACAATGCAGATTTAAAAAATATGGCTTCAGCAGCACATGCATCTCTATGGAGCATGTCATTAACATCCCTTGCTTAAGATTTTGGTAGAGTGGGAGAAGCAAGCACTCCCCAGAAGCTAGCTCTTACACAGACTAGTTATAGCAGAAAAATCACTATCACCACCCTTCAGAGTGTACTAGGCTTTCATGAGAGCTCTAATTTACCTTTATTTGCATACCACAAGCTGTAGAGTAACCATCACTTTTGCAGCTCATTGGTAGCCACAAACCCCTTATTGCATTGGTGGGCTGGGTTAACTCTGCAGGTTTGAGCACACCTAGCAAGCCACAGCCTCACCGTACTGGACATCACGCAAGCAGGAACACATACCTTGCCCTTAAAACACATCAGCGTCACCGAGTGCCTCCTGCAAAAGGAGACCAATTTCAAAACATGCTCCTTTGCCCTCCTTACGCAGAGATTAGCCTTATTCAAGCATCAGACTGTTTGCTACTCAAGCTACTCCGCATTTTCAGTTAGCCTCTGTCCACCTAAGCATCATTCAAAGTATCAATGTACAAAAGTAGAAAAAAAATATAATCAGATGCTGAAACTAACACTGGATGGCTAGCTACAGAGTCAGTTCCAGGTGCTTTTTAACAAAACCCAAAACACGACCAACCAAAAAGCTTTGAAGGAAAAAAAACCACACCATTCTCCTACTGTCAAGATGGCTCTTGTGCTACAAGCAAATATACTGGCAGCTTTGCAGCACATCCAGTACATTCTATGGCTTCACAGTGTTTCAAAACAAATATCTGCAGATATCTACATAATTAACTATTGTTTAGTGTTGCTCAGCAAAGGCATGTCATCTTTTCAAGACAGAAAGCCTGCAGAGATACAAAGGTTGAACGCATTGGTTGTTCACAGCCCATATTAAGAGCAAGTGGTACAATGATTCAGGCTCAAGAGGCCTGATCTTCCTCAGAGGAAAAAATCAAGGAGCTTGATGTTGGGAAAGTGACCCCAGGAGTATCTAAGCAATGACATACTCAGCATAAGAACATGTTTTCTGCAATGCTGACCAATGTTTCAAGATACTATGTCTGCGGGCACCAGATTTTGTATTTCACATAGGGTCTTTTTACTGGCTGAAGTCATCAGGATTAAAGTGCTGTCATTCTGTCAGCAGGGGAAAAAAAAAGTCTCAGCAAATCCAAAGCAGGGGAACTGTGCCGCATGTGCTGCCAAGCTCGTGTTCACTGTACAATCACTTCTGCGTTGGGCATTGCAGCCTGTATCATAGGGGGGTTTATGCAGCATATCTAATTATATCTAAGGTAACACATAGCTCATTTGCCTTTTTTTTTTTTTTTTTTTTTTTTTTTTTTTTTTTTTACTGTGAACAGCCAGTCTCAAACACAGCTTGTGCAATACCAGATTAATGATCACGGAGGTCTGCATCACTAGTTCATTATCCTTACAGTTCAGTAGTTCAACACAAAAAGTCACAACAACAAGGTTCTTAATTTGCAAATTAAACACCGACTGATCTGACATTCTTGTACATGTTATCATAGGACATTAAAGTTGCTTCCAACATGAAGTTATCTTAAAAAAAAAAAAATCACAGCTTCATTCAAAAGGGTACAGCAAACAAAGTTTTACTGGAAAAAAACCTAAGAATACACAAGAAAAAGTCAGTCAAAAATGTCAGTCATATGACAAAGTGTTTACAAGGATGGATTTTAGTTATCTGCCTGTTACAGTGGAAGATTTTCTCCCATAAATACATGAGTAGGCACTGATCACAGAACCGGAACTGGGTAAGGGTTCCTCCTTACTCCATATGGAACAGAAGAGTCCTCCAAAGAGATACTAACAGGCATCTAAAAAGGGAGGAAAAAGCCAAAAAAAAAAAAAGACCCTGCACTCTGCACAAGATATTATTTAATAGCTATTTACCAGTAGCTTACTCCTTGGTTTTCTAGACACTGCTAGAACAGGAGTGACATGATTACCATTTGCATGAGTGAGTATGACAAGCCTGGTGCTCGCAAAGTGCATCTCAGGAGCCAGTGCTGATGAGGGACCCTCCCAGGGAAACTCCAGGTCTAAACCCAGGACTCTGTATATTCTTTCTCAGTAGTGCTAGGAGACCTGCCCAACAGAAGCAACAGAGAAGGAATTGCCTTGACATGTCCAGAACACTGAACTCTGGTAATTTCATACTGAACTCAAGGTTACATGCAGGTACGTGCATTAGGCTGACTCAGAGCCTCAAATCCTGTATGTGGCCACTTTAACTGGGCATTTTGTTCCGATGATTGCCCTATTTTCCTCAAAAAAGCTAAACTGGGACAGCTTATTCAATCAGCTGGCACTGGGGCATTTCGCCCAAAGGCACTTTAACCTGCATCCTCCACCTTCTGGGTGGATGCCCTACCCTAAAGGGCATTAAACACAGCTCTCTCCCGTTTTCCCCTTGGCATCAGGCCACTGCCCAGACAGGAATGCAAAAACCCAAGCCAGAAAATAAAAGGAGCCTGATTGCTCAGAGAACAGAGCTTGAAAAAAAGGCTGTCAGGATTATAAATATTTCACACTGGAAAGTGAGCTAATATACAGGAGCAATCCCTCCTTCCAGGTGAGCACCTCCGGCTGCAATGGCACATTCCCTTGCTGCTGGCTGGGCTTTCACCCTACCATACTATTCAGCCAAAAACCTGTAAGGCAGAACTTTCAACCAGAAGGGGAAGGCATAAACTCAAGGCTCGATGTCTTTGTTACCCCTCAAAAACCAGAAGATATGGCTTAGTCTGCTCAAGATGGGGAGGGAACAAAACACATCTCTAAGCAAAAAGCCTAGACTGACCAACGCTTTTGGACGAGAGCCACAGATAAAAGTTTCTTGCACAAGTAAAAGCCCTGAGGGCACAGTTGTCACCAGACAGCAGAACCCCTCTACATCCCACTGCAAAGCACTTAAAATAAGTGAGGTGGCCTTTAATATCACTCCTGTACTGAATTTATGGACACTTCAGGTACCTCTGCACAATTCTAATTCTTTACCCTACTTACCACAGATTCCTCCAAAACTGGGATAGAGTTACAAGACAACATTGTACAGGATAAAAATACTGCAACAAAAGCATAGCTGGGATCATTTGAGAAGCCTCTATTGTTCCTTAACTTTGAGGAGAACTTTGACCTTGAACACCCAAACCTGCCTATAACAAATTGCACCTGAGAAAGGAAGAATAAGTGACCCATGAAATGGAGGCATCACCAGTATCCTGGCAAAGCTTAACAATCTTTAGATCAAACATTAAAAGTGTTTGAACACCGCCTACCATTTCTCCTTTATCACAGCCACCTGTAAGAGCACAGTTAAACTCAAAGTAGCAGAATGGGATCCAGCAATGCAACTCGCATATTAGCATTACAAGGGACACAGAGACTTTGTTTTCTTGGTGAATGTGAAGCTTCCTACAAAATGCTCCATACTTTGGGAAGGAGGCTATCAAATATTCTTAAAAGCCTGTCACGTCAAGTGGAAACCCAGCACAAGACCTCTGAAGAAAAGCTTGAGAAAAGATCCAAGCTCAAGGGCAGCAATCAGGCTGATGCAACTATCCCTTGGAAAGAGTTCCCATTTGTTGTTCAGCACTGGCATTACCAACATGAAAGTGTAACAGGGCAGCACAAACAACATTTCAACAGTCTGATCAAGAGTTAAACTATACACAAACCACCTGTATTTTACTAATTATTGCTAAGCAACATTAAGGCCAACAGTTTAATATAATTCAAAAGGGATTAGGCATTATATAGGTAACAAGAACATCCACAATTACATTAGTTAGGATAAAACAGTTTATAAAAGGATTAAAAGAACACCAAGTCTTGTAGCATGAGTCACCCACTATATCATAGATAAATTGTTCTTTCTCATTGTTTTGCTTGGTGTAGAGCAGTAGAAATCATGCCCATTGTTCTAGCAAATGTTGGCTAAATCACACCAAGGATCAGCATACAAGGAACAATCAAACCATATTTCACTTGAACAAGTTCACTAGAGAAGCCTGAACCTGAGCAAGTGTATAGTATGTTTACCTTGGAATAAAAGCAACCCATGCCAGACTTTAGCTGATTTATACTAGCAAATGCTTGCAACACATTGAATCAGAGTTGAGATGCTTAAGACACAGGAGTCAACGTGACTCACCCTCAAAGCCAGATCACCACAAGGAAACAGCTAAGGAAGAAATTCTCTGCTGATTTCAGTAACCAGCTACTACCTGAAACTAGAGAAAAATCAAAGGTGTCTACCAACAGGCTTGCTTTAGCCTGTCCTGAAAAAAGATCAGCCAGAGAATGGAGATCCTCTTCCATTCAGAAGAAGGTTTGTCACCAGTGTCAGGACTACTCTTTTTAGAGTCATTTAACCACTTCAACCTCATCCCTTGGACTCCAAGGATAATTAAAGATGTGCAGAAACCAAATATTTTTTAGCAGCCTTCCTTCCTTGATTCTACCAAAAGCAGCTTAATTGGCCATTAGCCCCATAAAATGGCAGAGGGATTCAGACAAAAAAAGCTATAATTACCCAGCCATCTTCAGCTGAAGTGTCAGCTACCATATGCTCTCTTCAGAAAACCCAACTACTCATGCGCCTAGTTTACAAAGCTCCCAATATCCAGCTTCATTTTGACAAGAGGGTGGGCTTGATTGTACCATGCCTTTTTGGAACTTTCAGCTGCTGAAGTAGTGAAAGTAGACAGATAAAGAATAGCAGATTCGACTAGCAGAAGAGCCCACTACAAGTACAGAATTGAAAGAGTTTACATCAGGTGATCCAGGTTTCATCCCTGCTTCCTCGTTTATTTTAACTGAATATCCCTTGCCCATTATAGGAAATATTTGGAAGATGTACCACTCTACTTCCAGAGGTTATTTGTGAAGCTTAATCTCTTGATCAGTGTCAGATGAAGTTGCAGAAGACTTAAGAAGTTTGCAGCACCATGTCTAAGATTAGCACTTTCTGTGTAAGAATACTTTGATGGGTCAGCAGGAGAGGTGAGACAGGTTAAAAGCTTATAAACCAGAAAAGGGGAAAACCTTAAAAAGCATTTTTGCCACTGCTTCTTCAGCAAAAGCTACTCAGGAATACAAAGCCCACCATCGGTATTTGCGTGACACCGGGGACTTCAGTACTGCAGAAGTTGATGTCACTCACCAAAGAAAACTTCCTCTAATTTGGCAAGGCTTCAGAAGTCCAATCAAGTATTAACTATAACACTGCCTTACATGCCTAGTAAATAAAGTTAGAATAGCTTTTACTCGTGCTAAAAAATGTGGCTAAGCAGAAATAGATGGTCAAGCTATTGAAGTTTTGAATGAAACAACCAGAGTACTGAACTGGATCTGCATTACAGCAACACCAGATCTGCCTAGTATAGTAACCACTACCAGTGGAACCAGATAGTTTTCAAACATTCAATTAAAAAGAAAAAAAAAAAGGATTATATATATTTGTAGGGAAGGATCTTTCCTAGAAAAATATGATCAGAATTGATCCTACCATCAGTTTTCTCCACTTGCAGCAAGTAGCAGCTTATGAGTTTTCCACTTAGACTTGAACAAAGGTTTTGACTATGACTTTTCACAAGTTACTACACAAAGAGAAGCTCAGAAACCAGTTATTAGATGAGAGCAGAAAGCATACACTTAGTCTTCCGTAACTTCTCCGAGCACCTGGTGTTCTGCTTAAGATTCAGTGCCTGTAGAAATACCTGTCATAGTTGGCAGTTACAAATATGCTTGTGGCAGCAGGAAACAATTGGCTTAAACTCCACTCATTTTAGTCAGGCTTTCTCTGAGGCTTTTTTGTGCCAACATGAAAGAGAATTAAGTGCTCCGTAAGGTAAGTAAAAAATTAAAACTTACTAGTTTCACCTAAAGATCCATGGAACAGCATGTGCAATCATGATTAGCAAAACACACGTGGTAAGATGTCTCTATTTTTCAGCATGATAAGCACTGTAAGGACCCAAAACAATCCCTGAAAGCTGCAGCTTCTGCAGTTCAGCTCTTCCATAGAATACAATTCTCTCACTTAGATCTGCTTGCATGCAGAATTTATTTTGAACTGGGTTTTGTTGCAGTATTTGTATAACTACATTGAACAGTGGGGCTGCAAAAATCACAGAATGGTTTGAGTCAGAAGGGACCTTAAAGATTATCCAGTTCCAATCTCCCTGGCATAGGCAGGGACACCTTCCACTGGATCAGGTTGCTCATAGCTGGTCTTGAACACCTCCAGGGATGGTGCTCCCATGACTTCTCTGGGCAATGTGCCACTATAACCTCACAGTAAAAAATTCCTTCTTAGTATCTAGTCTAAACATCTTCTCTTTCAGCTTAAAATGAAGAACTCCAGTAGTATTAAACCTGAATTTATACCACATTCGTCAGCTACTTTTTTGGGAATGAATACACCTTGGGAGGTCAGTATTTCTCCTGAAGGATCTTGCTTTGTGCAGCAAAAGGGCAGCCAGACACACTGTCTTTACAAGAGAACCACCATCAGGGTTGCATCACTCAAGAACAACACCACCAAAACCATCAGCTTCATACTGTAGTCAAATAAGTTCCCTGTACAAACCTCAAGCTGCTCATTGCTCTTAGTTCTTCTCAACCTATCCGCATTTCTCAAGCTTAACATTCGCTAGCTATGTTCCTAGAGATATTTAAGTGATGAAGCAGTCGTCTTGGCAACTGCAGTCAACACCAGTACCTCGGCTCAACTATCTTGGGCTTCCCTTCACCATGACTTCTAGGAAATCAGCTGCCACAAATGATAATTTTGAATTCAGTTTTATTTAAAAAAAATAAAAATAAAAATCCCTTTTAGTAGCCTTTGACATCTCCAGATCTCCTGTCCTAAGAATCAAGTTCTTTTCATAGGAACAAATTAGTTTTAATTATATTCTCAGAAGTGAGGTTTCCTGCAAAGCTGGAAGAAGTCTGATAGCTTAAATTCCAAGGCACTGACTGAGGTGATGAAGGGGAAGATGCAAATCAGAGGTACATATCCAAACCAGGTTTATGCATGCCTGTGCTGTTGCTTTCAATAACTCACTGAAGACTTTCTATTTTGTTTTCTGTTACCAAGAGAAGCAGAGAACAACTCAGTACTCCTTATAATACTTATCAAACTCAGCCAGGCCTCGAAATACATGCCCACACAGGTGTCTTTATTAAAAATGATCACAGAACTTCCATAAAGAAATTGTTAAGTGGACAATCTCCATAGCTATATGCACATTTTAACTGAGTAAACTGTGAGATTCCCCTGCAACAACAGCCGCAAAACCTAGTGCCCAATTCAGCTGAGCTCTGCCAGCAGCGAAGTCCTCCACAGGCATAACACAGGAGTTTCACAACAGTAAAAGTAGGGAAGTAATACCCTGCACAGCACCCCTTCCACCAGTCCATCTATGTTAGACCCAGAAAAGGAGGCACCACAACCTCAATCACAAACCTTTGATGAGAATTTACATCTTATAAAACATGGGTTGGTTCAGTTCTACCACTAACAAAGATAGCATTGTCTTTCTACCATCAGCATTTGAAGCCATATAACAATAGCTTCCAAGTTTTGTCTTCCTGGCCCTCACTGCTGTGAATTAGATTTACAGGTGCGAGTGTACAAGGTTTCCATCCATTAATGTGGAAACCGGTGGCAGTCTAGCCATGGCAACACAGGATTAAACATGGGCTGTAAAAATCAACCTGTAAACTGGGTTAGTTTGCAACTGGTGTTAACTATCGTGCTGTCACCACCAGACTACAATTGTGCTTGAGACAGGTCAAATGTGCAACTGCTGCAATTCAGGGATACTTAAACACTACAAAATTATCTCAACAGTTTAGTACCATGAACCTTGGCTGTTTGCTCTGAGTGACAGTATCACTGGGGAATGCCCCAAGTGTTTCTTTCACTGTACATGTATTAATACAAGGTTAACAACTCTAGAGTAGGAAAATACTTCATATTCTGCCTGAAACTCACTCTACACGGCAATTGCATTAAGCTGTGACAAAACGTTATTTTACTGTGTAAGTATTACACAACAGTATTTTGATAAATGCATTTACAATTAAAGCACTGAAGCCTCAGCTTTCCATATAAAAAGAAAGGTACCTGCAGGTCAGTTGTGCTGTAGTTTTCTATTTAAAGTGCTTTCTAAGTGTAGAATTTGGCATTCTGCCCATGTGTTTTAAGCTCAGTGTTGTGGCATAGCCTGGGTAATTGCACTCAGGGTGACAAGCACAACAGAACTCGGAGGCATGTCAGTAATATACTTTAAACCTAGTCTTAACTTATGAGAACCAAATCTCGCACTGTGAATGTGCCAGCTAAATGAAGCACCACATCAGGCTGTTTCCCTGGCCGTTCTTATGGAGCTGTGACCATTCCACACTTGACATCAAATCCCACGCGTTTCACTATGCTTACAGGCTTTATTTTGAACCTTATCTTCCAAGCACAGGAGAGAAGAGCTGGGATGGCTGTAAAAGGTTACAAGGAGATGGAGAATTTAAGACAGAAAGAAATCCCAGAGATAGGGGGTGAAAAAGTTGAGTAGCTCTGAAATCAGTGCAAAACCCTCTGACATTTCAAACAAGAAAGCCAAGGCATAGCTCTGCCTCTTCCAACGAGGAGTTCACCCATATTCTCCCTGACACACTCTTTCTGAGAATTATTTGTGAAGCCTGCATAGCACACATCTCCTCCAGCAAGCCTACGTACCCAGGCCTTGACTTGATGGCTCTGTCTTCCACACCAGGAATGTCTCTCTCCTCCCCCAGGTTAAGTTACACAACTCCAGCTTTATTTTTTGCTCTTAGAGAACTGCTGCAGCTGCCTCACGGACAAGGTCTGTGCAGAGGAGTGTGACTTGTCAGTACATCAGGATCTGTACTGGGGTGCTTCAGGAAACTGCTCAGGTCTTTATTTTTAAAAACCAGAAATAATCAGAAGTTCTTGTTCCAAAAATCTCTCTGCTTTTGTGCTCAAGCAGCCTGATAGCTATTCACTTGACAATTTCTTCAGCTATTCCAATTTTAAATACTGTACTTGTAAACATACAAGTTGAACTTGTTTTGGAAGAAAGCTTTCCCATGTGCTATTTATAAAAAGCAAAATGCTTTCTACCTACAGATATAGTTAACCATGCTATTATGAGATATACCCATTTTATATAAAAATGTTAATTTATCCGGGATCATGAATACAAACCCATTACAGATAGAAAGACTTCTAGTCCCTACCTTGTTCACTAAATTATACTGCCTCTTACTGTTGTCAGAGAACATTTTGACTATACCTCACATTCAAAGCTGTACAAAGCCCCCATACTTCTGCATGACTCTTCCAGTCCTAGCCCTGTGTCCTTCAGATGAGCACCTCTTACATTCACCAACAGATCTAGAACAACACATTGCACTGGCTCTCTCATCCTGTTTGTGTAGCATCCGTAGACTGTTCTCGACAAGTGCCATGCTTCACCCACACAAAGGGCCTAACAGATGATCAGTTCTGGATTGTGCATCCCTTTCAGTCTTACATCAGGTCATAGCAATTCACATTCAGAGTAAATGTGACACAGCAATGTTTGATAGCTTTACCAAACAAAGCTCAACTAAACATGTACCGAAGAAAGTTTGTGGGCTGCTACCTAGCAGAAGACAACATTTGGTTGGCCCTAAAAGCACCTAGCAACAGACAAACCATTGTTGGAAGAAGCTGATTTCTCACAACCCTCTTACTTCAAGTTGGCATCATCTAGTTATTAATCTGCACATTAAGATCCAAATTCAGCTTGTCAATCAAGCTTTAATAGTAGGCTTCAGGCTCAGCCTAAGTTTTCGCATCCTCTTTTTTTCTGCGTTACTACAGTTGCACAAATTATGTACCACAGAAATAGTGTAGCAAAACTCCAGTCCTTTCTGAGAACAGGGAATCTCCTTCTCAGTGCTATGATTATGTTTACCTGCCAAATAACATCTCTTTCAAAGTTGTGTTTATATTTTGGGGTTTTTTTTGTTTTGTTTTGTTTTTTTTAAAGTAAGGATTTAGAATAGAGTTTGGATGACAACACTGCAAAACCCCACTATTTATACAGAGTTCATTACAGGAAACATACTGAATCTATTCTTCTTTCAAGAGTATAGAAACTGCTGCTCTATATTTAACAAGAAAAGGGAAGAACACCCCAAATAAAAAATACTTTTAACCCCAGCTATGAACTAATGCATGTTGAACGAAACAGGTAGGAGATTCCAAATAAACTGGTGAATAGAAGTTAAAAATACAACAGAACTGATGCAGATGACAACACATGAAAAGTTTTTCTTTCCACTAAACTCCAACCAGAGTTTGGCTAGATTTGCTGAAGTGTAATTCAGGCCCTCCTCAGCACCACCAGCAAGCTTTGTTTTGTTTTAATAGCAGAAAGTAGCCACCTTAGCATGGCTTAGAAGCAGGCAGGTCAAAAATACTTCACTGTTCTCTTGGAAACAGGTGAAATTCATCCATGTGGTCAGCCAAGCTGATAGCTGCAGAGAGGAAGATAACACTGAACAAGGCTGAGACATCAGGAGCCCCGATCAGGCCAGACATGGTGACCGTATGTCAGCCTTCAGACATACCCTAAAGTGCAGTCAGTACAGTGTAGGAAAAGAGATGAAGGAAGAGGGAGACACTTGAGAAGGGCTTGGATTCCCAGACACTCCAAAACAGATGAAAAGGCCTGGTGGCACCACAATGACAGGTCTTTTGCGGCCAAGCATAGTAGAACCTTTCTCCATGCCTCTGCCATTGCTCAGAGCTGACTCCACAGCGCATGGCATTTCCTACTTGGACAGTGGGCAAGATCTCAAGTATGGTGCACACGCCAAACATTGCTGAAGATATACTCATGTGACATTTCACTGCACACCTGTGAGGCCTGGGAACAGGCCATGCAATGCTTTGGGTTGGTTACTCACAATCCTTAACCTACCCTGCTCTGATCCACCACGTAGCAACACGCATACATCTCCCAGCACAAAGCTCCTTGGGATGAGGTAGGCAGCATATACCTACAGCAGCCAGCCCAGCTACAGTCTCCATAGACACTACCTTTAAACAGTAAGGCTTTTCACAGCTTTTGTTGACTGCCAGCATATTAGGTAATTGTCCCTTGCAGGCAAAATACAGTCCCTGTTTGAAGAGTCTAAGCATAAGCGTATCACTCGCACCAGACACTCGAACAAAAATGAAGAAGTGGAATGAGCCTGCAAACTGGTTGAAAAAGAACAATGACTTGTCTAAGCTGAACGTTAAGTAGGCTGCTTCGAATCACTGAAATCAAAATCATCTCTAGTAGTACTAGAAGCCAGACCTATTCTATAATGTCCACGAGAAAGTGCATTTCTTCCACTTTCAAGACCAGCAGCCTTACCCCATCCCTCTTTAGCAGCAGCCAGTACAACCAATTTCTTTCCAGCTGGAGAGCAGCCATTGATACAGGTTCAAGACCATGAACATGGCTGTTATTGCCATTTAAAACAGGTCTCCAGAACGACACGCCACAATGACCCTGCCAAGACTGGTCTTTAGCCCCTGATCAGTCTACCCATAAACCTCCGAGGGTAGAAATGAACTTCAACATAAACAAGTTTTCAAAAATAATCCATCTGACTCCAAAATGCAGAAGCCTAAATGCTCGCAACCTCAGTGAAGTCTACCCCACCTACCCAGCTTCCCCCAGAAGTGCCACTATTGCTGTAGTTCAGGCCAAAGGCAGACAAGCTTCTTCCACACAAATGAAAGACCGCTACCAGCAGGAAAAAAAAAAAAAAAATCAGTTACATTTCACAGTAAGCATATCAGTCAAATTTTGAAGCACATACGCTTTCAGGTTTCTGGCAGACACTAAGAAATGGAAATCATTCCATATGTTGGTCTCAAAACTTTAATTTTTATCTGCTGCAATGGAGATCATACAGCAATAAAAAGAAGCTCAGTTTCATTTAGGAGTTCTTTAAAAAAAAAGTGACAATACGTCCTCTACAAAGAATTGTTTAAATGTGACTGGCTGACTCCAAAAACCTCCCCTCGACACTTACATAATTATACAACAGAAGAAACATTACCATCATCCACTGAATTTGAATACTAGGTTTTCAACAAGCCTTTAGCCTCAGTGCCTTTTTTCTTTAGTGTTTTGAGTAATACGGCCACAAAAACAACCAAAAACTGAGGTTAGGCAGAAATTAAGCAATATCCTTAAGAACAGTCAAGACCTTCTCTTTCCACTTTAACTGAGAAGTGCCACACATCTTCCTCTGAAACGTTTAGGTATGGGCATTTTGTTACCACAGGAATAACAAATTAGAACGGATTTAGATAATAGCTACAAGTCACTTAAAAGGTACAGAAGAGACGTTACCCTCTCAGGTTATACTGCTTAATGCACCACTGAAAGCCATTCAGCCACTAAGTGTGGGTATGGTTACTGTTTTGCAAGAAAAGTGATCGGGAGCACCAAGGTGAAATTCAGTTTTCTTCAATACATAAGAGGCCCATTCTTTTAATAAAGGTAAGTGCTTTTAGAGATGGTTATTCTACCCCAGATAAGGAAACACTTGCACACCAGTGTGGTTTACATCCATGAATTACAGGCTTATACGAGTGAAATTCATGAAAGACCAAATGTGTCTTCACAGGATGTACTGTCAGTCAAAGCTCCATTGCGTGGCTTTTGTTTCAATAAGGCCAACAGAAGGGCTGCAAAAGACATTATTTCACTCTGTGGTTAGATCTGACAGCAAAAGGTTTCCAGATGCACAGATGTCTACAAATTAATTTAAAAACAAGAACTGTCACACAATGGAAAAGTGTCTGTTGCACAAGATTTAACCTAAGTGGTACAACTAGCTAAACATTGGTCCTTACACTGTTCCGTACTCTGGCAACAGGAATTGCATATTAACCCCTCCAAATATTTTGCTACTATGAATGCTAAACCATATGTTTTAAAGACTTTAACTAAGACACATATCTTAACTTCATGAAAAGTCACACAGGTATGGCAAACATGTCTATACTGCTATGAATTTAAATTTCACCTCTCAAGCAAAAAAGCCTTTACCTGGATTTCTAAACTACTTACTTAAATAATTAAGACACCAAAACATAAAAATGGGAACACATCATGTCATGCTTTTAGTGCCAAAACCTTAAGGACCAAAGCACAGCCTGCCTGCCAGGGAGTCTTCTCTGTGTTAATCACACATACTATGATACCTGAAGTGTCACCCACTTAGAACAGACCCTTTATGTTCCCCCTGTTTTCACAGTGACAGCCTCAATTGAAAATCCCAAACATCCAGAAAGCCTTAAGGCCACACTTCTTCAAGTCAAGCAAGATTCCAGAAGAGACTACATGCACCCAAATTCAGTAGCTTCATCATTCTTCTCCTATTTGTAAGCCATTTTGGGTAACTATTTATTTATTTAAAATATTTCAGAAATCATGGAGTTAAGCAGTCGATCAATTTGGCTCATCTTGGCCACAAGGGAGGCTACACAATGCCAAAGTTATTACTATTAAACTGTATGGGTGAGATGAAACGCTGTCAGGAAGTTTCTACCACAAAAGCTTACCAAGATTAAAAGCAATTCTTCCAACTCATAATGCTGGATAAAACACTAAGGTTTCAGAAATGAGGTAGCACTCTGGAAACAGCAAGCTAATTTCATGCACGTGCATATGCATATGGATATATCTGATCATGTGCAGCCCAAGTTATAAGAGGACATGCTATGCTATGAGTCACATAAACTCTAGTCAAATTAACTGCCATATTTGCAACTTTAACTCAGTTACAATGAAGTTCAACATAAAACCTCCACCATTAAGTCTGTACTGCCCATTACTATGAACATTCAATGATGGCCATAAGATACACAGTCTGCATGTCAAAGATCAGAATTAAAGTCCTGCAAGCATTCTTTTTCTAGCACCTCCTACCCTCTAGATGCAAGATGAGCATAATGCAGTAGCCCTGAAGTGTTATTAAAGAGAAGATACCTAGTGTAAATGTGTGTAAAATGCAGGGAGTGCAAGCACGACTTCGGAAACTGAAAAGTAAAAACGTGTTTGAGCCTCTGAGAAGTTACAAATTTGGGCCCACACTGGCATAACATCACTGCAATACTGGAGATCTTAAGGATATACACAAAAAAATTAAGAACACCCTTCTAACACCAGAGAATCAAATACTTCCACTAACTCCTATGAAACGAACCAAATTTAAAGCTATCTACATGCTTTTAGTTACCATTTGTTGAGCAGTCAGGCAAGAAATATGAAGAGGAATAGTTCTTCGATATCCAAGGGAAAAAATCATGTTCTATTTTACCTTATCCAAGGATCATTCTAGGTAAACTCATGGAAATAGGGCGGATCAATGGAAAAATTATGCAAACAGACAGCCCTCAATCTTTCCAAATGGAAAGCTTTCCATTTTCATTGTAATGGCAGGGGTAGGCTGCACTACAGCTCTCCTCTTGCCATACAAGAGGACCTAATTGCACATGACCTTGTATTTTCAGGCAGTATCAGAAATGGAAATCATTTATGCCTGCTGGCATACCCAATAACCCTGCCTGGATCAGAGGAGCTCTAGGGAATGGACAGGGAGCTGGTTACCATCATTACCTTGCCTGTTTCCTCCTGAGGACAGTCCAAAGCAGGCTACAGGCTAGGAAACTTGCCTGGGAGGTTCTGTGGAGCCCAGTGAAGCAGCCATTCAAAAAAACCCCCCGAAATGCAACAGCAGAGTGAGGGTTAGGGCCTAGGATCGGTGAGCCAATATACAGCAGCCTTCCAGGACCTAAAGGGGGTCAACAGGAAAGACTGGAACAGGCCCGTTGTGAAGGAACAATAATGGCTTTAAACTAAGGGAGGGTAGATTCAGACTGGATTTAAGGAAGATATTTTTTACAGTAGGGGTGGTGGAACATCGGCACAGGTTGCCCAGAGAGGTGGTGGATACCTCATCCTTGGCAGCATTCAAGGTCATGTTGGGTGGGGCTCTGGGCAACCTGATCCAGTTTAAGATGTCCCTGCTTCTGCAGAGGGGCTGGACTAGATGACCTGTAAAGGTGCCTTCCAGCCCAAAGCATTCTGCCATTCTGTAACATCAGAAGTCCCCTGACTCCCTGTCTGCAGACAGCTTAGTGGCTCCCTCATTTTGTAGGCAGTCTGCTCTGAAAGGGAGTTCTTCAGACCCAGAGCAAGCAAGTCTGGGCACTGCCCACCCGCAGTTCCATATCCCTTTTCTGCATCAAACCCCTGCTTATTAGTATCAAAGTAAAACCAACACCAATAGATGATCAAAGTACATTGAGACAGAAGCTCTGCAGAACTTAGCAGCACAGAGGCTGGCAAAAGGCTGCTTTTGTGCTGAGAGTGCCATGCTTTTTTCCCTGGCACCAAGAAATATTTATGTGGAGTTAAATGTTCTACCACTTACATAATCCTAAGTGCTTAATAAACTTTTATTTGCTTCATTTTAAGCTCTCTGGGAAGTAGCCTACAGTACCTAACTTTTAAACATTGGGCTCATTCTTGCCATCGGTTATCCCTAAGTAAGTCCCATATTGATTTCCTGCTCTGAAAAAAAATTATTCTCACATATTGCAAATTGCTTAGAAATCAAAACAAATCACTTTGAAGAAGCCAAGACACAACAATGAAGAACTCTAAATAGCACATAGTTAATGAGTAACAAAAAGCAAGGAAAACAGTACCTTGACAAGTATCGAGCCCCTAAATTACTTGAGAAAAACTAACCCATGCCTGGGTCCCCCCCTGCCCTCAACTTACATGTCAAGACTTGCTCTTTCAAGCAGCAAAAATACCTTATGAAATAAACTGCCTTTAAGAACAACCAAATAGCAGCTCTAACAATGCAGTGATTTTTTCTTGTTTCCTTTCATGTTAGGTACATTCATTTTCACCTACCCAGCCTAACTCACCTCTGAAGGAACTCTCAATATTGACTTTTGCTCTACATCAAACACTTCTTGACACTGGGTCAAACCATGCTTCTGGGCAGCAGTATGTGTTTAATAATGAAGTTTCTATTTGACTGATATTTCACTTGCACCTTCCCTGACAGACAGGCTCCCAGCACAAGAACAACATTCAACTATGAAAATGGGAAGAATTTCCTTTTTTTAAAAATAATCAAAACCTGTGATGCTATGGTGCGATTGCACCGAACAGAGCTTTGTGTAAGCCATCAGGAAGTGATTTCTAGCAGTTCTGCGAGTACCCTGAAACCATCACTTGATCAAAGTATTGGGCAGAGGTCTGTCAGCCTCTGGGCTCAAGCACTAAAGACACTGGATTTCAAGCGAGACAGAGACTTATCAACAGTTAACTGAGGGTGTCGAAGTTTCACTGTCAGCAACCCTCAGCCACTGAAATCTATCCAAACAAGCACCTACTGTCACCAGATCACAGCTCAATAACATTTGTTGCCATGGTCCACCTGTGAGTATCAGCTGCCAGAATTACGGTGAAGAAGTGCTCCTGCCACGCAGCAGGAGCCCCTCTTGGCTGAACAGAAGATACCTATAGCATAAAGGTAGCATCGACAAACTGCTGACATACAGTTCTGCAGATTACAGCACAATCTTGTTCTCCACTGCTCAGGCACTGCCTGCAAAACCAGAAAAACATTCACATCATTTCCAGAGCAATTCAGAACTACGCAGCCCAGTGGAAACTGATTTAAAGATCTGTCTTAGCACATCGTGGCCTTCCCACCTGGCTTAGAAAGAAGCAACTGGCTCTATGAACAACCTGAACACAAAGCATTTCATTCTGAGAAAAATCCTCCCTTTGTCACTTAAACTCAATAACGAAATCAGCTCTAAGTAAATCAACATTTTAGACACACAAGTTCTACCCACACTTATACTCTGAGGAGTCAGGGACTAAAACCAAAGTTTACCTATTGCATTTTGCACTTGTAGCCCAATACAACTGACTCTGCCAGAACCTTCAGTCAAACTGGCAATTTCTTGCTGACACCAGCTGAAGGACAGACATTCGCTCTTATCACTGGAACTTTTTGGAGGACTTAGCATCACTGACCTTGAGCTAGTTTTGTCTTGCCAATAAGGTATGAGAGATAAGCAGGGAGCCCGGCTCCCTCCTCAAGGGTGATAATCTGGAACTGAAACAAAGGGTTGCCCACAACATTCCACACATGTTCAGTATGACTGAGAACGAAGCCACTAGATGAGGCAAAGGTTGCTAGAACCTCCACTGCACATGAGCACCTTCAGCTGGTTTGTGGCTCAGGACTGCTCCTATCCCTTGCTGACTGTGCTGCTGGGACACAATGGTCACTTCAGAGGTTGCTGTCCTTTTGATCTAGCTGAAAGAACCTAGAGCGTGAAGTTCTGCAGCAAATCTGAGCATGCTGTATTAGTTGATAAAATATGTTTAGATGCTGTGCTTGAATATTTAAGCAGACCCTGACTTTATCACAGCCAGCACCAAGGTATTGATAACCTCCCATTTAAACTGACATCTGAGGCACGGCATGCGTTTTCTGCTTCAATTTATCAAATGCTACAGTATACAGGATTAACAACTGAAACCAGAATCTGTTGAAATGTTGAACCAGCCTGTAACAGCAGCAGCCTTTGTCAAGAAGGCGCAAAGAGAGCACTTTCCTCATTCCAATTCATTCAGCTAGTTCAACAACCCAGGGAGTAAGGTTGTATTTCTCCAAGAATAAACAAGGTGCCAAAAGCTGATGCTACCAGTTCCAATATCTCCATAAGCACTAATCAAGCGTTTGTGTTCCCAGTCAACCATCACTAACACTTTCTTTATTAAGTTCACTTTAAACACAGGTTTTCCTCAAAACATTTATGCTCAAGCTTCACTAGAAGTCTTTGTGCTTTCCCACCAGTTCCTACCACACCTCAAGCGGAAGAATCCCAAAGTCTCATGGCCACAAAGTTTAAAAAAAATGACATCCTGTAATTGCATATTTCTAATCCTGCTTACCTCATCTGAGGAAACTAAAAATACAAAACAAGATGAAGCTAGATGTTTCATGAAGCCAAGAAATCTGAAAAATAAATCAGATGCTGACCTGAACTAGTGCTCACCTTGTGCATTCTATGACTGTATCACAGAAGTCACACCACCAAATGAAATTTTATCTCTAAACGGTAAGAGTAAGCCTAGTAACACATCTAAAGGTCTGCCTGAAAGCCCCATACAAAAAAAGCCAAGATCATCTCCTCTCAGGGCATCAAGACTCCTCCCTCGGGACAGAGAGAGGGTCTAAGACCACTTTTTCAGTGACTTAGATCTTAGGATGCATAGCCAAATATCAAATGCTCCCTCCAGGAGGAAAAATAATACAGAAACAACACAATAGACTCCAGCCATGCTGCTGGAAGGGAATCCCTCTGCTGCAGAGAGGTTAAGGCATCACAGAATGCCTTGGGTTGGAAGGGACCTTTACAAGTCACCTAGTCCAACTTGCCTGCAGCGAGCAATTATGTCTCTGACTGGATCAGGTTGCTCAGAGCCCCATCCAACCTGACCTTGAATATTTCCAGGGATGGGGCCTCCAATACTCTCCTGGGCAAGCTGTGCCAGTGCTTCACCACTGTAGTTTTAAAATATTTCTTCCTTAAATCCATTCTAAATCTGCCCTCCCTCAGTTCAAAACCATTGGTCCTTGTCCCTTTACAACAGGTCCTGCTAAAAAGTCTGTTCCTAGCTTTCCTGCAACCTCCTTTCTGGAAGACTGGGAGGTCTGCTATAAATACTGCGAGGCTGCTATATGGTCTCTTCAGGGCCCTCTCTTCTGCAGGCTGAACTCTCTCAGCCTGTCTTCATAAGGGAGGTGCTCAAGCCCTCAGATAATTTTTGTGGCCCTCCTCTGGACCTGCTCCAAATACTTCAAAGTCCTTCTTGTTCTGAAACCTTAGCCTCCCACTCTCAGAATAAGTGTCACAGGATCAGTCAGCAGAATTTAGAAGAAAAAAGTGAAAGTTCAAGGATATAAAATAATAATAAAAAAAATTATCACATTCCTAGTACTGTGGTAAGGCAACTGGCAGCCTTGCTTAGATCTACGCTTGTTAACATGCATCCTTGGGTTATTTCACAGGATGCTTCAGCTCCTTTCCAGGAACAGTTACGTACATAAGAGTCCAGAGAGCTCCCCTACCAACCAAAAATATTTTGATCCATTGTGATTTCTTTGACAAAAATGGATGCATAATGTTAGTGCAGGAAGAGTTCGCCAAGACATTCGGATGTAAAAATGACCCAGTTACCATACCAAGACTCTAGCAACTTCCTGAATAAGTAATAATGGAGGTGAGCCTAAGAATATACCTATCACACCTACATGAGTAAGTCAGCCAACTCATTACAAAAGGCAAGCCTTGTGCCAAAGTCTTCCCTTCCTTCAAAACAATGAGGCCAAACTAAACGTGACTCAAATCTATTATTCCCCAAGCTACAGGATATTTTGGTTTTGTGGAACAAAGCCCTTAAACCTTGACCCATAGAGGCCAAAAGATGCACGTTAGCCAAGCAAAGGGATCACCCAAAGCTGTTTTTTTTCAGGTTGACAGAAGCCAAAGGGCATGAAATGGGAGACACAGGAGCCACGACTAAAACAATTAACTACAGGGAACTGTTAGATGAGGGGAAGCAAGTGTCCCTGCCCATGGCACTTTCCCTACCCACAGCAGGGGGGTTGAAACTGGATTATCTTTAAGATCCCTTCCAACCCAAACCCTCTATGTCTGCCAGAGACGGAGCGTGCATCAAGTGCAACGGGGTGAGCCCAATGCAACGTGTCTTCTGCAGCCACCGCGGGGTTTAATTGCTTCTTTTTGCAATTCCTCATCCAGTCGTTTTGAGGATCTATGTTTGCTTCCTCCCGCACCTTCCCGGGACGGCAGTGCCAGCTTTCTCCCTTGCTGTATTTACAAGAGGGGAAATAACAACCACAAAAGTTTTTTTGGATGAGCAGGAAGGTCGAGAGAGGAATTGAAAGCATTTACCCACCTTCACCTACCAAGTGCTGCAGCAGCCCTTCGCCGAGTAAAAGTTTGGAGAGGAAGAAAAGGCCGCGGAGGGGGTTAGGAGGGGAAGGAGAAGAATGAGAATGAAAATCAGCCCTGAAACACCCCGGAGTTTCGAGGAAAACTCAACCTTTACCCCGAATTCGGCACCCCAGGGGGCGGGTGGGCCGCGGAGCCCCTTCTTCCGCAACAAACACGGGCAGACCCGGGCCGAGCCGGGAGAAGGGAAGGATCCGCTCTCCGCCAGGAGCCACCTGCCTTCTTTTGGGGTGAAAAAGGGGGATTTGCAGGCCGGGAGTCTGCGGGATTGGCGGGGGGGGGGGGGGGTGGGGGTGGGGAAGAGAAGCGGCAGCGGTCCCGCCTCCTCGGAGCTCACAAAGGAGCCCGGCGGCGCGGGCCCGGTGGCGGCTCCGCGGGGGAAGCCTTACCTTGAAGTACCCTCCCTCGTAGAGGGTGTTGGGGGGCCCGAAGATCGCCACCTCCCAGTTGTAGAGGTCGGACTCGTCCACCAGGGTGATGCGGAAGCCTTCCACCGGCTCCTCCTGCAGCGACTTCAGCTCCAGCATCAGCGCCTTCTGCGAGCTGCTCATCTGCTGCTGGGCCATGGCGCGGCGCGGCCCCCCGGCCGCCCGCCCCCCGCGCTGCCGCTGCCGCCGCCGCCGCTGCCCGCGGGCCCCTCCCCGCCTAACGCCGCCGCCGCCGCCGCCACTTCCTTTTGTGACGGCGCCCGCTCGGCCGCTGACCTCAGCGCGCCGGCCACGCCCCCCGACCCGAAACCGCGCCCCCTCGCAGGGGTTCCGCGCGGAGCGGCTCAATAGGGGCGTAACCCACGCCCTCTTCCCCTCGAAAACCACGCCCCCTCGGCGCCATTCAATGTGGCCGCGGGCCACGCCCACTCCGCGTCCCGTAACGGGGCCACGCCGCACCGCCCCCAGCGACGTAAGCCACGCCCCCGCACCCCTCTCGTCTGGCCACGCCCACTCCCGGAAACGCCCCGCCCGCTCCTGGGTAACGCCCCGCCCACTCCGCCGCGTCCCTGGGGGCGGTCGCGCGGTCGCCGGTTCCCTGCGGTCGCCCACGTCACCCGCGTGATGCGGCTCATGGAGTCGGCGAGGCGGGGTGACCTCTCGGCCCATCCCGGGCAGCCCCGCGCCAGCAGTTGCGTGGCTGCTGCCCCGGGTCACGAAGAGCCACAGCTGCACGTTCTCTGAGCGCCGCCAAGGATGGAGGCTCCGCCACCTCCCTGGGCAGCCTCTGCCAGGGGTTCGCCGCTCTTTCAATAAATCTGTTCTCCTATCCAGTCTGAACCTTGCCTGGTGCAGATCATAGAATCACAGAATCACTAGTTTGGAAGGGGCCCACCGGATCATCGAGTCCAACCATTCCTACCAAACACTAAACCATGTCCCTCAGCACCTTGTCCAAGCGCCCTTTAAACACCTCCAGGGAAGGTGATACAACCACCTCCCTGGGCACCCTGTTCCAGTGCCCAGTGACCCTTTCTGTAAAAAATTTTTTCCTAATGTCCCGCTGTCCTCCCCTGGTGGAGTTTGAGGGCATTCCCTCCTGTCCTGTCCCCTGTCACTTGGGAGAAGAGGCCAGCTCCCTCCTCTCTACAATCTCCTTTCAGGTAGTTATAGAGAGCAATGAGGTCTCCCCCCAGCCTCCTCTCCTCCTGATGAAACAACCCCAGTTCTCTCAGCTTCTCCTCATAACCCCCGTGCTCTAATCTTTTCCCTCAATGTCCTTCTCACGGTGAGGGACTCAAAACTGAATGTAGGATTTGAGGAGCAGCCTTGCCAGCAACGAGTACAATCCCTTCCCTGGTCCTGCTGGTTTCTGATCCAAGGCAGGATGCTGCTGTCCTTCCTGGCCACTTAGGCAACTGATGGCTCGTGTTCATATCCTCTCAGGCTGTGACTGGCAGTGGGCAGGGGTCATACGTGGGCACGGGTGGCACATGCTGCTGTGCCAGCTGGCACCCGTGGCCACAAACAAGCTGGGTTTGTGCAAAGGGTGACTTCCTAGGAGCGACTCTGTGTGTCCCTAAAATTCCTGCAGCAGGAGGAGAGGAGCAGTCAGTCACCCCCTTCCACAGTTGTGAAGTTCATGGGGCTCCACAATGTGAATGTGCTCAAGGATATGGTTTAGTAGTGGACAGGTATTGTTGGACTCGATGATCTCAAAGGTCTTTTCCAAGCAAATGATTTGATGATTCTGTGATGATAGGTGAGGATCTATTTGCAGCACATGTGGCCTCAATCCTTCCCCCATCCCATGATCCTGTTAGTGGAGAAAATTGTTTATGGATGTCCATGGGCCTGTGTGCC
Source organism: Clamator glandarius (assembly GCA_033459285.1). NCBI lineage: Eukaryota > Metazoa > Chordata > Aves > Cuculiformes > Cuculidae > Clamator > Clamator glandarius. The sequence goes on from JAUNZM010001576.1 coordinate 253,309, forward strand.
TATTCCTTAGCAAGCCTTTAAGGAATAACATAAATATCACTTACTATAAAAATAAATGCAGAAGACCTCCAAGACCTACCCAGGAGGAGGATAAATGGGACAGAACATCCCCAGCTGGTGTGAATGTGGGTGTCACTCCTGGAAACATCAGAGCCCTTGCCCGTCAGTCAGCACCTGCTGTGTGGGCAGGACCATCATGGATGCACTTGCGAGCAGGACTCTTATCTCAGCCCAGAGAGGAAGAATAATAAGGATATAAGAGCCCTGGCAGAGGAAAGCTCTTGTGTGTTCCTGAAATTAAAGAAGTTGTGTGGTTCTAAGAGGAATAATTGAAATAACTAACTCATTGTGATGAGTTCTATATTAACTGAAATGTCTCCTCCAAAATGTCAGAATTATTTGAGTTATATCTCTGCTGTTTGTGGAGTTGTGAGCAAATAAAAATTGGGGATGAGTAACAGTGAAAATCATATAATAGCCTAATTTAAATCTGTGGTGTTGGATTATGTGGAGTTCAGAGGTGAAATGGTAGAAGACCCTGAGATGCTGCTGTAGAAGAGGGGTGGAGGAGTGTTTGTTTTAGAGATGAGTTAAAGGAACAAAGTGACCAAGGACAGCAAGAACACAGGGAGAGTAAACAGGGACTGTCCAGAATGTAGGAACTGATAACAGAGCATACTTATTTCATTAGACCATGGGACTCAGCTGCTGCAGGATTTTACTCCATCCAACAACTCACAGATGTTCAGAAAGGCAGGACATTTGTTTAGACAATAACGAGTGCATCACAATTACCACACAGAAAGGAATGGGATTTATTGGACAGTTCATGTTTGAGATAAGCTTACCCCATCTCTACCTGGCATTTCTTTCATACTTCTGCATATGGCAGGGCTTATTCCACCCTACTGCTTGGACAAACATGCTGGATGAAGTGCCCTGTCATGCCTACAGCCTTACGCAGCTTTAACTCTCTCCTTTGCCTCCATCATTTCCCACTGTGCTCCCATCCCAATGACAGCCCCATGGGCATACATGACCATTAGACCTGTTTCCTGCCTTTTTCAGAGCCATGGACTTTGCCAAAGGCATGGGACTGCCAGCTGAGGCTCCCTGCATTGGTGGCGGATCATGCAGCTGGGGCAGTCTGTACTGCAGGTGAACCTCAAATTCTCTATTTGGTACTTGACAACCACAGCTCCTTCTCCAGACCCACACACAGGCAAGAGAGCAGGAAGCAGATGGTTTTCCCAAAGTACCATCTGTTACCAGGATAGATTTGCTGTCGACCCAGTGGCAAGAATGGCATCCTCCTGCTCATCCCTATGACAGCTCTGCTTGCCCTCCTTCTTCCTCTTGGGCTTTCACCAAGAAGGACCCCATCACCTCCTCCAAAGATGCTGCAGAACCAGCATTGGTACCTGGTCCAGGGCTTGTCACTGCCTCTGGGCTGTACTCAGTTGGACTTGATGATCTTAAAGGTCTTTTCCAGCCTCAATGATTCTATGATTCTAAATAGACCAGCTTGACATGTTGGGGACACACATCCTTGCAAAATCCCATATCAACCTGGACACTGTCCCAGTGGACACTGGCATGGGTTTTCTTGTGAGCTGGGATGAGCTCTTATTCGCTATTGTGGGGGTCATCTGGAGGAATATCCCTCATCCATCCCTGGCTTGCCCAGCTGTGGTGCAAAAAACGCATATTTCTTTACATGCAGGCATTGGTCAGCCACCATCACTCACTCCTTACCATGCTGGAATGAGGTCAGATTTACAGAGAGCTGTTCAGTTTTGTTCTCACACCTTCAGCCTGGGGGCTGGAGGGCTGGATCCTAAACGCTGCATGGACAAAACACTGTTTCTTGGAAGAACTCCTCGGTGGCTGGTCTTTACCATGCTGGGTGTGTTTTCTGATGGGAGATCAGACCTATGTTCTTCTTACTCCTGTCTTGCGTTAACAGACATAGTTTCATCAGTACAGGATCAAGTTGACTGGCAAGACATGTGGGTGGAAGCCAAGTTCTGACTTCGATGCCAGGCTTCTGGGTGTCAGGTACCTCTGTCACTGTTGGGTTTGGCCACCCTTCTCAATACCTCAACATCTGGGCCACATGTGGGAGGGTTCCAGACACAATGCTTTCTCTGGGAGAGAGAAGGCACCTGCCATGTCCCACCTGGCCTCACCACAGAGGTCAGCAAGATGTAGCTTCATCTCTGTTCTTCCCAATCCCAACAGCCCAGTCCCAGCCACTCATGCTTCATTGCCCTGCAGACCCTGCCTGTCCTATTCATACCTCCATTCCCACCTCCCAAATGTCCGGGTTTAATGTTTTAGCCACTGTCATTCCCAGATGCACCAGTCCCAGCACACACTTCCAGGTGTCCCTCCATGTGCCTCATTTTCTCTGTTAACAAGTATGACAACACGTCTGTCCTGGGGGCCTGTGACCCTCCTCATTGATGACAGCCAGCAAGGACCTGCCTGCTCTGCTCTTTTAATGTGGTATCTGAGCTCACTGCTGAAATATAGCTTTGCTCAGGCTTGGAGGAAAACATTAGGGTGGTTCAGTGGATGGGAGCTGAGCCCTTTTGGGATTGTGCTGCCCATATTTGTATAGTAATTGAAACACCTTTCCTTGCAGCCAGGCTCCAGCACAGGCATTGTCTGAACCTGACTAATGCCGGGAGAGATGGAAGAAGCAAAGTTTGGAGCTATTCAGGACTTATCTCCACCTGCTGCCTGCCTTGAATGTTAAAGAAAGTGGTAATCATCTAAGGCAGAAAGTAAAGAAAGCCCTGGTGTATTCAATAGGACAGGATGAAATTTTTCCATCAGGTGTGCTTTTAAGAGAGAATGTCTTTCTTCCCACCTCCTCCCCCCTCAATATTTTTCCCCCTCTCCTGTAAAAACATCCACTGCTCACGTAAAATGGAGACTGTTGAAACAACAGAGCACTTTGAAGCCTGGGCAGCTCCTCAAAGGCTCCTGCCTGCATTTTTACCTGTGTGCCTGGGGGGGCTCAGCTGCTCTGCCTGGTGTCCCCTTCCCCTAGCCCAGGCTGGCACAAGGCTGATGTAACTGTTTATCGTATGACATTTCTCCCCTCTAATTAGCCCTAATACATCACAATGAAAGAATAAAGACTTGTTCTCCTCCATTAGCTGCTCTCCCACGTATGGTCGCTGCCTGTCTGCAAGCAGGGCTGTCCATGGGGTGTGCTCTGTCACAAACTGTATTATTACCTCTTCATCTCCATTTTTTTTTCACCTGCAAGAATTGGTTTGACTTTTGGGCTCTCAGAAATAGAGTCTGGTGTAGAAATACCTGACCCCATGGTGTAGGAACACGTGGCTTCAGGAAGGGGAAGTCTCACCAGGAGAGAAGAGGGCTACACGTGCCAATAATCCAGCCCTCAGCAGCGGGACTTGTTGCTGTTAACCAGATCTTAAGATGCCACTGGCATCTTGTATAAATCTGAGATGAAAACTCCCAAAGTCCTTTCTCCTTTACTCTCATTATTTATTTTTAATCTCTCTCTTCCTCTTCTCTTTCCTCCTCCCCGCATGCCACGTTCATGAAGGATGACAAACAGAGTTAACTCCTCTGCTTAGCAACAGCAGAAGCTTTCAAAATGCAAATGTCATCTTAGTGCCACATTTAAGGGTTACTGCCCCACTGGCTAGCAGAGAGAGAGGAAATGAGGGGAGATGGGGCAGGTCCCACCTAGGCTACTGTGTTCTTGGGGCAGGATCATCTTGCACAATGCTTTTCAGTACTTTATCCAATTTCTTTCCCAAGTGGCTCAAAGGACGAGACAACTGCTCCTTTCTCTAGGAAACTGGACCCGCCTGAGCTAAAAGATGACATTGTCTGCTTTCCTGTTGCCTGCTCCTCTGCGCTGGTGAGGGACCTGCAGGAGTCCTGGGACTCTGGGCTGAACTTCAATACTGCCTCTCACCCCAGACAAGTCAGATGGATGCTCCTGTGATGGATATCAGGCAGGGGGTAGAAGCTCTGCTCATCTCTCCTACAAACTGCTTACAGCACACCCCCCTCCAAGACTCTTGTAATGCAAACCACCTCTGCTGAAGCACAGCAGGACATCTGGACATCCACCTCATCACCTTCCTGCCCCAAGGCAGCATCAACCTGTCCTAAACAGCCCAAGACATATTTGCCCCACCAGTTCTTTAATATTTGTCCTTCCAAATGCCTGAAGTGGAGGTTCATTCGCTCCTAGGTCAACACGTCTCTATCCTCAGCTCACTTTCCTGTTAGAAAGCTGTAAGGTGTGTCCCCCCTGTGCAAATCTCATTCCATTTCTTCTTGTCCCAACCACTATGAGGACTAGGAAGGTAGAGAGGTACCAGGATTATTTCCTCATCTTCTTCCAGGATTGCCATTGCCCAGGATGGATGTGTATCTCCAGCTAAGGCCGTAACTGATGTTAGCAGCACATTGTTCCCAATGCAGCAGCACATGCTGCTCACGGGGCAAGGAGAAACACCTCTTGGGGCTTTGCAGGCTGGTTTCTCAGCCCTGGAGGAACTGGTGACAGAGGAATCTGAGGTTACTTATATTTACACTGTATGTTTCAGTCCCAGACTGGAGGGTGGACAAGTACTAGGGTGGTGGATTTCAAAAGAGGCCCTAATGCTCTGTTTCTGAGAAAAGGTTTCTCTCAAAATACTCCCCAAGCATTTAGTGCGGGAAATCAAGGTGCAGCTCTCTGCTCTGCTGCCCAAGTGAGCGGTGCAACAATACCGTGTGGGCTGATGCTCACCTCCTGAATAGGAGAGTGCATGGGTGTACAAGAGTCCTCACCCTCACTAGTTTCCTATATTTGGGGAGCAAGAGTAGCCAAGTACTCAAAGGAAGTGAATGTGAATATTTGAGGATAAAGAGCTGTCTGAAATTCACCCTTTGGTTCCCTTTCATCTAAAAACTAGGCAAAATGATCCTCAGACAGAACTCCTCACAGGGCTGAAAAAAATGCTTTGGCAGCTTCTGGGTCAATAGGAGGCTCTTGCATCAAAGTAGTCACCAGCAGAGAAATATGAAGTTTGGAAATTCCACAACAAAGCAGAAGAAAAATGGGGAGAGGGAAGAAAAAACATTTAGTGTAGTTTTTTAACCTTATTTAGATTTGCCCATTTTCCTGCCTGTTTAAATTAGAGTAGAATAAAGTTTTGCTTTTTTTTTTGCATTGCTACTCTAGTTTGCTTTTCTTAGAATGGATTAAGTCCATCACAGGGGTTTGATAAAAGACTGCCATCAAAATGCCTGCTGCTGCTCTCATTCAGCTGATGAATAAATTATAAGCATATTATAACGCTATTTCATCTGTGATTCCAGGGCCTGGGGAGGGTGATGGCTGTGACCTTATGCCTGTCAGACAGTGGTTTGCATTTCCAAAGAGTTTGTGTAACCGACTGATCAGGTCATCTTACACCTCCCGTTCTGGCCTCTGCGCACAGAAATATTTGAGCCTGTTCAACCTGCTACAGGGACAGTCCTCCATCGGCACACAGCAGCGGTGGTACATACTGTGGTCCTCAGAGCCTATGATCTGATCACAAAGTGATTGTTGTACCCTCTAAAGCAGTGGTCTGGGGGATGTAGCACTTTATTTATGCAGATGTTACTGAGATATCCATATGGTTCAGTCCCAGTAGCAGTTTCTCTGTAAGGGACTGGTGTTTTAAGTTATTCTTGCTGCACATGACACCCCTTTCTTAAGCATTCCAGTGTAGCTGAGATGGCACAGCTGTCAGTATCACTGGCATGAGCTGGTGTTGGACCCTGGATGCACTCTGGCAGAGGCACTAAACAAAGCCAATGTCCCCAAGGCTTCACCTTCACCTCAGCTGCCGTGTCAGATCTTTAGGACTGTCCCTCCCTTGACAATGGGTGACCATCAAGCAGGGGCTTCTAGCTGTCCCCATTCCTTGGATGAGCCGTCTGGGTTAGGCAGGCACTGGTGGTGTGGTGGAGGAGCAGAAGCCCGCAAAGCAGCTGCGCAGTGGACTTGTGAGTGGCTCCATCAGACCCTAGTTTTACCTTCAGAGCAGACAGCTTGTTGTATTTGGGCAGAAGCCACAGTGAGAAGGGACAGCATTTTGCAGAAGGCAAGTGAGGGGGACGAGGAAGCCCTTTGGGGTCTCACATCACTCTTGGTTCAGGGACTGGGTGCACGTCAACACCGTGATCCACTGTGGGTCGAGACCTTTCACTTCCAGCACATTATTGGCTGCTGTCACCTGAGTTTACAAGCGCTCTCACTCACTGCTGTACCTCCAGTGGTCTCTGTGGGCTGGTCTCCAGTGGTGATGCAGTCATCTTCTGCCAGCACCCCTGTTAAAATACATGGCCAGCTGAAGGGGCACAGCTCAGGTTCTTCCCAGGACCTTGTAAACTGGTTGCAAAGAATTGTTTCCATTAGGAAACAGAGGGAGAACCAAGTGAGTTGAGCTGGACCTGAGGCTGAAATTGGCCCTTTAATGATCTTTCCCACAACAAATATGAACAGATTCAGAGGAGGGAAACCAAACTGCACTGTAAGAACTAAGCTCCAGGCACAGGCAACAGGCTTGGGTGGCTGAATGCTAGAGAGACTCCCTTGGGTGTGAAGGTCCAGTGAAGGGGTTGGGGCAGGAGATGTTCTCTTAGAGACTCCACCTCCAGCTTCCAAAAAATGAGGTATTCCTCTCAAAAATGCTTGCAGGGCTCAAGCGGCAGATGCAACGTCTCACTCTTCTCTACACACAGGTAGGCTATGAGCTCTGGTAACCTCGCTGCAGTGTGTGAGAAGCCCTGCTCAGCAGCACTGCATGGCATGGAGGGAGGCACCGTTACACTAACCCTGAAAAGTGCTCTCTCTGCCTGAGCGTGGAGAAGAGGAGAAGACTGAGCTTTCCTGCAGGAGCCTGAATCACCAGGATTAATTAATGCAAAGTTCTCAGACAGGTGAACAAGTCTAGAGAAGCCTCTCTGCCTGGCACAAATGCACTGAGCAGTGCAGTCATCCCCACCCTGAGGCTTGCTGTCCTATGGAAATTTGGGAAGAACTTCTAAAGCATTTAGGAAAAAACAACCAGAAAACCACTGGTCTCATCTCACAAGGCTGAAACCCTGCACTGTTGTCTGTGTGGGAGAGCAGTGCTCATGCACCCTCCTGGGAAAGGGAGGCCCTCCTGGAGAAGGCAGGTGCCTAAATGCCAGCCTGCAGGAGCAGGGGCTCAGGAGGCAATGGCTGGTGGTTGAACATTCGCCCTCGACCTAAAGAGCTCCCTTGAACCCATATTCCTTCCATTGGCCCCTCTTTGGTCCTCCTTGCTCAACTGGCACCCGGTTGCAGAGCTTGGGGCAACACCAGCGTGTCAGTTCCCAGTTTACATGGCTATGGCCAGAAGGCTCAGCCTTGTGAGAAGGTTGCTGGAGGAGCTGTGCTTGAGGTAGAGGGTGGTCGTGTCCTGCAGGTGCTGTGCCTCTGTACTTAACTGTGCTGCCATCCCAGTCCCCATCCATTGTTCCATTAGTTACCTGCATGCTTCTCCATCCTGCAGGAAACACTCGTCTGCAACAACTTGAAGCTCTCAATGCATGGTAGTTTGGGACGCTCTGTGTCCTTGTGCACATCTCAGCATCCTCTGCCTGGCCCGTAGGATTGATTGCTCCTCTTCTCTGAACCTTGGCTGTTGATACAAGGGCTGGCAGAGCACAAAGGCGGCTGATAGTGAAAAAGTTGGTTGACAGCCATGGACACAAGCCAGCAGTGTGCCCAGGTGGCCAAGAAGACCGGTGGCATCCTGGCTTCTATGAGAAACAACGCGACCAGCAGGACCAGGGAAGTGATTGTGCCCCTGTACTCAGCACTGTTGAGGCTGCACCTCGAATACTGTGTGCAGCTTTGGGCTCCTTGCTACAAGAAAGACATTGAGGTCCTAGAATGTGTCCAGAGAAGGGCAGCAAAGTTGGTGGAGGGGCTGGAGAACAAGTGTTATGAGAACCAGATGAGGGAACTGGGGTCTTTTAGCCTAGAGAAAAGGAGGCTGAGGGGAGACCTTATTGTTCTCTAGAACTACCTACAAGGGGGTTTTAGAGAGGTGGATGGTGGTCTCTTCTCCCAAGTCACAGGTGACAGGAGGAGAGGAAATGGCCTCAGGTTGCACCAGGGAAGGTTGAGATTGGACATAAGGAAAAATTTCTTCACAGAAAGGGTTATCAGGCACTGGAACAGCTGCCCAGGGAGGTGATGGAGTCCCCACCCCTGGAGGGATTTAAAAGATGTGTTGATGAGGTGCTCAGGGATATGGTTTAGTAGTGGACAGGTACAGTTGAGCTTGATGATCTCAAAGGTCTTTTCTAAACTAGAGATTCTATGATTATATTCTATGATTCTATGAAAGTGAGCCAGTTCTGTGCTGCACACTTGCACCAGGGGTACTTCCCTCTGCAGGAGCATCCCAGTTTTAAAAGTTTTCTGATGCTGCACAGACTATCAGCTGTCGATTTTATCTCAGAGGGGTTTGTTTTGTCTTTGTACAGATGTTCCAAGACTCTGGAAGAGTAGAGGGAAGGAGTTTAAGAGTCAACTCATACCTTTGCATCTGGAGCCTGATTTCAACAGTGCTTTCAATTAAAATGCTTTTGTTCTTGTCTCTAGTATGGGATGGGAAATGGGTGGGAGAGGGCAATGCATTCACTGGGGCTGCAAAGTGGGTGTTCAGCTGTGTGACCTAACTGCAGCCTGGTCCTGTGCTCTGATCTGCGCACTCTGTATCTCTGAGATAATCAAAGGACCTCTCCTTGCTCTTGCCCTGGGAAAAGGAAAAAAGCCTGAATGTGCTTGCGGACTGGCAGGAAGGACCAAAACGAACAAGTTCTAGATGCTTCCCTCTTTCTGCTGTTCCTCTGGTGTAAAAGGGGAGTGAGCGGCGCAAAACAAGGAAGCTCCATGGAGTGGTGGCTTGAAAGCATCTTCCTTGAAGGGAAAACTTACAAAGCAGATGCTGCAAAATGGGAACTGGAAGAAGCAGCGGGCATCTTTTGGGGAGCAAACCCTTCCCTTTGCAAAGAAGCCAAAATACTGTGGAGGCCACACAACTGGGATAAATGTTTTTCTCCATCTCAGGCATGTTCTTCCTTCAGTATCAATTTTTGATACGTTTCTCCTTTCTCTTTTGTTTGAGTGCAACACTGGTGAGCATTGCCAGGGCACTCAGATCCTTCCCTTGACAGAAGAACACATGCTCATCTTCAGAAATGCAGTTTTTCCCTAGAGTGAGACATATTTCCATTTACCTGATCACTTATGAGCAAAAGAAATTATAAGGGAGGGTTTAGTAACATCACACCTGGCTTGTTCTCCAACAGTATAAAGTGATTCCTCCCAAAGCCATCTCCATTTCAGCCTGAGTTGATCATAGGACATTTTTTCTAGTTTTGTTTTCATATATGTGAAAATATTGTCCCGTTAATTCTGCTGCCCTATCCTTCTTTCTGTTTACACTCATTAACATTATGGCCTTCAAATATATGTAAAATATATAAAAATACATGCTTCTTTTGCATCTAATTGCTGTCTAAAAATTAGCAAAAGCTGTCAAGGGATTTTATAAAATAGCACAGTGAAAATACTTTTAACATTCTGATTATTTGTAACTAATAATAAACATTCAAATAATATTTTATAAGGGTCTCTCCGATCATAGGACATGGGCATATATATTATCTGCGTCATTCATGGCTGCCCTCAGCCTTGCACATATTTCCAGAGGCTTGGCAAAGCAGGAGAATCTTCTCTCTTATTGAGTGTATTTCATGGGCATCTGTTTGGTAACGTGGCTGGCAGCAATTTATTGACATTGGGGACGGTCTGCAGAGCCAGACCAAGACCTTGAGGCTCTCTTTTGGTGCTGACCCTCGCTTCACTTCGCACACAGACAGAGGGATGGTAACACTTTGAAAAGCCCTTGGTGTGAAGATGGAATTCTTCATTCAATGGGTGCACACTAATATGGAGGTAGGGGATAGCTTGAAGAATTAGAGGCTGTTTTAGGGACAATGGGCTTGTTTCTTTTATAGATACAGAGGTGAGAGCAGCCCAGAAGATTGAATGGTGCTACCATCCATTCAGATGACTGTGAATCCAGCTCCTACCAGTGCTTCACCATCCAGGTCTCAGGGCATCTTGACCATGAAGGTCATGATGATACTGCACATGCTGTACCCTGCTCATGCCTTGGGAACCTGACCCTGCAGATGGGCCTGGGGCAGCTGGCCTGGGCTGTAACTGCTCGGCATATGTGTTAACCACTTTGAATAGTTTCCTTTTTGTTATTGTTTTCCTGTGACCCAGGGACAAAAAAGGCGATTCAGAACTTCTCACTGCCAGGTCAAGGGCTGTTTTCCCTCTGTACGTGCCCTATCTCATGGCCTTCAGGCTCGGTTTCTCAGCTCAAGAGCCAAGAGCTGGTGCTCTATCAAGGCACTGCACTGAAGGACTCCCCTACTGTCGCCCTATCTCCAAGGACCAGCCTGCATGAGTCCCACTGGGTGCTATCTACTTTCCCCACCTGCTGGGTGCCATGTGTCTCCCCCCTGGAACCCATAACTCCAAAAAACACTTCACACAGCACAGCAGCAACCTCTTGGGACAGATTCATGCAGGTAGGGTAACAGACCTATCACGACTGATGCCACATTTCAGCACGTGGTATTTCCACACTCTTAAATTTGGAAATGGACTATCTAACTGCTCAGCTCTCTTTCTGAAAGTCCAACCTTGGAAGCATGTAAGGACAAGCGATGCTCTCCCAGAATGTTTCCTTGACTTTCAGTATTTTTTTGTGAGTCAGACTCCTTGAGTCAGAGGTGTCCTTGTATTTAATAGTCTTTAGTAGATTTTTCTCCCATGAATTTGTTTAGTTATTTTTGAAGCTAGGTAAATTTTAAGTGTTTGCAACATCCTGTGTCAAACAGCTGCGCAGTCTAATGACCTGTTTGGGTGCAGAATCATTTCCTTTGGTTTGTTTTGATCCTGCCATCTGCTAGATCTTTTGATGCCCTCATCTTCAGAGTGGAGATGATGATGAGTGGTCCTTTTCTATCTGGGCACACTCTGCCCCTTACAGTTTTGCAGCCTTTACCATTACCTTTCCCATGGATGTCTTCTGGGGACAGTACCACCCTGCACAACTGTTCCTCCTATGGACACAGAGACCTTATGCTGTTATGATCACCTGCAGATGGTTTCTCTTTTGACTCCATCCCTTTTATAATAAGCACCATGAGACTTGTTTGCACCCCCCCCGCCTCTGCCCCCCTTAATTGTTTAAAAGATAAATCAAAAGCCAATACCCCGAAGTGAGATGTCTACCATCTCCCAGATAATGTAAAATTGTCTTCTGCCTGTATTTTCTCCCTTGGGAGCTGCTGCTGTCCTCACCCAGACTGCAGGACTTGCTGCCTGGGGAATCTGTCTCTTTGTGTTTTCTCCTACACTAGGCAGAAGGGAGGCAAAGGAAACCCCAAATGACAGCAGAGTCAGTCATCTCCAACATAAAACTCGAGTGCAGTAGCCTGTTTGTTTCAGGACAGAGACTCGTCTCCCAGGGCAAGGAAACTTTCTGCTGATGGTTTAGTGAGCCACAACAGGACAGGATGAGATATTCCAGAGAGATCATCCAGCTGTGAGTTTCAGGTGTGCCTGTCATCCCTGCACTTGACATTTGGGATTTTTTGGATCTACATGGACGTTAGACAGCACAAAGCCTTCGGTTCCCTGTGCAGCCTTCAGAAGGCCCTGTATTCCCCTGACTTATCTCATCTCTCCCAGGTGTCTAAGCAAGAGCAGGTAACTCATACCTTTTGAGGCCAAACCAGGCTAAAGGGCAACAAAGCAGATTTGCCCAGATTCCCCAAAGTCAGTGCCCAGTTTTTTTGTAGTGGAAGAACCCTCACGTAGACCTCAAAGTGGTCTTACCTGATGGGGAAGCCATCCCTGACCTCAGCAGGGATTATAGGGTCTGGGAAAGAGAGGCACATCTCAGCCCAAAGCCAGGGTCCTTCTAGCCCCAAAGCTTGAGCTGAGAGACTCATCCATGTGGAGAAGTAGGCCCTGGAGAACAGCCTCATCACCCACAAGGTCAGACTTTAGCAAGATGTTGCTGGAGTGGCAGAGCTTTGAAGCTGCTTTCTGATAACACCCTTTTCTGTGGAGCCTTGGGTGGTTAGTAATGCATGTCAGCCTGCCCCACTGTCTTCCTCCCAGTGGAGGAACACTTTAGTCTTTCTCCTTCTTCCCACTGAGCTGCCTAATTCCACAAAACATCCCTGAAACACCTACATCTGGAGCTGAAGCTGCCCATGTGGTGATCTGGAAGACAGACAGACAACACAGTTGCGCAAGCTCTGTTTCTGTGGGAAGTGAGACCAAAATGGAAAACTGTGAAGGAATTTCACAAATGCCCATGCCAATCTTGACTCAGCTTTCCTCCATCCTGGCAAATGCTGCCACTGTTCTGCCTCAGTTTCCCCATCAGGTCAGCAAGGGTGGACCATACCTGCCTTGGAGAGTCATGGGGATGAGAGGGCTGGAACAAAGTAAAAAAGGGCTAGAGGTGATAAATCTGAGCCAGGTAAGCCTGAATATTTCAATTAATAAAGTCATCACCATTATCATCACCTCTGCTGACGTTTTCCTGTGCCATGTGGAGTGGGCTTGGCTGAAAGGGAGGGAGGGCGTGAGCACTTGCAGGTTGTTTGGCACCTGGAGGCTTAAGTCATGAATAAATAAACACTGCATTTGCATGTTTCTGGCTCTCTCTGCTACATCTAGTCTCAGGAGCTGCCCTGGAAACTGAATTTTTATTTTAGGGCAGTGGGGAGAGGGGGGAAACAAAGCACTATTCTACTGCAGGGAGATTGCTGAGGGCTGTGTTCGTGGGACAGACAAGGCGAACCAACCATTGCTGATAAAACATGGCACAATTGCAAGAGGAAAGAGGACAGGGTTTTCTCCTCCCTCAGTGTCTCCAATGTGATATTTAGAAGCTGTAGGTTGTTTCTTACTACTAGGAAGAAAAAAAAAAAAGAAAACCTCTCTCCTCCTTGTTGCTATGCATAAAGCCCACAGCAACAGCCAGGAAATCAGATAAATTTGCTCTCTTGCCTGTTGCAGAAAGCAAACAAAAGTGACTGAAAAATAAAAACAAGGGCACAAAACAATCTATGTGGAAAGCAAATTGGTGATTTAAAAGGAGGCAAAACACTGCTAGCATGTTAGGAAGCATATCAACTTCCCATTAGCTTTTTTTGTGTAATTTAGGTCACCACAGATGTGAGATAAAGCTGCCAGAGACACTGACTTTGGACAGCCAAAATCAGTCTCTCCCTCTTCACCCCTGACATGTAGGTATGGATTGGTTTAGTCATCTCTGGATTTTTGACCTTTTAGACTTGTTTTTTTTTGCCTCAGGCAGAGCAGAAAACGCACCCAGCCAGTGTACATGTATGACCTAGGAGGGCTCTGGCTATTGTACCGTCCCATGAACCTTGTAAAGCCCTGGAGCCACTGCTGCAGCTGGCAGGGGGATGCAGAGCATCTCCTCCAGCCCCATGCAGACAGGTAACACTTAATGAATGAGGTGAGACTTGACGAGCCATCATCCGTCCAAACAACAGAGTGATGACTGAAACTTATTTTAATCAACATGGCACTGCATTGCCTGAGTGGTCCCTGAGCTCTGAGAGAGACCTTGGCATCCCTCTGACCCCATGGAGTAGGAATTGGCCATGTCTGAGCCAAGAGCTGGGCTCCAGCTCTCCTGGGACCTTTTTTCTTTCAGTGGCTGCCAGGAATGCACTGGGTGTCTGCCTGAATCCCAAGGTGAAACCCTTGGGGTTTTGCTTTGTTTTCAGTGGCTACAAACATCTCCTTTACCCTATTTTTTGCCCTGATCTGGCCCCTCACTTCTTGGCCATTGAGAAGATTGCTCATTAGCTACTTGTTTCTGTGGTATGGCCATACTTGGGATGGACTGTCAAGCATTACAGAAGTGCTTTCTTGTGTCATCACCCTGTGTACCAGATTATTTTGGTCTGGGAGTTACAGATGACTCTATCATATGTTAGTGCTTGAGAATGTGAAGCACTCGAAAGTACTTTAGAAACCAAAGGGAGGAACTATTTAATCCTACAATGAAATGCAGATTCTACTGGGGTGGGACAGAATCCTCTCTCCCCAGGAGAAGCAAGAAACTCTATCAAACCTGGGGAAAACTGCTGGAAGGGATTGGTTGAGTGATAAGAAGCACCACATCCCCTCATGACCAGACTATGGCCTTCTGCCTCGGTCCAGGTACTATTGCTAACATCAGGATTTGGGGGGCTTGGGGAAAAAAAAACTAGACTTGGGTGGCCAAGCGAGGTTAGGGATGGATGGAAGCTTCTGGTGGGTAGAGAACCAGGGAGAACTAGCTTTGCCCCTGGAGAAGTGTGAGACATATTCAGGTGATGCTGAGCCTGAGGGCTTACCAAGGTTTTAGCTCAAGACTCTGCTCCCTGCAGCTGCCATAGGACTGGAGCATTTCTATAGCAGTGGTGTTTGTGAGATCGCCCTAGGGTGGTGTGAGGCAGTGTGGAGGAAGGGCAGAGTCAGCAGGAGCTGGGGTCACCATGATGACTAAACATGCTTGGCAGCCCCATCTGACTGCAGCTCCTTCCCACTGGATGTGTACAGTGCTAGTGGCATTCCCGGGGGAACGAGCAAAGGGAGCAAGGATGGACATGATTGTGGATGTGAGCTTGTGCACCGCGGTTTAAGCCACATGGTCAAGGGCATCAGCTCTACAGTGGGCTGAGGTTTGCTTATACTCAGATTTTTGAAAGATGCTCCCAGGAAAGGCAGCACCAAGCAGCCGTGTATCTCCCCATGCTCCTGGTGGCCTCTCCACCAGCTCAGTGGGTTCAAAAGTTGTGGGCAGGAGTTTGCTGGGCTGGGGTCTCTAGCACCTTTCTTCAAAAAAGCTTCAGCAGGCCAAAGGGATTTGAGTTCCCTTGAAAAAAACTGCAGGAATGGTTTCCACAGATCACTAGCAGATTTTTCATTTTGCCAGGTGTAAAGAGATAGACGAGAGCAACAACTTCATTTTTTCTTCTGCAATTCCCCCCTTCTGGGACACCAGCAATCTCTGCCAGTGGTTGAACATAGCCACTGATCTGCCTTGTGCCCCAGGGAAAAGGACAGCCCTGCCCTGCCAGCACTAGTGAAGCACCAAGTGAGGAACAGATGGAAGCAGAAATAACCCAGCAGGGTGGGGAAAACAAACAGCCTCAGCCTGTTATCCCACTAGTACCATTATGGGAGATATTTCATGTACTGACTGCTGCACTAGCTCGTTGCAGTGTGGGGTGACAGGCTGTGTGCCCACATATGATTTCTATTTGTGTAGACTGAAGGAATGGGTTGTGGGTTTTGCCCTCAGTTTGGTGGGCATGGACCTCCTGAGGCTTGGGGTTGGCTGCGTAGGACACAGCATCAGGTATTTGGGTGGCTTAGCTGTGTCTGTGAAAGTAGTGAAGGGCTGTGTTGTGCCTTCTTTAGGGTGATGTAGATGTTTTAAAGGAAATATGCAGGCTATTTTGGGGAGTTTTGCTGTCTGTAAGATGTCACTGTGGAATTTTGATGGTGGTGTCTGGATAGCTGGTGTTAATATGTCTTTTTCCCAGGGGTGTATTGATGATAGCTTGCCATCCACCTGTGCCTCTGAGGGAAGCAGGAGCTTTGGGATGCCATGCTGAAAAAATGCTGGTACACATAGCTTGAGGATGTGCACCCTTGGTTAGAAACACCCAGGAGTAACTTCACCTGGGACAGGAATCTGCAGATTCCTGGGGAAAGAGTCAGAAGAAGGATTTCTCTGATTCCTTGGGGGTTTTCATGCGGGAGGAAGTGTGGCTGGAAGTGGGACCTCAGCAGTGTGTGGGCAGCTGGGACCATGCTACGGCTCTTCGGGCAAGGTGGGATCGTGGGAGGTGTGTCACACCTACAAGGGTGGGCAGAAGGTGTGGAATGCTGTAAAATATTTTTTTAAATTATTATTACTTGTATTAGCATGGTAGGATGGGGTGTAATTAATGACTCACTATGTGCTTAACTACTTCAGTAAATAACCTGTTCTGGGAAAGACGTCACTGATCGTACGTCCCACTGCAAAGCTGGCTACCTGGCTGCATCAGGGGGACACACTCAGGTGCTGACCCACTCCAGTGCCCCTAACCTCCCTGAGCTTCCCGCAGTGTCCCCAGGTCCCCTTGGCTCCAGCAGAGCTCACAGTTTCTTGCTGTGGCTCCCTGTGCGAGTGCACTGGGTGGTGTATGTGTCTGTAGTTGTGTCTGGGTACATGTGTGTGTGTAAATGTGTATTTGCATGTGTGTATGCACATGTGCAAATGTGTTTGTATGTTCACACGTGTGTGTACATGTGCATGTGTATGTGTAGGGGTGTGTAGGGGGTGTGTGTGCATATGTGCTTATGCGTATCAGCGAGTTTGCAGATGACACCAAGCTGAGTGGTGCAGCTGTGACAGTACAAGGATGGGATGTCATCCAAAGGGACCTGGACAGACTGGAGAATTGGGCCTGTGTGAACCTCATGAGGTTCAACGAGGCCAAGTGCAAGGTCCTACACCTGGGTTGGGGCAATCATAGAATCATGGAATCATAGAGTAGTTTGGGTTGGAAGGGACCTTAAAGATCATCTAGTTCCAACCCCTTGCCATGGGCAGGGACATCCCACTGTGTCAGGCTGCCCAAGGCCCCATCCAACCTGGCCTTGAACACCTCCAGGGATGGAGCAGCCACAACTTTCTTTGGCAATCTGTTCCAGTGTCTTACCACTCTCATGGTGAAGAAATTCTTCCTAATGTCTAGAATTCTTCCTAATATCTATTCTTCCTAATGTCCATTGTTTCAATACAGGATGGAGGATGATGTGATTGAAAGCTGCCCTGGCACAGAAGGACTTGGGGGTGCTGACTGATGAGAAGCTCGACATGAGCTGGCAATGTGCGCTTGCAGCCCAGAAGGGCAACAGCATGCTGAGCTGCATCAAAAGCAGTGTGGCCAACAGGGTGAGGGAGGGCATTCTCCCCCTCTACTCCTCTCTTGTGAGACCTCACCTGAAGTACAGTGTCCAGTTCTGGAATCCCTGATGTAAGAAGGTTATAGAATTACTGGAATAGGTCTCAAGGAGGGCTACAAAAAACGAGCTGGAGCACCTCTGCTATGAGAAGAAGCTGAGAGAGTTCGGGTTGTTCAGCCTGGAGAAGAGAAGGCTCCAAGAAGACCTTATAGCGACCTTCCAGTACCTGAAGGGGCTACAGAAAAGCTGGTGAGGGACTTTTTACAAGAGCACATAGTGGCTTTAAATTGGAAGGGGGAGGATTTAGATTAGAACTTCATGATGAGGGTGATGAGACAGTGGCACAGGTTGCCTAGGGAAGCTGTGGATTTTCCCCCCTTCCAGGAGGTGTTCAAGGCCAGACTGGATGGGGCCATGAGCAGCCTGGTCTGGGGGGAGGTGTCCCTGTCCATGGCAGGGGGTGGAACTGGATGGGCTTTAAGGTTTCTTCTGACCCAAACCATTCTATGATTTTATCATATGTGAGTGCAGGTCTGTGCATATGTGTGTTTGTATATATATGTGTACGTACATGTGTGTATGTGTGCATCTATGTATGTACATGTGTTTATGTGTGGGAATGCATGCGTGTCCATGTGTGTTGAGGTGTGAGTTGGGGTGTGTGTACAGACACATGTGTGTATGTGCACAGTTGTGTGCATCTCTAAGTGTTTGTGTCTACATTCACATATGCACACATATCTCTGTGTCTGCACATGCAATGTGCCTGTCTGGGAGGCTGTGGGGTGAAGGGTTTCACCTTGAAATGTGGGGACCGCGAGAGTTGGAAGGGGGTGTTAGGAGGCTGGGAAGGCTTCGGAGACATCCCTGTTATCCAATTCCTTCCTGGGGCCAGACCTGGAGCTGCTTCTTCTACCCTAGCTGGGCATTACACCCATCTTGGGGACAGTAGGGGATAAGGGAGGTGCCAAGGAGTTTGTATGAAGGGCACCCCAGTGACCATGGACCTGCCACTGACTGAGTCCGACCTCCCCTGTTGCTCTCAGGCAACACAGGGATGTGACCTTGAGGCCCAGGATGATCAAACTGGTTTTCCCAGCCTTCCTAAAAATCCTACCAGAGCAGTAATTACCCTCGTCTTAAATAAGAGGAGATCCTGACACTGTAGGTATGCTCACAGCACCTGGAGGTGTCAGGCAGGGAATCACGTCTTGAGGAAGAGTTCGGCACAGTGGAGATTAAGAGTGAAGAATTTGGAATGAAGAAAGGAGCTCAGCTGGAACACAGGAGTCCTGGTTATGTCGAGAGCAGTAGGGGAGAAGGAAGAACAGGACCTTCTCTGGCAAAGGATCTGTTTCTTTTGGAAACACGGGGGATAAATTCCTCCCATGTTAGAAGCTGACGCTGTAGTTACACTCAGTGCAGTCACTGGGGCTGTGCATAATAATTACTTGCAAAACTAAATGGGAGTCAAACACCTACACTAACTGGAAGTCGATTTTAGAGGTGACCTTGGGGTGCAAGGGAGTCAATGGAGTGTGGATGGGTGCAGGTGAAGGAATTGAGTTCCTCTCCACAGGTCAAAGGGCCAGGACCTGACCTTGGCCACTGGGATGGAGTGATTCAGAGGCTACAAGGGGCAAATCCCCTCTTCTGGGATGCTCTGGAGAGGGTTGTGGAAGTTGCTGCTGGTAGCTGGGACTGAGCAGCTGTGACACAGTTGCCAGGGGACCAGAAGTTTCACCTCATACCTTTAGCCATCACTCATATCCCCTGCAAAGTGTGTGCAGGAGGTGGTCCCTAAATACATCAACAGAAGACACTCCTTGGAAAGAAGAAGCCAAATACCCACTTGTGTAAGCAATGGTCCCCAAGCTGCCACAAGACTGAGTCTTGGCTTTCAGCAGGTTTTCTTGTATGGGAGTTGTCAAATATTGGGGATATGAGGCTGGAAGGGGCTCCTGGCAGTGATGCTGGTGACTATGCCCAGCTAGGTAGCAGGTCAGGAGACACACAGGATGATGCCAGCCTTTTTTTGTGAATGGGAAAGATGCCTGGCCCTAAGCAGGAGCATAGCACCGGCATTTCCCAGGCAGAGATGCTGTGCAGAGGCAGCATGTGGAAACAAGCTCTGTTGGGTGAAAGCTGGGCAGCTGCAGGCACCAGAGGACATGGCATTGCTCTGCTTTCCCTAGCAGAGGTGAGGGTGAGAGCATGCCCTGCTCTGTTGCAAGCCAGATGCAGCGAAGACCTTCAGGGCAGACAGAAAATCAGTGGCAAGCATCTTCTGAAACACTCAGCTTGTTATTCTTTTTCTCCCTCCAACACTGTGGCTGCTTATCTTTCCCCTAAACCTGCTTGTTTTCCCTTAAACCTCTTCATATTTCCCACAAGCACTGCCCACAAGCAATGGGCTGATATGGTTAGGCGTCCTGTGTTGGGGATTGAGCTCAGCCCGATCCACTGGGGAGTTCTGTGAATTCCTATGTTTACCTTCAGGATGGATATGTGATCTTCTGCCCTCTGTCTTAACATGTCTACATATTTGTTCTCAAAGAGATCCAGCTTATCGGGTTCCCACAGTGCAAGAAAAAATCAGAACTGAAGTTGGCCAGGGTTCAGGGAGAAGAATTGGGACCTGGCATGGAGATGACACACTCCGGGCTGGGTTTGCTATTCCAGAGCAGAGTGTTTCTAAAGGACAGTCTTACTGGAATCACAACATCATTTTCACACAGATGCACAACAGGGTGCGGAAAAGTGAGTGAAACCCTGTGCGGTCAGACAGCTGGAAACAGAAATAAAATTATCTGAGTCCAAAATCTGGGACCTCTGATTCAGAGGCACATGTGGGGTGGGCGTTTAAACACCCTGACAACCCAAACCCAGTTGGACCTGGGGTTTGGAGTTGCCTCTGTAAAGGCCTATATATATGTAATGGCATATACCACAGGACATTTCTCCCGTTCCAGTAACACACAGGTAGGCAGCCACCAGCCCAGAACTGCTCCTGGTGCCTGTTCCAGGGCTCAGACTGCCCTGGCTTTGCCTCCTGCTCTTTGCATGTCATGTAGATGTCCACCTTGTTTAACCCAACGCATCAATGCCTGGCTTTCTGGTGCACAGGCAGCTCTGCCCTCACCCTACTAGGTCAGCCTGGCTGCTTTGGCAAATAAATCTCATTTCTGGGTGCATGGAATGGTTCTGCCTTCACTGTGTTTTGCAAATGCTGAGGAATGCAGGGCTGCCTGAAACCCCCCACATCAGAGGGTAGCACAGCTCTGCTGCCAAGTCACCCAAGGCTCCAAGAGAAGGAAGATTTCCAAGGTCCTGTTCAGCCCTTTTGTATGATAAAGTGATAGAATGCTTTGGAGTGGAAGGGACCATGAAAGCTATCCAGTCCAACCCCCTGCAGTGAGCAGGAATGTCTTGAACTAGATCAGGCTGCTCAGAACACAGTCCAACCTGACCTTAATGTTTCCAGGGACACGGCATCCACCACTCTCTGGGAAACCCGAGACAGTTTTCACCATACTAAAGAATTCTTCCAAACACTTAGTCCAAAATTCTTCTATTTCAGCTCAAAACGATTACCCCTTGTCCTGTTGCTACAAGTCCTGCTTAAACTCCAAAGTTCCTCCCCAAGCTTTCTTCTAAGCCCCTAAGGTCTCCCTGGAGTCTTCTCCAGGCTGAACAACCCTAACTGTCTCAACCACCCTTCATAGGGTAGGTGTTTCAGACTTTTGATTTTATTCCTAGCAAACTGCACGGTGCAAATGGCAGCTGATCCTGCTTAGACTCTGTGTTCAGCCCTGCTGCTCTGTATGTGTGTTCTTCCCTGCTCTGTGTGTCTGTGTGTGTGTGTGCATCCCTGTTCAGTGGGTGTGTGTTCCTCCCTGCTCTGTGTGTGTGTGTGTGTGTTCATTCCTGCTCTCTATGTGTGTGTGTGTGTTCATCCCTTCTCTGTGTGTGTGTGTTTGTTCATCCCTGCTCTGTGTGTGTGTGTGTGTTCATCCCTGCTCTCTATGTGTGTGTGTGTGTTCATCCCTTCTCTGTGTGTGTGTGTTTGTTCATCCCTGCTCTGTGTGTGTGTGTTCATCCCTGCTCTGTGTGTGTGTGTGTTCATCCCTGCTCTCTATGTGTGTGTGTGTTCATCCCAGCTCTCTATGTGTGTGTGTGTTCATCCCTGCTCTCTATGTGTGTGTGTGTTCATCCCTGCTCTGTGTGTGTATGTTCATCCCTGCTCTGTGTGTGTGTGTATGTTCATCCCTGCTCTCTGTGTTTGTGTTCATCCCTCCTCTATGTGTGTGTGTGTGTGTGTGTTCATCCCTGCTCTGTGTGTGTGTGTGTTCATCCCTGCTCTCTATGTGTGTGTGTTCATCCCTGCTCTCTATGTGTGTATGTTCATCCCTGCTCTGTGTGTGTATGTTCATCCCTGCTCTGTGTGTGTGTGTATGTTCATCCCTGCTCTCTGTGTTTGTGTTCATCCCTCCTCTATGTGTGTGTGTGTGTGTGTGTTCATCCCTGCTCTGTGTGTGTGTGTGTTCATCCCTGCTCTCTATGTGTGTGTGTGTTCATCCCTGCTCTGTGTGTGTATGTTCATCCCTGCTCTGTGTGTGTGTGTATGTTCATCCCTGCTCTCTGTGTTTGTGTTCATCCCTCCTCTATGTGTGTGTGTGTGTATGTTCATCCCTGCTCTGTGTGTGTGTGTGTTCATCCCTGCTCTCTATGTGTGTGTGTGTGTTCATCCCTGCTCTCTATGTGTGTATGTTCATCCCTGCTCTGTGTGTGTGTGTTCATCCCTGCTCTCTCTGTGTGTGTGTGTTCATCCCTGCTCTGTGTGTGTGTGTTCATCCCTGCTCTGTGTGTGTGTGTGTGTTCATCCCTCCTCTATGTGTCTGTGTGTGTGTGTTCATTCCTGCTCTGTGTGTGTGTGTATGTTCATCCCTGCTCTCTATGTGTGTGTGTGTTCATCCCTGCTCTGTGTGTGTGTGTATTCATCCCTCCTCTATGTGTGTGTGTGTGTTCATCCCTGCTCTCTATGTGTGTGTGTGTGTTCATCCCTGCTCTGTGTGTGTGTGTGTTCATCCCTGCTCTCTATGTGTGTATGTTCATCCCTGCTCTCTATGTGTGTATGTTCATCCCTGCTCTCTGTGTGTGTGTGTGTTCATCCCTGCTCTCTGTGTGTGTGTGTGTTCATCCCTGCTCTGTGTGTGTGTGTATGTTCATCCCTGCTCTGTGTGTGTGTGTATGTTCATCCCTGCTCTGTGTGTGTGTGTGTGTTCATCCCTGCTCTCTGTGTGTGTGTGTGTTCATCCCTGCTCTGTGTGTGTGTGTGTTCATCCCTGCTCTGTGTGTGTGTGTATGTTCATCCCTGCTCTCTATGTGTGTGTTCATCCCTCCTCTATGTGTGTGTGTGTGTGTGTTCATCCCTGCTCTGTTGGGGTGTGTGTGTGTTCATCCCTGCTCTCTATGTGTGTGTGTGTGTGTTCATCCCTGCTCTGTGTGTGTGTGTATGTTCATCCCTGCTCTCTGTGTGTGTATGTTCATCCCTGCTCTGTGTGTGTGTGTGTATGTTCATCCCTGCTCTGTGTGTGTGTGTGTATGTTCATCCCTGCTCTCTATGTGTGTGTGTATGTTCATCCCTGCTCTGTGTGTGTGTGTATGTTCATCCCTGCTCTCTATGTGTGTGTGTGTGTGTTCATCCCTGCTCTGTGTGTGTGTGTGTATTCATCCCTCCTCTATGTGTGTGTGTGTGTTCATCCCTGCTCTCTATGTGTGTGTGTGTTCATCCCTGCTCTGTGTGTGTGTATGTTCATCCCTGCTCTCTATGTGTGTGTTCATCCCTCCTCTATGTGTGTGTGTGTGTGTGTGTTCATCCCTGCTCTGTTGGGGTGTGTGTGTGTCCATCCCTGCTCTCTGTGTGTGTATGTTCATCCCTGCTCTCTATGTGTGTGTGTGTATGTTCATCCCTGCTCTGTGTGTGTGTGTGTATGTTCATCTCTGCTCTCTCTGTGTGTGTGTGTATGTTCATCCCTGCTCTGTGTGTGTGTGTATGTTCATCCCTGCTCTCTATGTGTGTGTGTGTATGTTCATCCCTGCTCTGTGTGTGTGTGTATGTTCATCCCTGCTCTGTGTGTGTGTGTATGTTCATCCCTGCTCTCTATGTGTGTGTGTGTGTGTTCATCCCTGCTCTGTGTGTGTGTGTATGTTCATCCCCGCTCTCTATGTGTGTGTGTGTGTATGTTCATCCCTGCTCTCTGTGTGTGTGTGTATGTTCATCCCTGCTCTCTCTGTGTGTGTGTGTGTGTTCATCCCTGCTTTGTGTGTGTGTGTATGTTCATCCCTGCTCTCTGTGTGTGTGTGTGTATGTTCATCTCTGCTCTCTCTGTGTGTGTGTGTATGTTCATCCCTGCTCTGTGTGTGTGTGTATGTTCATCCCTGCTCTCTATGTGTGTGTGTGTGTGTTCATCCCTGCTCTGTGTGTGTGTGTATGTTCATCCCTGCTCTCTATGTGTGTGTGTGTATGTTCATCCCTGCTCTGTGTGTGTGTGTATGTTCATCCCTGCTCTCTATGTGTGTGTGTGTGTGTTCATCCCTGCTCTGTGTGTGTGTGTATGTTCATCCCCGCTCTCTATGTGTGTGTGTGTGTATGTTCATCCCTGCTCTCTGTGTGTGTGTGTATGTTCATCCCTGCTCTCTCTGTGTGTGTGTGTGTGTTCATCCCTGCTTTGTGTGTGTGTGTATGTTCATCCCTGCTCTCTGTGTGTGTGTTCATCCCTCCTCTTTGTGTGTGTGTGTGTTTTCATCCGAGCTCTGTTGAGGGGTGTGTGTGTTCATACCTCCTCTATGTGTGTGTGTGTGTATGTTCATCCCTGCTCTCTATGTGTGTGTGTGTGTGTGTGTTCATCCCTGCTCTGTGTGTGTGTGTGTTCATCCCTGCTCTCTATGTGTGTATGTTCATCCCTGCTCTCTGTGTGTGTGTGTGTTCATCCCTGCTCTGTGTGTGTGTGTATGTTCATCCCTGCTCTGTGTGTGTGTGTATGTTCATCCCTGCTCTGTGTGTGTGTGTGTGTTCATCCCTGCTCTGTGTGTGTGTGTGTGTATGTTCATCCCTGCTCTCTGTGTGTGTGTGTATGTTCATCCCTGCTCTCTATGTGTGTGTGTGTATGTTCATCCCTGCTCTGTGTGTGTGTGTATGTTCATCCCTGCTCTGTGTGTGTGTGTGTATGTTCATCCCTGCTCTCTATGTGTGTGTGTGTATGTTCATCCCTGCTCTGTGTGTGTGTGTGTGTATGTTCATCCCTGCTCTCTATGTGTGTGTGTGTATGTTCATCCCTGCTCTGTGTGTGTGTGTGTATGTTCATCCCTGCTCTCTATGTGTGTGTGTGTATGTTCATCCCTGCTCTCTATGTGTGTGTTCATCCCTCCTCTTTGTGTGTGTGTGTGTTTTCATCCGAGCTCTGTTGAGGTGTGTGTGTGTTCATACCTCCTCTATGTGTGTGTGTGTGTGTATGTTCATCCCTGCTCTGTGTGTGTGTGTATGTTCATCCCTGCTCTCTATGTGTGTGTGTATGTTCATCCCTGCTCTCTGTGTGTGTGTGTGTGTGTTCATCCCTGCTCTGTGTGTGTGTGTATGTTCATCCCTGCTCTCTGTGTGTGTTTGTATGTTCATCCCTGCTCTCTGTGTGTGTGTGTGTGTGTTCATCCCTGCTCTGTGTGTGTGTGTATGTTCATCCCTGCTCTCTGTGTGTGTGTGTGTGTGTTCATCCCTGCTCTGTGTGTGTGTGTATGTTCATCCCTGCTCTCTATGTGTGTGTGTGTGTATGTTCATCCCTGCTCTCTGTGTGTGTGTTTGTATGTTCATCCCTGCTCTCTGTGTGTGTATGTTCATCCCTGCTCTCTATGTGTGTGTGTATGTTCATCCCTGCTCTCTGTGTGTGTGCAATTCCCCCTGCCAGTGCAAGGAGAGATAGAGCAAGCTCCAAATTAGCAGGGGACTTGAGAAGTTTATAACATTAAACTCAGTCCTTGGAGAGTTACAGAATACGAATAAGATTTCTGGGAAGTTTTACACACAGGCGCTCTCACTCCCAGCCAATAGAAGCCCAGCTCTCTCCTTCCCAGCCAATAGCGGTCCGCTCTCTCACTGACAGCCAATAGAGACCGGCTCTCTCAGTCTCAGCCAATAGAAGCTCGGATCTCTCACTACCAGCCAATAGAAGCCCAGTTCACTCACTCCCAGCCAATGGAAGCCCAGCTGAGTCGTTCCCAGCCAATGGAAGCACGGATCTCTCAATTCCGGCCAATAGGAACCCGTCTCTCTAACGCTCACTCAATAGAAACCCAGCGCTCTCACTCCCAGCCAATAGAAACCTAGCTCTCTCTCTACCAGCCAATAGAAGCGCGGTTCCCTGACGCGCAGCCAATCGCAGCTCGGTGTCCCCCCTCCAGCCCAATCGCAGCGCGCCTCTCTCCCCCGCAGCCAATGGGAAGCGGCTCCGGGCTCGCGGCGGGGCGGGCGGCGCCGCACGTGGTTCCGGCGCGGGGCTCGTGCGGGGGCGGCCATGGCGGTGAGTTCGGGGTTTGCCGGGGCTCGGGGCTCCAGGATCCCTGGTCCGACCGAGCCGGTTTGTCCCCGCAGGGCTCTCCGGAGGCGGCGCGGGACGGGAGGAGAAGGAGGAGTCGCGGCGAGGAGGAGGAGGAGGAGGAGGCGGCGGCCCCGGCGCTGCGTCCCGCCAAGCTGAGCCGCGCCGAGCTGTACCGGCCGCCCACCAGCGAGGAGCTGAGCCGGCTCAAGGAGACCGAGGACCTGTTCCACTCCAGCCTGCTCCGCCTGCAGGTCAGCCCGGGGGCCAGGGCCCCGAACGCGGAGAATTTGGGCAGGGACAGAGCGGGCTGGGGTGTTTGCAAGGGTCTGGAGTGAGGAATGGCTTTAAATCAGAAGGGGGGACGTTTAAATTAGACGTTAGGAAGAAATTCGCCAGATAATGGTGCAGAGGCACTGGCACAGATTGCCCAGGGGAGCTGTGGATGCCCCATCCCTGGTTCAGGTCCACCTGGTCTGGTGGGAGGTATCCCTGTCCATGGCAGGAGGGGTTGGAGCTGGACGGGCTTTAAGGGCCCTTAAATCCAAACCATTCTGTGATTCTACGTGTTGATTTTGCAAAGCTACCTTTGAAGCTCTTTACAGCAAGTCTCCTGTGCACCAATATTTTTTCTGAATGCAAAGCTGGTCTGGAGCAGTGTTAATGCACGCTTGGTATGTGGATGGGGTCAGCCAAGACCAGGCTCAGTGGTAACTGCTTTCTAGCAGACCTTTCCAGAAGCTGGTGTGTCCTCCTGGGCCTTTATCTGAGCTCCCCTTTGGACAACTTTCTCCTAGAAGAATCAACTTATGCTTTACAAGGAAGAAATTCTTCATGGTTAGGCACTGGCAGAGGTTGCCCAGGAGAGCTGTGGATGCCCCATCCCTGGTTCAGGGCCAGGTTGGATGGGTCTGTGAGCCACCTGGTCTAGTGGGAGGTGTCCCTCTCTGTGGCAGGGGGTGAGACTAGATACTAGATGGGCTTTAGGGTCCCTTCTGACCCAAACTGTTCCATGGTTCTGTATTGCTGATACTGAACCTACCTGGAGTCCTGCATCCAGCTCTGGATCCCTCAGCACAGGAGGCACATGGACCTTTTGGAGCAGGTACAGAGGAGGGTACAGAAAGGATCAAAAGCCTGGAACACCTTCCCTGTGAAGAGGGGCTGAAAGACTTAGGGTTGTTCATTTTGGAAAAGAAAAGACTTCGAGGAGACCTTACTGCTGCATTTCAAAAGTTAAAGGAGGCTTTTAAGAAAGATGGGGAAAAAAACTTTTCAGCAGGGTCTGTGACAACAAGGCAAGGGGCAATAGTCTTAAATGAAAGAGGAGAAATTTCTTATATTGAGTGTGGCACAGGTTGCCCAGAGAGGTGGTGGATGCCCTGTCCCTTGAAACATTCAAGGCCAGGTTGGATGGGGCTCTGAGCAACCTGATCTGGTGGAAGGTATTCCTGCGCATGGCAGGGGTTTGAAACTGGGTGACCTTAATGATCCCTTCCATCCCAAACCATTCTATGATTTCATATTTGCCACAGCAGTTCTTGTCACCATCCTGCGCCAAGCTCTGTGCCTCTTGTGCACCATGAAAACTGAACCTCTCCATCACATAAATGCAGTGTGGTAGGAGCTTGGCCTTCACATCCCTTGCTGCAGTGGTTTATTGCTTACAGGAGAGAGGATTAACATCACCAGTTGCCCTCGGCTCTTGTCTGTGAGCAGCCTCTGGATGGGACAGGGGGAATTATTTGTGTCCTGGGAAAGAAAGCAAGCAGTCATGTGTTAGCTGTTAGTTTTTCTTAGAACTGTGTCTATGTGAATCACACCAGTATTTTGTGGCTGGAACTCACACAGAAGCTGGTGGGATGGAGCTGACTGCCATCCAGTCCTTCACAGGACATGGCAGGAGCTTCTACCTATGGGCTGACTTGACTCCCAGCTCTGGCAGTGTTTGTGGAGAAGCACGACTGCGTTCCCCAGCTCACTTGCTGCCCGCTTCACTGAGCTTGTTGTTGGTGCTGGGGTAGGAGCAATTCCGGTATTGCAGCTGCCTTTGATGGTCACCTTTCTGCCTGCAGATTGAAGAGCTTCTGAAGGAGGTGACACTGAAGGAGACGAAGAAGAAGAAAATTGATGCCTTCCTCCATGAAATTAACAGCCTGCTCAGTGCCATCCCAGGGACCTCAGAAACGGAGGTAGGTTCCAGAGGGATGAAGGAGGTGTTGGCAATACCTCTGTATGGGGGAGGCTTGGCTGTTGCTGTGCAAGCAGAAGTCCTCAAGGATTTCCCTCAAGGGCTGAAAAGCCTTACCTTGATGGCAAGAGGGGACAACTGGCTGCAGACTGAGGAGAGGAGTCCCGGTCTCTGTGCTCCTGCTGTTAGTGTTGCTTAGAGCATTTACTGTTTTCTGTCTACTCCCAGCTCACCGATCAGGCCTGGCTCTCCAGTGGCGTGAAGGTTCCTTTCCTGCAGGTGCCATTCAATGTGAAGGGGAAGTTCCGCTTCCTGCCACCGGCTGAGCTGAAGGTGGTGGGCAGCTACCTGCTGGGCACCTGCATTAAGCCGGAGGTCAACGTGGACATGGCGGTGACCATGCCACGGGTGAGTCTGGTCATGCCTGCTCCTGAGTGGGCTGGGGCTCGCCTGAGGTCCTTCCAATCCCGTCTCCTGCAGCCCCTGTCCTATTCCCACTCTTCCTGACTGAGGTTGCAGCATCTGGACGTGCTGTCTGGTGGCTTCCACGAGAAGCTGGAGGCTGCAGCCTCACCGCACTTTCAATCAGAGCTTTCAACTGCTTTGAGGTTTAGTTCCTCATGAGGATTTTCCTTCTCTGGCTGGCCTGAACCTCTTCCATGTTGTCAGGAAGGTAGATGCTGTTCAGCTTTGTACCGTACTGCACTTAAGCCCCAGATGCGGAGTCTGTGTTAAAGGGAGATGATGTTTGCAGGCTGCTACCCCTCCAGTGCTCCCTCCTCTTGCTGCCCAGACTTGTTCTCATGGTTTGAGATAAATTGATGCCCTATCTGCCTGTATGGCTGTGCTCTGTGATCCTAGAGCCAGGTGAGCTGGCAGCAAGGTGGTGCTCCTGACTGCCTTGGAGCTCCTTGGGGTTGTATCCTGAGATAGGATTTCTTGTGCGGTCCCAGAGGAACCTGTGGTGATGTGGTGCCTTGAGCTGAACCAGGCTCTGCATGCAGGTAAGGTGGGCTTGCCCCATTCCTGTCTTCCCAGGAAATCTTCCAGGACAAAGATAACCTGAATCAGCGCTACCACCGGAAGAGAGCTCTGTACCTGGCCCACATTGCGCAGCACTTGTCCAAGAAGAAGCTGTTCAGCAGTGTGAAGTTTGCCTACATGAATGGCAATCACCTCAAGCCCATCCTGCTCCTGAGGCCTCAAGGTAGCACTTGAGCCTTGCTCTGGTGGGAGCTATGAGTGGGTGTTAGGAGGAGGGTGGTGGTTGTCTCATGCTATGTAACAGGCCGTTGGTGAGGGCTGTCATCACAACGAGTGATCCGTTTTAGAGCTTTGATGCTCCCAGTTGTGCTCTCCCTCCACACGGCTTAGTCCTTAAGGTCTCTTCCCCTCTGAATCCTCCTCTGCAGTCTGGCTGGACTCCCCAGGCTTGGCCTCGCTGGCTGGCCCACCCTGTAGGTACTGCAGGGTGTGAAGGAAACCATTCAAAAACATGTCTGTGTTTAGCACTGTCCTTCCTGCTCTCTGCATACCTGCTCTCCACTCTCCTTTTGCCTTCCCCAGGCTGCCATTTGCAGCCTGGCTCTTCTCTGAGGTGATGTGAGATGCATGGGCTGCTGAGTGATGCTTTTTCACACATATCCCAGGCGATAGTGGGTTTGGGGCAAGGCATTTGGTGTTGCAAGGTGAGGTCAGGCTGGAGAGTGCTCGGGTATCAAACCGGCCAGTGGGCGTGAAGGTGGGGCTTGGACATGAGTTGTGTGACCTCAGGGTGTTGGCCATGGGATGTGGTCGCATTCTGCTCTGGGGTGATTTCCACCACTGTTGAGCTTTGCTTTGAGGTTTTTGCTTTCCCTAAGGTGAAGATGCTCCCTGTTTTGACAAGTTGGTCTCTGACAACTCTTCTTCTTGCATGTCTACCCCCTGGTACTTACAGGCAAGGATGAGAAGATGGTTACTGTCCGACTCCATGCCTGTCCTCCCCCGGATCTTTTCAAACCTAGCCGCTTCTACCCCAACAAGAACAATGTCCGGACAGCCTGGTTCGTGGAGCAGAGCACCCCTAAAGAAGGTAGGGCCTGGGGCTAGGAAAGCCTGAGTCGGCTCTGTTCAGCCAGAGACTGCACTCGGCGTTCAGAGGCGGGTTTGCTGTAGCGGGTACACTCCTGTGAATGGAGGTTTATGATTAGGTCAAACGTGCTGTTGTTTTTCCACACAGGATTCGTCGAGCCTGCGACTCCACACTACAACAACTCCATCCTCTGTGACATGGTGCTGCTCTCCCACCTGCACTTCTTGTCTAATGCAGCCTCGGACTTCCCGGGCATGAAGGATGGCCTGGCCCTTCTCAAAGTCTGGCTGAACCAGCGGCAGCTCAGCAAGGTATGCCCTGTGCCAGTGGACAGGGTAGGCTCTGCTCACCTGGCTAATCTGACTTTGGCCTTCTCTACCTTCCTGGGCGTGGAAGGATGATGGTTCAGTCCTGGTGTGTGGTTGTGGTGGGCTTGTGACTCTCATTTGAGCTGTGTTAGATTTCAAGGAGCTCCATCCTACCCTGTGGGTTGAAATGAGTCTGTGTACCAGAGAGTTGTGCTTTTTGAGATCCCTGGAATCATGTATTGTCTTTTTGGGTATGGTTTTTCTGCAGGTGGTGGAATTAATCCCATTTCCTAAAGAATTTTGAGGCCTTGCCTTCCCTCAAGGGGTTCCATATCTCAGCTTGTTGTACAGGGCTTTACCCTGGAGGCACTGAGGCTCGGTGAAGACAGAGGCCAGAAGCAGTCACACGGGGTGTGCTCTGGGGTTCGTGGTGCCTCATTGAGCTCTTGTTGACTCAGCCCTCTGTTTTCACAGGGCTTGGGGTGCTTCAGCGGCTTCTTGATCTCCATGCTGGTTGCCTACCTGCTGGTGAAACGCAAGATTGTCAAGATGATGAGTGGGTACCAGGTCCTGAGGAGCACCCTGCAGTTCCTGGGTGAGTTTCCAGGGACCTTTCATGACAGCAAAAGGCTGGGGTCAGCAGAGTCTCTCCATGAAGCCCAAACCCAGTGAAGAAAGAGAGAATCGTGGCTTTTCTCTCTCTGATGCTGAAATCCTGTGAGTGGGATGGATAGGAAGTTATGAGACAGCAGGACAGGGCTGGATGGCCCAGCTTGCAGAGGAGTAGGTAGATCCCATCACAAGTTGGAGGCCAGCGTTGTGTTGTAGCACTGCTAATGTTGTGAAACAGTGGTGGTATTGGCACATGTTGCCACTGGGGGTGATGTGGATGATGGTGATGTGACTTTTTACTTTCTCTCTGTACACAGCCACTACTGACCTGAGTGAGACGGGAATCAGCCTAGCAAAGGATGTGGATGCCTCTCTGGTGAGCAACCCTTGAAGGGTCTGGCTGTGCTGCCTGAGCAGGGATGTAATTGTTACAGTGATGTTATGAGGTGATGATACCTCTGCTGTAGCACTGTGTTTGCTTTTCCAGCCTGTCCTGGATGACTTCCGCCAGGTGTTTGAAGTGGTCTTTGTGGATCCCTCTGGGCTGGTGAATCTTTGTGCTGATATAACTGCCAGCAAATACCGCCAGGTATGAGGCGAGTTGTGGTGGCAACCTGAGATGCTGTCCTAGGAGTGAGCTGAGGCAGGCAGAGCATGGTTAGGCATCTTGGAGGAGGATGTTTGTCATAGGGACGGGGTTCAGTATTGCTTTTTAGGCTTGTAATGTCGTTCTCCACCTCTGAAGCCTAGAAATCGATTTTACGAAGTACTTGCATGTACTGCTGCCTTGTCTGTCTTGCTTTAATGGTATATGACATTGTTTTCCTCTTCATGGAGACCTTTGTGTGAAGCTAAGTGGCCCTTTAGCAGAAATAACTGTTCTGGAGGAGAAAAAACCCACCCTGATGGCAGGGATATCAAGAAGGGACTGTTGGGCCAGTGGTGACAGTTGTTGGTGACTTGGCTTCATGCTGAGGACAGAGGCTGTCTGGAATGAGGATCTGGTAGTGACTATGGAGCTAGGATGACTGTGGCTGACTGGGGAGCATTGACTGCTGCTGGAGAAATTTGCTTTCCTGATACCCTCCTATTCATACTCTTTGTCTTGTTTTCCTGCTCAGGTCCAGTTTGAAGCCAAGCGATCCATGGAAATTTTGGATGATCGAATGGTAGATGGCTTTCAGGTGCTGCTTATGACCCCGAAGCCCATGCTCAGAACCTTTGACCATGTCTTCCAGTGAGTCTTGCTGTACTGGTGGGGTAAGGCTGAGGAGCCTGTTCAGAGAGGAGGGCTGCTTCTGGCTTAGAACTGGAGTGGATTTGGACCTGCCTAGTGAGAGGTGGCTCTGCTAGCTCTGACATAGACACTGATGCCTCTTATGTTTTGCTTCTACTGTCTAGATAGCCTCCGAAGAGGAGGAGGGCAATGCTTTGGCCTTTGGGAATGATGACTGTCCCGAGGACAAGCACCTCCTGTGGTACATCTTGATATGCCAAAGTGCAGGGTTTCTTCTTGTAGCCCCCCTGGGCCAGGGCCCTCAGCTCCCCACTTTATCCATCCTCTAGTGTATCTCTCTCTCTCAGAAAAGATTTGGGGGCAGAGGTGAGTGACCAACTTCTCTCCTTCTGTAGCCTGAAGCATGTCTCCAAGCTGCAAGGTGCCTGCAAGAAGATGGAGTTGCTGAACGAGCTGATGGATCGGGGTGGGAACTATGTGGCCACGGCCCTTCCTTTCATTGTCTCACTGCTGGCCCGTGGTTTGGCTAGGAGAGCACTGCTCGTGGCTCACTCCTTGCCCCAGATCCCTGAGGTAATGCACTCAGCAGTGGCCCTGCATCCTTTGCAGCACGTGGATTCTTGTGGTGCTGTTGGGAATATGAGGGGACCTTTCCTTACTGGGGAAAGAGACAGGCCTGTACCCTTTGTAGGGGATAGAGGACCTGAGGCCCTTCTCTGGGGTGTGGGGTGCAGCTGAGGGGCTTGGTCTGTCAGAAGTCCTGGCTCAGTAATGTGTCAGGGTGAAAACAACTGATATTTTCACTGGGGAGACCCCTTAAATCATACTTTGCCTAGCCATGCTTGTCTAGGCACCTGTGAGCCCATAGCAGGAGGTTCATCTAGCTGCCCAGTATTCCAGCAGCTGCTGCTCCAGCCACATCATCAGTCCTTGTACTTCATGTTTACCATTTTCCCACAGTGGCCAATTGATGCTGAGCCCCCAAAACACAAGGATATTGGACCCCTGACATTTGGGATCCTGTTTGCTCCTGAGTTTGCTGCCAGCGTGCTGGAGAAGGGACCACAGGCCGATCACCCTGAGGTGAGGGGATCAGTGCTTGTGCTGAGTAGTGTGGAGCAGCGCTGGCAGTTGCAGGCGGCTGTGGGGCTGGCTGACAGTCATGGGGGTGGTTTGGCTGGCTCCAGTGGTGACCTGTGTTCCTGGCCTGGCTTGGCCAATGTCTTCTCACAGGCTTTGGAATTCCGGACCTTTTGGGGGAACAAATCGGAGCTGCGTCGGTTCCAGGATGGCAGCATCTGTGAGGCGGTGTTGTGGGAGGCTGACACTGCCTGCCAGAAACGCCTCATTCCTGAGCAGATCGTCAGACACCTGCTGAAGCTGTAAGTTGTGCCAAGCATCACCTGAGGCTGGGGGACCAGCACCTGTGTGTGGGTCAGTGCTGCTCTTGTCCGTAGTATCCCCATTGTCCCCAGAAGTGCAAAGCTGACTCTGCTGGAAGTAATTTCGGTTGTGGTCCTGATGCTGTGAGCTGCTTCCCAAGAGAAGATTGGGAGGGCAAGCACATGGTGCGTTAGCTTCTGCTAGTGGTGATGCTGAGGGAGTGGTTGGCATGGTCCTACCTTTACATGCAGATGTTACAGTGGTGGTGGGACACTCAGTATTGGCAGAGCTGGAAGAGAAGCCTCCTGGACCTTCCAGGACATTTCACAAAATTCTCTGGTGCCCTGTAGCGGTTCACAGAAGGCCCAGCGTGTGCCTTCTGGGCTTTCCTATGGCATTGGAGAGCCCTCTTGTGGTGGTTTATCCCTTCTGCCAAAATCAAGACCCTGTCGCACAGAACAACAGGTGGTGACTAGGTTTCGTTGTCCCATCTTGAGGAGGAATTTTTTTGAGGAAGGGCTGCACGTTGGCAGCTTTGAAGTTGAATCCTTTGAAGCTGCATGAGTTGCTGTGCCGTGTTGCACGGGTAACGGGCATGGCAGGAACACACAGAGATTGGTCTTGTCACTGTGATGTTCCTGTGTGGAGGGATTCCTCATCCTTGGACTGACCCTTGACTGTGGTGCAGTGTAGTGTCAGAATGTGCGGATTGGCATGTTGTAGCTATAATGCGCTGTTGTCTTCCGTGTAGCCACGCGGACATACCTGAATCCTCCATCTCCTACACGGGAGCCCTGCTGGAATCTGTGATCAGTACTGGGAAAGAGGTAAGGTTGGTCCCTCAGTAGCGCTGTGGGTTTCTTTGGGAAGGGTGATGTGGGGAGGGCTATAGGGAGGTAATTTTGATGATGTGGTCCTGAGGCAGGTGGGTGGCTTTCACGAGAAGATAGTGAAGGTAAGGGGAATTCATGTCTGTGGGCACTTCAGTGGGCAGCGTGGTGTCCTCCTTGATATTGCCAAGCCTTTTGTGCCAACCAAGGCATAGCTACTGAAGTCCTCCTCCTTTGGTGACCTCTACACCCTTTTTTACCCTGTAGGTGTCACTCCTCTCTCTGCTTGTGTCTGCTATGTCCGTCTTTTCTGAGGATATATCACTGTCCTACTCTGGTCCTCCAGCTGCATCTTTCAGGTCCTGTTTGCTTCAGGATGTGAGCTAGACACTTCTGTGACTTCCTTTACCTGTGTTTCCCAACTAGACCTAAAGGATGTTCTTCCCCGTCATGTTGCAAAGTGCTAGATCATGCCTATTAAGCCCTAGTTAGTGCTGCCACTGGATGGGCAGCTAGAACGACGACATGTCACTTTGAGACAGAAAAGATGAATCCTGTGGGCTGGGAAGTGTGCCCCTTCTTCCTTCTGCTTTCCAGCTTGTGAAATTAAAGCCTGGAGATGAGCTATGAGCACTTGGTAAATGTAGCTTTCTGCCTGATTGTTGGATAGTTGGAGGAAATTGTTTCCCCTTTTTAAGAGCAAAGGAGAGCAAATTTGGTGGAAAGAATCTTTAGAACCAGTTGTAGTCTGGTCAGAGCTGCATGTTGGATTTGGGATGAGATGCTGATTTGTACAGCCCTTTGTGTGATGAGGCACAAGATCTGTGTGTGTGCTGTGTCTCTGCAAGCTAGCCTGGGGCAAGCAGGGTTGATAATCCCCATGCAGAGAGGGCATGCACTTCCCCAGAGCCTGAAGGGCATTTAGGAAGCCAGTTGTTGCCAGTTCTTGAGGAGCAAAGGAGAAACTTCATGTGCGAGGAGTGGTGGGTAGGGGTGTCTGTTTCTGCTTCTCCAGCTGTTTGTGTGCAAGCAGCCTGGGGAGTCTGCGGTGGTCTAGGAACATGGGAGACAAGGGAAGATAAACAAGGCAGCCAGCTCTAGAGACGAGTAGAAGTGGGTTTTGTTATTCGTGGTGTACCCTGCAGAGGGTGTTGCTGCTCTGCCATAGAGCCAAGGCTGGCTGGCTGCGTCTGGGCTGAGCCATTTGGAGTCAGTGGTGTCTGCTTCTCATTCAGGCTCCTCTCCTGTGCTTTGGGGAGAGGGAAGTGGCAAGGGCAGAACCAATTCTCCTTTCAGTGCTTCTCATCTGCCTTCCCTGGACCTTCAGTGATGCTCTGGGTGTTTTCTGTCTTTGCTTTTGCTATGTTCTGCTCTGCCTTGGCTAAGGATGTAGTTGGTGCAGTTTTCTGTTAACTGCCACCTCTGCTGGATTTGCAGTACCTGACAGGGAGGCATTAGCAGACCTTGCCAGCATGCCATCTCTTGACTCCTGAATCACTCTTAGCTTCTCCCTTCCTAGAGACAGTGCTGGCAGTACAGCTCTTGGTGCTGCCATAGTTTCTTGCATAGGAAATAATTTCACTTGCCACTTGAGATGTAGCCTCTAGGATGTCTTTGGCTATTGGGGAGCCACAGCCAGTTTTGCCCTTGTCTTTCTTCTTGCTCTTACCTCCCCATTTTGCTGAGTGCTCTTGCCAGAAGCTGCTCCCTGGATGGCAGTACTGGCTTCTTGGAGCTTGGCTGCAGTGTCAGCCCAGGAAGGAGGTGAGGTGGTCGCCTGTGCAGGAGTGGGAAAGGTGAAGGGAGAGGTTTTCCTGTGTGTTTGCAGGTAACGGGGACGGGTGAGGAGGCCATGGTCAGTGTTGTCTGCTCCTACGATGATCTGAGCCGCAAGCTTTGGAACCTGAAGGGGCTGCCGCTGACGGTGACAGCTGTGCAGGGTGTCCATCCAGCCCTCCGATACACGGATGTGAGTGTCCCTGGGCATGGCCCATGTGTGGGGATCTGCAGGGAGGTGGGAGGAGATGTCCTGGTGTAAGGGGGTGATAAAGAAAATCAGTCATTCTCTGCTTTTGTGGTTCCTAAGAGCTCTCTGAAGAGAGGTTTCTTGTCTTTGCAGTCCTGTCCCTCAGGCTGGCTATATACAAGTTGGCTAAGCTGCCTGTGCCTGGAGAGGTTTGCTAGGAGAGCAGGTTTTGGGTGAGGGGGTATGCAATACCCTGGGGTTTCTGCTGCTTGTTCTCAGTCCCCAGGTGACTGTTCTCTCCCAGGTCTTCCCTCCCATTCCCATGAAGCCGATTTATTCCTTCCATACCCGAATCAAGACCAAGCAATTGCTCCTTCCCTCGGAGGAGAAGCCCTGTCCAGCCTACATAGCCCCTTTGAAGAGTAAGTGGGGAGAGACGGAAGCTGGGGCTGATTTGGTATGGGGTGGTGGAGGCAGGCAGCGATGCTGGCTCTGACTGCTGCAGTGGTTTGCTGCAGGCAGGAGCAGAGCCCTGGCTCCTCCTGCTTTCCTGCCACCCCTATCCAGCACCTTGTTCCTGCATGGGGCTCACTGGCTTCCTGCTGTCTCTTTGCCTCCAGTCATCTGCCACATGGAAGGCAGTGGCCAGTGGCCACAGGACAAAGAAGCCATCAAGCGCATTAAGGCGGCTTTCCACCTCCAGCTGGCTGAGCTCCTCCAGCATCAGTACCAGCTGGTTTGCAGGCCTGCGGTCACCCACACTGACGTGTACAAGGTAGGGGAACAGTGGGGACCTTCTCCATACCTGATGTGTTACTGAGGAGACAGGCAGGGTGCTGTGGGAGCGGTCCTGTCCTGCTGAACAAACCCATGATTTGGAAGGTGAGCCTAGGAGAGAGCATGGTGAGACTGTTCATGCCAGGTTGCTGCTATTGTGTCCCTGAGATGCAGTGTAGCACCCCAGTCTGTTTCTGTTACTGCCAGCCTGACTTCACCTTTTGCTCGCATCTCAGGATGGCTACGTTTTCCGTCTCCAAGTAGCCTACCACCGTGAGCCTCTGATCTTGAAGGAAGTAGTCACGCCAGAAGGAATGCTGAAGTACCAGGACACAGAGGAATCTCAGCAGCTGGAGCTGGAGACGTTGCATCTTCCCTATCTAACCAGCTCGCTGCATGGGTAAGTGAGGTGGGGAGTGCCTGGGGGCCAGGAGATGGGATGTGGCTGGAAGCCAGCGTGGAGGTGCCCTTCAGCGCTGGAGGGTGGGAAGAGGAGCTCACCGTGAGAAATGTCCCTTCATCCCATGTTGTGAGAGGCCCTGTGGGAGAACGGAGGGACAAATGTGGATGGGGGCAGCACCATTTGTCCCTTTTGTCAGAGCCTAGATGACTGTTAAGGGGAGACAAGCACCAAAGAGCAGTATGGTTAGGGTAGCTTGTGACAGCATTTCCCCTTCATCTCAACATCCATAGAGTGCCCTCTGCTTGTGATGCTGTGCATATGTTTCTTGGGGAATTTTGCCCCTCTCCTCTCTCTTCCGCATGTCAAAAGGCCGTTTTAGATCCTGAGATATGTGGTTTGAGCTTGTCTCCCTTCTCTTAGGCTCCAGCAGCAGCATCCTGTCTTCGGCAGCACTTGCCGTCTGGCCAAGCGCTGGATCAGTGCCCAGCTCCTGGGCGACAACATCTCTGAGGAGTGTGTGGATCTCCTTGTGGCATATCTCTTTGTCCATCCAGCCCCCTTCACGCCACCAAGGTGAGGATGAGGAGTCTGAACTGGCCTGAGGGGGATTTAGTGTTTCTTTTCTTACCTGAGATGGAGGAGAAATGGGATTCTGCTAGGGCAGGAGGTGCTGGGAGGGTGCAGAGCAGGGAGTATGAGGCCGCCATGCTGCCGTAACGCTGTCGCAAGCCCTGTTGGGAGTATCTGGCCAGACACGGTGGAAATGCTTGGTGCCATTGCGCTGTGGTTTCCCCTCCCTGGGTGCTGCAGAGAAAGGAGGGAAGCAGGTAATGGTGGGAGTGGATGTCCTTGTGGCCTCTTGGTGCTGGTGGCTTAGCCACGGGATGTCTTAAGTCCTCCTAAGGGCTGGTGGGATCCGTTGCCTCCTGGGGTTGGTTACCAGGAGAAGCAGGGATGAGGGATGATATTGTGGCTACCAGCACACCGGGGCTTCTGGGTTCCCTGAGAAGGGATGTGGTGATGCTGGTGGCTGCAGCCTCCCCTCATCCTGGATAGGACTTCTGAGGGAAGGGCAAGAGGGTGGCTGCTGAGGGCTGAATAGAGTTACACATTGGTAAATAACCCTGTGGGGCCAATTGCTTGCTGGCCTTTGGCCTGTGGAGGTGTGAAATAAAGTAAGTGAATTCAGTCTGTATGGAGACAAAAAGTTATGCTGCCCTGAACTCAGGGTCTGATTTCCTTCCCAAAAGTAGCAGGAATAATATAGCCTGATGTCTAGAATGCTTTCCTGTCTTCTAGAATACCTTGCTAGCAGGAGTCCCATCTTCCCAGCTATCTTGCTTCACACCTGTGTTGTGTTGCCGGGGAAGAGGCATGGTGGGAACTTAGCCAATGTTCAGAGCTGTACAAGAGGTGGGAGCAACGGCCCCCTCTCTACCTCCGCCTTGCTCTAACAGCAGGAGGCTGAGTGGGGAGAATGTCAGGAGATGGGGCTACCAGAAGCAGTGTTTCACTTTCTGCTGGTTTCTTTTGCTTGGAGAGCAAGGAATAAGGTGGAAAGATTTTCTCCAGGTGGTTTGGAGAAGTGTCATGCTTGTCCTGGAATTTCCTTTCCCCTTATGGCTATTCCATCCTGTGCTGCATATGGGATGGTCATCACTAGGTCACCCCCAAGTCAAGCCCCTCTTGCTACTAGGACAGCAAATGCCGTGTTGAACTGTTTTGCTTTGCCTACAGTTCTCCCCAGGTGGGGTTCCTGCGCTTTCTTGACTTGCTGGCAACCTTTGACTGGAAAAACAACCCTCTGATCATCAACCTGAATGCTGGCCTCACAGGTGAGTGGGCAGCATTGGTCCATGGCATGGCACTGGTCAGGTGCCAAGGGTCCTGGACACCTGGAGGTGTTACGGCCTGTCAGGGGAAGAATGTTTTCCATTCCCTTACTCCTGTCCTGCTATGCTTAACATGGTTTCAGGCTGGGTTCAGTTGTGGTGTACTTTTTTTTGTGCCTCTTACTTGCCTTTGAAGAAACTAGTCTCCATTATGATGCATTGCTGCTTCTGCTCTCACTGAAATCTGTGACAAGCCTGGTTGTTGTTGGATGTGGTGGTGTCTTTGATGCCCTCTGCTCTTTCTTAGCTGGTGTTTTTGTTTGAGGTGTTATCCTGGCTCCTTGAGGTGTTATCCTGGCTCCTGGGGGCTCCTTCACCTGTGCTGGGGCAGCAGTCAGGCTTTTAAAGAGGAAGCTTCAAAGCCTCCTGCTGCCTCTCTGCTCCGAGAGCTGAACTAAGCTACTTAGATCATGGGAGTCATCTGCTGGGCCTCGACTGCAAAACCTGCATGGGAGAAGGCCTGCAGTCCTCCAGGTTTTGTTACCACCTTATCCTTGAGAATTTCCTTGCAAAGCTCCTGGTTTCCAAAGAAGCACATTGGCTTATTCAGGCAGACCTGTGGTGCTGCACTGTTCTTTTGTTTTGTCTCTTGATTGGCTTTTGGATATGTGCTGTCTTTCTGGAGTTCTAGTTGCCTGTGGACTGTGGGGTCTGAGGGTGGCAGAGAATAGAGTTTGTTGTACTTCTCTTTTCTGGTCTGTGATCCATGGGCGATTAGGTTGGAGGGCTGTGGATGGGGTATCTCACCTGTTTGTCTGCCCTCTCCAGACGCTGACTGCACAGAGATAAAGAGCAAGTTTCTGGCTGCTCGCTCTCGCCTCCCTGTAATGTTCATTGCCACCCCCAAAGACCGATGGAGCTCCATATGGACCCAGGGGCAACCCTCAGTGCAGGTGAGCTGGGCCCTCTGTCCTTGCCCCATGGAGGTTGCTGGCTTGGGGCAGTTTTCTGCTCGCAATGACAGAGCTCTGATGAGTGAGTAGGGTCCCTGGTACAACCAGGACTGCTGAATTTTACTTTTCTTCCCTCCCCAGATCCTGCAGCGCCTTCTTGTGCTGGCCTCAGAGTCTTTACGTGTCCTGGAGGAGCAGTTCATAGACCCACTTAATAACCAGGATGTGAAGGTAACCAGCTGAGGCACCAGCACAACGTTTTTCAGGCTCTGGCAAAGCATACTGGTCTTCTGTGATGATCACTGGGATGTGTTAACAGGATTCATGCTGTGGCCATATGTGGTTACCCTGGAATGAAGTTGCTTAGCAACTTTATCTACAGTGTTCCTCTTTCAGGACCCTTGAATGCATCTCATCAGGCTGCATGGACTCGTGCACCTTCAGGTGCTTTAAATGGTCTCACACCTGATTCTGTCCTAGAGTGAGTAAAACTCCTAGGGTTCTTTGCTCTACCAGTTACTGCTTTTGCATTCTATGCCTTGGGTGGTGTGCCTTGAACTCTTGCCAGTGAAGACTGGAGCAAAAAAGTCCTTGAGTGCCTCAGCCTCCTCCATATCCTGGATAACCAGGTCTCCTGTTTCCTTCTGGAGAAGGCCCACGTTCTCCCTAGTCTTCCTTTTCTCACCAACGTGCATATAGAAGCTTTTCTTGTCCTTGACTTCCCTAGCCAGATGTAATTCTGCCAGGGCTTTAGCTTTCATAACTTGGGCTGTTTGAACAATTTCTCTGTGTTCCTTCCAGGTTACCTGCCCTCGTTTGCTCCCTTTGTAGCCTTCTTTTTTGTGTTTGAGTTAGTACAGGAACTCCTTGTTTTATCCATGCAGGCCTCCTGATGTTTTTGCCTGACTTCCTCTTTGCTGGGATGCATCACTCCTGAACATGCTGGAAGTGATCCTTGAATATTAACCAGCTTTCTTATGCCCCTCTCCCTCCAGGGCTTTATCCTATGATACCCAACCAAGCCGATCCCTGAAGACGCCAGGATCTGCTCACCTGAAGTCCAGGGCAGTGAGCTTGCTGCACGCCCTCCTTTCTGCCCTAGGAATCATAGAATCATAGAATGCTTTTGAGTTGGAATAGACCTTAAAGATCATCTAATTCCAACTCCTCTGTCATGGGCAGTGTCACCTCCCACTAGATCAGGCTGCCCAAGGCACCATCCAACGTGGCCTTGAACACTTTTCGTAGAATCATAGAACCATAGAATCACCAGGTTGGAAAAGATCCATCGGATCACTGAGTCCAGCCATTCCCATCAATCACTAAACCATGTGCATCAGCACCTCATCCACCCATCCCTCAAACCCCTCCTTGGGCAGCCTCTGCCACTGCCCAATGACACTTTCCATGAAATATTTTTTCCTGATGTTCAGCCTGAACCTCCCCTGGTGGAGCTTGAGGCCATTCCCTCTCGTCCTGTCCCCTGTCCCTTGGGAGACGAGCCCAGCTCCCTCCTCTCCACAACCTCCTTTGAGGGAGTTGGAGAGAGCAATGAGGTCTCTCCTCAGCCTCCTCTTCTCCAGCTCTCTCAGCTGCTTCTCATTATCCTTGTTCTCCAGCCCCATCACCAGCTTCGTTGCTCTTCTCTGGACTCGCTCCAGAGCCTCAACATCCTTCTTGTGCTGAGGGGCCAGAACTGACCCCAGGATTTGAGGAGCAGTCTCACCAGTGCCGAGTCCAGAGGGAGAAGAACCTTCCTGGACCTGCTGGCCATGCAGTTTCTGATCCAAGCCAAGATGCCATTGGCCTTCTTGGCCACCTGGGCCACTGCTGGCTCATGTTCAACCAACACCCCCAGGTCCTTCTCCTCCAGGCAGTTTCCAGCCAGACTTCTCCTAGTCTTGAGTTGCTCAGGGTTGTTGTGTTTTGGAAAGAGGGTAGCTACAATTTCCCTGGGCAACCTGTGCCAGTGCCTTAGCACCCTCATTGTGAAGAAGTTCCTCCTTATGGCTAATTTAAATCTGCCCCCCACCAATTTATACCTGTTCTCCCTAGTCCTATCGCTACATGCCTTTGTGAATGGTTCCTCCCAGCTTTCTTGTAGGCCTCTTTGAGGTACTGGAAGGTTGCTATAAGGTCTGCTCAGAGCCTTCTCCAGGCTGAAGAGAAGGCTCCAAGGAAACCTTATAGCAACCTATATGACCTTGAACTCTACCATTTCATGGTCCCTGCAGCCCAGGCTTCCCTTGAGTTTCACATTCCCCACCAGCCCTTCCTTGCTGATAAGAATAAGATATAGCTTAGCACCTCGCCTTGTCAGCTCTTCTATCACTTGGAGAAAGAAGTTACCATTAATGCATTCCAGGAACCTCTTGGATTGCTTGGACCCTGCTGTACCCTGTTATACCTGCTTGGACCCCTGTTGGACCCTCCAATGGATATTGGGGTTGTTTAAGTCCCCTATTAGGACTGCGGCTTGGGAATGCAAGGCTGTGCCTCCCTGTCTATAGAGGGCCTCATCCACTTGCTCTGCCAGGTCCAGTGGCCTGTAGCAGACCCCCACCATAATTTCATCTGTCCCTGACCTCCCTTTAATCTTGACCCATAGGCTTGTGGTCAGCTCCTCCTCCATCCCCAGATGGAGCTCCATGCACTCCAAGTGGTCATTGACATAGAGGGCAACATCCCCTTCTTGTCTCCCCTGCCTGTCTTTCCTAAAGAACCTAAATTCTTTCATTCCAATATTGCAGTGATAGAATCCGTCCCACTGCATTTATTTAATGCCAGTGAGATCATAGCCCTGCAGGTGTGCACATGTCTCTAACTCCTGTTGTTTGTTCCTCATGCTACATGTGTTTGCATAGAGGCACTAAAGTTTGGGCCCCGATAAAGCTGGCTTACTGTCTAGAGTGGCTGGAATTCCTTTGTGTTCCTTTTCAGATGCTTTCCTACTGACCTGTGGTCATTGCCCAGGTTTTGGGTGTCTATGGCTGGCATCAGACTGGTAGAAGGGATGGACTGAGGTTCCTTTTCCCCTACAATTTTAGTTTAAAGCCCTTTTCACCAGCCTGGCAAACCCATGACCAAGGATGCTTCTCTGATGGATGGACCCCACCAACCCCAAGCAGACCAGGTTTCTTGAAGTGATCCCTCTGTCTTAAGTAGCCAAGACCCTATTTTGTAGCCATATAAAAAGAAATTATTGACATTGCTTTCAGTTCCACTGTATTTTGCACTGGAAGCATTACTGGGGTGCAATGTGCTTGAGGTGGTAGCAGTGTGCGTTACCGGGCTGCCAAGGGGCGAGGTGCTGTATGTGTGGGATGTGTCCTGTGTGCTGCAGTTGCTGTGTGGACCTACAGCCAGAATTCAAGACGTGCAGCATGAGCTGGGAGTGGTTAGCTTCCAAACAAACCACACCATCATTTGCCCCTAGCATCCTCCCAAACCTTTAACTTGTCCTCCTTGTTCCTCCTTCCCTTTCCCCTCCTCTTGGCTATTGCAATAGGATCCTTTCATTTCCCCAGAGTATTTCTGTGGTCCATACCAGTGTCTTCTGAGGCCTGTGATGTTCTTAGGGATAAACATAGGGCACTGTTTCCAGGGCTGCTAATCTATTTGTAAGCAAAGCTTGGGGCAGGGAGGAGGGAAAAGCCTTTGCAGTGCAATTTGGAGTTGCCTTCTCTTCCTGTGTATCTAAGAGGGAGCTCCAAGGGGTTTTTTTGTCTCTGCATTTGGGTTACCTGGGGACGTGCCCACTCTTATGCAGATGCAGTCATGGGTTTATAAGTTTTTTCTTTGCTCCCAGGAGGAGTACAGAGAACCATGGGCTTGGTCATCTTGGTGGGAAAAAGGGGTCTGCGTGCATCTGAGCTGGGACTTGAGCCTGGTCACTGACATTCTTCATGTGTGTTCTCTCCATCCTGGCTATAAACCAGCTCCAAGCAGTGGGTTTTCTGCCAATGCCTAATTGAGCAGAGTTCTATGCCTCTGTCCATGTCTCTGTATCATTTATTCCATGAAAATGTACACGTAATTCTAAGTTTTTTCCATTTTAATACAACTGCATCCACAGTGCCAAATCCTGCCTGTCCAAATACTTGTATGTCTGGGATTACTTCCCTCCATTAGTGGGCCTTGCTTTCACCCTCTGTCAGCTTGATGGAAATGCTGCTGCTCTCTGGGGTAACTCCGGTTGGGCAGACAGGACCCTCCTGCTATTAATCAGCTCCTCAGGTCCTCCGAGCATTGTTTGGCCCTTGTTAGCTTCCTTAGTTAGTTGTCTTCATT
The DNA here is from genome assembly GCA_033459285.1 of Clamator glandarius. Classification (NCBI taxonomy): domain Eukaryota; kingdom Metazoa; phylum Chordata; class Aves; order Cuculiformes; family Cuculidae; genus Clamator; species Clamator glandarius. Next base: position 297,905 of record JAUNZM010001576.1, read on the forward strand.
CTGGAACTGCCAAATGTGGTGCAGTTACTTGTCTCAGGTCACCATCTGTCCCTCTCTAGGCTGCTCACCCCACTGTGGGCTTCCTGGGGTCTGTGGGTAACGGCTGGAGAGGACCACCTTGGCCCTGTGGAAAGCTCTTCTCCAGGCACCATCCCCGAGTCCTAGGAACTGCAGTTAGATATTTCTGCTCACCTGGGAAACCAGCAGGGTAGAGTGTGTAGTCCTAGCTAGACAGCTGAAGTGGGCAGGGAGCAGCTCCCTTCTCAAAGTGCTGAGCTTGTGATGCGGTTGGGCTGTGGCAATCAGTTATGTCCTTCCTGGTGGGCTGTGATGGTCCAGAGGACATTTAGCCTGTCCATTAGGAGATAGCCATGGCGGAGCCAACTTGTTTTTGACAGAGTCCTTGTTACAGCTCTGTCATGGTTTAACTGTAGCTGGCGACTACGCATCACGCAACTGCTTGGTAGCTCCCCTGGGCCATGACAGGGGAGAGAATTTTAAGAGAGGAAACTCATGGGCTGAGATAAAGGCAGTTTAATAAGTAAAGCAAAAGCTGCATGCGCAAGCAAAGCAAAACAAGGAATTAATTTTCCCCGTTGGCAGGCACATGTTTGGTGTTCTCCAGGAAAGCAGGGCTGCATCACTTGCAGTGGTTACTTTGGAAGGCAAATGCCATCGCTCCTAATGTCACCCCCCTCCTTCTCTCAGCTTTATATGCTGAGCATAGTGTCATGGTATGGAATATCCCTTTGGTCACTTGAGGTCACCTGTCCTGGCTATGCCCCTTCCCAGCTTCTGTGTACCCCCAGTCTACTCGCTGGTGGGGTGAGGAGCAGAAAAAGTCTTGGCACTATGTAAGTCCCACTCAGTGATAACTGAAACATCCCTGTATTGTTGACACTGTTGCTAGCACAAATCCGGAACATAGCCCCATACCAGCTATTATGGAGAAAATCTACTCTATCCCAGCCAAAACTTACGCAAGCACTTGCATGGGATTTAGGGGTGTGAGGTCCTTCTGACCTGACAGAACCTCTGCTGAACGGGGACGTGTCTCAGCCCAGAGTGAACGAGGTGGCCAGACTGGAGCATCCTGTGACTCCACCACAGTTATGTTTTTCCTGTGGATGTTCTGGCAAACTTCTGACGCTAATCTCACAAAATTTTTGGCTTTGGTTTACCGTTTTCCAATAACGGAAGGAATAAAATGCAAACAAGGGCTTGGGAAATCTCTCTCATCTGTCCTACTTGCCTGTCTCCCATATTGAGTAGCACTGGTCTGTTCTCCCTGCAGATGGTCTTCCGGCCTCCTTTGGACTTCTACGACGTCCTAATCCATCTGAATCCAAACCAGATTCCTCGGCATCTGGAGAACGTAGACCGTCCGCTGATGTCCTTCTCCCGGGGCGTGGTGAAGAACAGCACTGCTGTGAAGATCCTCTTTCCTGTGGTGGATTATGACCCTGTACAGTGCTACCTCCAGGAGCTGAGAGTAAGCATGGCCCACTGGGGAGGCACAGGGAGCCGCCTTCTTAGGGGGGAGCTGCCTTCTAGCGTGCAGGCTGCCTGCCACTGCAGGACCTTGTTGGTGACATCTCTATGTATTTTGCAAAGGTTGTTCAGTCTTTGTGTGCATCTGAAGTCTCTTCTTCAGCAGAAGACCTGGTGAATGCACTGCCCATTCCATGGAAATGGGAGTGCCGCTGATGTGAGAATGAGCTCAGATACAAGCTTTTGCTGAAGAATATTTTATTTCAATGCAGAAGTGTTTTTAACCCATTTCCCTTTAGATAGTTAACTGACTTTTTGTGGCTTCTTGCACCATCTGGGGTGCGTGATGAACAGTAGCTACCTGTATTTTCTAAGGAAATGTACAGGAATCCATGGCACGGTCCCAGTAGGGCTCCTGCTGTCAGACCAATAGGTTGTTTCTCTGTGGCTGGTTACATGCATTTTGGCAGAGAAGGTTAGGAATGTAGGTGTATGTAGACCATTAGCATTCCAAGTCATCAACCTTGTTCCTTTCCACCATTTGACCATGCCAAAGCCTTAGCAAGCTAGGGAGATAAGGAAGATACTGGGTGGCAGCAGCAATCCACACTGGATCTGCACAGCCAGTGCTTTGCAGATGTGCAGCCTCTGCCTTTGACCCTCCCCAGCTTCATGTGTGGTAGCTGCATTAAATGTTAGTGTGCAGAGAGGTGGGGCCACGATGCCCTTTTTGAAAACCTGGCTTGACTTCCAAGTGCCATTGGTGCTTACCCACAGAAGTGCTGTGAGAATTGTCAGAGCTGCTGTAGGAGTTGTAGGCTGGCTTTGACAATAGGGTTGCAGCAGAGGTCTTGAGGCCTGTTCCTCACTCAGAGCAGAGCCAGCAGACATTAGAGCAGGCTGCACAGAGCGTGGTCCTGTTAACAACTAATGTTCTCCAGTGATGGAAATTTCCCACCTCCTTGTCCCTCTTTGGCCATTATTGTGAAGAAGGTCCCAGAATTGAAACACTAGGCTTGAGAATGCTGGGCTCTTACAGTTCAAGCTCCCCTTTCACCTTAGCCCAGGTAGTTTAGGAGACAGGCAAAGAAATCTTGCGAGAGTTTCTTTGGAAATTTCCTTAGCACAGCCCTGTTATGTCACAAGCTGCCTGCCAGCTGCACTGCATGATGACCTCTGCCCGTGGGAATCTTCTGTGGCTTCAGTACAGCTGCGAGGTTTGGCAAGTTACAGGTTCCGTCCTGTCACCCCCAGCAGGTTGGGAAAGTCTTGAGGGGTGAAGGAGTGAAAGACAGGGATGCGTGTAAGGCCTCTTTCAATTGAGGAAGACCTCAAAATTGTCCCACAGTTTCCCTGCAAGTAGCACTGCTCCTCAAGCTGGAAGGACATGGGAGAGAAGAGGTGCCTAGTGTTCTCCTGCCTTTGAGAAGGAAGGTGGTTGAGATACTGGAGATCCTGCAGGTGAATTGTAAAGAGCACTAGGGAATTTCTTGGAGCCCAGGATATGCAAGGAGGAGGAGGAGAAACACTGTGCGCAAGACTTTAAAAGGAAGCAGGAAGCATAGTGATTTGGAACTGTTCTCTATTTTGCTCTCTTTCCTGATGTTGGATCTGGGAAGGAATATCAAGGCTACACCCTCTCTTTTCTGCCCTAAATGTTGAGGATTTGACCTGCTGCCATGAAACCTCAACCAGGAGTGTAGGAAAAGTGTTTTTTTAAGCCTGAAATCCTTCTCCACCTTGTTATGGAAGGTGAGGTTACAGCTGAATGGAACATTTCAGCAGCTGCCAAGGCACTTAAAGTGCCCTTATGCACAGGTACGAAGCTTCCGTGTCCCCAGAGGGGACCAACCCTCGTGGGCACCCGGCAGGAGGCTGTCAGTTGAGAAGCACGCCCTGATAGGTGTGTTGCAGTTTACATGACTTTTTTGTGCTTCTAATCAACTCAGTGTCAGCAAATGGCTTCAGAAGTGAAAGGTGCAGAAGATGCTTCTGTGGAAAGCAACTTGCATTGTCAAATAAGCAATTATGACTTAATTGATCCAGTCAATAGTGAGATCCAAGCTGTCTGATTTTTTTTTTTTTACTGCCTTTTTTCTCTAATACAGGTAATAATAGACTTGGAATAGGGTTTGGCTGGGTTACAAATTCCAGCTGGTCCTAAATCCAATATACCAACATCCCAATGAAGAAACATTGTTAGGAGCAAAGATTATGTTGCCTTGTTGGAAGCAGTGTTGTATTTGCTTGGTGTCTTGTGCTCTTTGATCCAAGGGTGCTCAGAAGGCAGCAGAGCAGGAATGGGTCACAGTTTTCTCTGTGGGGTAGAAAGCCTGGAGTCTTGCTTGGCAGCCCTGTCTGGGAGGCTTTTCTTCATATTAAAGGATCCCAGATAGGTATGGCTGTGTTCCCTTGCGGCTCATGTATTGGAGGTATCTTGCAGTACCAGTTCATTTGTCTCTCGCAGCTTCTAGATCAGTAGTAGGCAGACCTGAAGGCACTGATGAATATCTCTTTCTGGGCAGACGAGTGTTTCTTCTCCTGGAAAAATTGCAGAGGTGATACTGCAGGTGCTTGCCTCTGTTGGAAGGCTTCAAATCTGACTTTGCACTGTGGGGTCACCAAGCAGGTGATGCTGAGCTGTCAGTAGAAACTATTCCATCAGAAATCACTTGGCTTTGTGTCTCAGCATACCAGTGGTCTTGCCTGAAGGAAAGACGTTTGTGTTGCCTTTGTGCTTTGACCTAACTTTGGCTGGTAGCCCCTCTAGCACCCTAGTGTTCCTCCTCTCCTAGCTTTCACTGCACTAAGCAGCATTCAGCTCCCTTTTGCCCTACAAACTGGGTGATCCAAATGCATCAAGAAGCTGCTGCTGGAAAGTAGTGTGGTGGTGGCAGTGAGTCCTTAACGAGAGATTTTGGACGAGAAGGCCCTTGGATGTTAAGTTGTCTGGCTTTGACTCAGAGTAATTTGCTATCCCTGAATAGCACAAACCACAGAATTGAGCAACAGAGTTGTAGCCGATGCTGACAGTGCAGCCGTGGTGGGTTTATAGCAATGAAGAGAGACTGCCGTGCAGCAGAGTGGCGGGATTTTGGTCTCATCTATGGGCAGAGAAGAAACATCTGACTTTTTTTGAGCTTCCCATGTGAGAAAGGGATTTAAATGCCTTAAGTTGAGAGGGACAGGGAGAAACATCTTCCCCATCTCCTGGTTACTTAGCCCAGTAACCAGGAGACCCACTTTTCTCCTGTCCAACCTGTTAAGTTCCTGAGAGGTCCCTGTTCTTCCCAAATCAAAGGGGTTAGCAAGACAGGAGTGCTCTGGAGCCAACGGGTTGCTGTGTACCTTCCACAGGGAGCCTAATCACAAGAGAAAATGAAAGAGGAGATGTTAAATCCCGACTGCTTTAATTTTTTTCCTGCTTTAAATTTTTCCTGCTCCAAGGAGGTGTGCTGCAGGAGCTGTTCTGGCTGAGTTGCTCTGGTGCCTGGAAGGCTCTAGGTAGAGATGAAAGGCTGGTTCTGGGATTCAGACAGCAAATTCTTCAACTCTGGGACAGATCTGATAGAAAAGGGGTGTTCTGGAAATCTGTCCTGATAAGAAGCCTTTGCAGCCAGATGCTTTTGAGGGAAAGCAAGTGCCAGACATCCCTCAAAGAGGCCTTCCCTTGAGCTTCAGCCCATCACCAGCTTCCCTGCTGCTTATGGTCCTGAGGAAACCCTGGGTTGTATCCTAGCAGGGGTTGTCCAGCAAGGCTAAGTAAAGTTTAAGTGTCTCAAATGAGGCTTCCATTGGATCTCCATTGTGACTGTGTGTCTGTCGTGGTGGCTACTGGGCTGCAGAACCCCAAGCTGTTTGCTGGGGACATGGCATAGGAAGGCTTGATCAGGGCAGCTTTAGCTCCAGAGTGGCTTGGTTGTCCTCTGTACTCGAGAGATGATCTAGAGGATTTGTGGGTAAGCCCATCTGCATGCATTCAGGGGCTCTCAAAGCCCAGAGGTCTTCCTGAGGTCTAGAGCTGTTCTCTTGTGGTGGGGAAAATTGCATGAAGCTGCCTGTGCCACATCCACCTGAATGTTTATAATGGCTGTTTAAAAGACCTAACATTTATTACCAGCACTTTAACCTCGCTAGGTCACTGGATGTGAGGGCTCTCTCTCACTGACATTTGGCTTCCTCTGGCTGCACGTGCCTGTGGAAGAGCTTGTGGCAGAAGAGCTGCCCATCTTATAAATGGGAAATCTTTCCTGTTTCTTGCTTTATTGTAAACATACTCCCCTCTTAAGCAATGTTTTGCATTTCTTGCATCTTCAGACAAGACCTCTCTAAAAGACTTAAAACCCTTTCCTTTCTTCCTCTTAGAGTAGGAACATGTATCTTAGTACTGCATTTTGGGATGGAATTAATGGTATTAAAAGTTCTGTTTCTTACACTGTGCAAGCTGTGTTTATGGAATGTAGCTGGAACTGGTAATATCTCTTCAGGTCGGACTGTTCTCTTCCTGTTTTGACTGACAGGGTTGACTCCTCCTATGGCGACTCCAGACAAGCAGAAATGAACTGAAAAGGCTCTGTGTGCCCTTGTACCATGTGGGAAAACATTCCTGTCTGGATCTACACCCTTGAAGGGGCAGAGCTGGCAGGAAATCACTGCCTTTTACAGCTGCAGAGCAGCTACGTGCCCTTCAGCATAGAGCCCAGGGCTGAAGGTGGATGCACATGTGTGCTTAGCAGGGCATCAATCCCTTGTGTCCCTTGGTTTTGCCCACGGGGTACTTGTGGCTGCATTTCTTCTGTACTGGTAATGCCTTGCTAGAGATCCTGCAGTTGTCCTGTAGGAAGCGGCTGTTCAGTCTCAAATGGTTTGGTCGATTTGTGAACAGCTAAGAGAACACGGGTGGCTTTTTCCTTGCTGTACTTTGCTGCTGCTGCAAGCCCTTGGGACAGCGATAGTTTTCTTTTCCGCTTTAAAACGTCTCTGACAGCAGCAACCTCAGCCTGGTTTTCTCAACAGTGCTTCTTGCTCTGCTTGGGCATGAGGGAAGGCTTTGTCTGTCTTGTGTAACCTGTGAACGTCAGAGCAGGTCACAGTAGGATGACAAGAACCACAAAGTGTTAACCACAAATATAGTTGTTTGTTGAAAGTAAGTAGCTTTAGTAGGGTTTTGTACTGGTAGATCTCTTGCTGAGAACACTTAAAGTGTTCCAAGCAGTGAGCAAATGTTGATTGATGCATTTGTCATTTGAACTGCTGCTGCACCAGGAAGAGCTGCTAAGCTTGTTTTGGGTGCATAGACCTCCCTGCAAAGCTTTTCCAGCAGCTGTGATGCAATGAGCTCGTTTTCTGGATAGGAGCAGTGAAAAAATGGATGGGTAAATGGTTAGTGAAAAAACCCATCCGTAAACAATACTAATGTAGTTGCTTAAGTAGCAATGAGTGCTTACCTCGTTGCAAAACCTGTGCTTTAGCCCCAGTTGCTTAATCCAGTAATCCCATTTTAGGTCAGGGACTTGTTTTATTTACCACCTTTCTCCATCCTGTCATTTCTACAATCCAGATGGCTCCTTACAAATCCTGAGCTAATTTTCTGTGCACCATGTACCCATTCACTGGACAATGAGACTCCTCTGAATTGCAGCTCTGAGCTTGCAGGTCTCCCATGTTTCTGCAAGATGGGAACCGGCTGTAGGTTTTGCTGATGGCAGGGATCCTTCTGAGCAGAGAGAGCTTTCTCTGGGCCCTTAAAGCTGAATTGCAACCAAAGTTATAGCAGCTTAAGAAGGGAATAGGTGTTCGAATGCACTCCTGCCTTTTCTCCCTTTTCTCTTAAATTTTCCCTTGAGGAAGGTGTTTGCAGGCTCAGACAAGCCCAGTGGCACTAGGCATAGAGCATGGGATGTGGAAAGGGAGGTGAAGTCTGTTTGCTTTTACTCCCCAAGCCTCTGTACAAACAGAAGTGTGGTGACTAATATGTCAGACCCTTTCCATGCTGCAGTTTCTCAAGAGCTGAATGTGCGCCCCCGCAGCCTGGTGGAGCCGGTGACTCTGGGAGCAGTGCGACTGCAAGTGCAGAAGCTGGGTGATGCTGGGAGCAATGCAAGTGCAGAAGCTTCCCTTTCCTGGGATTTTGAGCTGGATGCCATCCTTTTAACATCTGCTGTCTGCTCTCTGTTCTCTAGATAAAAGGTGTTGGATATCAGGCCGAACAGTGGTTTTATTGGGAAATGAGCTGAGTCTGGGAGGGCTCCTTTCCTGCAAGTGCTCCTGGCTCCTGTCCAGGAAGACATGCCTGTAAAAATACCTTTCTTGGAGGGAGCATCATGTGGCACTTCAGACCTCACCCTATAGAGAAGCAGGGCTTCTTTCAGGTTCTCGCATGCTTTGCTCCCCTTTAGTTCAAAAAACTGGTGCTGGCAGTCAGTGTGCCTTGAACTTTCTTGTCCTTTATTGAGTTTTACCTCCCTCTTCCTCTTTGCCTTTTGGCTAAAGTAAAAGCCTCCCATGCCGATCTGACCTCATAAATCTGTCTCTGAAGGTTGCAGACAACACCACCTCTCCCTCCTTATCAGGTCTTTACTCTTAAAATGCCACCTCATCCTTTGGTATCACTTTTTACTCCAACCCGATCTGCCTTTTTCTCTTCCTGCAATGCTACTACGTCTGTACAGGACCTCTTCCAAATACTTGCCTTTGAGGGTTTTTTTCGTGCGCATCCTCATGAAAACCTCATGATACAATGAAGCCAGCAGAGACCTCTCTTTGATAGAGTTGCAGCTGGGGACAGTAAGGGGTTGGAGAGGAAGGCTGAAGAGGGAGAAGAGGGTCTGTATTTCTTGCAGTAGGCTGCTTCAAATCTGGTGAGGCCTGCACTGATGCTGGGGCGGTTTGCTCAGGCTGGTAAACATGAGCCTTTGCTTGATGTTAATCTCCAGTGTTGGGGAGCAGGAATTTGGCTGTGTTGGTCAGCTGTGCTCTGGATGCATATCTACAGCTACTGGCATGTTTGATGCTGAGCTGTAGGGCCAGACTTTTGCATTTGGAAAGTTGCTTACACACAGCCTTGTTTACTTCTACTGCAGTGCTCTTCCCTTGCCTCCTTGCAACTCTGAGAATCCAGCGTGCGTGGGCTTGGAGGAAACCAGACTGTGAATGTTAGTTGTCTTTTTATGCGAGGTGTCTTTTTGAGCTCTGCTGTCCAGCACCATCAAAGAAGTTGCCACAACCACTGAAACACAGGAGCAAGGAGGGCAGATTCCTGCAGTGCCTTCACTGAGCATTCTGTCTCCCTATGCCTGAGAGGACTTGGTGTTGCATAAAATTTCAGCTGTTATATTTCCTTGTCTGCTGATAGCACACATGGGATTTATCCTGAGGGAAGAAGCAGCTTTAATACCTTGGCTCATAAATTGTGGACCCAGAGATGGTGGCATCCAGGGGTTTGTCTTTGCTGCCATATAGTAAAATATATTGTGGCAGGGGTGCCTGCTGGGCAGGGCCTGCCTCTTGCCATCTGGTGCACTGTGAAATCTTGTATGTGCCTGGTGGACGCTGGGGTAGGTCAGCTTAGTGGTGCGAGATCCCACTGATGGGGGACTGTGGTGAGGAGCACTCAGTAGATGTAACCTATTGGGGTCTAGTATCCTAAAGGTGGTCGCTGAATTCTGGGTGCTGCTGCAGGCCTGTGGGAGGTGATGGGTCATGTTTCTGCTCTCTTGGACAGCAAGACATAGTCAGTGATGAGGTCTGTAGTGCACTGTATCCATTAAGGCTGGGGAAAACGAGGCAGCAGGAGGCACCTCGGTCTTGTCCATGGGCTGCCAGTTGCTTTCTGTCTTGTGAATCTACTGGAAGAGTTGCAGTCTTGCTCCTGGCTGGTGAAGAGCTACTGTCACTGTGTAAAGGTATTGAACTATGGACAGGTTCTGGCATGTCTGGCATAATGTCTGATTTGTTTTCTACCCAGGATGCCTTCAGTGACCTTGCCTTGTTCTTCTACGACAAGCATGGTGGAGAAGTGATTGCGGTTTTGTGGAAACCTTTGAGCTTTCAGCCTCAGCCTTTTAAGGTGGGTTTTTGACTGTTTTAAGCTTCATGTTACCTTTATGGCCTGAAAGCTTTGAGAGCATTTTTTATGCAGTATAATTTGTGTAACTCTCATCAGACCCAAAGACATTTGAGAAATGGCTATCATACCTGTGTCCCTTCTTAGAAATGGTAAAACCAAGACAGGGCTGTGGCCACCATGCCCCTAGTCATCAACTGAGAAGGGAACGTGTGTCCCTGGACAAGCCTCAGGAACATAATCCTGGGTCAGAACAGAGCTTTCTGTCCCAGGTGCTCTTTGGTTCCCTCTTGGGAGATGAGCATTGCCTCGTTTGCCAAAGGTGTTTAGTGTGTGCAGCAAGCTGTCCCATTCTTGTGCCTTTGGGTGTCTTACCCAGCAATACCTGGCATGCAAGAAGCTGGGGTGGCAAGCCTAGGTTTCTGGTGCCTGAATCCTATGGAGACCTTTTCCAGCTACAGTGTGTGGGCTGACAAACTCTAGAGGGTGGTTAAACTAGGTGTGAGGCACACTGAAGTGATTCATCCTGCTTTCTATGAAGGAAAGACGCAAAGAAACTTGTGACTCATGGCTCAGAGTTGGCATCCGAGGCTCTTCTGCTGTCAGTCTCTGGGTGATTTACCTCCCTTCTCTTCATGGCCAGAAGGCATTGGCCACTCACTAGCTGCAGTTGCGAAAACTAATTATTCACAGTGGTGAAATGAGAGGAGGAGGTGCTTGCATCTGAGTTGAGTGTGGCTTGATTAAACATGAGGGTATTTGTTTTCTCTTGTGATTGGGGTCAAGGATCTGTTCCCACTTAAGGTCTTGACACCCATCAAAGAGCAGAGCCCTGGCATCTTTTACTCAGTTTTACAGCATGATCCGTTTTGTGTACCCTATCTGCTTTGCTCACACAGTCTCTGCCACGCACCCATGTGCTCTTCCCTCTCCAGCATGCCCCTGGCTGTTAGTTCTCTTCCTCCCTTGCATTCTTTGGATTGTGGCTTGAGGGTGAACTCTAGAAGAGTTTGGAACAGCCACTATTGCAGTTCACTAGCTCTACTAATGAGCATTTTTAGAGCACTAGCTTTAATAGTGATGGTGCTGATAAGTGAAGCTTAGAAATGTAGTGTAGTGGTACGGCAGGGGTTGGATGTAACAAGGCAGAAGAGCAGTTTACTTCTCTTATTTGGGTCTTGCAGAGGTTGCAAAGCAGTTCTGAGCAGTATTTGTGTCCTGCAGGTCTCCAACATGAAAGGAAGGATGGTGACAACTCTGAACAGTGAGCTGGTCTGTGTTCCCAACGTGGAGGCAATTCTGGAGGACTTCAAGGTTCTGGGAGAAGGCCTAGTCAAAAGTGTGGAAGCTCGTACTGAGAAATGGACTATCTGAGGCCGCTGAGACATGTCAGACAATCGTTCACTCTGGGATGGTTCCTTTTTATAAATCAGTCCTAGAAAAGGCTTTCGGTTTTGTAAATCACAGAACTGTGTGTTTTACTGTATTTATATGCCTTGTTCAGAAAAGCGATGGGACCTGTTATTGTTTGGAAGAATACAAATGCCTTTTTATTTTGAAGAAAATATAAAGCTGGGATAAAGTTTTTGAAAGTGTTCCTATTCTTGTAGGAAACAAAGCCGTACTCATGTGAAAACATCAAAGCCTGAAGATTCTGGCTGAGTTGTGCGTTCAGAAGGCTGTTTCCTAGTTCAATATGGAGATCATAGCAGTTGCTGTTATTCTAGTGGTTAGCAAAATCAAAGAAATGCCATGCCATTCAGAACTGACCAGGTTATTCACTTCTACTCAGCCCTGATCAGACACATCTGGCAGCTGTGTCCAGTGCTGGGCTCCCCAGTAGAAGAAAAACATGTGAAGCAGGTCCAGTGAAGGGCAACTAAGATAAAGGGGATGAAACCTCTGTCACACAAGGAGAAAGTAGCAGAGCTGGGCTTGTTCAGCCTAGGGAAGAGAAGGCCTGGAGGGATCATACCAGTGTGTTTAAATACCTGATAGGGGAGTAGAGAGGATGTAGCCAGATTCCTTGCAGTGGTTCTCAATGATGGGCTGAGAAATGTAAACTGAAATGTGTGAAGTTCTACATAAAACACACTTTTTGGTGTAAAGGTGGTCACACACTTGCACAGGTTGCCCAGGGAGGTAGTGGAGTCTCCTTCCTTGGAGATACCCAAAATACAGCTAGATGTGGTCTCAGGCAGCCTGCTCTAGGTAACCCTACTCTGAACAGGACGTGGGATTATTTCTCTGTGTGAAATGACCATGAAGGCTCCTGACAGGGGAAGAGAGGAACAAATGAATACACTAGTCCCACCCCCTCTGCTGATGGAGGCAGCATGGGTGTTCCAACAGCAAAGCACAGGTATTGTGTATATTGTATAGAAGTAGGTATTGCGTACATTGTATTGTATATTTCATGTGGGGTAAGGAACAGACTTCATGACAGCTAATATTGCAGAAAGTGAGAAACAGATCAAGCTTGGAAAGGCACGTGGATGTTAAGGCAGTTCTGTTGCTGTAGGTAGTCATTGTTTGACAAAGGAGCATTTTGGATGGAATGTTAAATTTGTTACTTCAAGACCTACTAGCCTCTCCAGCTCTTGGGAGTAGTTCCAAAGCTTTGTGGAGGAGATTCACAACTTGTTTCCAAATGTTTACTCTGAAGCATTTAGAAGTGGACTGTGGCAGAGATGTGACACAGGGCTGATGCTGTCACCTTAGTATTTGGAGGCACAGTGTGTCCTGTGGGATAGATACACGTGTAGCATCTTGAGTTTTGGATATATCTGCTCTCTTATAATTAGAAGAAACATTTTTCTCTCTCCTGTGTTAGTGGCTGAGCGAGGCTGTAGGTAAAATTCTTTGCCTGAGCTTTCATTGCATGAGCTTTTTCAGTACACTGAAACTGAGGACATCACAAGCACTTAGTGGGCAGAACAGACACCAAACTTGAGAACAAAGCAGTGCTTTCTGTTGATACCGTGACCCCTGCAGCCTAAGAAGGTGCTGACAGGTCCATTAGCAAACAAGATGCAGGCAGTGATTTCCACGGGTTTCAGGAGCAGTTAATCAGGGATTAGTTTTTAAGCTTCTCTTTGTTCTGTTTTATCATCCTTTAGATGCTGGAATCGCCCAATCTGCCTTCAGCGATGGCTGTAATTTTACTCAGTATTCAAATTGTTCCTGCTTTCTGTGCCATCTGCCTGTGCTGCAAGTCGACATTGGGATCCTGTAAATTTGCCAACACAATTGTTGGACAACACTCGTGTTGCTGCACCGGTTGCTTGTGCTGTAGTGCTGCCTGTTCCCTCCATGCCCTGTTCTGCCCTCACTGTTTCCCTTGTTGTGGAGGTAAATGGTTTGGGGCTGGGTCACTCTCCTTGCTGTGTATATCTGTGCTTTTCCCTAGGGCAGAGGCATGCGCTAAAGCCTGCGTTAGCTCACACAAGAGCAGAGCCCCTCCAGTCCCACTGCTGCACCAGGTGAACTGGAATGTCCTGCTCCTCCTTCCCCAGGGCTGTCATGGGAAGTGGCCTCTTTCTGGCTTATTCCTTGCCTGTCAGTATTTACAGGGAGATGGTCCCTGCTTTTGTGCAGTGCTGTGATCCTCCTCTGCCCTGTTCTTCCTAGTCCAGCTCCTGCAATGGGGTCGCTCGTGGGATTTGGGAAGGTTGTACCCTTATAGGGGTTGCCTTGCAGCACCCGTGCTTTTATCTGCTTCTGTTACGGTGTCAGGTATCATAGTACTACCTTTTGCCTTTAAATGACGTAAATCGGTGTGTAGCTTCAAGCTACCTTCTGTTGGATCCCCTCTCTGCTGCTGTCCTTGGGTAAAGCTGCTGTTTGCAGCGTGCAGCAAAGGGGCAGGAAGTGTCCAGGCTGGCCACCTGCAAAAACAGTGATGCCAAGACAAGTAATCATAAATAAACTTAGTTGTTACCAAACCCTTGTCAAACACCAGCAGGCTGGTACTTCTACAAGGTAATGCCACTGTGCTCAGCAGCCAGATGTGAGCCTTGGTCAGGCCTGTGCTTCAGATGTTTGGTGGTGTAAAGGTCCACTTTGGTGATAGATACAGGTACCACACCAAAAAGGCCTTGAAATAAAAGCATTGGAGACTGGTGAAACTGACCACTGCTAACCCAGTTTACATAATGTGGAGGTCATATATCTGTTTCAGCAAAAGTTACCCAAGTAGCACATTATTGCAGCTGTGCTTGCCGTATTCCTCATGTTGCCAAAGACATCATTGATCCACAGGCTACTGTCTTCTCTTGCAGAGGAAGAGTAACTTCTCAATGCCCCAGATCCCCCAGTATCCAAGTAAAGGCATGCTTGAGTCATTCTGGAGTATGGTCAAACATTATGAATATTCTGTGGGTCTGTTGCACCAGGGGAGGTTCAGATTGGGTATTAGGAAAAATATATTCACTGAAAAGGTGCTGAAGCATCAGAACAGGCTGCCCAGGAAAGTAGTGGAGTCTCCATCCCTGGAGTTGTTAAAAAAGTGTGTAGATGTGGCACTTCGTGACATGGTTTAGTAGGCATGGTGGTATTGAGCTGATGGTTGGGCTGGATGATCTTGGAGGTCTTTTCCAGTCTCAGTGATTCTATGATTCTACGCAATGTTTTTTCATCTGCTAAAGTCAGGCTACTGTGGGTAGACAAACCCACCTTTACATTTAGCTGGAAAGCCTGGGGATGCACTTAGAGATGAGGTGTTGGTGCTGTCTGACTTCTTGAGCAACAGTTGGTATCTGAAGCAAAGACTATCACCTCCTCCCTCCCAGAGGGTCCCCCTGCCTCTTTAGTGGTCTGGAAAGGAAAGGTCCAAAGAAAGGGGATGTCTCGGGTACATAAAAGAGGACAAGTGAGGTCTCTGTTTCAACTTTATCTCCTGATTTACTCCTTTGCTCTGTGACTAATTTCTATTGTGAAAGCTGGGGTAGGGTATGGGTTATTCAGAGCATGTTTGTTTGACAGCCGGTGCTGCGTTTCCACTTCCAGAGAAGTGAGTGGACACTTGCTTGCAGGCATTTGCTTGGCTGTGGACCTGTCCATGAACAAGAGCTGTACAAACATGGAGCTGTCCTAGAGAGCCCTTGCCTCTTGTGTCTTGTCACAAGAGGTGGAATGAGGGGAAAAAGAGGGAAATGCTCACCTGAGGTGATCACGAAGGGATTTGATGCATTGGTGCTCCTACTGTGTTGCTGGTTGATGAGAAGCTCAACATGATCTATTGATGTGCCCTCGCAGCCTGGGCTGCGTCAGAAGTAGCGGGGCCAGCAGGACAAGGGAGGGGATTCTGCCCTTCTACTCTGCTCTTGTATGACCCCACCTGGAGTACTGTGTCCAGTCCTGGGATCCCAAACAGAAGAAGGATATGGAGCTCATAGAACTGGTCCAGAGGGGGCCAAAGAAGATGACCAGAGGCCTGGAGCTCCTCTGCTATGAGGACAGGCTGAGAGATAGGGGATTGTTCAGCCTGAGGAAGGGAAGGCTTATGTGAGATCTTAGAGCAGCTTCCAGTACCTGAAGGGGCTAGAGGAAAGCTGGGGAGGGACTTTTTACAGGGGCATGGAGTTATGGGACAAGGGGAAATGGCTTTAAATCAGAAGGGGGAACGTTTAGATTAGATGTTGGGAAGAAGTTCTCCAGATGATGGTGCTGAGGCACTGGCACAGATTGCCCAGGGAAGCTGTGGCTGCCCCATCCCTGGAGGTGTTCAAGGCCAGGTTGGATGGGGCTGTGAGCAGCCTGGTCTGGTGGGAGGTGTCCCTATCCCTGTCCATGGCAGGGTGGGGTTGGAGCTGGATGGGCTTTAAGGTCCCTTCAATCCAAACCAAATCAAAGAACATTCTATGGTTCTGTGATTCTATGTGTTGATTTTGCAAAGCTACCTTTGAAGCTCTTTACAGCAAGTCTCCTGTGCACAAATATTTTTCTGAATGCAAAGCTGGTCTGGAGCAATGTTAATGCACACTTGGTATGTGGATGGGGTCAGCCAAGACCAGGCTCAGTGGTAACTGCTTTCTAGCAGACCTTTCCAGAAGCTGGTGTGTCCTCCTGGGCCTTTATCCGAGCTCCCCTTTGGACAACTTTCTCCTAGAAGAATCAACTTAGGCTTTACAAGGATGATGGCTGACAAAACAGTTGTTGGGGCACAGCTTGTGCTGACCTGGGAGAAGGGGGTCAATAATAGAATCTCTTTGCAACAAACTTGTGCTTGTCAGGCTCCCTTGACAGCTCTGAGTGGCAATTACAAGATTTATGGAAGGAAGCTGGAGAAGCAAGTTGCTGAGACAGAGTTGGGATGATCAGAGCAGACTGACCATTGCAGAGTTTCCTTGCCCACTGAACTGTTCAGGCCTTACTTATCAATACTATTTTAGAGGTGGTTTGGGGTCAATGTAGCTGTTTGACTTCAGGCTGATCCCCTGAAGTCAAGAAGCATGGTCTCCTGGAAATGAAGGCACTCGTAGCAGCATTTTGCTGAGGTATCTGCAATCACTGGTTGTTAGAACACTTAGGCTACATTTGCATTGCAAGCTGGGGAAGGAGCAATTGGCTGCTTTTTGGCACAGAAAGGGAATATCTTCCTCTGGTTTTCTGTCCACTAAGCTGGAATATGGCTTGTTTACAGGATTTTCTTTTGTCAGGAAAATGCTCTGGCCCTGAAATGATTTTTCCTAGCCAAGACAGCAGCTTTTGGGGAGCACTAGTAGTGAAGCAGCTCTGGCAGGCGGCAGCTTTTGTTGTGTGTAATCTTCTGGGAAGGTAAAGTGATGCTGCTCAGGGGATGAGGGTTGCACATAGCCAGTGCTGGGTACATCACAGGGAGAGGAAAATCAAAAGATCCAGTGGAGGAATTGAAAAACAGGAGAAATGTGGTCTGGAAAGGGGCTGGGATTGGTAAAGAAAAGGCAATTTGGCAGTGGGAGAAGTGATGCTGGATGCTGGCATCCCAAGACTACGCTGCAGGTTGCTCAAACTGTATGGGGTGGCACAAAGATGTAGCCTCCTGTGCCTTGAAGTCTTTGCACCAGACGCAACTACTCAAGGCTCAGAAGCCACCAGGAGAGAAGTAAGCATCGTTCATGAGCCTGGTGGTAAGCTGCTGCGTGGCTGGTGATGCCATGGCAGGGTCATGCAGGGGAGCAAACCAGGGATGCATCAAGGGTCTCTCCATTACTCCACTTCCCTGCTGAGCATCTTCCCCAGATTCAGAAAGCTCATGACCTCTTCCTGCCGCAGAACGGGAGAGAGGGGATCGGCTCCTCAGGGCTTCATATGTAGTCACTAATGGAGGTGCCCAGGGCTTGCAGTGGCCATGGGTGGTCACAGAAACAGATGTACCTTGTGTTGTTGGCTCCTGTGCTGCTGTGAAAATACCAGTGTTCCTGTCCATGTTGCTCCTGGATGTGCCTGGAAAGGTGGAGGAATGTGGTTCCAGCAAAGGGCATGACAGAAACCTGGGCTGACATTGGGTTATTAGCTGGTGTCTCTCTTGGCTAAATTGCCTGTTGTTTCTCTGTGTATTAAAACATCGAGGATTGCAGTGTTTGGGATGAAAACTACAGTGGTGGCTCCACTGGGGTGCTAGTTTGTAGTTCACTTGCTTGCCTGGTTTTGCTGAATGCTAACCTGCCTCATGTTAATGCAGGGCGAGATGGTGGCTGTGGGCTGGAGGTGCTGCCACAGGGCAAGCGTGCTTGGAGACCTCAGTAATGCTGCAGGGCAAAGGATGAGGTGTGGTTCACCAGCTCCCTAGTGCAGCCAGAGAACAGCCAACCCCATCCCAGAGCAGCCCTTCTTCTTCCAAACCAAAGGAAGAGTGGAGGAAGCATGTGGTGATGTCTTTTCTCCATCCTGGGGGATCAGGGCAGGACTGCCTGGTGTTAGGGGGTGTTCTACAGTGCAGGGTTGAGCCAGCTCTCACTGGTAGGTGTTGTCAGTGGGGATTAGCTTCACTAAAGGCTCAGCCAGGTGGAATAATGGGCAACTGAATCTCGGGTTTCTTTCCAACCCAGCCTGGGGCTGCAGAAGGTTAACCCTCCTCCTGTGGCAGTGGTGCCAGGACCTTGTCCCTTCTTCCCCTGGCAGTCCCAGCCCAAGAACCTTTCCATTTCCCCAGCAAAACAAACCTCCATGTCCTTTTCTTGCATGGACACAGGGCAACATATTGCCCTGTACCTTCTATAGGTGTGCCTGCATCTTTCTGTCACTGTTTTGGGAGTCCCTGTTGGGGGATGGAAAAATGCTGGGTGAGCACATGCCTCTCCCTGGCACAGGTAGCTAGAGAACTGGTGGCCTGTGCTGCTTCATCGCTGGCCGGCAGCTGAGAGCAAGAGCTCCCAGCCTACATCCCTACAGCTCCCGCTCCTGGCCCCTTTTGACACAGCTGAAAGCAATTCCATGGGTGAATAATACAGCTCCTGCCCCATGATTGTGATGTTTTTCCATCAGGAACTGCAGTGTGTTTAGTGCCAGTGATTTGCCACAGCCCGTTGCAAAGAGGCAACAAGATACTCTCCCTGCCCTGAAGCACCGACGGGTGCAGGGAGGCGGAATGAGACATGAAGGGTGTGAGCAGCAGATAAAGAGAGAGCGTGGGGGTGAGTGCAGGGTCCAGGGCAGGGATGGGGTGATACATCACAGCCATGGGGACTGGAATCACTCTGAAAGTGGGGGAAGCCTGCCCTGTCATCTGAGGCAGGAGAGTGGCTCCCTTTCTCCTCATGGTGGCTTGCAGTGAGGTGGGCTTGCAGGGCTCCTTCCTCTGCCCTTTACCTGGCTGTGCATATGGACCTCATCTCGGCCCTCAACAAAAGCATCCTAGAGCGCATTTGGCACCCCTGCTCGCCCCGTGACGTCCTGTCCATCTCAGCACTGAAGCTGCCACCGTACTAGGGAAACGTGTTGTCCCTTTCCAAACCCGTGCGCCCTGTTGTGCTTTCACCATTTCCCCCGTGCAGCAGCAGTTCCCTCACCTTCCCAGGGCTGGGATGGGGGTAAACCCAAGGGTTTCTGTGTACAGCTGCGCTCTTTGCTACCTGTAAGTGAAAAGCACTGTAACACTGCCTTATAGTCACAGTGCGGGGACGCGGGTGCCTTTATCTTCCCATCCCATCTGGCCCCTGTGCGGCTTGTGGAGGCAACGGGGCCAATGGTGCTGGGTGAGCTGCTGCAGGGCTGGGAGCTGGGACGTGGCTTCCACCACTCTTGCCCCCTCTGCTATCCAGCTGACAGTGCCTTGGGGCTCTTCAGGCTGGAAAGGGCAGTGCAGCATCTCACAGATATCTTGTCCCTGAACGTGAAGGTATTTCCACACGCCTGCTGCTGCACCTGAAGGGTAACGTTCAAAGCTGCCAAGAGCGTTTTCTCCCAAGGGGCATGGGATTCCCGGTGCTCAGGAGCGATCCAAGATAAACTATCAGCCCATAACACACTCCTGCAAAGCCTCTCCTGCACCTCAGAGTGCCGGCATGCAGCTGCGGGGCAGCTCTGTGGAAATGGGATGCTGAAAATCTGCTGTCCCTCCTCCTATGAAAGCAGAAAAGCCCTGCTTGAGTGAAGGGATTTTCTCTGCAAGGGGATCACCCCTAGAAGCAGGGAGAGGCCTAACTGCATTTTTGCATGGGGGAAAGTCTGTTTGATCATGAGAGATGGAGAAACCAGCATGCTTAGCAGCGAGCGGCCCTGAATCCACGAGCTTCAGTGTTTTGGGGAGGCAGGGTGAGAGACTGAGGAGCTGGATGAAGCTTTGGGCTTGCAGCACCTAGCGGCAGCGCTGCTGGCTGGGACAGAGAGGGTGGTCAGCATGAGTTGCAGTGGTGTGAAATGGGCATTGCAGTGAGTCAGGCTGGCAGGGGATGGATGCCTGCGCTACCTGCACAGGTCCCAGCTGCATTTTGTGTCTTGGAAGCCAGGTGCCTCCCCCATGTGCCTCTGCTACATCCATGATGCAAACTGGAGACGGTTGGGCTGCCTCCTTGCCACTTGATGAAGAGTGAGCTGAAATCTGTGACCTGCATGCTGCTGGGGCTCCCTGTTATCACAGGTACAGGGAGATCCAGATCCCTTCACCTCATCAACCAGCCCCACTGCTCCAGGCTTGGAGGGGCCGAGGGAGATGGCTGCACTCCCACCCATCAGCTCGGTGCTGCCTCGGCTGCATCTTGCAGCAGGGGCTGGTTCCTGCTGCCTAGGTGGACGCTGAATCCCGGCAGTGAAACTCTGATGTGTCTTGAGTTTCATCTGAAGCCACAATGCTGTTGGCATGTTTCTGTGCAAAACTCAGCAGCATCTGTCTGGCTCTTGCCAGCACTTCCAGCAAAGCTTTAATTTTTAGTATTAGTTTTTATTCAGGAATTTTGGCTGGGCCATGTGAACTGGCAGGCCTTGCTCGGGCTGGGTTTTACAGCTTGAGCAAATGGGTCTTGGCATGAGCCAGGGTGGACCTCGGCTGTGCCAGCACATGCACTGCAATCCCTCGGAATGTGTTGATCTCCTGGAAATAAACTTAACAGCTTCTGTTGGGAGCTGCCAGCGATAGCAAAGATGAGTTCACTCCTAAAGCACCCATTTGGGTCTCCCAAGAGGAGAAAGTAGTTTTTATTGTCCCTGAATTGCTGGGGTTTGAGCAGCTCTGATGAGGAGTGCAGTATGCACAGCACCACAAGTGGTACCACGGGAGCTGAGGTCTGTTTGAAGTTCACCCATACTGAGTTATCAAGAAGACATAGATCTATGCTGCGTGGATTGCCAACAAAAATACGTAACCTAAAAGTAGGAGTGACAGGCATAGATGTAGCACTGAGAGGAGTGTAAAGCTTGCACTGCCCTCTGCTTTGCCCAGGCAGCCTCTCTGCTGCCTTCTGTAGCATTCCCAGCTCCAGCTAAACCCTTGGGCTTCAGGTTACTCTTACACTGCCTGATAGGACAGCCTGAGCCTGTGTTACCCCAAAAAAGTTCTACAAAGCCCTGAGAGGAGAACAACCTGTGCCCATCCAGCCTGTGCCTCAAGCCTCGTATCTGCTTGGCTGTTGAAGAAACTGGAGAACAGTATCTACCTTCCCACCAGCTTTCTAGGGTGACGAGGTGACCGCTGTCCAGTCCTGGTGTGGAAGAAGACAGGCCTTAGATGGGATCCTGAGTGCCATGGGTCCCACATGCTGCTTCTGCACCCTGTAAGATCTCCTGGGACAGGGGAGGAGAGGCTGGGAAGAGCAGAGCAGGTGGAAACTTCTTGTGCTGCTCTCTCTGCAGCAACACAAAGAACGTGGACTGCTCTAGGCGTGGGTTTGGGTTTAATTTTTCTAGTGGGAGTGTGGCAGTAGTGTGGGAAGTTCCTATATTCATCTTTAATCCTTGCAGGATTTCAGCAGTAACACGTCCAAGGAGTGGTCTCCAGCAGATGGTTGGATGCTGACTCTGCTCTGTGTTTGTAGGCTGGGTCTGGGCTCCATTAAGATGGGGTTTCAAAGGCTTGTTGCTGAATGTCACAGAAGACATGCAGCTGGGGAGAGCAGGTCAGCTGTGCCACAATGTTTGCTCAGCTTGGGCTGATCTTTGGCTTTTGCAGTCACCACAGGCTGTGTTTCTCTTACCCTGCAAGATATGCTCCCTCAGCTTGATGTGGCAATGCCAGACTGCCCCTTCTGTTCAGGGTGTGGGAAACATCATCTTTACTTCCCTGTCTTAAACTAGAGATAACTCACATTGGAGCTGTGGTTGCTCTTCATGGGCTTTCTGGCTTAAGGAACTCTTATTTTGCCTTGTGAGGTGGAACAGCTCAAGCAAAAAGCACAGAGGCCACCTCACATCTCTACAACTCCATCTGTGGGCAATTCCCTGCTTGCAGGGGTCAGCTCTCCAAGTCAGAAATCCCAAGTCTGACCCTGTTATGCCCTCGTGGTGGGGAAGTGACCTGCCTGGGAAGGGTAAGACTGCAGACAGAGGTGGGATGGTTAGAAGGCAGCAGCAGGGAGAGGTGCAAAATCCTAAACCAAAAAGTGCAAAGGATCATGGGGTGTGTTGGGCACCATGGTGGGGCCATCACAAGGAGCTGTGAGAACAGCCAGTTCCTGGTCTGCCAAGGCTCTTTGGTGACATTTCTGAGGTGATGAGCACACTAATACCTAGCTAAGGAGCTTATGATGTCCTAACTGTCTTTTGTGTGTATATGTTGGTCAATATATAATTGCTTTACACTTCTAGGGCCAAGCCGAGGCAGGTTCTATTCTTCCAGACCCTTCGCAAGCAAACTGAGCATGGTCACACTCTCACTGCTCCTTTACTCTTCCCCTGCCCTGAGCATCTCCTGGGTACAGTGCTGGGGCTGGGGGAGGCTGTGTGGGGATTAGAGGAGGTACCCCAGCAGGTGTTAGTCAAGGACCAGCCACTGAGTGCTGTACCCCACTGTGAGCTGGCTGCTCTGCCTGTGGTGCATCCTAGCCGCTTCCTAACACCATCCTCCAGCAGGCAGAGATTGTGTGAAGCGTCCCCGCACAGTGCAGCCTTTCAAAAAGCTCTGGTGTGTTTCTGGAAGCAAGGCACTCTCCACCAAGCAGGATGGACAGGCTAAGGGTGGGAAGCGCTGGGTGTGGAGCTGTTTGGCCTGGGTGACGCCAGTGGTCAGCTTTGATGGTTATGGTCCATCTGCCTTGCAGATCACAGGGGTCACTGGCAACAATGCCAGGAATGGGACGTAGCTACATGTCCTGTCCTGGGCTAAAGAATCTGACCTGCTGTCTGTGTTGTTGCTTCATCCTGCTCCTGTTTTACCTCGGTACCTCCCCATGAGGGATCCTAAGATGTCCCTTCCTTCAGCTATGCCCTGCACAGTAAGATGTGAGATCATCTGCTTTCCTGAGCACCCTCCCTATTGTAGTGCCTCCTATGAGAGGGTTTAGGTGGCTTCCCCTGGCTCATCTTCACAAGAGTTAAAAAAAAAGACTAGCTGTGAAGAAATCTGCAGTGCCTTGAGAGCCCTGACTCCTTAGTAAGGCTATTTATCCACTGTTGCAGTTGTCAGGCAGTGAGCCCTTTTTAGATGTCAACCCCAGGAGATGTTCTCAAGGCAATGATTCAGTGGTCTGTAGCATAAGATCCACAAGCAGGTCCTGCATCTAGGCTTGGCCAGCTAGGGGAACTCATCACAGGGATTCAACTCTTCTGTTCTTTATGCAAGAATGTGGCAAGATAAAAATGGATGTTCCTCTCTGCTCTTTCATCCTGAAATGCTACCTGACATGCTGGACTAATGAGGACAGCAGATCTGCTGCTGTTGATGCTTCTATTCTCTCTAATTTGAGAATTGCCCAAGGCTTATGAGAGATCTGTGCTGTGCACTATGCAGCAGTAGATACCAGTGCTCACACCCAGATATGCAGGAGGAGGTTTTGGCTAAGGGAATCCACCAGTTATGAGTAGGCTCAACCTCTGGAAGAGGATCTCTATCAGTTCCTGTTTGCACGTTACAAAATGCTCTCTGGATGACTAGATACTGTTTGCACTTGGTCTGAAGAACTGATCTTTCTCAAGTTACTTTATTTATTCCCCAGTTTTATCGCTGATCTCAATGTGAGAAAGAGCCAGTCCACACACGCAGGGATAGGAGAGTGCACAGCAACAGTTGAAGGTGCAAGGAGTGCCTGGCTGACCTGAGGAAGTGGAGGTGAGTGCTCTGATATTACAGCCACGATTCCTCTGCTCTGCCTGTGGCTGCCCACATGTCAGCCTCTTTGGCCCTGTAACACTTCATTAGCCTTGGGGCTGGGCAGCAGTGACACCCCAAAGCTCTAGCAGCAGGCGAACGATAGATTAAAAAGGGTAAAAGATTGATGAAGATGACAAGGAAGAGAGCTGCTTGTTGCGCTGCCTGACAACCTGCCTCCCTCTGTGCCGTGCTGATGTTTCTCCTGGGCCTGAGGAGGAAAGCAGTAATTGTGGTGGTGCATGGGCTGCCTGTCTCATGCCACACGCAGGGCATCACCAGGCTGGCTCAGCAGTGCTCCTTGCCTGGACTTCCCGGTGAATGCTGCTTCTGCTTTGGTCAAAACCAGACATGCAACTTTTTTGGCAGAGTGTCTGCCAGGCAATGGATCCCACACACATTTTGAGCACGACACTAGGTCCAGAGTTCTGTTGACTGAGATGGACCAGACAGCCAGGTTCCTGCCTTCTGCAAATCCCTTGGGCACCCTACCTTCATAGGGTGCAAAAAATTTCCATCATGCCTGTGTCTGACCTTGTGCATGTAGATCAGCCTGAAAATACCTTAACGTTTGTGGTAACTGTACATATGGTGGAACAATGCTGACAAATGTTTTATTTTGGCAAGAAAAATACAATGATGTCAGTATAACTACATCAAATGGTAACTATGACTGTGAATGTGTCTGCCACCTGTTTCCTACATACGTGTTTTCCCTTCCATTGTCATTCTTTAGCCTGACACTGGACCACAGAAACAAGGAGAAGATGCGACGTGTTTCTTTTCTGCAGCCTGGGGAGGGGTGAACACAGTTGGTGCCATCCTGAGGGTGATTTTGGACCTACAATACTTAGTTGCCTCTGCTCTCTAAGATGTCACCATAAATAACCCTGACTGCAGTAGGTGCATTAGTGACCCTGCAGCAGCAACCAGATCTTTTCTGCACTGGGCTGTAGGTGACTCAAATATTACTTCACCCGCATCTTGTGCTTTTCTGCTCCATGGCTCTCCCTGCACAGCCTGAGGCACAGCAGCTCCATAGTGGTGGTTTTCAACCTGTCCAAGGCTCCCCTGGGATGCCTGGGGAAGAGGATGGCTGTGGGACAGAGACATCTCTAACCCCAGTGGCCTTTCCCATCTAGGAAACACAGTGTTCTGATTTGACATAAAGCAGAATTAATTTTCTAACTTTTCAGCTAAGCCTCGTCTAAGCAACTTCATTTTCTAAAAGATAACTGCATGTTTTTCAGACAGTGTCTGTCTCTAGAAGTGATAATGCTTAAAATTTATGATTATCACCAAAGTAACGGGGCACTGGTATGCAGAAAAGCCATTGCTTACATTTTTCCCTGTGGAAACCAAGGGTGTTCTTAAGTTGGTGGAATGCCTTAAGTCAAAGGGATCGCACCTGCAGGGGGGAGTGGACAGAACTAATGATCTAAAACTGACCAACAGACTACTCCATTCTGTATCCAGTGTAATTGGTATAAAAATGTGGGATCAGGAGGGTCAAGCCTCTTCTCTTATGGCTGGCATCTAATACAGACTGCATCTCTCCTTTTGCCCCTGATCTCAGATTAACGCATTCCTGAATCCAGTTCCTGAGCCCAAATCCAGTCTGGGACCGTTCTTCATGTCTGCTTCGAAGCATCAGTGGTGATGTATAGTCCCTGGGGGCTTCAATTTCATATATTTGTACGTATTTTATTATTTTCTTATTAATATTATTTTTCTTATTTAGTATTGTTATTATTATTGATTCATTAAAGCTTTTCTGGTTTTAGTTTTCAACTCAGAAGTTTCTGTCTTTCATTTCCCTTTCCCTGTGGAGGGGCTGGATTTGAACACAACTGCTCATGTTTAGCTGCTCACCTGGTCGTGGAAGGGCTAAACCATGACACACAGCATCACTTGCCCTGTCCCATTTGCACAGAACAGTGCGCAGCAGGGGGATTCTGAAAACTCCCCAAATGCTTCAGTCTGATAACAGAGAATTTAAGATAAACACCTATTACTTAAATCCCCCTTAATTCCAGGCAGGGGAGGGTACGTAGCCTTGGTCTTTCCTCTCCCACAACTAGCTTCCCTTCTTTCCTTATCTGCTTTCCTATTTTTACCTTTCTACCTCTCTAGCCTATTCAGTGTTCAGAAGAGCCAGGTCCAGCTCCTTCCCCGCCTGCAGAGACCTGAACACGAGTCACTCGTGGAAGCTCAATTCGACTTAACAGGGCACTGAAGAGATGGGCTCTCAGCAGCTCTCCTACCACCCCCTTTCTGATGGAAGTGGCATCTACTTTCTCAAAAAGTGGAAGCAAAGTGGGAAAGCTTTCCAAAGGAGAGATGT
Source organism: Clamator glandarius (assembly GCA_033459285.1). Classification (NCBI taxonomy): domain Eukaryota; kingdom Metazoa; phylum Chordata; class Aves; order Cuculiformes; family Cuculidae; genus Clamator; species Clamator glandarius. Next base: position 323,522 of record JAUNZM010001576.1, read on the forward strand.
GGAAATCTCACCCATGGCCACTCGACACTCAGGGTAGCTGCTAAGACAGGGACTGACCTTTCCAGTTTGGAGTCTGATTTCTTCAGGGAGGGAAGAGGTTTGGGTATGGATTCCTCTTCAGGTGAAGACCACTGGGTGGAGGAGTTCAGTGCTGACTTCTCTGCATCGTATCCGAGGCTTGACAAAGCCCTGGGAGATGGGCTGATGGGCCAGTGCCTTGCCAGGAACTCCTCTCACTGTGTACCAACACAGTCATTCCTTGATCAAGTGAGCACCTCTAGTAATTTCTGTCTCTTGCTTTGGTGAATGGCTTGATCCTCAACAGTTCTCAGTGTTCTCCTCTCAGCCTTATTCTTTGGTACGAAGTGTTTTTGTGGTTCTCTGATACAGGAAAACTAGTGCCAGCCTGCATTGCCTCTGCTGTGGCCCATGGAGGGCTCCTCTGCAGTTGGAGGGTCTCACCTCCCCTGTGCATCAAAGCAGTTGTGTGGTGGTACCCACAGTGACAAAAACCCCTGTGAGGCATCAGATGGCATATCAAACAGGTTCCTGGATTACTTGACTGTCTTGAAGCCTTGCTAGGACCATCTGTGAGAATATTTTGACAAATTCTATTGTCTTCTGTTTGACTTTGTAAAGACCTTTTTGTTAATCATAGAATCATGGAAGCATTGAATGGTTTGGGTTGGAAGGGACCTTAAAGATCATCTAGATCCAACCCCTCTGCCATGAGCAGGGACACCTCCCACCAGACCAGGCTGCCACTATCCAACGTGGCTTTGAACACCTCCAGTGATGGAGCAGCCACAGCTTCCCTGGGCAACATGTGCCAGTGCCTCACCACTCTTATAGTGAAGAAATTCCTCCTTATGTCTAGTCTAAATCTGCCCCTCTCCAGTTTATACCCATTGCCCCTCATCTTATCGCTACAAGCCTTTGTAAACAGTCCCTCCCCAGCTTTCTTGTATCCCCTTCAGGTACTGGAAGGTTGCTATAAGATCTCCTAGGAATCTTCACTTCTCCAGGCAATATAAGCTTCAAAACCAGAGCTTAATAAGAATAACATGACCTCGTGATTTTCTCCTCTTGCACATGTCACACTGCTAAGTGCAATTGTGTTGGTAAGTTGGCATTGCCTGAACACACCATTTGTGTGAGACAGAGGTATGGTTTGCACAGTATGGTTCGCCAGTCTTTTTGGGGAAAGTGTGAGTGGAAACACTCCTTCAATGTTGTTTCATATAAATGGAGGATTTAATGCAGGCAATGCTGGGGAGAGGTTTTCTTGGTGATGCTGCAGAACAAGTTTCCTGACCAGATGAGTTGCAAGGACTGGCATCTCATGTCTGCCCTGGGAATTTTACATGGAGTGTAAAACCCTGCAGCTTTCCGCCAGGTGTGGGGCTAGTCATCGCTGGGAACCTAGAGTCTTGTGCAAGAGCCCTCTTGCTCTTGCATTACATCCATTATCTCTGCAGTGGCATAGAATTTGTTTCCCTCTGGTGATTCAGCAAACTAACCTTGGCACAGAAAAGACTATGTGTGCTGAATAATCCGTAGATAACACCATTTTTGGAAGAAAAGGAGGATGGGTGGAAGGAGTACGTAGGAGCAAACCCCTTGCCTCTGCCCCTCAACCCAAACCCTGCGGTCACAGCTACTGCCGAGCTCAGGCAGCCTCCAAGTGTATGAATTTCCCTTGGTGCCACGGACAGGCTGCAGCACATTGATCTGTCTGTGGTACCTCCACTCTTGAGGACTTGTTTGACCTGACCCATGGGGACTCTGGCTGTAAAGAAAAGTCTCCTGAGTTATCCCACCCCATTCACATCACCTGAGGAGGAAAGATGTGTGCCCCATCATGCCTGTTGTAACTTCTTCTTGAGTCTTTAAGAGAAGGAACGTATCTTCCTCTTTCTTTCCCTACCTTGTTGCTTCTCAGATTAATTTTTCTTGATGTAAAGGAGCTGAGTGCTGGTTGATTGGGCTGTGACCTGTGTTTTATATAATGTGTTGTGCAATGCACTTTATGTAACCAGAGGTTTCTTGTGTAATTTGCAGGGCATTTGCCAAATCAAGGACCAGACCTGATTCCTATTATATGGGAGAAGGCTAAGTGGAGGGGGCTCAGATGGTTTTGCTGTTTCTGGGCCGCTAACTGCCTAGGAGGGTGTAGTTTGAGAGGGGTAGGAAAGCAAATCCATGCAGCTGTGGGCTCAATGGTTCTTTATTCATGTCCATCTCCAAAAACTTCTCTCTTTTCTCCTTAAAAAGAAAAAAGGGAGGGCTTGAATTTATCTTCCTGAGGGCCATGTCTAAAGGGATCTCAGCTGCTCCCATTTCCCAGCAGTTCTAGTGGGAGTTTCAGTCATGGTTTTCCCCAGGAATATTCTTGGAGTTAGTCCTCACCATTTCCTTAAAAAGGGGGCTGGATTGTGCTGGAAAGTGGGTCAGAAATGGGAGGCAAGTATGTGATTCAGGCTGTGAGCTTGGGATATGACCCCTGCGGCATGAGATTAAAATTCAGTTCCTCCTGGCAGCTGCAGCCTGCGCGTACAAATCATGCCTGCTGTTCACGCTGCCCATTGAGGTGGTTAATCCATCAATGGGACTTCATCCATGCCCCAGGAATAGAAGCATCCACACCCAGGCTGCAACAGAACAGCTAATGGGCTGGAAACAGCCAATGCAGATGCCAAGTGGAAGAAAAATAGTTATAGGGCCCTGTCATGAAGCAGGATCTGCGTGACCAGCACGTGAATTGTCCCAAGGGGTGATCGAATGGGGTGCTGCAGCATCCCAGAGGCTCCTTGGTACTCCTGTTAGTGCTCTCCAGCCTTCCTCTTCTACTATCAAAGAGGCTGAATCCTTCTTACTGAGACTGATGGAGTTATGCTGCAAGTGTGGTTGTGGTCTGACATGGCTTGCATCTCCTGGTGAGGTGGGATCTCAGCACCAATGCCCTTGCAATAATCTCTCATCCTACAGAAGCTATGTATGTGGGATAAGCAGGGATTTTAAAAATTCTTTTGTATTCCTTTAAATCTGAAATATTTCACAACAGCAAGAGAACATGATATGTAGCCATTTGTGAGCTAGGAGATTGATGGCGTTGTCAGGTGCGGAAATAATGACAACTACAGCTGAGAAAACTGTAGGGCTTTGGGTGCTAAAGCACTTGCTCCTCAGCCATTTTAAGTCAAATTAGTAAAGCAGATTCTAGTGATCTGGAGATACAAACCAAAGAAAACATACAGATAATTTGATGGGTATTTGCTCTGTCTTCCTCTGTGATCTAAATTAGCTTAGAATCTTGATGTCGATCAAAATATTCTTCAGTGTGAAGAGAAATAAAAGAAGGAAAGTTCATGAGAGAGGCATTACCAGTTCCTCCATGGTTCTACTTGGTTTGCCCTCACCACCTCTGCAGGAGGTGGAGTGCCTTGGTCTCGCTGGTGAGGATGGTCCGTACAGGAGGTCTGTATACTGCATGAAACATCCCACACAACTGTGATTCATAGGGCATTTCAGGGTAAAGGTATTCAGTCAAAAGTCTCCAGACTTAATTCTTTCCATAAAGCTGGAATAATTCCTGAATCTTCCTCTTTATCCATGTTTCTGCTTCTTGCTGCTATTTTGTGTTGAATTTCAGCTTTCGCTGAAGTTTGTAGGAGACGTGAAGATGGCTCTGATGAGTTTCCTTGTCATGGTTCTTGAGAGACTTTAATACATGGTTTATCCACCTCAGCTGCCAAGCAGCCAGGGTGTAGAGCCTCCAGGTAGAAGTTGAAGCTCCACCTTGCTGGGACCTTGTAGAGTCACTACCCTCAACATATGAAATGTGAAGTGAAAATGGTTGTTGTATCAAGATGAACTTTTTGCAGTGGGGCAGATTGTGCTGGGTAATGGCTCAAGCATTAGGGAAGACCCCCCCTTCACTGTTGCTTCTGGGAAGCCCTACCTGAACTTCCTTGTTCCTCAGAGATGAGTAGAGCTGTGTGGTGCCTGCATTGTAATCACATTCTCCTTTGCTTAAGTTGTTATGAGACGTGCTATTTGACCTCTGTCTTCCAAGGTGCCAGCAAGGAATCAGGTGGTGCTGAGAGAGTTTCCTACTCAGAAGCAGAGATTTAATTAAAAAATTAATAATGTGACTCATTACAGATGGAATAGGGGTTGAGTTGTCTACCGTGCCAGTCAGGTGTCCCTGCAGAGAGGCTGAACTAAGCAGTTATTTAAAAAATCCAAACGATTTTTTCCTTGTGGTCAGTGTTATAGAATTCCACCTGCCAGCACTAGAGATCACTGTATGGTCACCATGCCCAGCCCTCTCTTTGCTCTTTTCATTAGTTCTGACCATGCAGGTTGAGGAGGATGGTGCAGGTTTTGGTGTGGATGCAGTCCTCTGTGCAAACAGGGGAGAGGTAGGCAAACAGCTGGGTAGACTGGCACTGTATAGAAAAGACTTTGCGGGTGGTTATAGTAATTATCAGGTGACGATTAAGTCCACAGTGTCATGGTGTTGCAAAGAAGAAAGGAAAAGTTAAAAATCCCTGGAATGTATAAACAGCAGCATTGTTTGTAGGACACATGAAACAGTTCCAACAATCTGTTGGTGTAGACCATGACTATATGGCAGTAATATGATCAGATTTGGACACTGACCTTCAGGGAAGATATGTACCAGTTGTACCAGTCGGAAAGAGTCCAGAGAAATGCAACAAAAGTGACTAGAAGGTGAGGAAACATGGAGAAGGACTGATGAGACTGCGGTTGTTTAGTCTAGAGCAGTGATTTTTCAAACTGTATGTTGTCTTCTCTTGGTTTTGAAAATGTGTGGAAAAGGTGAGTAAGGAAAGCAAGTTTCTATACACTTTAGCACTGTCTGCAGAGGCAATATCTCTAAAAAGTTCAGCACTTGCAGGAGAACTTATTCAAGGTGCAAGGCTGAAATGAGAGACAGAGAACCACTGATGTTGCACAAAGAAGACAGAAAGGGACCAAGTGCAAATTTTCAAATGCATTAAATACAGCTGAAGGAAAAAGCTGTTCTCTCAGTTGAAGGGACAGAGACTTAGGAAGAGTGCATTATAGCAATGCAGATGGGGGGAGTAAAATCTTACGGATAGTAGGATCTCTAGGTGCTGGCAGGCATGAGATTCCTGGCAGGGAATCTCAAAGAACAGGCTTGATTGATAAACATCTCTCTGTAATCACAAGGTTAGGGCTGACCCTTTCTTTGCTCTCTCAAGGTCACTTTGCATGCTGATTTTACATGGTTGTGTAACTAAGTAGTGCTAATTTATGGTCACTATTATTTAATATATTCATAAACACAGTTGAGAAGGGAGTGAGCAGTGAACCAGTTGTCACCTAACTGCTCACTTCCTTTTCTGGATTAGTAAAAGTATATTGAGCAATACTAATCCACCAATTCAGCCCCAGGTATCAATGAATTACTGGGCAGGCCTCCCCAAGTCTGTTGTTCTGTGATTCCACATCACAAGACTGGCATGTTGTTTTTGGGAGGTAAATACAGAGGCCTCAGATAGTCTTTTTCTACAGCATCTGCTATGATCCTAACTTTTCACAGCACTGACAAACAAATCTTTCTGAGTATCATCTACCTCTTCCCTGACTAGCGTTGTCTTGAATTTTATGTGGTAGCAGTGGGACAAAAGGTAATTCCCAGAACTGCATGCAGAAAACTTGGCTGTGATGCTGCTGTTGTTTGACAAGAATCCCATTCCTCTAAAACCACTTTCTGTGGCTTGGAGAAAGCAAAAGCTGTTTTTTCACTGCAATACCTCTCTTTGCTAGTGAGGAGACATGTTTGAAAGCCAGTTAAAGCCCTGTTGTACGTGTAGCTTTTTTAGAGAGGTAATACTTTGTGCAGAGGACCTGATGAAGAGGTAGGAGAAAAAGTGGAAAAATTGATGGACTTGGAAGGTGGTTTATGGACAGAGTATTTCATAGAATCATAGAATGGTTTAGATCAGAAAGGACCATAAAGATCATCCAATTCCAGCCCCCTGCCATGGGCAGGGACACATCCCATTGGATCAGGTTGCTCAAAGCCTCATCCAGCCTGGCCTTGAACACGTCCAGGGATGGGGCTTCCACAACTTCTCTGGGCAACCTCTGCCAGTGCCTCATTGCCTTATAGTAAAGAATTTATTTTGAATATCTAATCTAAATCTTCCTAATATTCAATTTAATGAGGATGACTCAGGTGAGGTAAGACACGTGCATTCCACACTGTCAGATTCAGGACCTCTGTAATTACAGTGCAAGAGCAAGGAAATTATATGTATTTTTTTGCTGTTTTGTTTCTAATGTAGTTGCATTCACTGCTGTTCATTTGCTGGTTTAAGATTCTTATCTCTCGGCCCCTTGGCTGACAGATCTGAATGGCTTTGGTAGTTGAGGAATGGCTTAGAAGTGGGGCAGTCATTGTGACTTTGGCATGCAATATCTTATTGCCTCATATTATTTTCACATCACTGATGTAAATGCATCTCACCTCAATGTGGACACAACTCACGACAACATAGAAATACTGCCTGATTTTTTTAACAGACTCTTTTTTTAATTCTGGTTCACCAGAGAGGAGTTTCCACTCCAGAGGGTTTCCCAGATATCTTTCCCAGGCCTTATGGGGCAACATAATCAAAGGCAAAGTTAGTTTGGAGAGTGATTTATTGTTAAAGTAAGCAGAAAGCAAACAGTTTTTCATGCTAGGTGCAACCTCTTTGCAGAACATCCTTGCAGGAACTACAGATCTAAGCAGGCTCACCTTTTTGCCCAAATTAGTAGAAGAACTGCTGCAAGCATCATCAGCAGCCAAGAGGTTTTACAGGCAGCAGTTCTATTTCCTTGTTGGAGAATACTTACGGGCATGTCAAGAATAAACTCAGGGTGAATGGACAAGCACAAGTGCTATTAATAAATCCTATGAAATCAAAGAAATCCTCTAAGCCTATTATTCAGAATAAGTCATCTGAAGACTTGACTTGAGACAGCAAATCTCAGTAACTAGCCAAAGTACAGTCAAATCCCACTGGCTTTCTTTCCCATTGAAATTTTGTTTGTGTTTCATCTCCAGGAAAACATGTTCCAATCAGGAGATTAACAGGGATATACTGAATTAACCAGTATGTTTAAAAAATCATTAACATCTATGAAGGTGTCAGTCTGGTTTGTGGGCAGTAGTTTAAATGCATTGCCCCACCTAGAACGCAGAAGTCTCTGAGATGTCATTTTCCTGAAACTTTGCTGAGTCTGACGATTGTGTTATATGATATTATTATTATTTCTCTTGTTCCTCTTGTTAAGGTTGTTTGCAGAGAGGGTGTGATGAGTGCTGAGGGATGAGGTTGGAGGACAAATTTACATGTTCAGTTCAGGGTTTTTTAATGATCACCTTTTTCCAAAGAAAATGCAATTCTTCTATGCTTGTCTGGATTTAAAGCGATCTGTTGTGTTGCCTCTGTGTCCCTGCAATGAGTCAGTATCCTCTTGGGGTTAGGTTGTTGCAATTTTCAGCTCATGGGTTTATAGACTCTTTCATTCTTACAGAAACTAATGCTCTTTTTTACTTGAATAGAGAAGTTGTCTGAATGTATTTCAATGTAGTGAAATGCCATTCTTGATTTTTTAGGGTCTTACAGGAGGAGAGATTTTGTTCCAGATAAACCAAACAAACGTTAGTATTTGCATAAAAGTCCTCCAACATGCAAGCTGTCTTTTTAACCATATTATTTCTTTAAGAAATCTTGATATTTAATTTCTTTTTAAAAATCCCACCATCTTTTCTTCCTAACATTTTTCAGATCCTTCTGAATTTTCTAAGGAAGATGTCTATGTGCTGCCAGAGAAATAATTTCCTGATTCTTATAAATACTCTATATTCTGGTGGTGATCATGGTTACAGTTGGGGTGTTTTGGGGGAGTTTGGCATGTAAAACATAAACCCTCTCATATTTGCCTAAATAAAAAGCAGTGAAATGCACAAAATTTTATATAAGGTGACAAAAAAATCATGCTAAACTTCTTCAGAGAATTTTGCCATCACAATCAGTTCAGGAATAACTAAGGCTATTTAGAATCTTGAATCAGAAGGATAGGTAACAGCTGTAGAAACATTTCCAGCCATATATTGGGTTGAGATATTCAGGGAACAAAGAGAAAGTGCCTCTGGGAATATGTACTTTTAAAAAAAAATCTACAGCACCTTTTGCCCATACTTACTAGTGCCTTTCTCAAAGCAGCATCTTTCTCCAACGTCTTTCTCAAGCAGAACGTAGGCTCATGTCTTTCTGGCATAGCTGATGGCTCTGATGGCTCTAGTAACACCCTCCTACACCTTTGCTCCCAGCCAACAAGCCATATGAGATTTCTTGCATAATAATAGCTTATTGAAAAACATAAATATGTTATGAAGCTTGATTTCCTCATGCAGATGTTGTGTCTATAGTAAATCTGATGTCCTGTGTGTGTAGGAGTTGCCTTCCCAAATGAAGACATTAATTGTTTGCTTGCCTTTTGGACCGATGAGTCTCTGGTTTTGTAACCTACTGTACAAGACATTTTTATAAATTTAATGTAAAACTGGGAGAAGACTGACGAGTGATTTGGATTAAATGATAACTATTTCCATCTCATAAGCAGGGGCACAGCAAACCATGTAGCTTTGCACTGAATGGCCTGTGTGGCTGGGTTTTTCTGAAAGACGGACCCATGCCCAAACAGCTCTGCTCCAGCAATGAGTGGCAAGGGGGAGCAGCTTGGATGCAGACTATTTGAAATAAATGGAGAAAGTGAGGTGGCTCACGTGGCTGAGGTTGGGTGCAGATGACACCAGGCTTCGCCCTACATATCAGTATGAAAATATTCCTTGGGTACATGCCCACCTTTCGAGTAGGTCTCCTTCACGATCGCCTTTGGGTTATTGCTGCTGCAGCCTGAGCACCCCTGGAATGGGAAAATGCCCTTCAACCCCATGGTGATGGGATTGTTGCTTGATGGTCCTGGTTTATCCTACTTAGTGCCAAATGAAGAAGCATCCCCCGGGGAAGTGAAGGGCATTAAGGAGAAAAAAAATTGCTGTGAAAGTAAAACCTGACTTCCCTTTCTCCCATCTGCTGATGAATAATGCTCTTGCATCATAACTAGTGAGGTCCCTTTGTCATAGGGTGACTGAAGACAAGATAAAGAGGCACTGTGCTGGGGAGGGAATGGATTCATGGAAGTAGGCTGGCCCTTGGCTGCCCAGTGTCTCAGCCCATCTGGGTTTGGCAGCAGAACTAGGGGTACCAAGGGGAGCAGAGACCCTGTGAGGAGCTCGAGCAGAGGGCTGCTGTTTCCAGCTCCCTTTCTCTGGATCACCTGCATTGTCTTAGCTGGGACATTAGTCAAGGAACTGGGCTAACAGGGTAACAGTGATCCCATGCTTCTTCCCTTTACCCTGCTTACCCTGGTCCTACAGGCTTTCCATCATCCCCTCCTAGATCCGTCTGCTTAATATATTCATCACAATCTAGTTCCCAGCCAGGGCCATACACCCTTTGGTTTATTCTCGCCAAGTACTGGTAGAAAAGTCTGTGCTATAAGTAACTCGTGGAAGCCATGAAGTCCAAAGCTATGTGGGCAAAAGTGATGTCTCTCCCATACAAAGCCCTTGCATACACAGTGCTCTTTTCCCCTAAACCTAGCAGCAACTCACAAAGTTCCCAGTGAAAGCAGCTACTCTGTCATGAAACATTGGAGATGACTTGTGAAAAGGAGGCAGTGATACCAACCCATGCTGGAGCTGGAAGACCACAAATACCAGCACCAGCTGCCTGGTAATGCCCGAAGGACCCTTTTTGTCCTTGGCTGTTGGTTGCCCCAATCCTATCTGCATGTCCCTGCCATGTGCCACGCTTGTGGTGTTCATGCTGGACTTTGGGCTGCTAGGACCTGTGCTCTGGGCAGGCTGCAGCTCAGCCAAAACTGTCCATTTCAAACCTCCAACACTTCTTGCTGATCTGTCCTGACTCCCTCTGGCTTGTCTGTGCTGTTTCAGAGGTGCAGTCCCTGCAGCTGGACGCTGGACTCCTTTTGCTGGAAAAAGCAAAATAATTACTTCCCATGACCCAGTTCTGGCTTTCATGTCCTTACTATCCACACAATAGCAACTTTTTTTCCACCGGGCACTATGGCCTTTTGTTCATTAAAGTCATTTATACTCTACCTGAGCCTATTCTCCAAAGCCCTCCCAAACTCACTTCTAAGCCTTCTCTTTTTGTGCTTGGGAATCAATGAAAATGCAGAACAAAAGGATGCCCAAGGCTGGCCTCTCTGACCACTTTTCTGAGATGTTCCAAGACTTCAGAGCATGCTTCGCACAATAGGTTCTGAGCACAGACCTTTCTAACGAGAACTGCAGCCGCTCTCTGTTGATTTTTGTATTAGGATTTCATGCAGGACAGTGCCAAGAGTTATCTCATCTTCTGATTCCTCCCAGACTACGAAGTAATCTGCCAGGAAACAGGTCTGACTTGACATGATTTGTTCTCAACAAAATCATCTTGGCTGCACCTACTACCTCATTATGTTCCCAGCACTTAAAAATGGATCAGTTAATAGGGCAGGCAGGGATATTTCCTGGTACAGAAGGTGCCTTGACCAAGCTGGGGTTCCCAATGTCCTCCTGGACCTGCTTCTTATAGATAGATATTATATTTACCCTGCACAAGTCCTGTGGGAATGCCAAGAGATCTCAGAGATAATTACTAATAGGTCCGAAGCATCTCCAGCTGCTTCCTTAAGTACCCCTGGTTTATTAGAAGCTGCCCACTGGGCGTCAACATTTGTTTTTCTTATTCTGGACTCTTCTCACACCCCTTAATAACATTTTCTGTTGTTGGTAGCTTGTCCCAGTTAAACTTTTTCTGCATTTGAAGCATAGCACAGACCATACTGCCTTTCACTCAGTCACTTGCTACTTGTTCTTCCCTGTAAACAGCAACTCTGCATTTCTTCATCTTCCACAGAATCACAGAATCACAGAATAACCAGGTTGGAAGAGACTCACTGGATCATCGAGTCCAACCATTCCCACCAATCCCTAAATCATGCCCCTAAGTACCTCATCCACCCTAACCTTAAACACCTCCAGGGACGGTGACTCAACCACCTCCCTTGGCAGACCGTTCCAATGCCTAACCACCCTCTCCGTGAAGAACTTTTTCCTAATCTCAAGCCCAAATCTCCCCTGGCGGAGCTTGAGGCCATTCCCTCTCATCCTGTCCCCTGTCACTTGGGAGAAGAGGCCAGCTCCCTCCTCTCCACAACCTCCCTTCAGGTAGTTGAGACTAATAAGGTCTTCCCCTCAGCCTCCTCTTCTCCAGGCTAAACAACCCCAGCTCTCCCAGTCACTCCTCATAAGATTTGTTCTCCAGCCCCTTCACCAGCTTTGTTGCTCTTCTCTGGACTCGCTCCAGAGCCTCAACATCCTTCTTGTGGTGAGGGGCCCAGAACTGAACACAGGATTCGAGGTGCGGTCTCACCAGTGCCGAGTACAGAGGGAGAATAACCTCCCTGGACCTGATGGTCACGCCATTTCTGATCCAAGCCAAGATGCCATTGGCCTTCTTGGCCACCTGGGCCACTGCTGGCTCACGTTCAGTCGGCTGTCAACCAACACCCGCTTATTTCCACTGTAATTCAACAACATTTTCTATAAGCTCTCTCTCTATCTCTGTAGCTTCTAGTCCATTTTGGGTATTTAATCCTACCTGGATTTATCCTTGCCCATCTGGGCTTTTCCCTCCTGCTCATCATTACTCATAGGAGAGAATTTCCATTCGTTGTACAATTCCTTTCTGATTCTCTGTGTTTGATGCCATCACTATCATTTCTCACTATACTTCCTCTCTCCCCTGCTCATCAGGACAGATTGCCTTTATGTGCTTAATTAAGGGCATGTTTGAATGATTGCAAGAGAATTGAATCAATACATCATAAGAAATTATTACCTGCCAGGTGAAACACAATAACTGACTCTCTCCGTCTCCTTGACCCTGTTCTAATTGTGAAATTAAATGAGTTAGTTTAAATACCTTCACAGCTGCATTAAGCAAACCCTTTTTATCACATTTGCAATAGACTGATCTTTTGCATATAGTCAATTATCACATTAATTTATTGGCAGTAAAGACTTCCTATGCACTAATTTAATTTCTGTGATGAGTAAACACATCTATAGCATCTTATGGTAGCACGTAGGCTCACTTGCACTTGTGTTATTGATATAGACTTTTTTCCCCTAAGGTCAATTTGCCAAAATTGCTGACTGCTTCTTTTTTGAAACTCACTTATCCATGTTTGAAATCCCCTCTTTCAAGCCCCCTGTCCTTACTCTGCTACTGCCACACAAGTTCCATTACTACCACTTCCATTACTGCTGTGGGAAGGCTGGTGAAGAACTGAGGTATGTATGGAGAAAAATAAAGTCCACCTTGCCTTTTCTGCTGTGGCCTTTTCCATCCTGCAGAACACAAGGGAGAGTTTCTATCTGTCACTTTGAGGGCAGCTGTCAGTCCAGCCCTTTTTGACACAAAGGCATCTTCCATTTTAAAGTCATTGCTCAGAGCCTGCAGGAATCTCTTAAAGGAGGAAGTTGTGGAATCTGACAGATGGTGGAAGGTGAGGATTAAATGACTTCACCACCACAAGGTCATTTTGATTTCCTTTCTTTCCTCATCTCAGCATGCATTTACCTTTCAACTTTCACTGTGGTAAGAAACCTAGCTAGACCAGAAGGTCCATGTCAGAAGTAGTTCATATGTTTCCATGATCCCAAGACATCCAAGGACCTAGGACAATTTGTTGTTGCTATTTGATAAAATATGGCTAGGTCCAGTCTGCCCTCATAAGCAGATCTGTGTTGGGGAACACAGAAACCCTAGAAAAAGGTCCACTATTAGACTGTGTCTGTAGCACTTGCGTGACCCTGCTGCTGGTGGGGTGCCCTTACCAGGGTGGTTAGGGGGCTTCTCTGCAGTAAGGACTGCCCATTTGGCAAACACAGAAACAGGGGAGGGGATACAATGCTGTAGAGGGCAAGAGTGTGAAAGTAGTGAGCGTGGAGCCAGGACAAACAGGACAATAGATGCAGGTGGGGAGGAGCTGCTCAGATGGAAATCTATCTCCTCTTAGCTAAAGAGGCATGAACAGGGAGATGCTGTGACTCATCATTTGGTTTTTTTTTCTCCTTTTTTGATACCAAGAGACAGATCGGATGTCTACAATTTACTTTTTTGTCTTCACATTCATTTGGTGATCAGGCAAGTTCTGTTTTTAAACACGTATCAGTGTTTATGGACACTGATATGTCTCTTCACAGACCCTCAAGGCAGAAGAGACAGAAGAGAGTCAAACTCTGGGCCTAGAGTGGGGCACAACACCAATTTTTAAATTTATTTATTTCTGTTTAGCACAGTTGTATTTACACTGAAGCTATTAAATCTATTTCCTTAGGCTTTCTGATTGAGCTAGTGTTATAATATGGACATGACCCGGATTTATTCATGGCAACAAAACACATTTGGCAAGAGGCTGTAAGAATAAATTCTGCTTGTTAAGACATAGATTTTCAGTCAAACCCGGTAGAAGCATTCTGTGTGAAGGTAGGCACCTGGTTTTTGTAAGAAAGAAACCCAGTAAATGTGGGGAACTCTTGGAAATCTGAGCCCAGATGTGATTGGCAAGGCTTTAAAAGCTGGTTAGTTGAGATCTTTTGGAAACATGTGGTTCCAGGAGTTTGAGGGATGGGGACAAGAAGGGCTGTAGATGTGTTAAGTATTATCCCTAAAAATCAGTCCATATTTAAATAGTTTGTTCTCTCTGAATGGTTAAGATCATCCCAAATGCACAATGGGATCCTGGCAGTAAGAAAGACTCAGCAGAACCTCAAGGGAATGATGGAAAATACTAAGGAAGAATATAGCTCCTAAAAGCAGTGTTGCAACCAAGAGCAAACTGTTCCTGAGAGCACTACAGCCACCAGCAAAACACGTTGCTGAGCTTCTGTGTTGTTCAGGCTGCAAAACCTGACTCCACCAAAGCCAGGAATATATGGGAAGCATTTTATAAAGAGGAGAATGAGCACAATAGACTCAAAAGGTGTTATTGTGGTGACTCAGACGACAGCCAAAACGCATTTGACTCTGAATAGCTTTGGGCAAACGCTCTGATTCCTCTGAACTTTTGTCTGTACAGTGAGAAGGAAACTTCCCCATTAGACTGGAGCCTTCCAGACTGATTATATCTCAGAGACACCCTGAAACTTAAGTGTATTTCCTCAGGCTAGACCTCTTTGTCCAAGGTGGTGATAGAGTCAGAAGCTAGATCCTGACAGAGAGGAGACAATATTATGCCACTGTGTCTCAGAAAGCAGCAGTGTGTTTCTGATGGGAGCTGCTTGTTTGCTGTACACCTCTCCTGGAGATTTAGGCAGGAGTCACAAAGCAGGAGAAGAAAAACAAATAGTGTTTGATGGTTGCTTTGACATTGGGTCTCTACCATGCTTAACAGTGGATGAAATACAGGACTGCTCAGGGAGAATGCTCCACTCAGAGCTGCATTTCCAGATTGCAATACCTGGGCTCTAGAGATTCCTCTGGCTTTGTTCCGTACTACATAGAGAACATTTTATTGCTACGATTTTTAGATTGGGCCTGACTGGTTTTGGACTCTGGATGAAAGAGAGGAAACAGCTTGAGGGCCTCGTGGAACGCCTCACCATGAACTGGCCTGGGCCCTGCTGACACTTCTCCATGAGAAGATAGATGTTGACTGTTGCCATTGACTTGAGCACATTCGTGCTCTGCTTCTGGTTCTGTGGCACATCAGCTGCCCCATCTTTCACCTTATTGAGTATCACCAACTTGTGTTAACACTCTTGGACTAGTAGGTTAGAGTAATTTATACTAACTAAATTTAGATCCTTGAAAGCAAATGAACTTGGACTTGTGGATCCTTCTTTTATAGGTCAGAACAACCCTTGTTCTCCTGAAGATGTATTTAGGGAATTTTATGCAGCTTCCCTGGCTGTGTGAGTAGGAGAGCTGCTCAGGATCCCAGCAGTACATATACCCGGCTCTGAACTGACCTGCGGAGAAAGTCACCACAGCTCAGAGGCACCTAGTGCTCTGCAAGCTGCCAAGCAGGAGACACAGCCACAGGCTTCCAGGCCACTCTTTCAAGCTCTCACAGGAAAGATAATGTTACAAGTCAGTGTAAATGAGTGGCTGCAATTTGAGGTGTTTCAGGATGCTAGAATGCCTAAAGGATTCCTTAGGGCCTCTGAGGTCAGATGGTAATTTTTAGATATGTGTAAATGTCTAAAAAGCTTTGTAATGTAAAGCTGTTCTTCACCAATGGCATGGGTTTCCCAAATCCAGCTTCTGCTTTCCTCCATGGCTGTCTAGGACCTAGTACATCCTTAGCCTCAAACTCCTGTGTTCCTCCATTCCTTGGTGCTCTTTGCAAAACACAGCTGTTCTTGATCCACCAAAGGGAGCCCTTCAACTTCCCATGGAATCTCAACAAGCTGCATCAAGCTCAATGCCTTTCTTCCCTCTTTAGGGTCATTCCTGTATCCCGAGTGTGTGTGGAACTGTGTGTTTTCCAGTAAAATTAATCTTTTTTTGCTCCATCAGTGTGGTCTGTTAATCAGAGGACAGCAAATATGTGGTCCTTGATTGTGGAATACCCACCCTGCTCCAGTGTTCTGACACCAGGTGGTCCAACATAAAACTTATTTCTATTATCTTGCAAGAATTTGACAAAATATGACAAAACATTAAGCTCAGTTTCTCGACCAACTGTCTGCCAAGCTCTCCTTTGCTGGATATTGTCCTCCCCACCTCCTCCTCTCCTGTCCTGCACATACTGTTTATTATTTTTGACAATGAGGTTTTCAAACACATGGTGGGGGTAGTCTATGCTTGAAACAACTTTCTGGTCATTTGCAGCATGGGAGCTTTGACTATTGTAACTCTCTGTGGTGCATGGTCTCTCTCATGAACATGACTTTCAAATGTGAATAATTACTAGACATCTGATTTCCCAACTAGATCTTTGGCAAAATGAGATTTTCCTCGTCACCATAGACTTCCATTTTGCATGGCTTTGACATGAGTACAGCTCAATTTGGCCTTGGCCCTGCTGTGTCAGCTGCCTTGCACATGCCCACACACACAAACACTCACTCATGCACATACACGTGTGTCACTATACAGGACTAACTGGACTTTACACCTCTATCTTTATCAGCCATCATACCCTTTCTTACTCATGGCTGAGGCAGATAAACAGCTGGTTTTGCTATTGGCTTGTTGATAATAAGAAAACAGTAATTAATATTTTGCAATCATATAGCTCCTTGAGTTGGGTGATCTGAAAGCACTTAATTAACATTAATTAGTCATCATTGCATAGCCTATGAGATAGATAAGGTTTTATTGTGCAGAGTGGGAAGCTGAGACAGAAAGGAATACCAGGATTAGGCAGATCGTAAGGGTTTTCAGTGCCTTGGTGCGTCTCTAAACCTACTGCAGTCCCATTTTGAAGACACCAAAGACAAAGTTAGGGCTGCACTGTGGAGAAGAAAGCCTTGCCCCTCAGAGTTCAGAGCAGATCATCACGGTGTTAACAGAGACCTCAGCTCCTGCCAAGTCGTGCCTGTCCACTGCTTTAGCCCTTCCTGCTTTTACTGCTGTTTGATACTTTGCAAATCACTAAGATCCAAGTGCAACAGGTGAGGTAGACAACCAACAGAGCCAAAAGAGTGTCGTGGGTCTCCACCTTGGCTGGATCTGGCTTGATATCTTATACATATGTTTTAGTTGTCCAGAGAAAACATTTGCCAAACCATCCAAATGACTTAAGAGACGAATTCTTGCAAAAGTGCTTAACAGGCAGCTGATGAGCCAGATATAGATCAAAGTAGCTGTGCAAAAGAAGATATGTCTAGACTTTGAATGACATTTACAAACTCACACCAATGTCTCACATGTGAAGATTGATTGAGTTGCCTGAATGTAGATATTCAAGGCTCTTGGAGATGATCTGGATGTCCTTTTTGACCCCTGGCTGATGTTTGGAAGGAACAAGGCTCTCCTGAAGGTCCTATATCAGACCTGCCAGTTGGTTTAGGTACCTCAGGGCACCTCAGACACACCAAGTCTTGGATAACTGAATTGTTCACTGGATGTCCAGCTTAGTGGCCTGTTGTCATTGCATACCCAGCATGTGTTTCACAATATCCAAATCTGTTTCTCTAAGAATGTAGCCTTATCTCAGATGCTGAGTGAGGTGACATGAGCACCCTCTGTAAAGTCTTTGAAGCTCTTTGGGTGAGAAGTCTAAGCACTTTGTTGAGTCCAGTTCCTATATTTACCCTCTACTTCTGGGCCCAAGTCATTTAAGAGCTTTGGAAAAGATCTCTGTATGCCTGATACTGCTGCATCTGTGACCAGAAGCAGGGTCACTGCAGTCCCTACTGTTCCCCTCAGAGCCCTCAGTCATCCCATTATCACCCCTAAGGCTCATTGCATACTGCGTCTCTCCTCCAGTATCCTTCGCATCCCAGTTTTTGCTCTATTGAAATTAGCACCACCAGGAGAGTTTAACACTATCAAGACTGACATTGGTACCCCAGTACTGTCAGTCTTGGTCCTGGTTTCCATTAATGTCATCTGATTGGAGTTCATTACTTGGTTGTGTATATGTCTTGCCCACTTAGAGGAGGACAAGAGTGAGAGAAGATCAGAGACAGCAGAGCATCCCCACACTTCATAGCTGAGCACGCACATGAACTATATGGATTTGCTTTCTTCTCCTGGAGTGCCTGTACATCTTAGTTATCTCAGCCAGTGATGCATATGCCAGGGAACCTATCTGCTATGAGTAGGCACTGTCTTCTCTAACTGTTAACCTTGGTAGCCAGGAATTTACATGATTATCCCCCCCGCAGAAGGCTGAATTGACAGTTCTTTATCTTAATGGTCCCTCTGTCAGCATACAATGCTGGACCTCAGTATGAGCTTGAATATAACAGCACTGGACGCTCTGATACATCAGAGCTGGTGAGCATCAAATAAGGGACCTATAAGATTTTATTCCATGCCTAGCCCGAAGAGGAGGTAATACCTTTCTTCCACACTCCTGTCCCAAGGATTGAAGAGACCTGAATGAACTGCTTCAGCTGGAGGCTGGAAAGCCAAGGTGATGGTGGCCCTTTGGATTAGGGCTGAATTGTTTGAAAACAAGTGAGAGTCAGCAAGAGGAAAACAGAAGATGCGAGAGCTGTTCAGCAGTCGACCACTGCCCATTGTGCACTGTAAAGAAGGAGAAGGTAGTAGGGACTGTATCTTCATGTGTAAACTCAAAGGAGTTTTATTTTACACCAAGGCTGTGAAGGTGAACTTCAGACTGACTCTTCTTAATGGAAGGCTGGACTTCAAAGCCTCAACAAACTTATATTAGTGTAGACATCTGGAGCAGTTGTCTGTGGTTAAAAAACCCACTCGACTGATTGAAACCCAGGTCTTACTCAGCCCTCATGAATCGTTACACCGCTTCCCCTTCCATCGGAGCAGAGGGAGCCCAGGGTGACTCTTTGATGGGGCACCCTGGTCTTGTTATAGAATGTGGTTGAAACATGCTTTGCCTGAAGGCCTTCATGAGTATTTGCTGACAGCAGAGGACAGGATGAGACTCATGGCTCTTCTGGGGCTTAGCAGCCAAGTCTGTTGTGGTTGATGAATGCTTGTTTCCCTAGATTCACTCCTTGTTGGAGCATCTCCTCCAGTCTGTCCCAGTCTTTTTATCTTCCTCCATGTTCCCCTGCCCTCAGGCTCTCAGTTCCTCAAGCCCTAACTCCCTTTCCCTTTCTTAAACTGTTAATCTGGTGAGGCCCAACTCTCAATTTAAGCTCTTCATTTAAAGTGCCTCTGTGTACAGTTTGCTGATGTCAGTCCCTTTAGCACTTCTCCTAAGTCACTTACCAGCTGCAAGCATGCATTCTCCATGGTTCCTGTCGCAGATGCTGTGTCCCTGATGCTAGGTTGATCTGTGGCCCTTCCAAACTTCCTTCCATGCCTTCCCATGTCTTCCACAGTCTGGCAGTCCCTATGATCAGGTCCAACCACCTCTGGGTCCCACCGCTTTCTTGTCTGTCTTGGTTTGTCTCTGGGGAACCATGAGGTAGTTTCTCCAAGAAAAGCTTCCCCAGGCAGCACATCCAATACCTGCTCTGAATTCTCACCTCTTCCCTTTCCATCTCCTTGCTTGGTCTCCCTCTCTAAGTCCCAGAGCTTCCCTCCACCTTCCCGGTCCCGTTGTCACTACTGCTCATTTCATGGTATGCTTGCTCCTCCACTCCAGTTTGGGTTTGTTATCTCTCAGATAACCCTCCTTCCTCTTAGACATCATGTCATAGAGAAAAGCATGGTCAGGAAAGGTTGTAAGTCCCTGTTTTTCATTCTTAGTGTCACCTTCTCCCATGGAACCACTAGCAGCTGTCAGCCCAAGGACACAGATCCATTTCTATCGTGGTCATGAGTGGTCTTGTCTTCTCCAGTTGCTGCAGAAATTTTCAGAAAAGAGGATGTATTTCAGAATTTCAGGGGGATCTTGTCAGTAAAAGTCTGCTAGGTCCCTGCAGAGGTCACCTGAACTGCACCCAGACTGCACTGTGGTGGATTTCCACCAGTGGGCGAAAGCACTTACCTACATCTTTACCTTTCAATTATATCTCAAGTCTCAGATCCATGACAAGGTCACCCAGACTTTTAGAAGTATGACTTTAAGATGGGCAAAATCCCAGTTTAAGATGGGCCAAATTTGTTATTAGTCCACTATTGGAAGTATAGAAATTGTCTTGGCATGGAGAGGTGTACATGCATGCTTGAGGCAAAAAAACAAGGCAGAAATCATTCGATCCCCAGCAGTGCCTGTTTGGCAATGCTATGGGCAAGCTTAGGAGCAGAGTAACATGCTGTGAGGGCAGCTGTGCTGACAAGGCACAGCAGGCAGATGTTTGAGCTTCACCGGCAAAGGCATCCCCTGTCTGCTTTGCCCCAGAAGTACTTTCTCTGCAACACAGCCCTCCACTGCCCGTGCCAGCGAGGCTAACTCTGACACACGAGAGCACACGTTGACCTGGGCATTGCTCCTGTCCCACTCCTGCCCTCTCAGGGCAGTGGAACAAGTCACCCTGTAAGGTTGAAGTCCTGGCAGCAGAGGAGGAGGGCATTGTGTGGTGCAATGTGTGTAGCGGAGGCAGGGCACTGTCTGTGCCCTGGGGAGTGCACAGGGACACTGCGTCCTCTGGATGTGAGCAGTTTGGCTATGTCTGGTAGCACATATGTGGCATGAAGGACAAAGGGAAGATGAGTGGAAGATCACTGTAGGAGCCTGCAATGGAGAGGATAAGGAGACAAATCAGCTAGACCTCCTGGATTGGTTGGAATTCTTCTTTGTAGTGTCTATTTCTCATCCTCTTATGGGATCAGAGAAGTATACCTCATCTCAGTGCATGGCCCTGCAAATCATAGAATCATAGAATCACCAGGTTGGAAAAGACGCGGTGGATCATTGAGTCCAACCATTCCTATCAAACAATAAACCATGCCCCTCAGCACCTCATCCACCTGTCCCTTAAACACCTCCAGAGAAGGTGACTCAGCCACCTCCCTGGGCAGCCTGTTCCAGTGCCCAATGACCCTTTCCCTGAAAAAGTTTTTCCTAATGTCCAGCCTGAACCTCCCCTGGTGGAGCTTGAGGCCATCCCCTCTCGTCCTGTCCCCTGTCACTTGGGAGAAGAGCCCAGCTCCCTCCTCTCTACAACCTCTCCTCAGGTAGTTGTAGAGAGCAATGAGGTCTCCCCTCAGCCTCCTCTTCTCCAGGCTAAACAACCCCAGCTCTCTCAGCTGTTCCTCATAAGGCCTGTTCTCCAGCTCCCTCACCAGCTTTGTCGCTCAAATGCAAGCTGTCCTTCATGTAGCTGGACTAGGGGTGTCTGTACTCTGCGCTGGGGCAGTGCCTGTCCTCCAGCTTGGCAGGTTGCTCCCTGCCATCCAGCTCTGCAGTCAGCGGATGACTCGCTCCTGGGTGCTGCCATTACATAAAGGAGAGGAGGGAGGTTTCCCAGTCATAAGGGTGTTGCACAATTAATTATTCTGTCTTGGCTCTGGATCCCTAGAGCTCAAGGATGCCACACAACATAACTAGTGCAACACAAGCTTAGCTTGGCTAAGCCTCAGGCTAGTAAATCACTTCTGCTCATGTCTGTTTCCACTGAAGTGTATATTACTTTCAAAGGGGGACATGACAGAGCATGCTCTGGAACAGCAGCACCCATAGTCAATGGGCAGCTAGAAAAATCTTCCAGGTCTTTGCAGTGGCATCTTCTCTCTCTCCCAGGAGACATCCTCCTGCTCAGTTCACCAGCCCACTTGCCCCAGGATAGCCAGCACCGTGCTGAGGAAGTATGAATCCCCATCCCTGGGCTTCTCATTTGTATTTGTCTGACTCAAGGCTAAAATCTGTTTTGCTTGACATGAATTTCTTGTGGAAATTAGAGACCTTGGATTTTTCTCCCCACAGTGGTATTTGTACTCTATAATCAAGCTGCTTCTCTATCTTTTCTCTGAAAGGCTGAACATGCTGAACTCTCAGCTTCTCCCTGCAAAGGGTATTTGCTTTTGCCGTGGGGTAAATTTCCTGCTGCTGTCTTCACTGCCTTTAATTTTTTAACGTCTTTCAAATAAGCAACAAAACCTGAAATCCCACACCCGTGTACTCGTGAGGGCTGAGTATGGATACTCCTGTCTTGTTGATCTACTATCGTGTGAGGTTTTCTTCCCTTCTTTTCCACACTCCTCCAGCTCCAACAAGCCTCCAACTTGTGGATTTCTACTACATAAGTGATGTCAATGAGGAGGTCAGATGTTACAGTGACAATATTTTCACTGCCATAGTCTTTCAAAAACTGGTCCAAATGACCAGACAACTCACAGGACAGCAGGACTCTAATGGCTATCCATCTCTTGCAATTATGTGCCAATAGTGTTAGCAATCTTGGCAGGGAATGTGGATGCGGAACCAGAAAGAACATTGTATTGTTGGAAATTCCAGCACCAAGAAGTGCATCTTATGTCCCTACAGAGTCATGAGCAGAGTTCTTCACACTTTATTGCAGCTGGAGTTTGAAGCAAGCAAAACTCAGCTTCAGTACACATATATTGTCTCTGCTCTCTTCCATCTTCATTCCGATGAAGGGAGGTAATAGCTGAACTATAATCCCAGGCAGTGACCAGGGCTCCTACACATGCTAGGGCAACACCAAAACATGTCTTAAACCACCTGTAGTGTTGCTCATAGGCTGATGGTGAAGAATGCAACAGGTGAGCATCCTCGGACCCAGGGCAGCTAAGTTTTAGGGCCAAAATCTCTGCTGCTGAAAGCTGAAGACACCCCAGTTTACATACAGAGAAGATTTAGCCCAGCATTTCTTGTTATTTAAGTTAAGAATATAAAATGCATCCATTGGATGATGTATTCTCCCAGAAACAGGGATGGAAATTTACCTGTTTACTTCCAACCTGGTTATTCTATGATTCTATGAAAGACAGAGCAGCAACCCAAGTTCAGCTGCTCCAGCAGCTGGAGGTAATAATGACAGATGTCATCATTTACCATGGAGGTCCATGAGCTGGTTTAGAGTTTCACAGCCCAGAGTCATCCTCAGGGCACTCCACATTCCAGAAATGTCTTTGAAGCACCTTACAGTAAATGGCAATGAGCAGAAAATGATCAGGGCTGGTGTCAAGGGAGCAGCGTTTCTCCCCGGCCTCTGATGAAATTCTATTTCAATGAGTTAAAATTAATTCCTTTCTAGATTTGGGGCTTTGGGAAGAGTTACCAACAATCCACTCCACTCTCAGCAGGGCTTGCTATTACTCCAACTTGAAGTAACCCACTGGGTCGTTCAGCCTGAGTGTACATCTGTAATTCCCTCCTAGGACACAACAGGAGTAAAGGCATGGTGCCTCTTCTAATACACAAGTCTCAATACTCCACTTGATGTCCTTTTGAAAGATACCACCCAGCTGAGGGTTACCTTGTCACTCCAGCTTGGGTGGCATGGGCTATATGTGGAAACAAACTTCTGAAGGTGTCCTGTCTCTTGACTGAAGCTAGCAAGGAGTGCTGGCTTATTTCTGAAGGAGGCAGGAAAGGCTGCTGCAGCTGTTCCTCAGAACAATATGAGACACAGCAGCAAAGGGCTGTAGTTCCAGAAGCAGGTCCCACTACCACCAAGGCTATTTCCTCTGCTAGAGCTTTGCCTTCCACATGCCCTGGATCTGGTTCCTTGTGGATTGCTCAGAGCCCATGGCCCTTGGCTGAAAACCCATCACTGTCTGCTGGTTCTCTGTGTGAGCTGACTACAGACAACTTGTGCTTGAAGACCTGTTGAGCTCAGCTGCCACCCTTACACCCCCATGCTGTGTCAACAAGGCATCAGAGATGGCCACTGGAACAGATGCAGGACACTGTGCTTCAAGCTATAAAGATGCTTGTGCCAGTGGTGAGCATGTGGGTGGCACAGCTCCTGCCTCTTGGGGATCTCTGATGTGCCGGGATGGCAAATTCCACCTCAGAAAGACTTCTGCCTTTCCTCCACCTCAAACACACCTTTCTTGCCCTAGAGGAGAATCAAGGCAGGAAGTTTCCACTACAGGTAAATAAGAGCCTTGAGTTCAGATTTCCCATGATTTCTTTAGCAGCAGCTGGGACCAAGTCTTCCCTTATGAAAATCTTCCACAAACACTGGCATGGCTTATTCCTCCCCAGTGGTCCATACTGAGGTGTTCCACCAAATTTTCTCTGCCTCCTCACCCTTCCCTTGTCATTGTTGACTCAGCATGCCAAGAGGAGCTAAAAATTAGTGGCACAATGGCCATGCCAAGACACACTCCCTCCTTCCGTGCATCGTCATTTCTGCCAGCTGAGTCTATTCATTGTGGGAGGGGTGGGAGAGCATGTGTGGAGCCAGGGCTGGTGCCTCTTTGTAAGGGTTTTGCAAGGCTAAGTGAATGCCCCAGCTCTGCGCCTGCAACAGATACTCCCCAAGCCACAAGCAAAATGAATCTAAGTGATCTTATCTTGCCATTCAGTAATAGTTATCCAATCTGCTGACTCCAGTTGCTCAATTCAGGTCTGATTCAGGCTTCCGTGGGCTTCCTGCAGGATGTGGGCTCAAGAGGGATGGGTGCAATATCTGAGTGCAGGGGATGGGAATGGACATCAAAGACCCACCACCTGCATCTCCCAGTAGGGCCTGTGGGGTTTGATACCCACAGCCCGAAACTGAAGAATGTGTACTGTTTATTACCAGGCAAAGCACGAGAGATGCTGCCTGTCCCCTGAGGATGGAGAGCACCCACATGGGAAGCCCCAGCCACAAAAAATAGACTTTGAGTGGCAGATTTTGCTGGGAAACAATT
This sequence comes from Clamator glandarius, assembly GCA_033459285.1. NCBI lineage: Eukaryota > Metazoa > Chordata > Aves > Cuculiformes > Cuculidae > Clamator > Clamator glandarius. Next base: position 348,085 of record JAUNZM010001576.1, read on the forward strand.
TCCCAGGCAGTGTGTGTGCCAAGATACCTTGCTACAGAGTGGGTATTTTGGTATCTTGGTTGCGTTGCCCTGCTTCTACCATCCCACAAAACACAGAGTGCAGCAAAAGTGCCTGTGATGGGGACACCCAAGGCTGCTGGCAGCTTGGGAAGGGTAACCTGCCCCGCTGCTGCTTTTGTTGCATTCCTGTTGCTCCTTCATCTCCATTCTGGAAATGAATTGTGGTGGGGGTGGAACTCCAGTATTTGGACCTTCTGGGAGTGCAGCAGCCAGGAGGTGTGGGGCTGCAAGGAAGATAGGATCTATCCCTTCTGCACCTCAGAGGGGAGAGAGATGCAGGGGCTTTCTGTGGGTGGAGGTGGGAGGTCTCTTGTTCATCCCTTTGGTACCCTCCACGTTTGTCTCCAGCTGGTGAGGCTTTCAGTCTCATCCTGTCCTCACAGGGTGCTGACAGCCTGCAGTGTCGGGGGCTTCTTTGCCTAAGGGAAAAAGGGCTTCTGATCCCAGAAAGAGGTAAATGGATTTTGGAGTTTCTGCCCATGACAGCTACGAGTACATTGTTGACTCACAGGAAAGCTGCTCCTGTCTGCTGATTTCTGATCCCAGGATCTTTATCCTACGCCAGGGCAGGCAGGCCTTATGGCTTCTGTCCTGGCTGTTCTCAACACTCATCCCTCCCCTCAGATGTAGTGGGTATGGGGAGATCAGGGAGGTCTGAGTTGGACTGCCAGACTGGGGTGGGATTGCCCCTGCTGTGTCCTCCTTCATGCTTCCACAAACTGCTTAGTGAGTTTCTCAAGATAAAACCTATATGACTCGGGTCATGAAGCAAACTAGGAGTTGTATTTCCTGTGTGATATATTTCTGGGATTAGCCCTGTTTCAGTGCTCCTAGGACTGTAATTCTGAATATCTGTTACAACGTATTTTGGCGTCTACTTCTGTTGACTTTCTTCAGGTCTTTCAGTGCTTAAATCTCCACTTTTGTTCCTTCTGGGAAGGCCAAGAAAAATAGGCCAGGACATTTTCTAAGGAATTATTGGATCGTCATCCTTGGGATATTCCAGGTCAGCCACAGGGTCCATTCCAGGTAATTCCTAAGGGAAGGAATAGAAAATGTGGCTCACATCACAATGGCAGTCAGGTTCTTTGGTTTTCCCCATCCACGAGATCAGGTCTTCGTTAAGGCCTCTAGATTCAGTTCAAAAGCTATTGCCCAAAGCCGCCTCATGTCCCTTCCCTGCAGACGTCTGTCTGTGTAGGAGCTGTCAGGTAACAGGATATTCACTTTGGGAATTGGGAGGTGGGTGCTTATGCCTCTTCAGACTTTGGGTGTTGCATCCACTGCACAGCCCAGCCCTTCCGCTTAGAGCCCTGTTATTTCCACAGCTGCTGGTGCTTGTCTCAGATGGCTTGTCCATGCCAAACCCCTGTTGCATTATGGAATCTCAGAAATGCCCATTACAATGCAGTTCCTTAATGCCTGCTTGCTTAAGGAAGATATTTAATACTTTAAACTACCCAGGTTAAAAAATAGGCCAGTATGGAAATTCCCCTAGGATGTAGGCTGATTTAAAATCAACTGGAGGAATTAATGTCACAAAGAGGACAGCAGACTCAGTTTTCATTTGCTGGCAAGGTCACTTTGCATGTACAGAAGTGGATTTAGGGAGCATCCAGGTGAACCGGTAGTTAAAGTCCTTCAACATCCTGAAACCATAAGAGAAGAGAGTGTAGTTTGCTCTGAACTCCTTATGCAGTTCAGGAGCACAATTCTCTTCTCTAATGGTGTGGGTCAGCAGGAATTCCCTTGCAGAGACTGTATGAGGGCAAGGAAGACTTAGAGGTGTGAAAAAAAAGACTTAGAGGGGGGGAAAAAATAATTATCTACTTCAGGGAACGCCATGCCTGCTTTCAGATTTAACCCTCTCATACTTTCTACCCTTGCATCTCCTGGGAAAGTAAAACATCTTCCTCTAATAAGGAAAATATCTAGACAACATCCATGCTCTTATCATTTCTACTCTCCAGCCAAAAATTATCCATGGCTTCCTCATCCCTAGTTGTACTTATGCCATCACAAAGCTCTCCTTTGCTTCCTGATGTACTTACTGACAGTGGTATGTCCCAGCTTGGCCTTGAGTTCACTGCATTATCTTATCTGTGCACTTTTGTCCCATATTGGAATGGAGGGACTCCATTCACCTGTTTATCCTTCCAGTACTTTTTTGCACCCCTTCCACTTACAGTTTGTCTTTCTTGAGAATAGGTGAATTGAAATACTTGTGGTATTGCAGAGAGAGCCCCTGCTGTGAGTTGTGCAACAGTATTAAGACCTCCTCGCTCCTAATGCAAATACCTCAGCCCATTTTACTTTACTTTTGCAGGTCTGTACCTCCTTAGAGCCTGGGGATGAGCTGCTTTTGCCTTGTACAGTTTTCTCCATGTGGGCTAGTTGTTTCAGCTTTCCTTTACAGTCAACAAAAAGAAAGAAGATGCTTCTAAAGTCATCACACAGATCAGACATCTAAAATGAACTCAGAAGTATTGTGCTTTTAAAATGATAATTTCTGTGCCCAGAGACATCTGTGCCAGGACTACCTGTGGTAGCCATGCTCTCCATTCCTAGACACATCCTCACTATGTAGGGAAAGTTCTTGACATTGCTTCTGGGCTGGTGGAGTTTCACCTCATTTCTGTGCCTTCTGCCTCCAGGGTCTTTGAACTCTCCTCCTGTGATGCTCAGCAGCAGGAATGTCTCCAAGCCAGGACAGGCTCTGCAGCTCTCAAAGGAGCGACTGTCTACACAGAGCAGTTTATGGCAGTAGCTCCTGCCAAAACACTGTGTCAGGAGAGTTGTTTGTGATAGCTTTCCTTTCAGATGTGTTATTAAAAAACTTTCTTCTGGAGTAATTGATGGGTTTTTTTCAGTGTACAGTAGTTATTGTGGTATGCAACTACTTATACTGGAAAATGGCTTCTCTACAGGAATAACTTGTGATAAACAATGCTTATTCCTGTAGACTGAGACCAGCTTTGGGATGAGGGGGAACTCAGACATGGCAAGGAACTGCCAGCGGGAACAGGCTCTGGGGCCACATTCCAATATAACTCCAGGGTGTCTCCATTCCTGTGAGACACTTGGGAATGATATGAGATACAGATCCAGCTCAGGGTCACCCTTTCCCCAACTCGGTCCTAAGCAATGGACTTAATGAACTGTTTCAGGGATTTAAAATTTTATTCCCATTACTATATATCATAATAATTCAGGTTCAAACCCAGCCTGCCAGCTTCCAAGCCTCTCTTGGGTGTCCAAGGAACCTCAATTAGGATTGCAATTTCACTTTAGGTCTCTCCAAACACAGATGCTATCAACATCCCTCAGCTGAGTAGACTGCCACTGTTACCTGGAAGAATTTCTCCATTTTTCTAACTCATTGTGGAGGGCTAAACAGACGCAGATGTGTAATGTACAGCTGGCTCTGCAAATCTGGAGATTCAAGGAAGAATGTTGAAATCACTGCACTCAACCCTCCAGCTAGAGTGATTTAGAAAGCTTATGAACTTCCTACCCACTCACTTCCTACCCTGCCTTGCTAGGCAAGTTATAATTTTTATTTTTAATGGTATCTTCTGAACATGTCACTATATTACTCTGTCAAGCAGATCATGAGAAGAAGATGCTCATGGGTGTCTTCCAAAGGGAGATTTCACAATGATGAACCCTGTCATGCTTTGACCCAGTGACCTCACCTGGCATAACAGCTTCTGCACCAGGTGACCCATCCATCACTGCAACAAGTGACTCACTACAGATTTGTGTGATTCACACTTTTATCCTTAATGTATTGCTCCATCCATCCTGGGATGTGTGAAACAATTTGGCTCGGACAAGATGCAGAACCCATCAGTCCAGCTTTATCCATTCAGCTGCTTAAGAAAAAGTCTGGTTACTTTGTTAAACTTGGTTTTTAATAGGAAAGAAAATTGCTAAAGGCTGATTAATCACTCTGCAGAAGCCAAGTTGTTTAGGAGCCTGAGTTTATTTTGTGTCCCTAGAGCCAGTAAGAAAATAGCTGAAGAGGAGCAGCTAAGGATTAGCTCTTTTAAAATTTCACCTGTGTGTTTCCCCTTGAGTGGAGCGATGAGGGAGGGAGCCAAGCAGCAGGGCTGAAATGCAAACAGCAGACTTGGAACCTGGGTGTTAGTTTTGGATCTTGTATAGAAATAACAGCCAAAGCACCATGAGTTTCCTGTGGTACATTGCCTGGTTCTGCAGGAGAGAAAGGAAAGGAATAAGAAAGTGATAAACTTTACGGAGAAGTGTTCTGTTGGACTGTGAGGGATCATATCTGTGTTTATTCCTTGGTATTGTTACATTTGCTGGTCCCAGAAGATATTGGAAGAAAAGTTTAAGATTTATGAAAGGAGCACAACAGAACAATTTTGTCTGTGACTTCCCTGCTAAGCTGAGCATCATTTTCTCTTAGGGTTTTCTCTGGGCAATCAGCAGTTTCCATAAATTAAGGGATTACAGTGCCTCCACCCCCTTCCCCTGCCTTAAGTTTTTGGCACTGTACAACTTGATAGGGGAAGTTCACTCTAGGTATTTTGACACCTGATGTTTGAAATAATCCTTGATTGAGAACAGGAACCCCTTGCTTGAGACACAGTAACTTTGGCACTGCCACCAGGAGGTCAGGCATGAGTTTTTGTGACAGAGTTTTGGAAATTTCCCTTTTTCAAGCTTTTGTGCTGTGATAAAGAGCTTGTGTGAACGCTCACGCAAGGCAATGCTATAGGCATGGACATCTTGCTGTGTCTACTCAACTCTAGGGCACCTCAGCAGCTCTGAGGACCTATCTTGTTCGTCTTACTGCTACATCCTTCTTTGTTTATTTCTACTGACCTATGAATTTCCTCTAACCACCAGGGTGGCTACCAGTATCCTTGGCATCCGTTACTGCAGGCTTATTTGGAAATCTATTGCTGCCAATACATATCTTTAATTTGGGCTTAGATTATGTGTCCATGGAGTCCAGCTGAATAGTGTAGCAGGGCAATTCCTGAACTGGCACAGAGAAGCTGCAGGATTAGAGTCTTTCAGCTTTTACCCACACTTTGATTAGTTATCATTTCTGAAAAAATCTGCTGTTTCTTCTAGCATTATATCACTGTCCCTCTGCTGAGCTTCTTCCTAGATAATAACAAGGCTATCTCTTGGGAAAACAATTGCATAAGTTGCTATTGCTCATTTTAAGGCATTGGATCTTGGACTGAAGTGATTCACCCTCACAACGCCCCAAGAAGGGAATCCGATGCCACTCTCTCCGATTTACTAATGGAGAAGCTGAGGTGTGGAAAGGTGAAGGATTTGCTTAAGGTCAGGCAGTGACTCAGTAGCAGAGCTGGTGTCAGAGCACCCACTCCACCCTGGCTCCTCAAGCTTGTGTCTGTCTAGACTTTTCCAAGCACCAGCTTTGATGCTGGCGTTACCACCATCTTCTGCCATCAGCTTGGGATCCTAGACATCTCCCTTCCTTTCAGAAGTCTTGAGGAAATGTCTGTATCCTCAACTCATACCCAGAGGGGCTCACATGCTGCAGACAGGAGAAACGTACCTACCTACCTGGAAAACATCACATCTCCCTGCCTCTTTTTCCTCACCTGCCTCACTCTGGTCTTATGACCTTGTCCCAGCCACCAGGGAAGGATTGGAATCCAGGACCCATTTTAAATAAATTTCAATAAACCTATTACACAGAACATGAGCTCTGCATACTGGTGGTTCAACAAGTGGCAAAAGAGCCTAGAGACCTTAGCTCAGGAACTGCCAAAAGGCAAAAAACCCCAAGACACAGCTTAATTTCTGGCTGTGGTGACTTTTATATGGAGTGAAAAGGATAGAGCAGAGTATAAAGGAGAGGGGAAGGCAGGAGGAAGCAAGGCAGAGGAACAGCTGTGGATCCTCTGCTGCTTGGGTGATGTGCACCAAGAGGGCAAGTGGTTTTCAAAACCCAGCCATGGTGAGCACACATGGGGCTGATGCAGTGCTTGCTGTAGTTCAGAGGACCCCATTGATGCTCAGTGGTACCAGATCAGACCTGAGAGCAAAGTAATGAGGAGTGTTTCCTGCCCCTGTAATTATATTTGGACCAGAGTGTTTCCCTGAATTTAATTCCTCACACATTACTGCTTTCTTAACCACATTCCTGGTTCTACTCTTTGGGCTGCCTGCAGTTTTCATAGAAAATAAAGAAACATTCACCACTGCACTAGAAAAACTTTGCTTTTCCAACAGGAAAGCCAGTGGTTAAATAAGGGAAAGAGGAAAAGCTGAGCATCTGTGGCTTTTCAGGGGAAAAAAATCCAGGAAGAGGGTCCCTTTCAGTTCTGCAAATTCAGCCCCACTGCTCTGCATCAATCCCTGGTGAGTCAGAGAGTCGGGAGAATTTTTACTGCTCACTTAACAGAAACCAGATGCCACTAGTGGTGCGTGTCCTGCTAGCAGCCCTCACCCCAGATGGTACCGAGTGGGACAGTTGTCATTCAGACTATCCCATAGAACTGTCCTGGGGTGATAACGGGACATTACTGAGGATGAAAAAGCAGCAAATATTTGTTCCTGCAAAGGTCAGAGAGTCAGTGGTCTCCTTGTCAAGGCCCTGTGATGAGGGATTGGGTCTGCACTTGGGATCTCTCACCATTTTTCTTCATAACCTTAATGGGGACTAGTCTCCCAAAGCTCTGGGAAAAGGAGAGAAAGTTAATGACACACAAGAGTTTGAATCAGCTGCAGATTTTCATGGAGAGAGGTTCAGCGTTTCTTCTTGGTACAGCTTCACCTGGGTAATTGCTGGAGTCAGGAGGTGCCTTCACCTCAGCCTGCAGTACAGGTATTGGGAATCAAACTTTTCCACCCCACCGTTTTGCAGCAAAACCACCAGTGGCCTCTGGATCAGCGTGAGTTCATCACTTTGCCATCCTGCATGTATCTGAGAAAGAAAGCTTAAAGCAGGGTACTGTGACTATGCAAATGGTTAAATACACTGCTTAGTTCCATGCACCTAGATTTTAGGACCTGAGCTGAAGCTGGAGAGGAGCAGGTACAACCCTGTGTTTCAGGTGGTAAGAGATGAAAACCGCAGGGGTTTGAGCAAGACATTTTTGTCTCATTTAAGTCCTTCTTCTGAAACTCCTGAATCTTTGCCCACCTATGCAAGCAATAAAGGAAATGAAGAAAACCACCTACTCTATCTCACGCTAAACAGTAGGGGAGGGAAAAAAAAAAAAGATGGATTTGAAGAGGGTGGAAGGGGTGTGGTTACTCAGGAGGTGTGTCAGGCATTGCTGAACTTATTTATAAGGAAAGGCAGCTCTGCTAGGGAAGAAAACTTGCTGAGACTTTGTCAGCTGCTGCTTGTCCCCCAACACTGCTTCAAGGGCACTTCTGCTGAGATGGGGAGGCAAAAGGACATTCTTGCTACTATTGAGGAACACCTGAGGATCAGAAACAAACTAGTGCGGCAAGCGCTGGCTGAGTGTCTGGGGACGCTTATCCTGGTGGTGAGTCTATGTCGTGGTGCGAGGATGCTCTCTAACCCCTTACTCTGTGGGAAATTGTCCTGGTGAAGGGGATCTGCAGCTGCCAGAATTTGAACTAAGGATGAGCCCAGCTGCAGTGCAACCTGACCCTTGGAGTTTAGAGGAATATTTATTCACAGGAAAAAAATTCATTCAAGGTGTTGCAAGGGGAGCTTTGGGGCAGATGGCAAAAGGTGGGCTTTGTAGAGCTTGGTGTGCATTTGGGAGCTTTTGAGTGTGTCTGCAAAAGTGCAGGGAGCAAAGAGTGTCTGCGCAAGCAGCAAGTGTTTTAGTAGAAACCACGCAGAACTTCCTTTCTGTCTGCCCTGGAGTATTTTCTTGGCACTGAGACACTTCAAGTGTTATTACCAGGGAAAATGAAATATTTTTCCTTATCTCACTTTGTTTTCCTTGTGCATCTTATGGAGAAATAGTAGCCAGAATCTGAACGGTTGCTGTATTTTTTCGCTGTTGGCTGCAAGTTCCCCAGGGTCTTACCAGCGGGGCTGCACAGCACTGTGGCCCATGCTGGCAGCTGACTGGAAGCTTTTGCTTGCCCTATGAGTTTTTAAATGATGAATGCCCACAAAACACTTCTGTCTGTTCTAGTGCTCAGTTTCCAGTGGGATGGGATGTAAGGAATAAGTTTGGGAGGATAGCTCTGTAAGTAACTTAGTCTGAAGGTACTTTGAGTGGCCCTGGCTTGCTTTGAAGTGAAAGCCAGATGTGAACAGCTGGGGTGGTTATGTGTGAGGACTAGGGAGAAAATACTGGTATAACAAACCTCAGATAGGGTTATCTAGCTTTGGATATCTGCATCCATAAGTGCAGGACTGCCCAACAAGCCACAGGTCTGTTGAGTTGCAGGAGAAATGAGTTGGTGTTCACACAGTGAACCAGTAGCTGGTGGAGCTGAAAGTGTAGGAAAGCTTGATGAAGATGCATGTGCTCCTGCACTGACACTTTATTTTATGTTTTAATAAACAAGATTTCTTTTTTTTTGATGAAGAAGAGGAGGCTGCTGGATCTCCTGTGGGAGGATAGGGGGCTCAACTGACTCCCTCTAATGCTGCCACTCTTAAAAGAAAGCAGCATTGCACAGTGCAATGTCATTATCACCAAAGTGACCTAGCTTTGGTGATTTGCAAACAAGTCCTGTTGATTTTCCAGGGAAGGGTTATTTGGGATTAAGGTGGGCAGGAGCTGATAGGGAAGTGATTTATAGGTAGAAAGTTCTGCCTATGAAGCACTGATGTTGTTGCAGTTAATCTCAGGATTGAAGCAAGGTAAGTCTTGTAAGGAGGAATAATGTTTCCTTCTAGCTAAGTTTGTGTTGCTGGAGAAAAGAGGGCAAGCCTTTAGTCATGTGGATCTCAGCTTTCAGAAGGAGCTTATGACACGAAAAATATTGTTCTTTCTTCCAACTGTATTAGCTAGCAAGGAAAAGATTACTTTTCCCTATAGCCTTGCCTTTCACGGGCAGAGAGGGCTTGGGATGTGCTCAGTACCTGGGGAAGGGCTTGGTCCAAAATCATAACCAGCCCCTCAAATGAGGGTGTTAATGGGGACCCATTAGCAGAGCTGAATGATTCTTTATGAAGAGGGGCAGCATGTGCCCAATGCGTGGGAGCACCACACCTACACTATTTTAAAGTGTGTATGCGTGTGTCTGTACAAGCAGATCCTTCTTCAGGAATTCCTGAGTGGGGGTCTGAGGACCAGAAAATGTTGTTTTCAGTGACACGTTCAACAGTAGTGGATGGAGGCATGTGGGTACAGTGTCCCAAATACGATAGACACAGACTAAGCTGAGTGTGCATGCATTTAGCTGCATTTCAGCCCAGTAAACATCCTTTTTGGGCTTCAAACAACAAAATACCTGAGGAAAGACATGGGATCCAGGAAATTGTCCTCACAGGAGATGGAACTGACTGAACACATTCATGTCTAGAGCAGAACAATATTAGGGGTCGATTTAAGGTTTGAGATTGTTCACACTGAAGTTAACTTTCTAAGCTGAAGGGAAGGAGTCTGCAGCTCACTTTAGATTTCACTGTGTAAAGTAAAACTTGTCCCACCATGGAAATTGGCATGGATTCAGTTCTTTCCTCCCCCCTTTCATTTGTATAACCATAGCAGTGTTTTCAAACTTTACTAGAATAAAGCAACTTCAGACCCCTACAAATTCTCTTTGCCTATAAGAATTAGCCTAGTGCTTGATTTTATTTTTCCTATTTTGAAAGACATTGTAAAGGTAGCAGAACATAAAAAAAAATACTGCCTCTTTTTTAAGGCAAGAAAAATAATCTAAGGCAGCCAAGCCCTGATCAGAGCAAAGGTGAAGTTCTCTTTACTTGCTAGCTACGTTTTTTCTGTGTCAGCACCTTGGACAACATGATTTTAGTCTGTGATAGTGTCCTTACCGTTACAAGAAGAGTAATATTGTTTCTGTCTTTTCTCTAATAATTAAAATGACTTTTTTGCCCCCCTTCAAAATATACCTGGGTGGTACTTTAGTCCAAACTTTACACCTGTGTCAGAAGCACCGCTCGCTGGTAATAGTTAAGCAATGCAAATGCTGAAGGCACTTTCCAAATCACTTGCTGTTTGTGTTATTGCTGTAGCAACTCACTAAAGCCAGATTTCCAGTGGCAGCCCTCCGTGCCTCCCTTAAAGGCTCCATCTGTTTGCCTTGCTCTGTTGGCTGTAAATACCAAAGCTGGCTCTGTTTGGCTTTTGCATTTGCAGGATAAGGAACTTATTGTTTATAATTGATTTCCAAATCAGACTAACTGTGATTCACAGCTATAGAAGTACAAAGAAAGAACAAAACAATTCTTAACAACTTTTGAATCAGGGCTGCCTTTACTTTGTGGCTAGGTGTGAGCTTTTTAGAGTATGAGTGTGCTGCAGACCACAAAAACCAAAGAAGTAAAGTGGTTGGAAGCCTCATTTAACTGTTGGCAGCACAGAGCTCAAAGCTGCCACTCATCCCCCAGCCAGTTGGGGTGGAATGGAAATTCCCACAGTCACTCTTTGTTTTGTGCTACTTTGCTTGAACCCAGCTTGTCACATTTGGAGAATAGGGTTTTATTTATTTATTTTATCTGTCTGTCTGTCTGTCTGTCTATCTAGTTGTTGTTTGTTTGTTTGTTTTGTTTATTAACTGTTTTGGATTTTTATTAATGTTTTTCAAGGATTTGAAAGGGGCTTGAAATCTTTGCTGTAAGCACGTAGAATGCTGTTGATCTTTCCCTGCAGATGATCAGTGGTGCTAGGTGTGGACACATGGGAAGTGGAACCACTACTTCTCTCTATTATCTTTTCCACCAGAAGAGCTTGAGGCTCTTCATTAACCATCCAAATCTGCCCTTTTTCAGGAACAGGGAGGCTTCTCCTCACTGCAAATGAAACAGTTCAGGCACCAAGATTAGGCCTGAACGTGAAGGCAGCTTTTCCCTAGCAGAGTCCAACCCTGTGGCAAAACCCCCACCAGAAGTACAGGTCTTTCTAAGACCTAGAGCCTCCTGATCTAAGGGACATCAGAATAAGTGTTTTTGCTTCTCTCTGTATTTAGGAACAAGATAAAATAGTGCAATTTACTCCAACTCCTCTGCTGTTGGTTGCTCAGTTTCCTTGTACTGAGTGCAACTCATCTCTCCAGATTTGTACAGCATTGCTGTAGCACGTCATGTGTGTGTGGGGCACACAGCTTTCCCTAGACCCTATTAGCTCTTGACCCTTACAGCCCTGTCTGGCTGTGGGACAGTGATGCAGAAAGAGCTGTAACATGACAGATCATCTGCCTTTGCCCTTCCCTGTAGGGCTGCTTCTGTCCAGGCTGGCTCCAGTTGTGCTGGACAAGAAGCCCAGCTGGAGGATCTACCATTTCTCCTTGCTTTGCAAATGGTAAATGATGACTGGTCTGGTTGTTGAAGAGACAACAATGAGGAAAGGCAAAAATTACTCTAATCCTTGCACTGCCTTTGTGGCTGGTGGAAGTCATACCAGCCACACGGGCCTTAGAGTTGAGGAAGATCTTTGCATGCTGGTTAAGCAGAAAGAGCAACGGGGATGAATCTGTCTTCAGATCTGCCCACCTCAATCATGGTCCTTGGGGAGGACAGCAAGAAACAACGGGGGAGACTTATAGTGCTGTTAACTCCTTCTTGCACTGAGCTACAGAAAAGGGGTTGGGAGGTAGTAAAGGGATATTGTCCTCTGCCGCAGTGTCCCACCTTGAAGGGGCTGTAGCATAGTCCTAAGTCCTACTCTGATATGAAGAGAGGTGTCCCTTTGTGTCTAATGCTTAAAATCTTCCATGAGTATCTCAGGGTCTCTTCCACCTGAGTAGATTCATGGTATGATTGTCCACCTGGCATGTTCCCCACTAACCAGGATGCAGCGAGGGCTGCACAGCCTTTCACCAAGGTTATTAGGGTAGAGTTACAGAGGGCTCCTTGCCTAATCCCTGGTTTATTTGCTGGCTGAAGCCTTTTGTGTTGTACCTGAAGGTGAAAAAGAGCACCAGCAAAGAAAAGAAGAGACAAGCCCTGGAGGAAGTCAGGCTGTTGGGCAGGGAAGTGTTGAACACTACTACTATTTCAAGTTCAAGTCCAAAGCTGCTTTTTGCAATATCTGCCTATAAACTCAGTTGATTTCCCTTCTTCACTAGTTTTTTCAATTTTTTTTTTGTCCTCCAAGGGCCTTTCCTACCAGCCCTGACTAGCTCCAGAGCTTTCTTGTCTCCGGACACTGTGACAGGTTGTTTTCACCTTGGATAACTAAGCCAAACAGCCAGTCTTCAAACATGACCTGGACACAGGGAGTTTAAGGTTTCCAATTGTGTTAAGTTTCACTGAGCAAACTGCTGCCTTTTCCTGGTTTTGTTGCTTCTTCTGGCCATCCCTGCCCTTGTGCAGGCTTCAGAGTTTGTCAGCCCTTCCACCCTTGAAACAGTTCATTTCTTAGATCCTACAAAATGCGGATTTTGTTATTTTTTGCAGTGCGAGGAGTTGAATCATCTCATGAGGGAAGAGGAGTGAGAGGCCATCAATATGCTAGAGCCAGTAAAATGAAATTAGGGAATAGACTTCCATTAACCTTGTTAATGGGTGCGTTGACCTTAATTCCTTGGAGAGTTGCTTTATGACATTACAGTGATGCTTTGTTGCAATCATTTTATTAGCACTTTAGAACTGCTTTTGAACTTGGTTAGTGTATCATAGGGATGTACCTGTTGACTGCTGCATGTGCTACCATGAGAGGCTCTAACATGCCTTTCTGTTGGCTGGGATGTTCTTCCAGTAATGTTTGAGATGTTTTTGAATGGAAAAAAAAAAAAAAGAGTTGTTGGAGGCAGATTATTAAAATCAAGAGTGAGAGGTCATCTCTGCCTTGGATGTGCACCACTGTCTGTGACCACAGTGTTGTAACGTTGAATTAAAAGACACTGGGATAAATGCTGAATTGCTTTTCTTTGACCTTCTTTGCCTTTCAGCTCAAGCTAGCTCTTTGGATGTCATGCATGAGAATAAATGTTCAGGCTTATTGGTCTCCACTGGTGCAGGATGGAATTGCACGCATGCATATCCAAGTTCAAACCTAGCCCTAAATATTACCTTTTTTTATCTGCTGACGGTCAAGTTTTCTACTGTTATGCTGAATTAAACCACACAGTGCTCAGGGCTCATCTGATAAATAAGTGTAATGCTCCTGTGGAGTGGCTCCAGGGTTTTTTTGCACGGCCCATAGATTCTCTTCTGAGGAAAAGCTAGAGAGCTACTGCCAAGTGTAGGATGGAGGGAGAAAAGGATGGAGATCAACCTCTTGAGAAATGGCAGATCTGGCCTTCCTCCAGGTTATGGCAAGACCTTTGCGGGTGAACACGAGGATGGAGGTGGGAAAAATTTCTCTGTGGTTTCTGCAGTCAAAAAGGCACAGGGTTAACAAGACAACTACTATCCACTTGCGGAACTGCTAGTTCTTTCAGACTGAATAACAAATACCTTCACCAACTGGAAGAACCTGCATCCAGTGCTGACAAACTCAGCTTTTTATGTCCTTGACTTGTCCCTGGTCAGCCTGATGTGCTGTATGGCATTAGAGAGGTGAACACCACAGCCAGGTACCCTCTCCAAACCTCTGCATAAAGCATACTGGGGCTCTTCTGGGACAAGGGAAGGAACAGATGTCACCTTGGTCATTAGCCAGTATATATTTGCTCGGTTGGAGCTGTGCGTCCCTCAGTGGTTTGGGCACAGCTGCTTATGATGGGCCTGTTTGTTCCACAATAAACATGACTTATCTTTTCTGCTTTTGCCTGAATCTCTTCTCTGCTGTGGTTTAGCAGCTGGGCAGCTCAGGGTTAGGATATCAAAGGGGCCATTCTGACTGCTCCTGGTGTACAGTAGTGCTGGATGTCCCTTCTCACTAACTAATGAGCTCTACAGGTTCCTTCATTTTTCTGTACATGGTTCTGTGTTGGGGACTTGGCTTCTTGTCAAGAGGCAGCTGTGTACAGTGTCCACTTCACGAGTTAGTCTGCAGCCTACCTGGCTGCTCCTTCCACAGCAGGCTGAATGCAGTGTTTTCTTTATTAGTAACTAATCAGTTGTCAGTGGTATGGGAGATGAGTTAGGTGTATTTTGGCTTTGTCCTTTATCTGGATTGTGCATTGCTCAATGGGCATGCCCAGTATTGTCTGAAGAGGCAAAGAGAGCCACTCCTGCTGTCCTGGTGCCTATTTGGTGGCTTATCGGCCTTGGAACAGATACTGCTTGTGTGGCAACTGAGTAATTCTGAGATCATGAAGTTCACAGAAGCAGAAAGTCCAGATGCATGTGTAGATATGGGCATGTGGTCAGTAGAAGTAAGACAAGCCTTTATCCCTAGATTTGAGGGTCTTGGGAAGAAGCTGTAATCCCTCTCCTAGTTTAAAGATGTTCTCAGTACCTGCTATTGTTGTAATCCCCTGTATACAGCAAGAATCAATTCAGCTGGAGTCAGTGGAAGATAAAAGGAAATAGATGATCAGAATTAGGGTTCCTTAAATTACATAGTAGGTAGTGGAGAGGCTTAGGTATACAGAAAGCCTCTAGCTGGATGAGTGATGGACTGAACTGCAAACAGAAACCAATCTGTGTTGTTGAGTGAGCATAGGAAGTATGATTTTAGATGTGATTGGGAAGGGCCACCCGTTCAGGGCAGTCATCTTTGAGCAAGAGCACATGTGTCTCTTAGCTACTAGGACACACCCCTTATCATCCAGCAGAAACAACTTTTGTCGCCAAGAGTTGCACCTCTGATCTTCAACAGAAGGCCAAGCCTCTGGTGTGTACTGGTGGCAGGCTGTCTGTGGAATGTGGGCTTTTCTTGATGGTGTCTGCACCTTGTTGGTTCTGCAGAGACAGGCCAGCTGTATTGCACTGATCCTTTCTTACACGGTTTTGCCACAGGAAGGATATGGCTGGTTTGGGATGGCATGGAATACGCTCAGAATTGCCTGCAGCAGAGAGAGTACCTTGGGGCTGGGTCCACTGCAGGTACCTCAGCACCAAAAAGGTAGCCCCAATCTCTGTGTCAGCCAGTGCTACCTGGAAGAGGACTCCATGAACTGCATATGACCTTTTTCAGTCTTATCTGTATTTCCAGGCATTAATAAAGCTGTCTCTCACAAATCTATGTGCTACCGCATCAAACAATTAATCTTTTTAACTTGGATCCCTCAATTGAACAGCTGCATGGTACATACCTCAGTCCAGGGTGCTGTCTGTCTGATCCTTCTCACTTCACTTCTGAAAATTAGACGGTTTGACAAAGACCCCCAGTCTCCTGCATAGGTGAACTGTGGTCTGATCTTGCTTTTGATTTTGTCCCTGGTTTTGTTTCCCCCTGCCAGGAGATAAGGTTGTTTTGTGTCCTTTCTCCTTTCCTGCTGTCCCTGGACATGACAAATACTTTGACAGTAGGTTGAATCTTTGAAGTCATGGGTGGGCTGTGATGGTGCATGCAAGTGTTAAGTGGAGCAGTTTCAGGCACTCATCAGCAACTGGTCCTGATGTGAAACAATAATGTCATGTCAACCTCTTCTTCTCCTCCTAGCTGTTTGGCTGTGGCTCCGTTGCGCAGATCGTGCTCAGCAGGGGGAGTCATGGAAGTTTCCTGACTGTTAACTTGGCTTTCGGCTTTGCTGTGACACTCGGCATTTTGATTGCAGGACAGGTGTCAGGTATGTTGTGGCTCCCTATGGGCTGGATTTCACTTACAGCTGTCATTACGTAGGCCTGCATTGCTGTGTTTTTCCTGTGTTGCATGGGTATGGAAACCAGTGTCCCTTGGCTCAGCTCTGGGACCCCAATTCTGCCCATCAAAGTACAATAACCTCCGATTTCTCTGCAGGTGGCCATCTGAACCCAGCTGTCACTTTTGCCATGTGCTTCTTGGCCCGGGAGCCTTGGATCAAGCTACCAATTTATGCCTTGGCTCAAACGCTGGGGGCTTTCCTGGGAGCTGGCATAGTCTTCGGACTGTACTATGGTAAGTGTAGAACCTTTCTGTGTTTTGTCAGGTGAGATGGATGCTCTTCAGGACTCATTGCATCGAGGCTGGTTCCCAAATCAGAAAGAAGCTTTTTCTCACAAAGCAGAGATGTGACAAACCTCCTTACTGTGGTTCTTGAAGAGCTTTCCTGTTCTCATGATGACAATGGGTTCAAATCCATCTGAAGGTCAACAAGCATTGTCAATGTATAAGACTTAGCCCTTGAGTAATGATCGCTGTAACATGCACCCACTGCATGTTCCTGCTGTAGGTACTATGTTTTGGAATGGCTCATGAATGACCTGTAGCAATGTACATTTTATATCTGTGCATTGCTCCAGAGCCATTTTATCCTCCTTGGTTTTAAAAAACTAAAGACTTCATCCTGGATGTTTTCTGCATTGTTTCATTTTAGCTTGCAGACAATGACATTTCTCTCAGTTTTTGCTGCCTTTATCAAAATATTTCTATACTTTGCAAAGCATCCTAGAAATTCTGTTCCTCATGCATGTGTCCCTCCTGAGCAGTGTTTCTCATCACAGGAAAATATTCAGTAGGCAAGAACTGGGTCTTTGTGCTGTGAATTGCACTTCCACAAATATCAAGGGTGACATTTTGGCTTAGTTTGCCTCCTGATATCTGCCAAGAGGATTGTTCCCTGTGGCTGAGATGAACATCTAGGTCAATGCAGCTTCCACCTGAAGGGAGGAAACTGCCACCTTGGTACTAGCACCAACTGCTTTTCACTTTAGAGAGAATCAGGAGGACCCACCTTCATTTCTGTAAACATCATCATGACTCCAGCAGAACACCGGTTACCTTTCTAGTTGGTGGGTTGAAGTGACCTTTTCAGGAAAGTTAATAGCATTTTAGCTGCCTAAACTAAGCAAAGATGTCTTCAAAAAGTGTTTGTATTTTTTCTCCACTAACCATGGAGCAATTCTGGGCAGCTCTCCTGGGTTAGTTATCCAGCTTCTACATAGTGGCAGGCAAGGGGCTAACTGTTCTACAAGACAGTATTGAGAGGTGAAACTAATTGCACGTTGGCTTAGAGGAAAGTGGAAGATCACCCCAAATCCTGTTTGGTGCAGATATGGTCCATAACCATATCTCATGTGTTGACACCAAGACTGATACCACAGGCATTTGGGTACCTTTTGTGAGAGATCTAGAGTCAGCTTAGTGTCTACTATTTGGCTCTAACTCTTTCCTGGTGCCTGGCAAACAAGAAATATAAGGAACAGGGACTCAGGTCGTCTACATCTGGGGTTGACTGATAAAATGCTGAGGGGGATCCCACCCTAAATTTTCCAAATGAGGGCTGTACAGCATGATTTTGCAACATGTAATAATGAAGTTCACAAGGAATTATGTCTCAATATTCATAGCTCTTCAGCCTACATTTTGGTCATCTTCCAAGCAGGGCACTCCCCCTGATGTGTGTTGGAAAACGATTGACCTCTCCACATTTCTTTTTCCTCTGTGCCCCCTCCAGATGCCATCTGGGCTTTTGGCAGCCACCAGCTGTACGTAACAGGAGAGAATGCCACTGCTGGCATCTTTGCCACCTACCCGTCTCAGCATCTGAATGTTGTGAATGGATTCTTTGACCAGGTAGGAGGGTGCTGGGAGGATGAGGGTGCATTTTAAGAGGAATATTTTGGGGTGAGCTTCTCCTCTAGTTAGGGAAAGAAATAAATTTAAACAGAAGACTGCCAGAAAGGTTTTCAGAGCTGACACAGGTATCTCACTGGCCCATAGGAAGAGCAGAGCCAGAAAGCACACTTACAGCAAAAAGACTCGTATTAAGGGGATTGCACAAGATTGGCCAGGACACCAATGAAAAGGATTTCACTTGTTCTCAGCCCCTAAAGAGTGACAGTGTGAGGAAGGATGGCTGTTCCTTACTTTCACTGTATGAGTGTAGCTGATGCACAACCCAGAGGCCAACTGGATGTGGGGTGGTGATTGGTGTTGGAGAAGACCGTCTTTTTCTTAAATCCATCATCAACCACAAAGGAACACCAGCCACCCAGCTGTGGCAGGTTGGAAGCATCTTTTGGAAGATGCCTTTGGCATTTCTAGCTGTTCAGACTGTTGTTTATAGAAAAATGTGTGGGTTTGATTGAGCCTGTGGGCTGACTAGGGCCACGTTCCACTTTACCGTTCCTGTTGTTGCTCAGTCTACTGTGGTCTGATAATGCCATGGGATGGCTTAGTGCAGCTTTTCCAGTTTAGAGAATGAGTCCTAAATGCATGGGTCTTCAGAGTAGCTAAATAGTTTGGCTAAAAGATTACTCTGGATCAAATTCTTCTTTCCTTTCCCTCCCCAGTTCATTGGCACAGCTTCCCTGATTGTTTGTGTCTTGGCTATTGTTGATCCCTACAACAACCCTGTCCCCACGGGGCTGGAGGCCTTCACAGTTGGGTTTGTTGTCCTTGTTATTGGAACTTCCATGGGCTTCAACTCTGGCTATGCTGTCAACCCTGCCAGGGACTTTGGGCCTCGTCTCTTCACAGCCATTGCTGGCTGGGGCACTGAAGTGTTCTGGTAAGTGCTTGATTATAAAAACCTTGTGTATCAGGGGGAAAAGAATGCAAGTCCAAGTAGGTGGTAGCTCTGGTATCATAAAGAGTCTTAGCACCCATGAGGTAATTTTAGATTTCATAAAAACTTTTAAAAACAACATTTTGTTGTGCTCTGATTTCTTAAGAAATCATAGAAGTCTGGCAGTTTCGAGAAGTGAGAGCAAATAACCTAACTTTGCTATTGAGGAGGATGAAGTCTAAAAGCATCCATAAGAAGTTTAGGTGCACCTTGAACATTAGCCTGTCGTAAGTTTTTTAAGCAGCAGAAAATGGAGGGGGTCTGTTTTACCTGGATTTTGTTGTTCCTGGAGAAAACTGAAAGCTATGAGAAGTACAGACTACATTGCTGGAGAAAATCAAGGGAGCCACGAGAATTATGGACTACATGCAATCAAGGAAATGCTTTCCTGCAAGCAGGGAGAGGGAAGTGAAGACACCTAGCTCAGGCACTGCAACTGCTTATCTCCTTTGTTGGTGGACAGTCAGACTTGGGAGTCCTCAAAGTAGCTGTTCTGAATTGCTTATCAGCCGAACTTGCAGTGGAGGGCAATATTCACCTTGAAAATTGCTGTAGACATGTTATTACTTTTGCCTTTCGCACATCCGTGGTGATATCTGGAGATGACTAGAGCTCATAGTGTTCCAGATCCAAGCATGAATATCCTTATGTATAGGCTTCTGTTCTTACCTTGTGGATTTTCTTTTTGTTTTCCAGGACTGGTAAACAGTGGTGGTGGGTTCCAATTGTTGCTCCTTTCCTCGGGGCCATTGCAGGAGTGACAGTCTATCAGCTGATGATTGGATGTCATGATGAGCCTTCTCCACCTGCCTCTGAGCAGGAAACGGTCAAGCTGGCTAATGTGAAACACAAGGAAAGGGTCTAAGGAAACTGCCACCGAGATCTGGCAGACATTTATTACTCAGGACTGCAGCTGGCAAAGAGGAGGAAGGGGTTAAGAAGAGCTTCAAGAAAAACAGGAAGAGTTTTTTCCTGTCTTGAGATATTCTAGCGCTTTTTTTTTTTTAAAAAAAAAATATATATATCCCTGATACTTTTGCTTTAGGCACTTTCCTGTGAGCTTTTCCCCAAATGCAGTATCATGTAATCTTTCCCTAGTGCAAGGGGGTTGAGGACTGTAGGAGCTAGGAGAGAAGTGGGCATTGCTGTCCAACACCTCCAACATGGGCCAATTGTTCAAGAATCTGGACCTCTTCTGGGCTGTGCTGTTTTGCTAGCCTTGTTGCTTCCCTCCAAACCTGTGTCCCCACCTACAGAGTAGAGATCGTGCAAAACTTGAATTGTTTTCCTAGCGTGGGAAGGATAATCCTATATCCCAGAAAAAAAATTGCTTGTGATTCTACTATGGATAAAGTTCATGCTTGGTGTTGCTCTAAGTCAACTTGGCACCAGGAATGAACTTGTCTAAAGGATTTTTATTGGCCAAACTTCTTATGCCTCCCATGAGTTCCTAGAGCATGATATCAATCAGCTGATCAATAATGTCAGAGCAGAGTGAGGTTGCACTGGATTTTAGTATACTATTAAGACAAAATGTTTACAAACCACTACACCCTGGTGTTGTAATCATAATTTTTAATATTGCCAACTCCTAGAAGATAACATGTAAGAAATCACGTTCTAGCCAGGGGCTAACTTGGGAAGAAAGCTTGGCTCCCTGTAGCAGCCTTTCTAGTTAATCAGCTTTGTATATAAACTGCAAGCAGCTAATAGGCATATTCCACTGGAAACACGATATTGCTAAAGTTGTGTGTGTTCATGTGAATTTCACAATAGTATTTGTTTTTTTAAAATATAGATTTATATATAAATATGCTCCTTAAAGCTGTTACTAATTACCAAGGTTGGGATGAGTTAATTTAGGGATGTGTGGGAACTGCCTGTTCACTGACAGCTTTGAGATACTGTTGGATTTTCCTTGGGTGGCCTTAGAATGTGGCATTGTGCTGTTAGAGCATCTCCTTTTCTACTTTGCAGAATTACTGGTGTATCCTCAGTACTCATGGCTGAGGGTCTGAAGTCAGACACCTCCTGTACTAGCAGTTCTGGCATCTCAGGGGATGTCTAGCTCTCCCAATACAATATTATTGCAGAGTATTTGAAATAAGAAGTATCAGTTGTGAAAGAATTTGTAGATCCCATGTCACTGCATTAGAGAAACTCTTTCAAAACCTGTTTCCTTAATGTGTGATTTCCTTGAAATATGTAACTTTGTACACATTTCCAGTCACTAAAACAATGTATTCTTCTTTTTTTTCATTTTTTAAAAAATAAAATGTCAATACTCGCACTGTAAAATGCTGGTGTTGGTTGCATTTTTAAGTACCTGTCAGTAAATTTTGCCATGGAAAGGACGCAATCTGTAGCAATAGTTTCCTCAAGCCCTCTTTCTCTTTAGCCTGTAACAGCAAAATGGAGTTAACCCTTTCAGATTATATGTCTACATGCTCCATTTGTGTTTTATTCCTTTCCCTTTCAGGCTGGGCTTTTGAGGCAGGTGTAAAGAGATAGGGTGCCTGCACTGTACTCAGTACAAAGACTAAGGTATAAGGTGGAGATGAACTGCTGTGAGGCATCTCATTATTCAGGTAAAAGGAGCACAATGTCAGCAAGTGTCCCTTGCACTTCATATCATTTAACTTCTCTTACTATGCTTTCAGTTAATGCATTTCTTCTGACCATGCAATTCTACTCAGCATTCAGCATAATGTCCAGCATCACCCAGCATATTTCATTAGTCATTTCCTTTTATTAGCTATACCATGCAAGGAAAAGTAACGCAGACCTGAATCCAGTGTTCTCAGAATTACACAAACAGCTTTCTTCCAGCCTGCATCTTCTGTAAATGCAATTATTGTTGCCCTTTGTCTGATCTGTGTCCTGCTGTATTTTTCCTGTATTAATTGTAGTGTCTTAAAATAACTCATGACATCCTATATGGTGCCACTGAACAATTCAGTGAAATCTGGATGAATGCAATTTTCTGCAATTCACCAGCTGGAAATCAAATGCCTTTTGGCAAGAAAGTTGCCGAGTTTGTTTGGTTTGCCCTACCTCAGGTCAGCATGCTGCTTTATTCCATTTCTGCCTTGAAACTTTGAAATCATTGTTGCATACTAACACAATCAGCTAACATAGCTGCAGAGGTCAATTCCCATTTCTTTTCAGGGATGTTAGCTCTTTCTCTACTCTTCTACCACTTGATCAATATATTAAAATTCTTACAACAGACTTTATGAGTACTGATTAAAGTTGTGGGGTTTGTGTTCGTTTGGATTCTTTAATTCCTGGGGTTCTTTTTCTTTTTCTTTTTCTTTTTCTTTTTCTTTTTCTTTTTCTTTTTCTTTTTCTTTTTCTTTTTCTTTTTCCTTTTCTTTTTCTTTTTCTTTTTCTTTTTCTTTTTCTTTTTCTTTTTCTTTTTCTTTTTCTTTTTCTTTTTCTTTTTCTTTTTCTTTTTCTTTTTCTTTTTCTTTTTCTTTTTCTTTTCCTTTTCCTTTTTCTTTTCCTTTTTCTTTTCCTTTTTCTTTTCCTTTTTCTTTTCCTTTTTCTTTTCCTTTTTCTTCCTCTTGCTCTTTTTCTTCCTCTTGCTCTTTTTCTTCCTCTTGCTCTTTCTCTTTTTCTTCCTCTTTTTCTTTCTCTTTCTCTTTTTCTTTCTCTTTTTCTTTTCCCCTTTTTTTTTCTTCCTGTTTTTATGCATTCCCTCCTGCTTCCAGCTGGCATGTACCCTTGCCTTACTCATGTCTTAATTGTTGTACGTTTTTATCCTTTTTAAAACTGCAATAAAATAACAGTTTCTCGTCAGAATTTTTGCCTTAACCTCATCCCCGCCGTGTAAACTTCAGCTTTTCTGGGATCTGCTGGAGGAACAACAAGCATCACTGAGTAGATTCATCACCGTGTGGAAATGGGTAGGCTCAGCTTACCACCAGTGGGGGGGAAGCTATGGAGAACCTAGACTTGCTTCCAGAAGTATCTGGCCCATGAGACATGATTAGGACAGCTCTTTGCTTACCGAGTAAGGAGAACTGTGCACAAAGCAGCTTGATGCACCAGATTTAAAGAGCTCTAGAAGTGTTACTAAAGTGTGGGGAGGGAAAGACGGCATTTTCCCTGGCAGCAGGCACCCTTAAATTGCCACAAGTTGTGGTTTTGTTTCCTGAGTAGCTGCCTTGAAAGCGCTTCTGGGAATTATTCATCTGGCAGGCCCATGTAAACTAGAAGATTTCTTTTCTTCTTTTCCCATACCTAAATTTCAAAGGCAATGAATCATCTTGTAACCTATGCCTTGCTTTTGGAGCCACTAGAGAAGTAGGACTCATCTGGCCAAATACAGTCATAGGGATTTTAGGTCAGATGAACACCAGCTGTCAAGCCATTGAAATATACTTTCTTTGTAGGAAGAAATTAATCTATGATTTAAACTATTCATGCTTGACAGGGGGAGTAACTTGTCACTGGAACAAAATGCTAAAAGACGTGGATTTTCTATTGTGTGAAGTTTTCAAGTTAAGACTAGCTGTCTTGCCAGGTCTCTCAGTTACACTGAAAGCCATTCTCTTAAGAGCAAGTCCCACGGGAGGAAATTCCCAGATCTCTGTACTACAGAAGGTCAAATTGACAGGAATTGCTCCTTCTGACTTTAAAACCTACAAAATTTACAAGACAGGCTGAAAGTGGCCAAGTATTTGGTTTCTCTGGGTTCTCAGCTGATGTAAGCTTTTCACTGCAAGTGCTGTAACACAATGGTATGCCGGCTGCGACCCAGGGAAACCTGCTTTTAGGTCCCCATTCCTACGGTGCCCTAAGATTCAGGTCTCAGGAGGCTCTTCCAGCTCTGTTTGCTTTGTCTGTCTATGAAGCGCCGGCAGCAGCGCTGATTTCTTCCAGACTCTGCTCTGCTTCACCTTGTGGGTGCAAAGCGGCATTGTGAATCAAAGAGATGGTGCCGTGGTGTGGATGGGAGAACGGCACAGCCTCCCTTTGTGCAGCTCTTCAAACCCAAAATGACTTTCAGTTCTCCACCCAGTGATGGTTTACAGGTGTGGGCTGGCACTTGGCTGACCACCTGCAGGTGAGACGGACAAGTTCCTTGCCTACCTACCTCAAATGGAAGTGAAGGAGTAGGCTCTAATGAAGGACAACACTGGCAAAGCCCAGGCCATGAAGGCTGTTGTATTCCCTGATGCCTGCTTTAAGCCCTTGGTAGTTCTCCATGCTCAGGTCATGCTTGAATTGCCAGCTCTCCTGCACAGCCAAAGATTTTGCCCTCATCCTGTATTTCAAGGCAGAAAGAAGTCCTAGCCCATGGAGCAGTACAAACATGCCCGCAGTCCTGATGTCTCCAAGGCCTCTGAGTCTCCGGGCACTGAACTCCTCTTCTCCAGGCTAAACACCCCCAGCTCTCTCAGCCGCTCCTCATAAGATTTGTTCTCCAGACCCCTCACCAGCTTTGTTGCTTTTCTCTGGACTCACTCCAGAGCCTCAACATCCTTCTTGTGGTGAGGGGCCCAGAACTGAACACAGTACTCGAGGAGCGGTCTCACCAGTGCCGAGTACAGGGGGAGAATAACCTCCCTGGACCTGCTGGTCAAGCTGTTTCTGATCCAAGCCAAGATGCCATTGGCCTTCTTGGCCACCTGGGCACAAAGTCTTGTAGAAGCCTTGGATATGGGTGTTGGACTCAATAATCTTAAAGGTCTTTTACCACCTAAATGATTCTATGATTCTAATTAGATTGCCTCATGTATTATTTACTGTGTGAAGAATAATAAAAATCCTCCCTGGCACCACAAACTTGTTGAGCAGGAGTTTCCTCTTCACTCTTCCCCACTAAAATTTCAGGAACAATGTCCTCCATGAGAGTTTCTCTGGGTGTAGGGTGTGCATGTGAGAAGGCCTTCACAGAACTCCAAGCAAATGTGTCTGCAATCCAGCTGCTGTCATGTGGCTTCCAGCCGCTGCAAAACACTAATTTGACTGGAGGAGCAAGCACTACCATCTCACTCCAGGGGTTGGAGAATGATTATACAGTGAAATGAGCTTATCAGATCTTAAATATTTTCATTTCTAACCATACAATAATAACAAAAAAAGCCACACTGGAAAGAGTAAGGTCAGTAGCACAAAGGTGTGAAAGCCACAGAGAGAAAGACTCAATCATTTTAAAGGGCAACACTTTAATTCACAATGCAGCTGAAATATTCTGCCAGCAAAGTTATAATGTAGTATGGCTTATGTTTATGATTATAAAATTGGAGTGCAGAGGTGGTTTCAAGCTTTAGTAAAGAAAGACTTCAAAAAATCTTTTACTTGCAAATCTGGGATGACTATTTTAAGATGTTTTTCCAGCCCTCCAATAGCAGTATACAGAAAGAACAAAATTGGAATTTCCTTGTTAAAATGTGTAACAAGCTGAGGACTAAAATGATGGTTTTGATCTATTGTTCCTAAGATTTATAAATAATTTTTTAAAAAATCAGCATCTGATCTCCATAAAACCATCTTGATATCAAATTTTCTTTGCTGCTGTAAGCAGCACTTCTCTGCTAGCATCAAAGCCCTCCTTCCTACACGTGAAACAGCATAGACTGCACAAACTGCTCAAAGTCAGCATTCACATTTGGATTACGCTACTGAAACACACTCAAGCCAAGAGCTGCTGCACCACTGAAGGGAACACTTGATCCTGTATTTGCCGTGGTTTCAGGCAGCCATGCAGTGCTGTATGCCTTGGCTTTGTTTTTCTTTTTGGTTTTTTTTGTTTGTTTGTTTGTTTTCTTTTTTACAGACAGTAAGTATACAGAGGTGTCTGGTATTTTGGAAGTAAAACCAGCTCCAGAGAGCAGGCATAGAATGAGATATACAGACAGCTGTGAAACTGTATAACATGGAAATATGCAGGTTATGAAATCCAACATAAACAATACTTACTGAAAATTTATATCAACATGAATGGGAGGGTAGAGACAATTTTGGATCCTTTCCCTTATGGGAGAGGTACTCAGTGGTATATCAGCAATACCTGTGGAGAAGCAACGGAAAATAACAGCAAACAGATTCCTGTACCTGTGGAGCCTATGACAATGTGGCCCTGTCCCTTTAGATGTGCTTGCAGATCTCACTGAGTGGGTATCTGTGCTCACACTAAGTGTCTGGGGCAAACTATGTGCAAGTAGTGTGGGAGTCTACTATGGTTTTCATCTAATCCCCCCATCACTGCACTGGGAATTTCAGGTACCTTCTTAAAACAGTCTTTCTTGCAGGGGACCTTGTCTTAGAGACCAAACTCCCTCTCATCCCCACTCCTGTGTGGGAGGAGGTGGCTGCCCTTCAGCCGCTGCCGTTTCTCCCCTCTGGTGCTCAGCTTTCACACATCACTGTCTTTTGGTTTGGAAGATGCAGCCAGGACATAAGATCTCGCCTCCAGCTCCTACAGCCTGGTGCAGTCACTGTGGGCCACCACTCCTAGGTCCTAGTGCTGCGGTGGAAAAGTCTAGGAGGTAGGACAAGTGAGGTGGAATCTCTCCTTTGGTTGTTATACTTCCTCCACATCTGGTGGACCTCATGACAAGGCCTTTCTTAGCTAGAGGTTGCTTCAAGAACATGGAAATTAGTAAACATCCTTGAATATATTTGCCCTGAGTTCTTTCTTTGATCCTTACTTTTTGCTCTGGAGACATCCTTTGGGAATATACATTTGTATTTTACAGGGGTCCACTGCCAGAATTGCTCCTTTCAGTGAGAAGGGCAAGCCCTCTCTCTGCCCTCCAAGTGCTCTCTTCCATGGTTGTCCTGGGGACTCGGTCCCTTCTCAAGCTAAAGGTCCTGGGAGAGTGTCAGGGAAGGGCAATGATGACTTCACCCTGTACAACAACAAATTCTACTCCCTTATCTGCTGTCTAAAAGGCTGAGTGACATTTAGAATTGAAGAAGTAAAATTTTCCCCAAGAACCTTGTTGGGGGACTAACTGGTTGAGCTCTTGCCTTAGCAGCTGCTGTACATCTCCTCTTTGCCCAGAGAGACCACAGGGAGTGGGAGAGGACATAAAAAGTCCTGCAGCCTTCACATTGAACTGCTCCAGAAGACAAAGTTTAGCTGAACCTGAATTTGTTGTCCTTCAGTGTCTATCTACCAGCTGATCTGAGGACAAATGGCTATTAACAAAGCATTTCCCCAGCAGAACCTGTCCAGCTGGGGCTGAGAATGTGACAAAGGAGAAGAATGAAAGAGAAATAAATAAATGGGAGGAGGACAAGAAGAACAAGCTCTCAGGCTAAAGACTATGAACTAGGATACAACTCTGAAAATATTATGCAACAAGAAATGTGCTGCTTGAAACACTTGAGACAGTGGTTTTATTGGTTGCAGGGTCACAAATTACCTTAGCTACTGCAAGGAATTTGTGTTGTTCCCACCTACTCCATCTTCTATATCCCCCCACCTCCCCGGGATATAAATTTTCTTTCTACTGTCATCTGCTGCTGGCCTGGAAACCACTGAAATATCTTCCTTTGAATCTGGAAAACTTTCTGGAATTATAGAACATCTCAAGCTGGAAAGGAACCATAAGGATCACATAAGCTATCTCTCACTTCCTTGTGCACTTTGATTGGCTCAATAAGAGTGTCTTTGACTTCTCATGCTTGCTTATACAAAATCTTTAATTAAAGCACTGAGAAAGGGCTCATCTGTATCTAAGTCCATGAGACCAGGCCAGGCTTGCTGGCTCACAGGACCTGCACGTCCAAGTGGTGGCAGACTTTGTAGCTGCTGGCACACAAGGGAACAGGTACCCTTGGAAGGCAGCTAACCACCCTGATCCACGGACAGTGGAAGAAAGTTCTTGTCTAGAATATAGGGTGGGACCTTCCTCCTGCTTCCAGGTTAGATAATGACACTTTACCTGCTGCCCTTCTTGCCCAACAGTCAGTGCTGTGGGTGCCCACATCGGTTACTTTGGTGTCATGGGCTGACTTGGTGTCCCCCTTGTGCTACTCTGGGAGCAGCTGAAAAGCTGCAAGCCAGATGTTGGACCTGAGACCCAAGCATAAGTCAAGAGACCTGAGAACTGCCAGCGAGCTCTTACCTTTCCCATCTCCAGGAGGAAAAGCGTGTCTCTGAATCCTGTGACCCTTGTTATATGCGGTGTGGCTGTAACATGCAAGAATGGGGTCATGTAGAAAGATAGCTGGGGGATTGCTCAGGTTTTGTCATCCTAGAGACTCTTTTCCTCCAGGGAAAGTGTTGACTGTAGATTAGATACATGTATGTTGGCAGGATTTACCTTCTAACCTGGGACATTTAATGTCTACCCACTTATGCACTGCTCCATCCCTGGTGGAAATGCAAGGTCAGAAAGTCTCCTCTATCTTTGAGCAACAGGGGCACAAAGTAACATGCTGTCAAAACTCTTCTGTGTCTGCTGCTTCTTAGTCCAGACGCTTCAATTACTGAGCAGACGTCAGGCACTGCAGTCCTGTGCTTACCCGGATAAGCAGCTGAACTTGAAAAACACAGCACGGTGACACATGCTCCTGATACTGGAAGGTGTTGATCCCTCCAGACATGAGACAAAGATGATGGTGTCTTCAGCCTCCAGACACAAAAAGTGAAACACTGAGAAGTCCTCTGTGCTGCCTCCAGGGACTAGAAGATGGAGGGATGAATGTACCCAGCACAGGGGATGGGAGCTGATTGTCCTGCAGACTGTGGCTACCAGACAAGCGTAGTGCAAGAGGAGCAAATAGCAGTTAAGGGAACTCTAGGAGCTCATGACGCTGCTCAGGCTGACAAGCGACAGCACGAACTTTGACTGAGTAAGTCTGCCAAGGAGAACTGAATTGCTTAATTGACTGTACTGACTATGGGCTCGATTCAGATGCCTAATTATAGAGGTCTGGAGACATTTGAGATGACATGGGGAGTCTTGCTTGGCTTTAGCTGCCACTCCAGAAGGCCTGAGTTCTCCTGCAGAGCCAGTGTCCATGGTCTAAACCCTAGGTAAATACTTCTGTGTGTCTTTTGTGCTTGCAACTGGGTCAAGCCCTGGAGATCTCTGAACTGTATCTGAACTCCTTGCAAGGGAGCTATGGCCTGGGCAGAGGCAAAAACTAGACAAATCTCTCTGTTCCTATTTCCGTTGTCATAAGATGCCTGTTTCCACAGAGGCTGAAGAACAGTACAGGGAACAGATGAAAAGTCTGCCTGCCCCTGTGCCCTGTCTACACAAACAACCAGCTTCACCTCCCTACTCTCTTTAGGAATGCTGCAATGGGGAGTAGGAATGCTGCAATGGGGAGTAATAAAAAACACATGGATAAGGTGGCTTTTGAGCTCCCAAATACTCATCTTGATTTGGTTTGAGTTGTGACAGAGTTGGTTGAGACCGGCTCTCTTGAGGAGCCAGAGTAACACTGCCTTTGCATTCTAACTGAAGGGAGATTTTTTTTGGTTTATACAGGGAGGGGCAACTTCTTTCGCTGTTCCAAGGAGAAACACTGATGTTGCCTCATAATTAAAACTTTTCTTTCTCTAATTTTCTCACTGAGAGACAACTTCCCTGCCAAGCAGGCTTGACTTGACCAAGGAAATCTTCAACTATTCTAAGTTGTATTTGAGAGTATAGAAACACCTTTCCGGGCAACCTTGCAGGGAACACTCCAGGTGCTTGGGTTTCTGTCTCCCATCATTGGGAAATGGCCCCAGGTGGATGTTACTTGCCAGATGCAGCAGCTAAGGCTCAGTCTGAGCTATTGGAGCTAAAAGAGAATTTGTGTCAGAGAGACAGGCTGGTTTCACTGTCCTATCTGAATGGAGCACACTCGGGCATCAGTCACACAAACATGTCATTTCAAGTGTCAGGAGCCTGAAGCCCAGAGCCTGGCTAACTAACTCGAATAGCTAATATCTAGGTGACACTCACCTCTCAGGTATGAGTCATTTGGACAACTTGTAATAGTTGAATTTTGTGCCTTGTTGGGCGTCAGCTCAGTCCCTGAAACAATTACATTTTCACTTAAACCTCCTGGGCTCACTTGCAACCTCTGGACTCCACCCAGCACAGAAGGGCAGACTTTCTGTTGCCCTTTAACTTTGCCTTGCCTTTCTTGCTGCATTGCTTTAGGTAGTCTCCAGCCAAATTGTTGCATGTCTGAGTTCTTTCCTCTCATTTACCTTGTGCTCACTCAGGAAATGTTTACAGCTGTATTGGCCCTTCAGGAGGGCAGAAGCTGATCATGCTAAAAAATTCTTACCCTGGGTCAGGGAAAGAGAAGTGGTAGCACCTGGTCCACAGGAAAGCCACAGCCCAGTAAATCCTAGCTCAGCTGCTCCCTGAACTGTAGGAACAGCAGTGCTTCTCCAGCACATCTGGAGGATCCCTGGCCAGAAGAAGCTGGCTCTTGTACCAGCACTGAGATTCATAAGCTAAGTGGTCATGAGAAGGGCTGTGGGATCTCTAATTGTCTCAACAGCAAAGCTCTTGCCTGGATGATATGGTCTCCCACCTTCCTTCCTCTCGAGTCTGGGATTACTTGGAGGAAAATCCGTGGGGCAGAAAGCATCAGAGCGAGAAAGACCCTGACCTGAAAGAGTGAGGGGACAATAATTCTGCTTGATTTTAATTCAGTGACTTTCAAGCTTTGAATCCCTCTCCTGGTGAGAATGGCTGGATTTAAGCAAATAAAAAGTGGCTTGTGGTTAAGTCATGAACTGCAGAACAAGGGATAAAAAGGTATGGTTTGCATTTGTGGCCAAGGGGAGAATAGCACAGTGTGGAAAGCCTCAGGGGTTGCCCTTGGTCACAGCAGATGGGAGCTGGTTTGGGAGGGGTAGCTTTCCCTATTGGTGCTATAAAGCATTCGTGTGTCTCCTGAAGTGTGCATGCCAGGTGCTGGGAAGTGAGGAGCAGCAACGCAGAGCTTTCCCACGCCTAGGACCCTTTTCTGGTCTGGGCATGAGCCTTTGTGTTCCTTTAAAGTAGAGGGAACAGCACCACCCTGCCCCTGGGCAGACGGGGAAGAGGTGTATGCTGAAGATGGTGTTGTGTGCTGATGGAGACAGCCTGTACACAACATTTGCTATTTAACCATTTTGGTTAAGTGGCTTGGTATTTTTGCTTCCCATGACCTCTTCTCCACTCAGCCCTCTTATGTGCCTCTTCCGCATTTTGGCGTTTCTGAGATTGATTTGTCTTCCAGGTTTTGTCCTGCTCCTTTCTTTCATTGAGGCACTCTTCCTCTTCCTCCTCTTCAGTTTTTCTCTCTCCTCTCCTCCCCCCTCAGCCCTAGCAGAGCTCCCCCTCCCCATTTTATACTTGTGGGTCATGGAGGAGGGAGGGAGAGGACCAGACCTGATGAAACAAGCTGGGAATTAGGGAGCACAGGGTATCTGGAAGATCTTGTTCCAGACTAATGGCCAGCCACATTTCTCTGAGGAGCTCTCATAAAATATTCCCAGCATTTTATCAAAGAGGTGATGCTGTCATGGGTTTGTTTATTATTTCCCTTCAGGTCTTGGTCTCTCCATGACTTCTTCCTTTCATTTTTGAAGAGGAAATGTTTGCAGCTCAGTCAGCCCCTGGGAGGAAAGTAAGCTACAAAGGGAGCAGGGGTATTGAGAGCCTTTTCCTGAGCCAAGGTAATGGAACTTTATGGTTACCTATGCCCTAAACATGTGGGAACCAAGCTTAGACTTCAGGGACGCTGAGCTGGGACCTGGTCACTGGAGGAAAGAGCCATGGCAGGGGATCAGAAATACAGCCTGTGCGCTGTCCTGTGGACCCTCTGGGCTCTGCTCCTCCACCTGCTCCTCTCCCTCCATGTTCTCTGACCTTGACCAGGCTTCGCCTCCCACTGTGCCCAAACCTTCTTCTTTAAGGAGGTTCTCACGGTCTTCTTGTTGCTGAGGAGTGCAATTTGATTCAGCTGTTTCCACTGAGTTTTCAGCTAATCTATCCAAATCCTTCCCTCCTCCTTCCTTTTCCTCTCCTGTTGAAGCCTATATCAATGAGGATTTCACCCAGCAGGGATGCATGACGGCTTTTCCACAGTGGAGGCAAATGGAGGCCCCGGGAGGTTTTTTCCCATCCCCTGATGCCTGCTTGTCCTGCCTTTGCTCCACACATGTAACATATCATGTCCTTGCCTGGGGCAACATGTGAGCCTGGGACCAGAGCACCTTCACCTGATGCCCTCAGGCGGTTGTTTCTCCATCCTTAGTGCACAGCTAAGTCACTTTGCATGCTCCCAGTGTTTTGGAATAAACTTCTGCTCTTCTGGTAGCATCTTTATTTCCTAACCCATTTCCCACATTCCCTCAGCCCTCAGGCCACTTTCTAAGTAATTTATTCCGGCTGACCTTCTGTCTCCCTGTGACCATGTCTGTAAGTGCTGCATGTGTATAAACACAGCAGCAGGCTCTCAGGGTCCTTTGAGAGGTTTGAAACCTGCCTGTATCAACTCCTTTTCCTTCCCTACCCTCTTCCCTTGCACAAATTTGGGAGTATCATGAAGCACATCACTGAGAAACTCCTCTTCAAAGCCAGGAGAAAGCATGAACAAGGAAATGAATGAAAAGAGGGAGATCTTTCATGGTGCATGTCCCTTCTGGTAGCTTTGGCCTCCAATTTTCATTTCCCTTCTTGCATCACAGATATCCCACACCGAAGGGGGCAGACAGGTGTCTCTTGGGGAAGGTTTGGATTGCAGATCAGCTCTTGGCTATAAAGAATCACAGAATAACCTAGATAGGAAAAGACTTTTAAGTTTATCAAGTCCAACCATAAACGGAACTCCCCTTTGCTTCCACTGCCTGTGCATTTCCTTCTTGGCCTTTAGTTTGACAATAAGTCTCAACTCAGCCATGCCCATGTCCTGCCTCCCTTTCCTGGTGTCTTACACCTGGAGACCAAGAGCACTTGTGCTCTGTGGAAAGCATCATTAAAAGTTGGCCAGCTCTGCTCTGCTCCCTTGTCCCCTTTCAGTATGACCTGTATATCAGATATGCATACAATTCTCAGTGATTTTTCCTATGTTGTTTTGTTTAGCTTCTTCAAAGCAAACCCAGGGAAAAAAAAAATTTCCAAAGTTTTCTGTGTACAAATGAGCTATCTTCACCTTCAAAACAAGCTTTGTCTCTGTCTTGGATCCAGAGTTCACATGGCACTCTTCATCTCATGTTTTTAGTGTACGAGCACTCCACAGGCAGGGAAATTTACCCACAAAAGAACTTATCCCTCCCGTGGGAGATAATTTTATTCTTGAGACATACAAAGAGAAGATGATTAACAGTTTCTATCTGTTTTGCCCAGGAGGCCAGCACTATGTGATCATGCAGTCTGGTGTGCAAAGGGGTGAGTGTGTGTCTGTCTGCCTGTTCTCCTGATGCCTTCGAACACTTGGCCCATTACAGACACACATGGAATACTGGCAGAAAGAGCAGCAGCAATAAATTCCTACAAATTTCACCAAAGTTTCTGGCTGGATAGAGGACTGAGATGGTTATTGAACCCACTGAGGGGGATATTACTAAGAATGATGTTTATAGGATGGCAGACATCATGGTTGGACTTGATGATCTTAAAGAGTTCTTTTCCAATTTAACAATTCTATGATTCTATATGCATGTAAGCAATTGGAAAACAGATCTCTGCTATACACAGAAAAGGTAATTTTCAGTCAGGGATAATGGATACACTAAAGCCGTGGAGAACTGGGAAGACCAAGAAATCACATCATGCTTCTGAGTCCCCTAAGCCTGTACTGAGAAGTAGTTGCCTGTGACAAGAGAATCCTAGAGCTGTGAAAGACAGTTATATACATGGTTACATATACACAATGTTTGGAAACAATCTTTTTCAAAGCTTCTCATGTTCTAAATGGAACTGATGAAAATTGATGAAAAGATGACTAGTCTTTTCTGAGAGGAAAGCCATTTTTGGCTCTTCTTGTACACGGCTCCCATCTGGTTAGACACAATCCTCACTGTATTCAGATGATTACTGCAGCTTAGTTCTTGCTTATTTTCCTCTATGTGGAAATACTCATATTGAAAAAAAAAAAAAAATTAAAAAGGGGAACTAGCTAAAGGTGAAAAAAAGAAAGTTTCATGATGGCAGCTTCTCAGCCAGATATGCTGGCTAACCTCTATTAGTTTCATTACTTGAGAACTTTGTTTTACTTGTAGCCACAAAACCAAGGATCTATGCTGACCCTTTGCTCTGCACCAAACCCTTCCAGTCCCCAGAAGCTTCTTGCTGTTTCAGGGTGTCATTTTTTCTGTTGGGCAAACCAGGCTCATACACCAAACCTCGACCCACAAGTCTATTGGGCCAGATGGGATTCACCGGAGGGTATTGAAGGAGCTGGCGGATGTGCTGGCCAAACCCCTTTCCATCATCTTCCATCAGTCCTGGCTGACTGGGGAAGTTCTACTGGACTGGAGGCTGCCTGATGTTGTGCCCATCTACAAGAAGGGTTGCAGGGAGAATCCAGGGAACTTCAGGCCTGTCAGTCTGACCTCAGTGCCAGGGAAAGTCATGGAACAGGTGATCTTGAGTGCTATCATGAAGCACATGCAAGAGAACCTGATCGCCTTCTGTGACAAAGTGACTCGCTTACTGGACGAGGGAAAGGCTGTGGATGGATCTTCCTGGAGCTCAGTAAAACCTCTGACGTGATTTCTCACAGCATTCTGCTAGGGAAACTGTCAGCCTCTGGCTGGACAGGTGCACAGTCTCCTGGGTGGAAAACTAGTTGGCTGGCTGGGCCCAGAGAGTGGTGGGAAATGGTGTTAAATCCAGCTGGAGGCCAGTTACAAGTGGGGTTCCCCAGGGCTCAGTGCTGGGTCCAGACCTGTTCAATGTCTTTATCGATGACCTGGATGAAGGCACTGAGTGCACCCTTAGCAAGTTTGCAGACAACTCTAAACTGGGTGGAAGTGTGGATCTACTAGAGGGTCGGGAGTCTCCATAGGGATCTGAACAGGCTGGACTGCTGGGCAGACTCCAATGGCATGAGGTTTAACAAGGCCAAATGCCGGGTCCTGCACTTGGGGCACAACAACCCTGAGCAGCTACAGACTAGGGGAAGTCTGGCTGGAAAGCTGCCTGGAGGAGAAGGACCTGGGAGTGTTGGTTGACAGTGACTGAACATGAGCCAGCAGTGGCCCAGGTGGCCAAGAAGGCCAATGGCATCTTGGCTTGGATCAGAAACGGCGTGACCAGCAGGTCCACGGAGGTTATTCTCCCTCTGTACTCAGCACTCGTGAGACCGCACCTAAAATCCTGTGTTCAGTTCTGGGCCCCTCACCACAAGAAGGATGTTGAGGCTCTGGAGCGAGTCCAGAGAAGAGCAACGAAGCTGGTGAAGGGGCTGGAGAACAGGCCTGATGAGGAGCAGCTGAGAGAGCTGGGGGTGTTTAGCCTGGAGAAGAGGAGGCTGAGAGGAGACCTCATTGCTCTCTAACTACCTGAGGGCAGGTTGTGGAGAGGAGGGTGCTGGCCTCTTCTCCCAAGTGACAGGAGACAGGACAAGAGCGAATGGCCTCAAGCTCCGCCAGGGATGGTTTAGGCTGGACATTAGGAAAAAATTTTTCACAGAAAGGGTCACTGGGCATTGGAACAGGCTGCCCAGGGAGGTAGTTGATTCACCTTACCTGGACGTGTTTAAGGCATGGGTGGACAAGGTGCTGAGGGACATGATTTAGTGTTTTATAGGAATGGTTGGACTCGATGGTCCGGTGGGTCTCTTCCAACCTGGTTATTCTGTTATTCTGCGATTCTGTGACTCACTGCTGTAAGTCGGCTCAGAAATGTCTGTGATTCTGTGCTGTTACTCATATCTGGGAAGAAAACAACTACATTGGTCTTTCTGTTTTCAAAGGAAAGTGTGCGCTCTTCCATGGAGTAGACTTGGCTCATGGAATATGTTGGTGCAAGATCCAGGCACAACATCTGCCCACGACTCAGTGCTGCTAGGTGCTTATGCCTGTATCTCTGGCACTTGGTGGCCATGGAGCAGACTCCTTATCTTGTGTGTTTGTCAGTTACCTTTGTTATAAGCAATGAAGACAAAGATCAAAGATTCGAGGCCCTGGAGGAACTGTGGGTGAATTACATGGATGCTCTCCAGATATGAGGCAACACAATCCTGTCATCAGAACATTGCAGAGATTAAGCTGGTAAGAGGCCATGTCTCTGGGGAGGCTGAAGTGAAATGAAGCCCCAGAGTGGGGAGGGAAAGTGACTTTCTTGCTGCTGCTTCCTCATCTGAGCCCTGCTTTGGTGCTGGTGTGAAGGACTTGAAGCTGTGGAGCTGATGAGTCCTCTTGAGACCCCTTTTTCGTCCCTGTCTGAGGCGTTTGAGTGCAGCTAGGTAATGCAAATACTTATTTTAGACAATACGTTAATGCACAGTTAGTCTTAGAGTACATGATTCTCCAAGGTATAAAAGCCATCAGTATAAACCAAATCTATTTCTCAGCTAAATTTATAGCAGAAAATAAACCTTTTTTTTTTCTTTTCTCCAGGGGTGATATGCGTTTATTTCACCCTTTTCCCCCCGTTACTGGATGCCTCAGCCCACGGCCTGCAGAACTACAGCTCCAGGTTGTTCAGTCTTTCTGTCCAAGGCACAAAACCTGTGTCATCCTGCTTCAAGTGTTGGGCAACACCCTCTGGTTTGTATCCCAGCCCACAGCACAAATAATAATTTGGACAGAAGACTTTTTTAGGTCTCCAACAAGAAACATGCATGATCTAGAAGGGGAAACACAGTGATGCCTAAACTTAATTACTGGCTGAGTGTTGTGGCTGCGGTTCAGTAAGGGTATGGAGCTCTGGTGAAAGGAGCCAGCTATTCCTTTCTGCTCTGCCATTCTCCTCTTCACCCTCTGTTTTTTCATTTCTTAAATGATCTCTCTTCTTACTCTTTACCTCTGGGGCTGGACTGGTTTCCTATTGGACCAGATCCACCTCTGGCTCTTGAGCATCTTTTACCTGTCAGCTGCTACAGTTCCAGTGCCTGGTGGAAAATTAATGTCATATACAGAGGCTAGACCAGACAAAGCTATGAGATGACTCACATTGTACCTTCCAGCCTTGTTTGTGTCTGAGGGAGCTATTCTCCTCCCAGCAAGGCTTGGTAGAAAGCTAAACGGACCAGACCTGCAAGCTAGCAGCAGTTGGTGGTTTGCCTAACATGGTTGTCCCTGGGGAGCATTTCCTGGCTCCTTCTGTACTGAGTTCTAGAGGTGTGGGCGGAACTTCTACAGAAATTCCCTATTTCCTAAGAAGGACACATTTAGCTGGAAAATTATTTGAACAAAAATGTTGACTGACTGTACTGTTAGATGTTTGCCCTAAGACCAAAGAGTCTTTGGGATTCCTCCAGAGCCCATTTTCCTATACTTACTACAGTGTTTGCACATTTCTTCCCTAGCTCCTCCTCTCTGTTGCTTTAATAGAGGAAAAAGTGACCTAATCATGGATGTAGACTCCCCTGTGCCTCAAAGCACTTAAAAGACACATGCTCATTTCATAGTAGTTACAGACAATGTTAGACAAGAACTGACAGCTGGATGAAGACCTGTGGGGCAGAAGAAGGGAGTGAGACCCTAAGAATCAGCCTGGCAAATAATGATTTGAACACAGGGGGGAATCAGAAGGTGAGAGGAATGTGATGTGAGGTTTCCAGGGGTTGTCTTCTAGGAAATTCCACTGGAAATGTGGGTAATAAGATAAAAGATGAATGCACCTTTGAAAACCAGTGGGTAATGACACAGGGTGCTTGGACTACCCACAGCTGGGAGCCAAATCCTTTGTGGTGACTACTGGTCACTTCCCATATAGGATTTGACCAGCTGGAGGAAGTGATCACACATCCTGGTGGCTGTAATAGCTCCCCGTCACCTCGGCATCTGGTAGATCCTTTCAGCTATTTGATCAGCCCTTGTCATGGTAGTTGTCAAGGTCCTTAAAAGTGCGGCCAGAATGGGTGCTGCCATGCAAAGGCTTTGCTAAACTTGTATGGCACTGTTCATCAGCATGGACTTTTTATCTTCCAGCACTTCTCGGACACTTGTTTCTTAGAATCTAGCTTGGAAAAATATTTCTGGAGTAGTTACTAACACTGTATGGTGCAGTTTTGTTGCTGTTGGTATTGGTGATGGGATGTGATGATGATTCAGACTTCCTGATTGTCCTTCCCCTCTAGGTACACCCTGGACTATGGGCACATGAACGTGGGCAGCAATCAAGATACTACAGCTGAATGAGTTGAGGTGAACCACAATAACTGTGCGGCCCCGGCCGCCAAGACATCTGCCAAGATATTCTTTGTCATCATCTCTTTGGCGATGGACTCATAACAACTAGAAATGAACCACAATTCCTAGATTAGGCAATGCTGTTATTCAAAAGTAGGAAAAAAGATGAGCAATTGGCTTACATTTTGTACCTTGGTAGTGTTCCAAACGAAGCCAGTGCCACTGCAGGTCACAGACACTGTAAGATTCCCAGCACAGCCTTCCTGGAGGACCTCAGAAGGTCTCTCCACTGTCCTGATGCATCGCTAAGAGCTTTCCTGGCTAACATTTTTTTTTTTTCACATGCCCTCTCCATTACCAACCCAGGTAATGGTCCATGCAGGTGAGTGAAATACAGCCTATAGCCCTACAGTTTCCTGGAGTGTTGTAATATCATGGGCAGGAGAGGGTGTTATCACACCTGTTGGCATGGTCTTCTTAGAGAAGCCTTTGCAGATTGTCTCTTGGCAACTAATTCAACAAGAGATGAAATGCCAATCAAGTTAAAGAAAAGCAAACAAAAAATTTTCTAGAAAAGCAAACAAAAATTTTTCTATAAAAGCAAAACAAACAGAAGAGTTGAATGCACTGGAAAAAAAGACATGAATAACAGAAAACCACACTTTGTACTAGTCATCCTAAGGCTGGCCTGCATGATCTCTCTTGCTGTGCATCACACAGCTAACCCAGGATCCCTTTCCCTACTTGTCTTGTTGTGCTTTACTTATACAAACTCTGTGGCCTTAAATTATCCTTCCTGGGAGCAAACGCACATTTCAATATTTATCTTCCTTTTGTACAGAAATTCAATGTGAAATTCTGTTGTGATTCAACTCTTACTACCTGTCCCCACAAATGACCTCTTTCATTACTGACTTGATTAGGAAGCAGTCTTTTCCCTGTGAAATTACTTAGTGCTGAATTGTTATCATAAGGTGAGGCAGGATTCTTGTTCTCCCATGTGTACTCACACACGTGGTCATTGCAAGCTCTGGATTGAGACTGACAACCAGTAAGATGAGGATGATTTGGCTCGAGGGAGACTGATTCCTAACCCAGGTTTGGGGGGCTGCAGTCTTTCATTCATAGTTTATGAGGGCATGAGACTGCTTCAGCTAGGAAGATATCAAGCTGTGCTAGTCCCAAAATATAAACTTCTCTGAATATAGTTGTTACAATACCATTGGTCCCGTATGTGTTTTATTGGTATAGTGGCAACTTCAAGATTGTCTGCTACAGACCACTCATCTCTCTTCCCAGGCTGCGAACTCATAGAATGGATCTCACAGAATCACAGAATAATGAGGTTGGAAGAGACCCACTGGGTCGTCGAGTCCAACCATTCCCACCAATCCCTAAATCATGCTCCTAAGTACCTCATCTAACCTCACCTTAAACACCTCCAGGGAAGGTGACTCAACCACCTCCCTGGGTAGACTGTTCCAATGCCTAACCACCCTCTCTGTGAAGAATTTTTTCCTAATCTCAAGCCTAAATCTCCCCTGGCGGAGCTTGAGGCCATTCCCTCTCATCCTGTCCCCTGTCACTTGGGAGAAGAGGCCAGCACCCTCCTCTCCACAACCTCCCTTCAGGTAGTTGTAGAGACTAATAAGGTGTCCCCTCAGCCTTCTCTTCTCCAGGCTAAACAACCCCAGCTCTCTCAGCCGCTCCTCATAAGATTTGTTCTCCAGCCCCTTCACCAGCTTTGTTGCTCTTCTCTGGACTCGCTCCAGAGCCACAACATCCCTCTTGTGGTGAGGAGCCCAGAACTGAACACAGGATTCGAGGTGCGGTCTCACCAGTGCTCAGTACAGAGGGAGAATAACCTCCCTGGACCTGCTGGTCACGCTGTTTCTGATCCAAGCCAAGATGCCATTGGCCTTCTTGGCCACCCGGGCACACTGCTGTGAAACAAATCATAATCTTCTGTCTTATTTTCAACTAAAGCAGTTCACTCTCCCTCTGTGTAACCATAAAGGAAGCTGACAAATCTGATGGGAAGATTGTACCACAGGAGCTTTGGTCTGAAAAGATCTCTGGAGATCTGCTCTCCAACCTACTACTCCATCTAGCTGGGTTATCCCCCAACTGCTGATCAGGCTGGCTGTGGATTTGTTTACTCATGTCCTGAAAGCTCTAAGGATGGAGATATCTTGTGTGACCAGCCCAGGGCTAGTCCTCCCTCCCAGCTAAAAAGCTTTTTGTCTTGAACACCTTGAACCTCATAAACTCTGGTTTCTTGCCTTTTGTTATATCATCTAGCCCTGCACAGAAGAGCTGAGCTGTACCATCGCTGTAGCTACCCTTCAACTAGTTTTTGGCTACTGTAAGATCTCCCCTTCAGCCTCCTCTTCACCAGACCAAATAATCCCATCTCCCTCAGCCTCTGCTTCTGGGATATGTGCTCAGCCTCCTGATTTTGGCAGTCTTCCACTGCTCCTTCTTCATCTTCTTGATACTCACCTTGAACTGATGTCCCAACAGTGGAGACACTAACTCCCTCAACCGGCTTGCCATAACTGTCTTAATGTACCCCAGTATCTGGTTTGCCCAGTTGGCAATGACAGCACATCAGTGGATCGTAATCTGACACTAAAAATATGGTAAGATACCATGGTCAGGTCAGGGTAGGGCAGGAAAATCCTTCAGAAGTGCCTGTACTGACAGGAACCCTTCTCCCCAGACTGAGCAGTGTGGTGATGCTAGTGCTTAGCGTCTGCACACCAAATGTGGCTTGTGTAGAAGGACTATTTTTCAGCCACACGTGAACAAAAAAACCAGAGCAGTAGTTCTGCACTCAAAGAGGTCTCAAAGAAAATCCTAACTGCTTTGTGCACAACACTGTAATTTAACTCTTCCCTCTGACTTACTCTGCAGCATAGTGTCTCAAAAGCATGTTAAGGAGCAGTGTGGGAAGCACCATCATTTGAAATGATGCTTGTGGTCTGTAAAGATCTCATCAGATATTGCTGAGTATGTTAGCTCTGATACCCTGGGAAAGCTCCAGCACAGATAATTGCCTCCTGCCTAATTCAATTCACATTTAATAGAATGGCAACACTCAAACGAATGACCCCAGGGTAAATGAGTGGTGGGAATCAAGAGTGCACAGAATAAGATTAAGAAGCAGAGACAGAAGTCTATTGAGAACCAATGTTTGGAGAAAAGTCCTCCTCCTCTGCCCCAGAAGTCCTTAGCCAATTTCCTGTGTCGAGCTGTGCCAGCTTGAATGTACAGAAAGAAAGCTTGGGTTGTGCTTCTTCTAGAAGGGAAATGTCACGAAGGATTTTGTTGTGGATGGTGCCATAAAGAATGCCACAATTTTTTCTGCAAAACTTTTCACAAATCTCATTAGGAAGACCTTTGTGTTATCTCTAGACCTTGTTGGTAGGTGTTGTATGGAGTTTTGTCTCTGTGTGCTTGCTGTTCCTCCTTGGGAAAAAGGAAGGTATTCTAT
The DNA here is from genome assembly GCA_033459285.1 of Clamator glandarius. Classification (NCBI taxonomy): domain Eukaryota; kingdom Metazoa; phylum Chordata; class Aves; order Cuculiformes; family Cuculidae; genus Clamator; species Clamator glandarius. The sequence goes on from JAUNZM010001576.1 coordinate 389,580, forward strand.
TTGCCACCACTAATGGGAGGCCAGCAATAATGTGAGCATACAACACTACTGGACTGTGGCTACTGGTCCATACTCTCTGTGTGAAAGATCTGGTGCATACATCATGTACAACCTGTGTCCATATTAAAATATACAAGCGCTATCTGCAGAGGAAAAGCAGAAATACTGCCAGGATAGCTGGAGATAGGCATGCCACAGGGTCAAGAAGATCTGTCTTAGACACTAAGTTGACTCTTGCTCCTGTATTGCATATTCCTGGGCAGTCCTTTCTCCCTACACATTAACCAAACTGAAATGGATTTGTTTTGCTGAAGATCTCTATTGAACTACAGAAGGAAAGGTACCTGCCATAGCAGGGGCTTTCTCTCTCTGCTCTGCATTCTTTGATATTATATCTACTATGTTTATTATTTTTCTTAATAGACTGGCAGCCTTGCTGGACTCTATGTTGCTCTGTGCCAGGTTCTGATGTGCATTTAATGATAGATTTGTCAGAGATCTGACAGCCACAGAGAGGTCAAAGCAGGAGAAGAGGATAGTGACAGCCACTCCATACTGGGTTCTCATCTTTGCTTTAGCCGCTCTTCATGCTGCATGGGGGCACAGAGGAATGCAGATTACTTTACTTTATCTTTAATGTGAAGAACTGTACTACTACAATTCCTTTCCTGAGTAGATAGTGTGAGACCTCCTCAATTTTCTTGCAGTGTTGACATCCTCCCATTTTGCCCCCTCTGAGTCATCTGGCACCCTGTTTGTCATCCCTTTCCCCAATCAACAAGAATCCAAAATGATGTCAATGCTGTGCTTTGGGGTTATTCCCAACCTCACAGCTTACTGTCAAGTCTTGAAAGTCTGAGCAGCCCTTCAGATAAGCCCCCAGAGAAGGACTATATCTTTTCTACCCATGCAGTCCTGGAATTCCCTCTCCCATCTCTCTGTTAGTGATGAGAGAATAGCTGCTTTCAAGTGGTGACCCTGAGCTGGCCAACCTCTGCAGGGAAGTTAGCCCAGAGCCCTCTAGGGAAGGTTAGACCAGAATCTTCAAATGGTCTCTGAGCCCCAACAACAGACCTGCTGCGCTGTGTTCAAGTACTCTAAGAGAAAACTGAGTGTAGGGCCTGACTAGATTTTTCCATTTCAATCCAAACTGAATCAATTACTCATCCAACCATGCTCTTCTTGTTATGTACTTAAGGGATATTCTCACTCAAGTGATTTCTAAGCCAGAGTCTTATTTGGAGGGTGTGTTGTAATTCAGCTAGCAAGCTGGGACAGCTCTCCCTGTCAGGCTGGAAGTACTGAAAGGATCTTGGCTTCAGTAGGTGAAGATAATTGGGGAGATTGGACAAGGAGAAAGAAAAGAGGGGATAGATCTGGTTTCATCCAGTTATGTGTACAGAATGTTAAGTAATCACATAACCTGGTAGTAATGATTCATTTTGGTGATGCCTTGTTAAAGTTCTGGGCTAGCTGAGTCTTGCACCCATGCTCTAGGCTGAAACAAGGACAGGAACATCTCTGATGTGATCTTTGAAGGCTTGTTAAATATTGTGTAAGGGACTCAGATCCCTTTTCTGGTGGAAGAAGAGGCTAACACTGGAGGGGTAAGTGTATGTCGGTGAGGCTCTCAAAGTGGAAGGAGTAGCCCGCTGGTGGTGGAAGGTATCTCTGAAATGAGGAGACTCATGTGCTTCTGCACTGTGGAAAATGTCGGGCTTTGCCAGTAGGCTGCTCTTGTCTAAGTGTGTTCTTGCCAGCTGTAACATCAGCATAGAGAACATGTGAGCCATGCACAAGTATCCCTCCTAGTGACATTAATTAGATAGCTATTTCCTTTGGGGCCAAAGGCAATTTGGTTCAATAGGTACCGACCTATTAACCAAGAATAGTGTGTTTTAATCCAGGATTTGATTTTACATGGATTTTCTTCATTGTCCTTCATAAAAATCAGTTCCTCTGTTTGTAGTCTTTAAGAGGAAGAAGCAGTTTTGACACTATGGGTCCATAACAGGGAGAAAAAGGAGAAGGAAGAACATTTTTCCTCTTGATGTGAGTGCCAGCCCAACCAGTGCAGAAAAGGAGGAGATCCTGTGTTATACGTACATTGTGTTATTGCTGACAAGCTTAAATATCATGTTCTTATTTTTGAACGTACAGAAAGTCACACCGTGGAAAGCCTGGGGCATAGGAAAGCCTAGGAAATCAGAATCACCAGTTCCTGGAATGGCGATGTTATAACAGTCCTATAACATTTGAATTTCCAAGTATTGAGTGGCCTCTGTTCAGTCTTACATGATAAGGAATAAATTTCTTAGCTTCCCTCACAGAAGGGCCATTGAGTTGTTCTGTCCGTGGCAGAGGTGTGCCCATATACCAAAAGATGAATACAAGACCCTGCAAAAAGTCCCAGCAAAAGAGCCAAGGACTGTGAAAATTATGGAGACAGGACTTGTGCTTCTATAGTTCCCAGTATCAGGTCTCTATGCTGCTGGTTCATGCCATAACATGGATTTGAAAAAAAACAGGTTTGAGTCCTGAATAAACTTAAATTCAATTAGCCAGGATTCATAACACAGACTTTAGGCAGCGTGTATGTTTTTAGACATGCCTGACTAAGAACACACACAATGTTGAAGGTGGAGTTAGTGTGTAGCTCCCTGTCAGTGTCAGCTGAACCTAATATGGTCTGCTGCCCCCTTGTCCCCTCTGTTCCTGCCAGCTTGGCCACACAGCCTGACCATATTGCCCTCTTCATTGCTGGGTGAGTGCTAGATGGATCTGCTTCCTGCACTGCCTTGATAGGGGAGCTCAAGACCAGTGGCAGTTGTGCGAGCTGGAAGAATCATAGAATCATAGAATAGTTTGGGTTGGAAAGGACCTTAAATATCATCTAGTTCCAAGCCCCTGCCATGGGCAGGGACACCTCCCACTGGATCAGGCTGCCTAAGGCCCATCCAACGTGGCCTTGAACACCTCCAGGGACAGGGCAGCTGCAGCTTCCCTGGGCAACCTGTGCCAGTGCCTCACCACTGTTATAGTGAAGAAATTCCTCCTTAGGTCTAGTCTAAATCTGCCCCTCTCCAGTTTATACCTATTACCCCTTGTCCTGTCACTACAAGCCATTGTAAACAGTTACTCCCCAGCTTTCTTGTAGCCAGTTCAGGTACTGCAAGGTTGCTATAAGATCTCCCTGGAGCCTTCTCTTCTTCAAGCTGAAAAAGCCCAATTCTCTCAGCCTGTCCTCCTATAGGAGGTGCTCCAGCCCTCTGATCATCTTTGTAGCCCTCGTCGGGACCCGTTCCAAGAGTTCCATATCTTTCTTATGCTGAGGATTTCAGAACTGGACACAATACTCCAGATGAAGTCTCACAAGAGCGGAATAGAGGGGCAGAATCCCCTCCCTTGACCTGCTGGCCACACTTGTTTTCATGCAGCCCAGGATATCATTGGCCTTCTGGGCTGCGAGTGCACATTGCTGGCTCATGTTGAGCTTCTCATCCACCAGCACGTGCAAGTCCTTCTCTGCAGGGCAGCTCTCAATTGCATCATCCCCCATTGTGTACTGAAATCGGGGATTGACCCAACCCACGTGTAGGACCTTGCACTTGGCCTTGTTGAACCTTATGAGGTTCTCACAGGCCCAATTCTCCAGCCTGTCCAGGTCCTCCTGGATGACATCCCATCCTTCTGGTGTGGCAACTGCACCACTCAGCTTGGTGTCATCTGCAAAATTGCTGAGGGTGCACACAATCTTGCTGTCCATATCATTGATGAAGATCTTAAACAGCACTTGTTCCACTACAGACCCCTGAGGGACAACACTTGTTACGGGTCTCCGTCTGGATTTTGAGCCATTGACCACTGGTCTCTGAATATGACCATCCAACCAGTTTCTTATTCACCAAACCCTCCACCCATGAAATACATATCTCTCCAATTTAGAGAGAAGGATGTTACGGAAGACTGTGTCAAAGGCTTTACAGAAGTCTAGATAGATCATACCCATCTGTTCACCCATGTCCACTGCTGCAGTTACCCCATCATAGAAAGTCTCTAAATTGGTCATACAGGATTTTCCCCTGGTGAAGCCCTGCTGGCTGCCATTAATCACCTCCATATCCTTCGTGTCGTATAGCATAGCTTCTAGAAGGATCTGTTCCATGATCTTCCCAGGCCCAGAGGGGAGGCTGACAGGTCGGTAGTGCCCAGGGTTGTCTTTTCTACCCTTTTAAAAAATGGGCACAATGTTACCCTTCTTCCAGTCACCAGGGACTTCTCCTGACTGCCATGATTCTTCAGATATCATGGAAAGTCGCTTGGTAACCACATTGGACAATTCCCTCAGGACTCTGGGGTGCGTCACGTCAGGTCTCATAGACTTATATGTGTTCAGATTCCTCAGGCGGTAACAAACCTGATCCTCTTCTACAGTGTTAGGGGGTTTGCCCTTCTGGTCACCATTTTGTTGTCCCATGACCCAGGAGGGGTGAGGAGAGCAGTTATCAGTGAAGACTGAGGCAAGTATGTTGTTAAGTACCTCAGCCTTCTCCTCATCTGTTGATACGAGGTCACCATTCCCAAACATCAGTAAGGGTACGTTCTCTTTAACCTTCTTCTTCTGTTTGGTTTACCTGTGGAAGCCCTTCTTGTTGGTCTTTGCTTCCCCTGTTAAGTTCAGCTCCAGCTGCCCCTTGGCCTTCCTGATCTCATCCCTACACATCCAGGTAGCATCCTTGTACTCTTCCCAGGTTCCCTATATCTGCTTGCACTGCCTGTGCAGTTCCCTCTTCTTCTTGAGTTTAACTAGCAGGTCTCAACTCAACCATGCCAGTCTCTTCCCTTTCCTGCCTGTTTTGCTACACACGGGCACTAAGTGCTCTTGTGCTTTATGGAAAGCATCCTTAAATATTTGCCAGCTCCTTTGTCCCCAAGGATTATGTCCCAGGGGATCCTACTGAGTAATTCCTTGAAGAGCTTTCCTGAAATTTATTGTCCTGACTATATTCCTCAACTGTCCCATATCCCTCAGGACCCTGAACTCCATCAGTGTGTGATCACTGCGGCCCAGGCTGCCTCTAATCCTAGTGTCGCTGATGCGTTCATTTGTACTAGTGACCAGTATTGCATCTCCTCGGGTGGGGGTCTTTGTTAGCTGGACTGAGAAATTATCTTCATTCACTCCAGCAGTCTCCTGGATTGCCTACAGCTTGCTGTGCTACTTTTCCAGTATATATCAGGGTGGTTGAAGTCCCCTTGAAGAAGGAGAAGGAAGTAGAAGATGTAGGAGGAGGACACACAGAAGAGACAGCGTGGGAGAAGGAAGTGATGATCTTGTCTTAACTGCCATGGTGTGTTGCTTACATAGGCTTAATGCAGTCAGATGACATGTCATCTAATCCAGAACAAAGCCTGCCAGATGAGAGGTAATACTTGATATACATTTCTGCCATAACTGCAAATTTCTGCTGCACCAGAGCTTTGCTTCATGTGTATGCACTTTCTTTTTCTGGAACTAGGAGGTCTCTTGAAGCCTTGGAGAAGGCACTGGCTTTCTCCTTACCCAGCCCCATCAACAACTCAGCTCTGACAGGCCAGTATGGCAGGAAATATCTATTCCTTGGCACAGACAGGCTATAGGCTAAGGCTTGCATTCCCATGGCTATTTTCTGCCTGGTTCATAAACAGCAGATTTTGAAGGGTCCAAATCCATGTGAAACACAAAAGCTACTCCCTTAGCAAGAGGTGGTATAACAAGGGATATGTTTAGACTGGAGTAGCTGGAGCAACCCTAGTATGATGCTGTGTGTTCTGGCTTACCTGTGATTGCTTCAGAGCAGGAGAAAATTCTTACTGTCTCTAACCCTGCCACACGGAGGGTGGCATCCACTGCAGGATCAATTCTGGCAAGGCACTTATGCTGTTTATGAGACCATAAGCAGATCACTTAGCTCACTCTTTGTAGGTGTTGTCACCACAGCATGTAGGACCTGGTGTTACCTGTTTCTATGCATACACACACAGGGCTGGCAGAACTGTATATTGTTGCAGTTATATTTCCCTAGGGTTTCTATAAGGTAAATCACTACCAAATTGTCTTGTGAATCTGTGGGTTTAAGAATTTTGGATCCTCTGATATTGGGAACATTGTAGGATCTTCACGGATAGTGCAACAAAGAGATTCCTCAGATGAGATTCAGCTTACAGGCTAAGGATAATGTATCAAGTTGCCATTTGAAATGCTCTACAGTATCTGAAAAATCCTCATGCGGCTGTCACACCTGACACAGGAACTAGAGCAAACCCCTAACAGCAGCTTAGCACAGCATCTTTAAGGGAGCAGTCAACAGATTTGAGCCCTATCTCAACAACTCTTTTCAGGTTCCCATACCACAGTATCACTGTGCTGCCCCCAAAATTAGCACCTTCCTTGATCTGCATCCACAAAACTGATAGAGAAGTTAAGAACTCATTTCTGAGGTGTGCAGAGCCTATATTTCATCTCTTTCTCCATTCAGTCTTAAAATGTCTGATAGGAAGTGTGTATAGATCTTTCTCAAAGCCTCAGCTTCATCTTCACTTTCATCTTTATTTGCATCCTTTTTAGCTTTTATGCATGGAGCTACATGGGAGATTTTTTCACCAGTGGTGTCATGCTCTTTTCCAAGGATGCAACTGTATTCAGACTAGTCCTTCAAAACACAGATGTGTCTGTAATTAACATACCAGAAAGTTTTGGTGTTTCATGCCAGCATGTTCTGAGCTTTTTACCCATTTCTATCAAACTGAACTGCTGTGTGTGAGTCAGGCAGACAGGTGGGAAAGAAAGACGCAATACATCTCAGTGTTCAAGTCTAATCAGAGACAATTCCTCAGACCTTGCTCCCTAGCCTGATGACCTGAGCCATGCCTCATGACAGAAGCTCAGCTGTTGGACTACTGGATCTCCAACACTGGGACATTCAATGGCCTTCTTTGGTTGGCTGGTCTGCACCAATCTTGTTCCTGATTTGCCCTGCAAGAGGGTCATTGTGATATTTGCTAACACTTTCTGTGGCCACAGCTTCCTAAGTACTATCATCCCATGATGCAGTGTGTAATTACTCCGTTGAAGCTCATCTTTTCCTCCCATGAACATCTCCTTTTGCAAGAGAAAAGAGATAGTACACCAATCTCCTTTGCCCAGCACATGTAATTCCTTTATCTTAATCTGTGTCCCCAGGCTGGAGACAGAAACTGAACCCCCTTCATTATGTTTTTACTCATTTGCGTTTACTCTACATGCTTTCAGGGTTTGGTTACATGTCACTGGGAAACAGGCCTGGATAGAATCTGCCATTCCTCTGAGGGAGCCTGGAGGTCTTCTCCAGGAGCTATGGAGCTTTTCAGGGTGCTTGCTCAGAGTTCCCCACTGCTTGCTTCTGACTTCCCAGTGCATGAGTTGTCGTGGGCATCAGGTGGAAGTTCTAGGGAAGAAATAAGTTTTCCTTTCATGAAGAAATATACAGCTGGTGTATGCTGGAATAGCATTGGATGGAACAGTTGGGGAGGTAATGTTTTGGAGACTATTTAAGGAAAAGATGGTTTCACTTCAGAAATGGTCAAAACTTAAAAAAGGAGAAAAAGTTAAAATATTCATTTAAAGTGAAACTGAATCTCTCTCTAGATCCAAAAGAAGTTACTTCCTATTTTCATCAGCTTTGTTAGTGAAGTGGAGAGTAGATAGAGCAGTCTTTCCATTACTTGCATTATTGGCTTTCTTTCATCCAGGAATGCCCCAAGGGACATCTGTACATTGTCGGTAGGTCTTCCTTGGGTTTGCCACTTTGAGAAGGTCCCGTCATGAAGAGGAGTAATATTGCTCCCGTGGTCTTACCAAGATCCTTCCTGGCAATGTGTTCCTTCTTGCAGCCCCCAGATCTGCCCTAGAGCCTTTCCCAGGGAGGCAGCACCAGTGTGCCACAGTTTTGCTTTGTGTCACCTTTATGCTAATGTTTTCCATGTTATCAGTGAATGTAATTTTGGCTTTCCTCAAACTGAGATAAAGATATTTTAAAGATCTCATTAAGACAATGCAGAGATCTGGATCCAAATTGTATTCTTCGATATTTCATTCTATATTCTTGCAGAAGTTCAAATATAAAAATGACATAAATTTTCTTGAAAAAATTACATTAGAGAGGACTTTTTTTCTCTAATATGCAACTGCCCTAGTCTTTTAATAATCTTATAATCCCTGTTTTACCTATTTGTTTTTCTTCTTCCACATTTGTTTTCATTTTCATTCTATATCTGCATAGTTACCATTTCCATACATTTTATATCATTAGCACTGGAATTTCCCATGTCTTATCTGTATGGCATTATTTTTATTTACTCATTATGTGCATGATTAAGTAGTTAAGTAAAATTCTTTTAATCTGTTTCCATAAAACCTAATGTCTGTGAGGCAGACTCATTAAAATCTTGTGGTTTCCCAGATGATTCCTCTAGGCCTAAAAGACACACAAATCCCATCCATGTATCACTACATCACCCCTCTCAGGTATATTTATAATATCCCTGGTCTGAAGATATAAGGCAGACCAATTAAAGATCGTGTTTGGGGGAAGTTTTTTGCATCTGTCACTGAAATGTCTAGAAATGTTTTATTGGGGCATACTCTTGTTGTAATACTTCGATTTTATATAAACAAACAGTTTACAAAGGACTCCAAGATGTCTTGTAGTCTAGTCTCCTGACTTGCTAAAACCAGTTGCTTTTCAGCTGGTGTAGTGGAGTGAGTGCCTATGTATTTATTATCATACATAACCCTGGAGACAGCTCCTAGCTGCGATGGGTATTTACTAGGGAGTGAAAAACCCCAGTTCACATCTCTTACGCTGAGTAGGTAGGAGTATGGAATCCATGAAACAGTTTGATTGTCCTTGTCAAAGTCACTTATTTTTTTCTGATCATCTCTTCTACTTGGTCTTTTCCAGTCTGCCCAGCTGAGAACAAGAAATATAAAAGTAATTTGTTTTGTTGTGTACACAGCTCTAGACATTGGCCACCAGCAGCTGCCACTAGTTTCTGACTCCCCAGTCACTGGTGCAACCAGATGAAGTGCTGCTATGTGAGCATCTTCCATGTTATATCGGGCAGCACCCCTTGCTCTGGATCCTTTGCTCTGGATCTGGGGGTTCAGAATGACACCCCCACACCCAAACTGCCTGCAGGACCTGAGCTGACATCTCCACACCTGTGGAGCTGATATCTGTTCTGTACCATGAGCTGTACCAGCTCATGCTGAGATACCACAGGTGTTTCCACACTGGCTACTGTGGAGATTTGCTTGGATTTTCCCCCATGCCATTAATTGATGGACACTTATCTGATGTTTGCTGCAATATTTGAAGATCCCACAGTATTACAACTTGTCAAACAGTTGTTTTGCCTGGGGCTCACCCTGCCTAAGGCAGTGGATGCATTTCCTCATGTAAGAGGAAAGCATGTGTAAAAGAAAGCAAGAACAAAGAATGTGTTTTCTTCAGCTCTTAAAAACAACCAGAGAAGCACAACAGCAGCTTTTGCTTTCTCTTGACTTGAAAATCTGCCCAAACCAATACAAGTTTTGAGTAATCATGTTCTTTTTATTGCTGTGTGACACAATTATATGGGACTACCTTTATTTTATGATGCTTATCACACAGTGAATAATGTTGGATTGAAAAGTGATGGGAAAGATGGCCATCACTTGAAAGGCTGGGAGTGTGTCTCTTGGTGCTGCAGGGCATAGCTTTCCAGACTCTTCTTTATGCAATATGGCATGCTTCTCAATAAGGGACACGAAAGAGCAGGTAGAAGCTGGCACTGATAAGCATACAACACCTGGGCTCATTAGAAATGACATGTACTTTGCATATACAGGAAAAGGCCTACAACAGAAAAACATGTCATTGACAGAGTGAGGTCACACATCTCAGAGATGGGATGCCAAAAATTGTAATGAGGGTTCAGCCAGTTCCAGATCACTTCAGTTTAAGAAAAGGTGGTAAATGAGGTTGTTTGGATCTTCATACTTCAAAGACCTCTGGCATAAACAGGACCACTGCATCGAAGAAATACCTGCATGAAAATACTTCCCACCATGAGGAGAGTTTGTAGACACAGCCTAGCCTTTTGTCTTGAGCCTATTGGTAACACATTTACTTTTCATCTTTCTGATTTGGCTGCATCTGCCCGTTTCCAAGGCAGATTTTACTCAGCCATGACTACTACTTTTCATGATAAGATCTTGTTTCCTGCTGTTGGGAGTTTGTTACTAATTGACTGAATGGTAAGAGTGGATGGGAAAGTTATAAAGTCATATTTCTTAAGAACAAACGTTATCAAGAGCAAAAAAATAATCCTTTTACCCAATACACATCAGCCGTTGCCAAGTATTTTGTACTTTGTTTTAAGGTGGCTTCCCATGCCAGAGGTGCCCAGATGGGAGCAGTGGATAGCCGGAAAGTGTGGACGTGTAGAGGACTGAGTAAATCTTTGTCCTCCAAAATCCCCCGAGTCAGACCTGCAGCTCCTGGATACTTCATCTTCAGGTTTGCCTTGGCTATCTATTTGTTTTCCCTACAAAATTAAGCTGTTAATGGAAGCTTATAAATTCCTGTTCTCTTCATTGCTTCCTTCACAAATTTCAGCATGATTCAAAAGGCAGCCACTTGTGCTTCCCAGGACTTGAGACCTTCATCATGAAACTCAAGTGTTAGTGATATGGAATGGAGATCTCTTTTTATAGAAAACAGCAAAGAAGAAAGACATTTAGAAATGAAGGAGACTTTCGACATGGTAAGTCAAGTTGCCAGAGATTTGGAGTCAGAACAGTTTTCCAAGTGACAAAAGTAGACACAAATTACTTGAATTCCCACTTAGCAGTGACCCCTGAAATGCTGAATTTCTATTCCATCTTGAGGGTCCTAACCACTGCCATTAACACAAAGTAAAATGTATGGATATTAATATTGTATTAAACGACTTTCTCTCCTCTTATACATTCATTGCCTATTGATACCAGCCCATGGCACCATGAGCTTTGTCTTAATGAACTAGTTAAAACTTGCAAACTGGTCTGCCTCAGCTGGAGCTTGGAACTCTCCTAGCAAACCAGGTCTGCTGCTGGCAAATGTGGGAGCAGCTCACGGTAAAGAGGAAGTTGAAATATGAATGTCTGATAGGGACTGTGAATATCTAATAAGGACTCAGTTATTACATCATCCACTAGTGTAGTAAGTAGTTGCTGTTGTCTTGATCGCTGGAAGATGATATTGCTGATCATTCATGCCAGCAAAGAAAGCTCATTCAGCATGTTAATGTGCATGCAAATATATCTTCATTCCAGGAAGCCTGTAAAGCAGCTGGCAATTATTTAATTGAATAGGCCTGGCCAGAGTACCAATAATTCCTCACTGTTAATGTGCTTGTTGCTATAAATCATGTAGGATCAAAGGTGAATTAAAATTCTCTTGTACTCCTTTGAATATCTTGATCTCTTGAAAATGAAGTTATACAATATCATAATATTCAGTAATTTGATTGTGTGTTTTTTCACTAGTATTGCACATGTGCAATAACATGTTAAATGCCATCTTTTTTAGACACAGAAGAAAACATGTAACAGCAGTTTTACATTATTACATCCATATTATTTCCATCATTTGACTTCTCTTCCCCGGTTCCCAAATCCTTTGGTGCTAGGATCTGGCCAAGTTCTTTAAGGGACTGACTTGACTGGAAACTAATCCCTTAATGGTGTTTTCACAGAACAGGTCAGGCGCTGGCTGGAGGGAGTGAGTGGCTGGGGATGGGAGCAAGGATGGGGCTTAGTGCACCCACCTAGGGGCCAGCAGCACAGCACTGATAGAGACACTCTTGGCTTGGGGGAACCCATTGCTATCACAGACCCTCTCCCCATAGCCTCCGTTGAGCTCCATTTTGAGGTGTGGTTCCCCCTTGCCACATTGCTGGTGCTCCATTAGCAACAGTGGTGTCACTCTCAAAGTGAATAGATGGCTGTGTGCTGAGGAATCCTCCATGTGGAAGCTGAAGTGCGACAATTAGCTGCCTTTTACAGCCACGCTGCTCTTCCAGGCATGCACCAACTTCCTTGCTGAGAAAGCCTCAGAACTGTGAGCTTGCATGGAAGTAGCAGGGATAACTTTGCTCTTTTGAACCGTCTGGAAGCCAGCAGCACTCCCTCCCTAGCTCCTGTTTCAACCACTAAGCCCAAGTCAATGGCAGGTGGAAAGAGACAGTAACTCCCCTCCTCTCTGGTGTGGGGTTAGGTGGTGAAGTGCTGCAGGGAAAACACAGCTTACAAGCTGCCTTTTTAGATGTTGGAAAGATCCTAACCTGGTGTGGCAATTAAATTTATATTGACCTCAACACCTGGCTGGATTATTAATTAGTGCAATGACAGCTGAAATAAATGACCATTAAAAGCTTCTTCAGCCTGTAGCTGGCAAAGAGTCCTGCTCTTACCCTTTGGGATGGGCATGCTAATCCCTGCAGCATGTGGGTAAGGTTGCTGTCTTGTGTTTCCCTGCCTGGTTAACCAGATGGGCAGGTTTCACAAATTTCTGTTCTATGGAACGAGGAATCAACTCAGAAAACAGGTGGGTTTGATTCTTCTGCAGCTTTTTTATGACGCTGTGGATGACTTTGCTGTTGAAATATCTCAATATGTTGTGGCCCTCTCCTCTTGCATAGGAGGTAAAAGTGCCTGGGCTTTTGGAGCACTTATTCTTTTACTGGTGGTGTTAGAACTGTTTGAGATGTACAAGGTCCTGCAGCCACAGGCAGCTCCATGTTAGCATAGCCCAAACACTAGCATAGCCAGGCTTAAAAGTCAGGGCTGTCCTCTGACAGAAAAAGAAAAGGAGGCACATTTTGGTTAAAAAATGATGTTATAGGTGTGATGGCCTGTCCAAGCTGGCTCTGGAGCTCTGTCCTGTTAATGTTGGGATGCTGAGGGACAGTACTGCTGTGGCTGCCACTAGCCTGGGTGACCCTCTGGAACCAGTTGAGCATGCAGGCCGTGCAAGGACCTTGCATACAGGACTGCAGCCTAACAAAGTGATGTACATCTGACTATACCATAACTGGAAGCATGCACACAACCATATATTTCCTTAGTGCTGTGCTTTGATTTGAGCGTCACTGGCTCCACAGCTCTGCTCAGCTAGAAGCAGTGGCAGCAGGCACAAGGGGAGAAAAAACTATCCACCACTGAAATCCCATCAAGCTGCTGCTGCAGCTGGTGGGTAGCTGACCCTTAAACAAGAGATGCTCCTCCCTAGACCCAGGTACAGGGTGCAGTACCCAAGCTCTGCTGGGGCTAGGAGCCTAGAAAAAAAAACAACAAACAACCATCCCCCTCCCCCCTGTGGATGTAAGCAGAGCCCCGAGGACGAGCAGACCAAAGATACACGATATTCCTGTCTCTGTACTCTTCTGCCAGCCTCAGCTGCTTCAGTATTGGAGCTTCCTGAATTAGATGTGCTTTCACAGACTTAGTGACACTCAGTGATTTTCAAATAAATATGACTAGTTCCTCAAAAGATTTTTGCAGGCTAGGATATCTGCAAATGAAACTTCTAGTGACACACATCAGTTGGATTTAGATTGCAATGTAAGCTGTGTCTTCAAGCTAAGCAGTTGCATTGCAAAGGCTTCTTCCTTGGTTCTTTTTTCTGTTTGCTGTTGCAGAAAATGCTTTGTTTGGTTGCTAGCTTGTGGGAGGATGTCCTTTGTCATGGTATTGCTATCCCTGGGAGCCACAGTAACTGTGAGGGAGGAGATCTAGCAGACACTGCGTGCTTGCATGGTCCTAGGGATGCGCCAGCTTTGCCCGTGACCCAGGCACACGCTGTTCTGGTTTATTCTTGTTGCGGTTGTGCTAATCCATGATGTGTAGAAGTTGTGGGCAAAAGACTATCTTTATTGATTCTACAAGACGTTTTATACCCCTTCTAGAGCTGCATGTTCATGCATGATTGGTTTAGCCAGAGACCAACAGTTCATAATTGGATGACTCCTTCTCAATTGTAACTTCATAATCGGGTGATTCCACCTGTGGCCTGGCAGCTTCCTAATTTTGTTTACTCAGCCCTTCTTGGTGCCTTCCAGCTTCTGCAAGGATACACGGGCATCTATTCACGGCCAATGTTAAGATCACACGCTCTGACTCCTTGAACTAGCCAAGGTTTCCCGCATATTCTCAAGGGTTTTATCACACTAACAGGGTGCTCATCCTATCCCCAGCTGATCTCACTATCAGAGCGTTTATCCTTAGCTTTGATATCTCTTCTTCTTTCTTGAAGCCATTACTGTCATTCTCCCTTTATTTCTGTAAGGCCTTTGACACTGTCCCCCACAACATCCTTCTCTCTAAACTGGAGAGATATGGATTTTATAGGTGGACTGTTTGGTGGATAAGGAATTGGTTGGGTCATCACATTCAGAGAGTAGTGGTCAATGGCTTGGTATCCAGATGGAGATTTGTGACAAGTGGTGTGCCTCAGGGGTCCGTACTGGGACCAGTGCTGTTTAATATCTTCATTGATGACAAGAACAGTGAGACTGAGTGCACCCTCAGCAAGTTTGCAGGTGGCACCGACCTGAGTGGTGCAGTTGCCACACCAGAAAGATGGGATGTCATCCAGAGGGACATGGACAGGCTGGAGAAGTGGGTCTGTGAGAACCTCATGAGGCTAAATGCAAGGTCCTACACCTGGCTTTGAGCCACTGGCAGTTTCAATACAGGCTGCTGGATGATATGATTGAGAGCAGCCCTGCGGAGAAGAACATGGGGGCGCTGCTTAATGAGAAGCTCAACGAGTGCTCACAGCCCAGAAAGACAACCATATCCTGGGCTCCATCAGAAGTGTGGCCAGCAAGTCGAGAGAGGTCATTCTGCCTCTCTATTCCACTCTCATGAGACCCCACCTGGAATACTATGTCCAGTTCTGGAATCTTCAGCATAAGAAGGATATGGAGCTGTTGGAATGGGTCCAGAGGAGAGCTAAAAAGATGATCAGAGGACTGGATCACCTCCCATATGAGGACAGGCTGAGAGCATTGGGCTTGTTCAGCCTCAAGAAGAGAAGGATCTGAGGAGACTTTCCAGTACCTGAAGGGGCTGCAGGAAAGCTGGGGAGGGACTGTTTACAAAGGCTGGTGGTGATAGGACAAGGGGCAATGAGCATAAGCTGGAGAGAGGCAGATTTAGACTAGACATAAGGAGGAATTTCTTCACTATGAGGGTGGTGAGGCACTGGCACAGGTTCCCCAGGTAAGCTGTGGCTACCCCATCCCTGGAGGTGCTCAAGACCATGTTGGATGAGGCCTTGGGCAGCCTGATCTAGAGGGAGGTGTCCCTGCCCATGGCAGGGGGTTGGAACTTTAAGGTCCTCTCCAACCCAAAATATTCTATGATTCTATGAAACCTACTGGCATTTTCTGCCGCAAACCTGTGTGAGGTCCCACTGGCCTGCTCAATGTATATGGAAATGTCACAAGACTACTTTTACACTGAAGAGGTTACTCCCAAATGGGGAAAGCAGATAGTAAAGAGGGAGAAAGAAAAAGGAAATTAAAGTATGAGTGAGCGGAGATCTGAAATTTTTCTCAATGGATTTGAGAAAATGTTTGGTAGAACAAGGAGCAGCCCTTAGCTCATTTGTATATGAGCAGGAAACCTCAGCAGTGAAACCCTCTCTGCTCTTCATCAAACACACAGCCTTGTCAGATTCAAGGTGGGATTTCCTCCCCGTGATTTCTCTATTGTATGGCACACCATTACAGGCAGCCCTTGCCAGAGGCCAGAGCTGTACTGGGCTGTGGAAATGGCTGAGTGAACCTTGGAGGGTCTTGGCAGTTCATACTTGTGATTCATTACCCTTCTGTATTTGTAGTTTGCATGGTCCTGCTATGGAGGACATGTTTTTTGGATTGCCCTTATATCTGGAGGCCAGCTAAGCCCAGCATCGTGCTGTGTGACACAGAGAGAAGTCTACCCAAAATCTTACCCAAGGAGCTGATACTGCAGTTGAGAGGGGGTATAAGGGCATTTCTCTAATTTATTGCTGTCAATGTAAAATGTCCAAGAGGGCCATAAACTATCTGATGTGGTACAGGCCAGAAGTATAGATGATATCTACAGGGTAGGGGACAGTTTCAGTGAGGAAGCATGTCCTGATAAAAACTGCACACAAGGTAGGGAACCTTTGGGTTGATGGCAAGTTGATAATTGCTGCCTGACATTACCTCATCATGACATCTCAGTGCATGGAAAACCTGCTAAAACATTACTCAAGCTGTGACTAGCCAAATTTATGCTTTTTCCCTGCTGAGTGGTTTAATCTAAAGCCCAGAAGTAAAATAGAAAATTTTCTTATCAACTTTCAGCTGGTTTATGTGAAAACCTGCACCCTGGAGGACCTGCTTTGCAGCTCTGACATATTCAGCCCCAGGAATCCTTGACTGAGCTGGCTCCAAGGTGTACATTGGCAGTTATTTTGCAAACAGAAGCTGCATGCCAGCTTGGAGAGGATTCTCCCTGCTTTGCCACCATGCTCAGGGTATAAGAGCTCCTGACTGATGGAAAGGAAGATGGGAAACCAGCCAGCAAAATATCAGCCACAAGGAAAATTCCCAGCAGGCCCTTGCTACAGTGAAAGCACAACAGGTCTGTTCACATGGTACCTTCTCTGTCATTCCTATGTATGGCAAAGGCTGAGTGTTGTTGGAAGTCTGTACCAGAGCCATATGAAATAGTCCCAGGCAAGACAGTCTTTCCTCACAGGCAACATATCGTACATGAGGAAAAGTCAAACAATGTTGCCCTTGTGGAGGAAAAGGCAGAACTTTTACTTTAAATGAAAAAAAGCCAGACACTGATGCCAGTGCTCTGCAATGTCTATAACCTTCAGAACTCTTCCTGAACCTCTACTTCCCCCAATCACTCCATTTCCTTCCAGTTTATAAAGCGCTTGTGGCACACAGTTCAGCAAGACTTGGCAGCTGCCTGTTCTTACATCCCATCAGCATGAAAATGTCCTTTGGCCTCAGCTTCTTCCTGGCTTTCTTGGACCCAGGTGAGTTTCCTGATGGGACTTGTGGGGCTACGAGTCGTGGAAGTGGTCTGGAAGTAGCTGCGCAATGCATGGGGCTGTTTCTCCTTTGGAGCCATAGGAAACTCTCATCCAGACAAATTGGCACTGCAGATGAGTGACCAGTCTCAAGGAATCTTTGGTGCTGTGAGCCAATGTGCAGATGAGATGAAGGTGTAGGCGTTTACAATGTGAACCAGCTGTCTGAGTTCCTGTGGTGGTCACTGGTGATCCATCTGGGACAGCCGTGGGAGTGATTCGGGTTACTCTAAGACAAACAGACCTTTGGTTGGCTTAATCCACCTCCAGATACCAATTACCATAAACTTAGGGGCTCATTTGTTTTTCTCAAAGACAGGGGCATGTGACAGTTTAAATTTAAATGTCATCTCAGCTATCCTTCAGCTCTGCTCCAGGAGAGCCCTGGTGTATTGGAGATATTGTGTCATACCTGACACCTCATTTAGATGTCACAGGCACTGCAGGGTGCCTTACCTGGCACCAAGGTTTAGGGAACAGACACATTCCTTAGACCTCTCAACCTGCATGCTGGACCCTTGGATCCCAATGAGTGTGTCAAGGAAGGCATTTTGCTTGTCCTCTATGAATATATACTCCATTCTTTTCTAACCGTTTCCTGATGACTGCCTGGTGTTATGGTCTGCTTAAAACATTCCAGCATGTAATCGGTAAGATGTTTTCTCTTGATGCCTACAAGGAGATACACCATTTCACAGTTTGTACATAGCACAGTCAATATCCCTTGGCAGCCTCTTGATCTCCAGACCTTTGGGTGCTCCTGCTCACTGCAAAGAGAGGATTTGGGACCTGGGAATTTAGGGACAATTGAATGCCTTCCAGGGTGGAGGCGGTTGTGGGGATACTTTCCTTAGCAAACCCAGAAAAAAAAAATTGTGTAGGACACAAGGGAAGCTGGCTGAGTATTGGTGGTTAAAATGTAAAATTCTATCCCCAAAAGGCTTCCCCTCACTTGTCTAAACTGAAGTTCATATTACAATAAATGATTATAGAAATAGTAAAAAAGAACCCACAAACTGAATTATGTAATGGAAAATAAGATGAAAGGGGGAAGTGCTGATCAAATGCTGAAGCAAAACATCAGTGAATGGGGAAGTGAGGACCTTCATGACTGCTAACCAGTGATGTGTCCTTCTTTCCCCAGGGATCTCCCTTCAGTGTGAGGTTTGTCACAGCATGGGAAGAAGGTGTTCTGGCCCCATGAAAACCTGTAGTGATGGTGAAGATACCTGTGGCATCATTCAACACGAGATCTTGATAGGTAGGTGAGACATCAAGTATGCCTCTGTGCCAATGTTACTTGTGGAGTGAGGCTAGGGGATGAGTTTGTCTCCCCACCTCTGTCACTATCCTTATGGTAAGTCCTTGGGTAAGATGTTCATTTTCCTTTTCACTGATAGAGAACCCAGAGATGAGGAGGGTCCAAGATGGGAAAAGCTCATATTCCTCTATCTTGAGCAGCAGTTTCCTACTGGGAGGGTTTGGCTCCTAGTTGTAGAGGAAAGGATTTAGTCAGCAGAGTAAGAGAAGATATTGGCTTTTAATTCTGGCTAAGGTGAGCGGTTGGGTTGAGAGGCTAGACTGTGAGGGACACAAGGCTGCTGGCATCTAGCACTGAGGGTGCGCTGGCCATGGATGAAGGGAGAAGGCAGCCTCTATCTGTCTCTCTTCCTTGAGCAGGGAAAGGGGCACCAGGCAGCCTGGTGGCACTGCCAGGGCAGAACTCTCCCCATAGTTGGTTGATAAGCCAAAGATGGGTGCTGAGCCTTGATACAGCTCCACAGTTGGTTGTGGAGCCATCTCAGTCATTGCTCAACTTCATTAATGCAGCTTTTAGGATGGAGTTTATCTTGTATCCTACCAACTTTGGTGCTAATAGCTCCAGTGCATGAATTGCCTCCCCTTTCCTCCTTGTAGAGCTGGTGGGTCCTCAGTAGACTGCAGTGTAACTGATCTGCTCCTTCTTACACCCTTTGGGTTTGGTCCATGGGAAAAACTGGACTTGCTTGTATCAGGATGCTTGTGGCTGCAACAGTCTGTACTCTTCAAACTGTGCCTGAAGAGATGTGGACTGCAGGTCAGAGGTGTGTGGGTCATCCCATAAGCTCTGTATCTGAGGCATTCTGGCTAACGTGAGCATTTGCTGCTCTGCTAGCTGGTTCTCAGGAGTTATGCTTTCCTCCTGCCTACAAACACAATGTGGAGAAGGAGAAATTCCTCACTAGTGGCTCAGATGTGATGGCACACTTTTTTCTCTAATGGATCACTAGGATCACCAGTGCTGCTTCTGGGGGTCACTCTGCTGCCCCTAGACCTTTCGCAGGCCCCAGGACGGCTGCCCAGCAGTTGCTGCTGTAGGAGCTAATGGGAGGGGAAGGGAGTTACCTTGTGGTTAAGGACTTGGCGCTGCATTCCACTTTATTACAGGGGGAATGGCAATCCCTTCGTTCTTCAAGACCTGTGTGTCATCCAGCGTTTGCCAGCTTGACCCTATCACCATGAACTATGGGAAGGTAAAAGCAAGGAGCCTCTTAGCTTGCTGCAAGGGCAGTGAGTGTCAGAATATATCTATCTCAAGTAAGCTCCATTTCTCCTTATACGCCATCCCCCCTCTGTCTGTCCTGACCTGAGGTGAGGCTACCCAGGCTAAGCCTTCACCTTGCTTGTTGCTCTCCTTCTCTCATTGAAACCAGTTATGGCCCATCTCTTTTCTTCCAGTGCCACCAGAGAACAATGTGCCCAATGGATACCAGTGTCCTGCCTGCTACAGTGTGGACTCCTTTCAGTGTAGTGACGAAATTGTTAACTGTACAGGATCTGAAACCCAGTGCATTGACCTTGCTGGATTAATGAATTCAGGTAACTGCCTTTTATTTGGGGCGGTCTTTTATCATTTTGGTTAAATGGGTGAAACCAGTCTAAAGTGAAGAATCACATAGAAATAAATATGGGCAAAAAATGTGAAGGAAATAAAGAGGAAGAGACATGGAACTGAAAGGGAACATGCTTAAAGCTAAAAAAGGGCAGGGGTGTTCTTTACTTCATAAGGAATGGGCAGCTCCTGGGGTGGAAATATTGAGCTTGCTGGCCAGGGAGGGAATAGCTATGGAGACTGGTTCCCCTAATGCATGGCATATACTTCTTCTCCTGTCTAGGTGGACTGTCTCTAAAAGCTGCCATGAAGGGCTGCACCACCATTTCTGAATGCAGTATTGCAAGAAATGCAAAAAGCAATCTGGGGATGATGGACATAAAGTTAAGGCAGTTCCAATGCAAACCAGCTTCTCTTTTGCACACAGTGATTTCTGGATTTGCCCCTTCAAACACCCTCTTCTTCCCAGTACTATCAGGATTCATCTTGGAGAAGGTGCTTTTCTGACTCTCTCTGTTACCAGATTAAGCAAAGCCCTTCATGAACTTCAGCAGTCATTTGCATTGAGCCCTGTTTGCTGGGGCTTCTCCTGTGTGGGAAGTTGTTTTCAGATTAGATCTTCTTTTATAATAACACAGAATAAAGACAGTTCTTACACTTCTGCTTTGTCTTAATCTAATTTAAAGTTTCAGAGGTTCAGTTGTCATCAGTTACGTATTATATTTTCTGAGTGCTTTGTTCACACTGGAACTGGGAGACATGGGGTGCCTATACACTGCACAGGCAACAGTAGCTCTCAGGACCACTTTAGAGTCCACGTCCACCATCTCAGAATAAGGGGTAAGTTTCAAAACCATTTTTCTAGGCTCTAAAAAGGACTGGAGGTGAGTTCCTGAGTGGTTTCCTCTGGTTAGAGAGGTAGCTTGCCCTTTATTCCCTTCTTTGCATTGTATTTGTACACGGTAGGGGAAGTCCATCATCTCAGAGGGCTGCTTGTGGCCTCTAGGCAGCTCTGAAGAAGTCTCTGTTTCAGAGTAGAGTCAGCAACCCTTTGCTACAAGCAAACTGCTCCTGGCAAGAGCCTTTCTCTTTGTGGTTGTTTTTCTTGCCTTACTAGGCACTCTTCCATTCTATCTTTGATTTCATGATTATCTGGATTAAATGTTTGCCTTAGGAGGGTTTAATTTCATAAAATAGGCAGTTTTTCTATGGTGACAGACTGCTGGGCGTCCAAGTAATAGAAAGCTTTACACAATGCTTATTTGCCCTCTGTTGGCAAAACTACACCCATACCTGGTGTAGCCTCTTCTACATTCACCACCACCTGGTTATTCTGCTTTTGTCACAGGCTGCCCTAATGGGTCTCCTCAGGCTGGTCCCACACAAAGGCACCGAAGAAAATCATCTCATCACGCACCATTGCTGTGCCTGGGAGGGAGCACAGAATGTGGGCAAAAGGGTAAAGTAGTGGGAGCTCTCAGAGATTCTGGGATGTAGAGTGTAGGAGGGATGTTAGCAAACTTCAGGGTTTCCCTGTGCTTCTGTTCCTGTATGAGTGGCCCATTTTTGGAGGAGACTACAGGCTTATTAAGTGAAATGCATGTTTGTGGCTATCCTCAATAGGCCTGGCTCACAGTGCAAGTGATAATACATATCTAATGCAAAGAAAAGAGTCTGGTTATGCTTAGTTAATTATTTGCTGGAGCTGTGCAATTACAGTGTGGATGTTAGAGAGGAAATATAGCTCCCCATTGATGGTGAAGCAATAGACTGATACTGCAGTGACCCACCCGTTCAGCATTTTTCCAGATCTGATAACACCCTGGAATTAAAAAAATTCTTTATCTTACAAGTACATTATCCTTGAACACACCTCCTGCACATTCATGCAGAACATTATATTACTGTCTGTGGCACCCCCATGGCAGATCTTGATCCACTTTGATAAGTCAACCCCTCACTTTCTGTTTGTTCCACTCTGACCTGTGATGTTATCGGGACAGAAAAGCTACATGAGTTTGTTCAGCTTGGTCAAGACTTGGGTGACGCACATACAGAGAACCATGGTGGGGGGGTGGTATTTAGGGGAGGACAAGGAGGAGAGCAGACAGCAGTGTTCCTGACAAAGCTTTGTGATATGGAGAGGAGAAGCAGCTCAATTTTGACATAAAATTCAATATTGTTGCAAAAACCCTGTTGCTTTGTGGCTGTATAAATACAGGAGTGATAAGTAGGAACAACCCTGCATCTATATGACTGATATATTGGTGATTGGTCCTGTTCCAGTGTCCACATTTTTAAAGGGCATTAAAAACAGAAAGCGTGAAATAAAATGCCTTACAGTGGAAGTTATTACAGAAAAGAAGATTGGGAGGTAGCTTGTTTACAGGCTATAAACACTGTTGTAAAGCAATGATAAGATCTTAAAGGGCTCTTTTACACCTAAGAGTGTTGCAGAAACCTGAAAAATCCCAAGGAGAAAAAGTCACTCGTCACTGTGTACAGACTGTATTCATTAGAACAAAGAGGTCATCAGTTTTTGATGTTTGCAAAACCAGCATGAAAGCCTTTCAGAAACTGGTGCTTTAGCTGCAGGCAGTTTACAGGCAGTTCAGCCACAGCTGATAGAAACATGATAAACCAGCATATGGAGGAAGGTGATGAGATGGTGAACCCTTCTGATCTCAAATCTGGTTCCTAGGGAGGGAGATGATGCTGGAGTGCAGTTTAGATAAAAGCAACACAGAAGACAGAAAAAAAAACTGGTGGCACCAATTTACAAAACCTAACCAAACAATTAGATCTTGCTATCTTGAGCAAGGAGTAATGAATGAACAACACTTGCCTCTAAGTATATGCAGGGTGTGAACACCAGAGAAGGGGTTATCTCCAGTGATTCCCTGTAAAACCGCCACCACAGTGAAGGTGGGAGGCCCTGTTGCTTGCAGGATTTAGTTGAGGATATGAAGCAGGGAGCAGCCCTGAGCTCGTAGACACGTTGGTAAGGGGCAAGGAGAGATGTGGCCAAACCCCATCACAGTGAATGGAATGGCTCCTGTTAGTTTTAATGGGCTTTGAACCAGGACTTACATGCCAGCCTCAGTTGTCTCCATCTGCATTTTCTGTGTATAATATATACAAACCTTATTCCCATGCAGATAAACACACGTAGACATGTAAATACCAGATTCTTCCTTAGATCTTGCAGATACTTCAGCTACCAGACATGTGAGATACAGACGCTCACAGCCCTGGATGGCTGGAAGCTGCCATCCTTCCTTACCCGTAATACCAATCATGTCAACAACAACTTTGATCTTTGCTATTCCAAGAAGACTCAAACTAGTATCTTCTCTCCTCAGACAGTGGAAAACTAGCCATCTCCTGCTGTTCCCTCTCTCTCCTCTGAAGTTTTGTTCTTTCCAAAAGAGCTGAGCCAATCAGAAAGCCTGGTGGCATCCAGAAAAATAGTAAGTGATCTGAGATAGGGAGACAGAGGTGCAGAAAGCTCAAGAAAAAGGCTGGTGATTTATTGGTCAAGGGAAGGTAAGACTGTGAGTATCATTTAGTGGACATGGCCCTGAGATCTGTGGGTCAGGAGATGGGGAGGAGTGGGTCAGGAGCTGCTGGGGAGAAGGGTCTGTGTCTCTGTACAGTCATGCATCACACAAGGCAGTTCTTATCAGATGCTAAAATCCCTTGGCTCCTTCCCAACATATCTGGAGCTGGGAGCAGTTCTCTTCCACTTCTTGCGAGACATTCCTGCCCCAGCAGTTTCACACCAGGAGCTTGGGACACTAGGAGCTGATGAGTTTATCTGGCCAGAGCATGGCCCAGGGTTGTATTTGCAAAGGCATGTAAACTCGTTGCTGTGTTTCTTTTATATAATGACCAGGGGTCTTATAAGGAAGTTTCTCCAGCACCCTGGGTCCAGTAGGAGTTTTGGGGATTACACTTCTTCAAAGGAAAAATGAAGACAAACAGTGGGTGAAAAAGCAATTGTCCTTGCAAACAGGAAGAACACAAACCCTGTTCATACCAGAAGCTAAATATTTTTTTCCTGCTCTTTCTGGAAAAGAAAGCAGGACTGGGCCATCTGATCAAATGTGGGCTTCTGCAATGAGTAGGTGTCTTAGTCTGAACGTGTCATCAAACTCTTGTTGTGACTGAGTCAATACAGCCCTTGGAGAAAAGGTTCTCCAGTTCTAATCACGCTCACCACTGACAGAAGCACCTCCTCTGTAGACACTAAGGATCCCATCCCCAGGGTCCTGTACTTTTCTTGGAGAATGTATTTTACCTTAGAGCTGAGAAGTGCAGAGAGCAAATTCTCCACAGTCCACTGCACAAAGGAAGAGGCTAACTTGTCAAAAGCTGCATGTTGTAATCTCCTAATTCCTTGGACTCCTCTGCTGGATGGAATCCTGCCCCTCCCAACTCTGCTGTCTTATAGAATAATAGAATCACTAGTCTGGAAAAGAACTTTGAGATCATTCAGTCCAACTGTGCCTGTTCACTACTAAACCATAGGCCTAAGCACCTCATCTAACTGTCTACTTTTAAATACCTCTAGGGATGGTGACTCAACTACCTCCCTGGGCAGCTGTTCCAGTGCCCAAGAACACTTCCAGTGAAGAAGTTATCTGTTTCTCCCTATATATAGCCAAACCATGCTAGGCCATCTTGTTCAGACCTCTTGCAGCTTATGTGTAGGTGAGAGAATGAAAATAAAATTCAGCCCCATGCCTATCTTGGAATCGCCTAATAAGTCACTTAAACACCCATATCTCTAAGACTTATCAGGATGTGCAAGTCAATGCTGGGACTGGGTGCCTGGTTGCTGCCACTGGAGACATGGTGGTTCTGTTTTAGGATGTTGCAGATCACAGGAAGGGAAAGCTTTCTTCAACAGTTCACTACCTCCCATGGTCACACTTCATGTCTGATTTCATCCCCAGAGAACACGCTTTTGGTCCTCTGGCCCAGTGTTGTTGTGGTGATGAACTGAAGTTTTCTGCTCCAGAAGAATCAGGTTGGGACTATCAGATCACAGCATACATTTGCCAAGCAGGTTTCTGCTGGAGACCTCCTGGGATAGTGTATCTTGCCAGAGAAAACATGAAAACTATTGACAACAGTTTATCAAAAAAGTAGCTGGTTGTAGGTGTTGGGCTGTGTACAGGTTGAAGGGAGCTGTGAAGTTGCAACTCTAGAAAAATTGCGAAGTCTGTTTAGTTTCCCAGATGAAGACCCATCTCACAGAATCATGGAATTGTTTGGTTGGAAAACACCTTTGAGATATAGTCTGATCGTACATGTCCAGTACTAAACCATACCTCCGAACACCTTGTCTACCCATATTTTAAATGCCTCCAGGGATGCCTACTTCCCTCTGCTGCCTGTTCCAGTGTCTGATAACCATTTCTATGAAGAAATTTTTCCTAATATCCAACCTGAACCTCCCCTGGTACAACTTGAGACCATTCCCTCTCATCCTATCACCTGTCAATGGAGTGAAGAGACCAGCACTCACCTAACTACAACCTCCTTTTGAAAAGCTATAGACAATGATAAGGTCTCCCCCAAGCCTCCTCTTCTCCAGGCTAAATAACTCCAGTTCCCTCAGCCACTCCTCATGAGACTTGTTCTCCAACCCCTTTAAGAGCTTTGTTGCTCTTCTGTGGATGCTCTCAAGCCTCTCAATGTCCTTCTTGTAGTGACCAGCCCCAAACTGGACACAGGACACAGGATTTGAGGTACAGCCTCACTAGTGCTGAGTGCAGCGGAAAGATGACTTCCTTGGTCCTGCTGGCCACATTGTTTTTCATCCAAGCCGGGATGCTGTTGGCCTTCTTGGCCACCTAGGCACACTGCTGTCCCATATCCAGCCAGCCATTGACCAGCACACCCGGGTCCTTCTCTGCCAGGCAGATTTCCAACCACTCATTCTCAAGTCTATAGCATTGCATGGGGTTGCTGTGGCCCACGTGCAGGACCCAGCACTTGGCCTTGATAAACCTCATCCCATTGGTCTCAGCTCATCGATCCAGCCTGTTCTGATCCCTCTGTAGAGCCTTTCTTTCCTCAAGCACTTTGACACTTCTGTCCATTTTAGTGTCATCTGCAAACTTACTGAGGGTCCACTTAGTCCCTTTGTCCAGATCATTGATAAAGATATTGAACAGAACCGGACTCAGCGCTGAGTTCTGGGGACACCACTTGTGACCGGGCTCCAACTGAATTTAGCTCCATTTATCATGATTCTTTGGGCCCAGCCATCCAGCTGGCTTTACTCAGCCTGTCCACGACAGTGGCAGCCAGTTTCTCAAAGAGAATGCGGTGGGAAACAGAGCCAAAGGCCTTTCTAAAGTCCAGGTACACTACTCCATGGCCTTTGCCTTGTCCACTAAGCAGGTAACCTTGTCATAGAAGATCAGGTTTGACAAGCAGGACCTGCCTTTCATAAACCCACGTTGACTGAGTTTGATCACTCGGTTGTCCTGTGTGTGCTGATAGGTTCTGTTGGATCAAAAATGGTTCATGCAGTTTGTGAAGCAGCTTTTCACAGCTTATGCAAAATGTCTGTCTGGAAGCTCAGAATCAGTGAAGGAGTTTGTTCAAGCTGATTCCCTTCTGGAGAGGTGGAAGATTTAGCAGGTAGTGTTGCAGGATGCAAATCTATAGTAGCCGTGCAAGATTCAGGGTATGTTGAAGAAGTCAGGCTTTTATTATGTGGTGAAGTTCCCTTACAAGGTGTCAGTAAAATGAGGGATTTAAGGTGTTTCAATTGATATATTCCCCCCCTGTGGTTTTTCTTTACTGTATTGCTGAGTCTATGGCCTAGTAATCACACAGAGTGACAGTGGTCTGACAGATGGTGTTGTTGGCTAGAAGTTTTTGAGAAGTGTAACTCAGTTCCCTAGATTTAACACTGTAGCTACGGCTTGGTTTATCTGCCTTGTGGTCTCAAGAAATTTGCAGACAAAAGCGTGGGTTTTTTTCCTAAAATGGAAGCTGAGATATTTGTGTGATGGTAAGAGGGATGCTGTAAGAAATCCATTGATGTGATACAAGATTTGTCAGTTTTCAGGAACTGACCAAACTGCAAATTAAGCACCAGAGTTGCTGTAAGCTGCCAAAACTACTAACAAGTACCATGTGCCATGAATGGCCCCAGACTGAGAGCAGATGGTGCTTAGGACTCTAATGACGTGCAGGAAATAGAAAACCCCTGTTCAGTAGGAGCAGACCTGGTCATTAGCCAATGTCATTCAAGTGCTCCCAAGTCATTAACCAACATCATTTGCCATTTCTAGCTTCTCTTTCCCGAAGTTTTGTGTAGAAACTCCTGTCTGTGGAGTTATCTCCTAGCCAGTGGGAGAGGTTAAAGGGTACACCACAACAGATAGCTATGGAAATTCCTGGTTACATCCAGATGGTTGGAGTTCGGTCCCTGCAGAAAACCCAACCATCCTGGAACAGGCCCAAATTTTGCATCTTGTGTATGTCTTTCTCACTCATTTTTCATTAAGAATTATTCTTGCTTCTGGTGTATCATGACCCAAACCACCCACAGGGAGACTCCCACTTTGTTCAGGGCAGTCCTGAGCAGGAGCAAGGGAAGAGCTGACAAGGGATCAGGAGCTACTAGACTGTTGGAGGCACATTCCCCATACACATCCACCCTCTTCCCTGCCTCCGCCCACGCTGGCGTCCTCATCCTCTCAGTTCCTCTTTCTGCAGCCCATCTGGGGCACATGAGGAACTACTCAAGTCTCCATTTTCCATAATTTACAGGAAGATGGTGCGTGCTTGGCATTCTGCAGAGCCTGCTGGACCATGACATCTATTTCTGGTGCAAGCTCCTTCCTTTCCCTGCATCTACAGATCCTGCTGCTGTAGTCCCAGCCCTGTGTGGCTGAGCTGCACTACCACAAAACCCACATTAGATCAGTTTTTCAGCTCTTTGATGCATCAACACAACCCCTGGGAAAGAACCAGAGTGAAGAAGGCTAGTTTAAAATCCAAGCAGTTGTGCTGGCCTAGGGTTTCTAATTTTAGGCTTTCTAGTTGAAATCAGAGCTGTCCGGCAGCTTAACATGGGGAAATAACAACTAGGACACCTTTAAGAGAAACAGAGAAGAGAAACATAGAAAAATTTTGGGTTTTTTTTCTGAAAAGATGTTTTTCTGTTGTTGCTGTTGGCCACTCTCTGGGAAGGTTCATCCCTCTATTTTTTTCCTGTTTGGTGTCAGCACCTCCCTACCCATGTGGTTTTTAGCTGACTGGAACCAGGAGTACAGATTTCTCAAGGAGGATTCTCTGGTAGGACATAGGCTGGCACCAGATTCAACTTGTCACTCTGCATTTTGGCTTTTGAGTTTCAATAACAGCGGGAGTTCTTCATTATGTAGTCCCATGAGGAAACTTAAAGAAAATGAACTTTGGTCCCTGGAATTGGAACATTTGTCTTCTAGCTATTATATCAGTAGGTTTCAGTGACAGAAGTGAAAGTAAGTAAAATAATTAGAATAAAATTCACTGGCAGGGGCAAACATATGGCGTAAATCTGGGGAAAAAAAAAATCAAAATTTCAAACCAAAATTGAGCCTGGCAGGCAGGATATTTTTTGATATGGACTAGGCAGCAAACAGATCTTAATGCCACATGCTAAGGATGTAGAAGTTCCATCCTTATCCTTATAGAATCATAGAATCATAGAATCGCAGAATAAACAGGTTGGAAGAGATCCACCAGATCATCGAGTCCAACCATTCCTATCAAACACTAAACCATGTGCCTCAGCACCTCATCCACCTGTGCTTTAAACACCTCCAGGGAAGATGAATCAACCACCTCCCTGGGCAGCCTGTTCCAGTGGCCAATGACCCTTTCTGTGAAAAATTTTTTCCTAATGTCCAGCCTAAACTTCCCCTGGTGGAGCTTGTGGCCATTCCCTCTCACCCTGTCCCCTGTCACTTTGGAGAAGAGGCCAGCTCCCTCCTCTCTGCAACCTCCTTATCTTTATCCTTATCCTTACCCTTATCCTCAGCCTTAGCCTCAGCCTCAGCCTTATCCTTGTGCCCTGGATCAGCCCAGCAAAAAAACTGTAATGGTAACTGCAGCAGATGCAGAGGATGCAGCTTTCTAAGATAGTTTTGGCTGTCTCCTCTTTCAGTACTTCAGAGCTGCTTTTCAAAAGACAAATGTTCAACACCTTAAGGAATAAAACATAGTACCCCAGAAAACAGAGGTGAAGGTGATACGGGGCCTTGAGAATCATCAGATATCACAGGCTTTTGTGGTGCTGCAAGTTGCAATTCTTCTGGATTCACTGGTTTTCTCTGGAGTTTCTCTAGGGAGCTGTTGGCCAGGGAAAGTGGATTTCCCAGGGGACCTGCTGGGCTCTCAAATAGTGTCACGTTTCACATCCAATTAGGCTGTAATCTCTTGGCTTCTTGTGGAGGTAAATTCCCCAACACAGTGCCCACTCAGTCACTCATGGGCAAGGGGATTTCCATTCATCTCAGCCATGGAAGCATACACAATTTAGTGGCCAGTTAGAGGCTATCTTTCAGCCTAGACTTTATTACTACCTGTCTTCTTTCTTTCTCCTCCCCTCTCTCTCTCTCAGTTTGGCCTTTCTGGTAATTACTCATACTTGCTTAAAATTAGATTGAAAGGGACTTTAATGGGCCCAGCAGATCTTTTACGGGTTGCAGCAAATGTGACCTCACACTTTCACTGTATCCCTAATGAATTCTATTGATGTCTGCAGGCTATCCTGTGCTAAATTAGTGTGTAAAGTCCACATTAGTGCCACGTGAAAGTTTTTTAAAACCTAATTACCTAGGGAAATGAAGCTCTGCATTAAGTCTTTCCCCTCTACTTGTTTCCCCTTCCTTCACAATGTCCCCAAAAATCTGTTGAGCCTGTAATATGACTTCTACTGTATTTTTCATCTAGTAAAACTTCTCCAAGATTTAAATTTGCTCACAGTTTTGTGAAAACTGACAGCTGGATAGAATAGAAAGATCCATATTAATGCTACTATCTGCTTCCTCCCCACAATCCAAAGGCAGATTTCAGCACAATATATAATACATAGCCTGTGGTATTGCTGCCTGTTGGATAAGGAGCACTTACATTGTGGCTAACAAAGACATGTAGGCACAATTCCAAGCCAGCACAGGATCCACATCTCCAACCATACAAGTAGAAGACTATGGAAGGAGCTGGGATTATCATGATGGAAGAGATTGGAGCAGGAAATGTAGGAATGTACGCCCTCTTTAGACCATTGGTCACAGAACAACTTATTTTTAACAATGTCTTCCCCCCATGAGGCTAGGAATAATTTCCTTTTCTTCTCCCTTTCCAGACATAATTCTCTTGTCCTTGGCAGCTCTGTCAGCTCTGGATTACTGAGTGCTACACTTGGTGCATGCAGCACAGTGCCAAAAGCTGTCAGAGGCCACAGAGAAAAGCCATAAAAGTGGACAAGCTGCCGCCTGGCAAGAGCTCTAATGAATTTGTAAGAGCAAAGGCAGGGGAGGAAACTGGCTTCCACCAAGGTGCTGTAAATGTCCTCTCCACTATTGGAGCTGATCCTCAGCTCCTTTTGCTGTCATCTCTGGCTCCCATTGGTATCACCATTTATCCACATGCTCAACAAATTGGCAGGTGCGCAGAAAACCATAGGATTAGAAAGAGTGCAGTGGACGTCTTTCAAAGGGCTAACACTGTGACCCCCCTTGGCATCAGATGCTGAGCTACTTTGAATATCTGACTGCTTCTTTTGTGCCTGAATGGCAACTGATCATTTTGAGACATCTGCTGCATCTTTGGTAACTGGGCAGCTGGGAAGTTATTTTCCTTTATTTGCTTTATTTGAGTCTACGCAGATGCTGATGTATATCCTTGGGAGATTCCACTTGTTTCCTGTTGAGGGCATCGTGCAGTGTGTCAGCAGAGGTCAGGCAGCTGTATTCCTTGTGCAGCAGGTGAACTTGCTTTGCAATCTTCACTTTTGTTTTTCAATGTGAATCAGACGAGGGGAAGTCATGGGCAGCACGTAACAGTCCTAGAGGACTATACTAAGAGTTAAGCACACATCCACTGGGAAGGGGTTGTATTGCTGTCTGTCGTAGCTGGTAAATAGAAGATGAATCATCTTTTCCTTTCTCCTACCACATAAAGTCTTGCTGTGTTGCTTGCTGATTTGCAGTCTTCGGTTTAAGTAAATATAATAGGTTTTGAGGAACCTGCTGGGGAAAAGAGACTCTTCCTCTGGACTGCTTGCAAGAATATGTGATGAACATGCGTGATTATTTCCAGAAAACCTCCAGAGGCTTATCTCAAGTTGCAATGTAACTGGGAGGGAGCTTGGAAACGGACAAAGCTCAATGGATCTGTTGAGGGCAGAGTATTATTTGAACAAACCTTATGATTATATTGCAAGTTTAGTCTTTTAAAAATCCAGGCGTTTTAAGCTGTTTTGTGTCTTAAAATGGGTAAACACACAGTCAGCTGCTGTAAGCACATCTCAGTGAAGAATACTGTACTCTACAGACTGTGGTGAACTGTCCCGTGAGGAGCGAAGAAAGCTGAAAATCATGTTTTAAAGCCAGGATGGCTGAAAAGTTTTGAATTGCCACACTACACTTTCGTGTCAGAAAGTGAAAATTTCTCAGAATGAACGTTTTTCTTAGGTCAAAATTTATTTCAGCAGAAGTTTGGCATTGGGAAATTTAAACTAAGTAACTTTGTTGGGTCAGCTTGACAATAAAATCTGAACTGATTCAAGTTGCCACAGCTTCTAACAAGAACAATTTCAGGCTACTTTTGCCTCTGATATCACTTATCATCTGGACTTTTTGCATGAGTGACATGTAATCATGCTTTCTACCTCTGCCTGGCTGGTGGCAATGAGTTTTGGGAGATGAGGAGGTTTCTGAGACACTTTTTAGACTTTTCATGTGCCTTCAGTGATGCCCAGTCTCACCCTCACACAGACTAGGAGGTTGCAGAGTTAGAGCAGACAGAAATCGGTCAAAGTCTGAGGACAATGTGATGAGCATTTCAGCAAGAAAAATGTTTCTCTCTTTCTTTCTGAGCTCTGGCTCTTGGAGAGGTGTTTCCAGCCACATCTGGCTGGAGTTCTTCAGTCAGAATTACTATCTCAAAGAAGGACTCTACACCTGAACTAACTGTAGGCAGGTCAAAAACAGCGAGTCTGTGCACTGTCTTGGGTGTAAGTGATCTGTTCCTCATTGGTTATTTCAGCTCACAGCTCTTTGAGAAGAATAAGAGTTTGTGAGAAAGATCAGTTTGGATAAATCAGGGGCTAAACTGAAAGCCAAAGAAGTGATGAGGGTACATGTATGTCTGCAGCCACAAGCTGGGAATGGGTGGTATATTTGTTTAAGGCTGTGTCTGGAAAATACCCAGCAGGAGCATTTTGAATAACTGCAGCTCTTACTGCCTGTCAACCTTGCCTTGAAATTTTGGCTCCTGATTCCCACAGGTATCTGGAGGCTGGTGGCTGTTGTGAAAGTAACAGTTGTTCTGTGCATTCTCAAGTAGCTAAATGGAACAGGACAGACTATAAGGGGAATGATTTGTGTAGGGTTCACTCATGTCTTTGAAGTCACTATCTCGTAAGGTTTTTTCAGTTCTGCTGTTACCTGGCAATGAATCTTTGGTTTCTGACAGCTTCACTCATGCTGTACTTAGAACATTGCCATGGGCAAAGACAAACACATTATATTCTTACAGAGCCAAAAGTTTAATTAAAATCTTAGCCTAATCAAGATATAGTAAAGTTATTCTTAGTCCATTTGCAATAATATTAACACGAATATAATCCAGATTAATCCAGAAAAGCCTCATTAATAATAGCACTCTTAAAGCTTTTATGAAAGAAAACTTACTAATATCTAACCCTCTTCTTCAGTGTTACCCCTGCTTTCCGATGTCACTCTGGATCTCATGGTTGGTGGCACCAGCCTTTTCAAGCAGAGAGGTGGTGGACTGTCCCTGTGAATCACTGGAAAAAGCACAACCCTCATTGTGGGGTTCCCTTCCTCCACAGGCTTGTAGTGACCTTGGGGCTATTTTTGTTTTTTTCTCATCACAGTCTCTTTACTTCTTGGTGGTTTCTAGGTAAAGTTTGAAAGTTGCACAACAGCTTCCCCTAGCCTCACTTAACATAAAGGGCTATTTTTTTATTATGCAGTGTCTAACTACATCTGTTATTTTACCTTATATGCTACCACAGAGACAAAGCTAGAACAGGTTGTGCAGAAGTCACTTGACCTTTAGCCACAGTAAAAGTAAACTAAAATCAGCTCATGTTAAGATAAGCCTGGAGACATTCTGAGCTGCTGAAACTTGTGGTCTTTCATTAGCAATTTCAAAAGTTGTGTTCACTGGGCTGCAACTCTAGCTTGACAGATAAAGAGTAGCTGTGAGAGATGGTCCCAAATCATGAGAAGTTGTCAGCCATAGGGACCACAGGGCACTGTTTTGTAAGTCTGTGAGGTCTATACATGGTCATTTTAGTGTTGCTCCTGTCACCCTTCCCAGCAGTGTAATGGAGCTGATATTAATGGAGTCACTCACGAGTAGGGCAGAATTGCACCTGCTGTCATGTATATCATTGCTAATTTTCCCAAATAAGTCTTGCCACAGCAGGGTTATATTGAGAACGAGTGGGATGTTTTTTTTTGTCTTAGGATACAAGGAGCTTTTGTCTATTTTCTGATTCTCATTTTTATTTCCCATCATATGTATATTCTGTTGAGGTTGTACTGTCCTAAGGACAAAATCTATATTCCTTTCTCTTTTCTTTCTTCTTTCCTGACAATGTTTTTGTCTTTGTCTTCAACCTTCAGCTTCTGAAGAGAATCAATGCAAGCTGATATTTCTGCAAAGGTGTTTGTAATGAGCAATGCTGGCAAGCTTCCCCTTGGAGGTGACAAGCTCATTTCAAGCCCAGAAAGAGTTGTGTTTGGATTTTTTTTGTGTTGTGTTTTGTTTTTTTTTTAATACAGCTTCCCTCTGCCTTATACTATGTTTGTCTGCAGCTGGGCCCATGGCAGCTGGTGCTCAGCTTAGAAATACTGAGGATATCTGAGCAGGTCGGTGTGCACTTGGTTTTCCCCAGGGTGTCAGTCCTTCTGTTCCCAGGGCAGGAGATGATGCTAGTCCCACGCAGTGGGATGCACCCTATCTCACGAAGACAGGAGTGTTGCTGCCACCTCTTGGAGCTAGTAATAAGAGCTGATACCAGCATATGAGGCTCTGTCTGTGGTGCACTGGAAGAGGCCAGCCTGTGGGAAGCACTGGGTGGTCACCTCTTCATTTTGCTCACACCTTTCCCTTGTGCTCTGGTGAAAGCCAAAGACTTGAAACAGGTGCAATGTATTTGTTCTTATCCACACCCTTAACCAGCACAGGATCCATACCAACATTTAGTTTTTAAAGGCTATGTTTTTGAGTTGGGTTTTAAAGGGTGCATGTCATCTGTCTCTCTTCAGTTTCCAAGGGTGCCTGTACAGCAGTGCAATGAATGAAGATTTTACTGCCTCTAAAATGCTATTAAAATGCTTCACAGCTATATGTATTACTGTAAATGCTTCAGTAAATGAAGGTATAGAAATGAGGTTGCTTTAAAGTTACACTGAGATTTGACCTGCTTCATGTGTAACTAACAACATTACTTCTCTTCCTTGTTTTTTCTATCTCGGTTCTTAAGTGGTACTTATCAGCATAATAACTTTGTGCTATCTAAGAATGCATTAAGCAACAGCTGTTGCATATTTAATTTTTATCCTGCCCAGGAGGTGAAAATATGTGTAATTAAATTGTTTTGTTTGAAATCTTCATTGCACCAGATCAGTCTCTCCTTTGTGTTTTCACAGAAACACACATGTAGACAGACATCTAGAGCTCTTCTTTTGTGCTTGTGGAGGTACATTGGAAGGAAGAGAGATTCATGGTAGCTTTTAGTTCTGGGAAATTTTTTCTCTGCAGTGTGTGTCTGGGCCCACAAAGACTCTTCCTCGTACACAGAAGGACAAAGTTCATTACTACTTGAAGGAGCCAGAGGAGAAACACTCTCAAGGGCAGCCTTCGTACTGATGCCACAGACTCTTTTAGATAGCTGGGCTCCTGTTACCAAGACCTTTGAAAAGAGGGAGTCACGATTTGCTGCTCTCTGGGAACATGGCAGCAGCTGATATTGTTGCTTGTAGCAGCCTATACCTCAAAAGAAGCCTACCGTGGCCAAGCCTGTCCATCTAAGCATTGACTTATCTTGGGAGTAACAGCTCAGAGGGGTACATTTGAGGTAGGGAAGAGGTTTCCTTCATCACTAGCAAATTGTCTACTCCATATGGGAGCAGCAGCAAGTGTTATTGGCAGTTTCTGAACTGGGAAGAGCAGAAATCAGATTTGGAGGTGCTAGGGTCTCTATGAGACACGGGGAGGACTGTAGGTGACCTTCTCTCTGCCTGAGTGAAGCCTTGATCCTCTGTGATCTGTTCAGAAACAGGAGGTGATAGCTCACAGCCTTTGGTGACAGACTCTGACAACACTAGTACTTACAAAACTTGCAAACCACCGTGGAGAACTCCTAAAGACAAATCAGGGAAGCACAGGAGTGTGTCTGGTAGGCAAGAGGAACTCTCCAGAACTATCTGCTCTCCTAATTCTTGAGACTGGTATCTGACAGGGGACAGGACAAGACAAAATGGTCTCAAACTCCACCAGGGGAGGTTTAGGCTGGACATTAGGAGAAAGTTTTTCACAGAAAGGGCCATTGGGCACTGGAACAGGCTGCCCAGGGAGGTGGCTGATTCACCTTCCCTGCAGATGTTTAAGGCATGGGTGGACAAGGTGCTAAGGGACATGGTTTAGTGTTTGATAGGAATGGTTGGACTCAATGATCCGGTGGGTCTCTTCCAACCTGATTATTCTATGATGGACCCAGACTAGATTCAGGTGTCCAAACCTTTCTCTGGTACTCTCTGAGTCTCTCTTTGGCCAGCCAGAGAAGGTTTTTGATCTTTCCTGTTAAGGTCACCACCACCTTTGAAGGTCTATGAGGCTTCTGCTCCACTTTCTAATGAATTATTTCATTCCATCCCAAACAGATTAAACTCATGAACTCAGGAGCATCTGAGGATACTCAGGAATAGCCTGTAAACATGCATAGCTGTGGTACTCATTTAGGGAAAATGCTGGTAAATAAGGAGTAGAGGATTTGACTTTCACTGGGACAAAACAGAACTGAAATTGGGCAACATTCAGTCTGGCTCCATTTGTGAGTCCTGTCTATATGTCATTCAGCTGGGCTGGGCAAATGGAAAAAATCCTGGTTCATCCAGGTCTCTGAGTGCTCCAAAGATTGAGGACAGCTGGCACTTGGCTGGATCTTAGAGACCATGTTTGATGGGTATCACCTCATGAGGTCATGCAGCAGCACTTTGAGGGAACAAGACATAGAAGCAGAGCGAGACACATGGGGGTCTTGCTGCAGCATCCAAAGCTGCAGCAGCAAAACATGTTAGGGTATATTATGGCTCCTCCAGTGTGCTAACAGACAGATTTCATGGGGCATATGCTCACCCATTTGTAATAAATGCAAAAATCTCTTTGTACATCCTGCTTCAACTCACATTGTCACAGGTGGTTATTAGGACAGTACCTCTATGCTCTGTCTGAATTAGGAGAGTCAGTTCATGTTCCAGAGAGCTTATTACAACCAATTTGAAAAGTGTGATATGCAGATAGAAGTCAGATACTCTGCTCAGATATGGATTCTCCATCAACTGCCTTTACATTAGCAGATAAAATGAAGGATCACAGAATCATAGAATGGTTTGGGTCGGAAGGGATCTTAAAGATCATCCTGTTCCAACCTCTCTGCCATGGGCAGGGACATCTTCCACTGGATCGCCTTGCTCAAAGCCCCATCCAACGTGGCCTTGAATACCTCTAGGGATGGGGCTTCCACGACTTCTCTGGACAATCTGGTCCAGTGCCTCACCATCATCACTAAAAAATTCTTCCTAATATGTAATCTAAATCTCCCCAATTTCAGCTTAAAACCATTCCCCCTCATTCTATCCCTGCACTCTCTGATGACGAGTCCCTCTCCAGCTCTCTTGAAGGTCTCCTTTAGGCACTGGAAGGCTGCCATAAGGTGTCCACGGAGCCTTCTCTTCTGTAGGCTGAACAAGCCCAACTCTCTCAGACTGTCCTCATATGGGAGGTTCTGCAACCCTCTGACCATCTTCGTGGCCTCCTTTGAACTTGCTCTAACATATCCGTGTTCTTCCTGTGGTGAGGACTCCAGATATGTTTATCACATAGAGGATGTATTTATTATTCAGGCAGGTAAAAGTACCTCAGTAACAGAGTTACTGCTCCTCCACTGCACTATGTTTGTGTGTGTAAACACATCTGTTTTGCGTGTTTCTTTTTGTGGCTCAGATTCAAACACAAGGCACACAGGAAATCTGTGCAAAAACCACCAAGACACCATTCCTAGTACCAGCAGACTGGTTCTACCTTGCAAACAGTGAAGCAGTCTTTGCAGCTGACTTGTACACGTGAAATGTCTGCATCTTTGCCTCTGGACATGGTCTGGTTTCCCTGTTGGTGTCAGATGTACATGACGCAGGTCTTGGGCTGGGAGATTAGCGTGACACAAGGCTAATGAGGCATGCTCTGATATGATTAACAGTAAGGCATGGATTGTATGGGTGACTGAGTGACTTGAGTGGTCAGATATCCATGGCACAAGGGGGTTTTATATTTAGGGCTAAACAGGTTGGCCTTTGGATATCTCGTGTTCACATTTGCATATGAAACTAGCTGTTATGCAGTCATTTAAAGCCATTCTGCTGACTGGCTGGTAAATAAATGTGGTGTGGAGACATACTGGTGATGAATACTCCCCTCTGGAGTAATGAAGAGGGTCCTGGAGCCAGGAGCTTGGCCAGGGCCAGGTCATCCCTTCTCCATTGGCCAGAATACCTTGCATGCTGATGGAGAACACACCTCCAGTTTTGTGAGACATTGCAGCATGCAGGCTGGAGAACAGACCTGCCCTTGCTGTCTCTCCTGGAATCTGTGGTACAGGTGTGGGGCTGCTCCTGGGCTGAGTACCTGCGGGAGGGTGGGCTCAGTCCCGGACCCCACAAATGCATGTATAGTGGAAACAGCAGTTCTGAGGGGCAGCGTAGGAAATATCACCTCACTTATGCTGCCCAGAGCACAACAGCGGCAGGCAGCACCTCTGCCTGTTGATCTTTCCCAGTTATCCTCCTGTGAGGCTCAAAGCAAAAGCAATCTTGTATGACCAGAAGATCCAGGAGCCACCATGTGTTGTTCTGTGCTTTTGCCTCTGGTTTTCTGACTGCATTAGTAGCATCAACTGAGTCTGAGTGCAGGGTCCTTCCACTTCCCAGCCTCTCCTATTCAGATCTCAATCACCCCTTTTATTTTTTGTACTCCTTTTTTTATCCCTGCCCATACTAGGGTGTTTGAAATGGGAGCTGAACTGAAATCTGCCCTGGTGTGAAGGTTCTTGCCAGCCTGAAGCCAGCCCAGGACAGAGCTCAGAGCAAGGACCCATCCTGTGTAGTGGGACAGCCAAAACCTGTGTGTTGAGCTGCTATAATACATAACATTAATGCTATGGAACCCCTGCTGTCTGGCAGTTACAGCTTCTAGCTGTAACTGAAGGCACCTTCTCTGACTTACAAGCACTTTGTGCCCCAGGACCTGGTGCTGGCTACAGGACTCCTCTCTCAATCTTGCAGACCTCCAGCTATTATACTGTACTGGTCCCAAATGCTGGGGAGCCGAGGTAGCCTGCTCCAGCTCCTGAAGGAATGACATATATATAGATTTCCTGGATCAGACACATTTTGTGTTCCATCTCAGCTACCTCATAACTGTACCAGCAGGTTTGTTGGACGGCAACTGTGGAAGGCATATGCAAAACATTTTTCAAAGGGCCTTCATTTTCTCTCCAATGAGGAGCTGAAAAAGATATTTTATTAAAACATGTTTATTAAATAATAGGAGAGTATGAATACAGATTGGACTGGAACACGGTAGTGGAGTAGATAACTATAAGGCAAGAATGCCTGCGCCACATTTTTGTCAATCATTTAAGGAAACCATGAAATGGTAGTGTATAAATGCTGGAGAGGGAATACAACAGCCAGTTTTGAGGAATTTTCTGTGTGCAACCATTGATGGATGCTCCAGTGACTCATTCACATGGCATTTTTCCAGATCTGATAATATCCTGGACTCTGAGCAACTTTCCTAGCTATACAGAATTCTTTTTCTTCTTAAACATATTTCATGCACCTTTGTGCATAACGTAACATTGCCGTATGTGTAACTGCCTACTCTAGATCTCTATCCACTGTTTCTATCCTTTGCTTACGTTTGCCTCAGCTTACGATCCTATCAGGTGCTGAAAGCTAAGCAGGACTGATCCAGCAGAACAGGTCAGCGCTTGAAAGAGAAACCTCTGAGTGAAGCTGAGTGTTACAGCAAGTGATGACAGCATCTGGGGAAGCATACACTCCTTCCAAAGACACATGGTTGGGTGGGACGCTGGGGCGTGGGAGCACTGTCTCTATTGTATATTTGACTTGTGGTCATCTAGGTCAAGGCAACGGCTGATACTGTAGGTTCTTCCACTGGATTTGTAGTTTATTTCAGTTTCTGGGTTGTCAGCAAGCAAGAAGAAATTCATGGGCATCGGAACTGTTTTCGCCAAAGGATACATCTTCATTCCAAGAAATAGATGGGCGTTGAGTTTGTGTGTCTCTTAGGAGTTAGCTAATACAGACATGTAGACAAAACACTTTAGACTTTGACCCTGGATTACAGATTAGGGTCAGCCTGTTGAGAACTTAAAGATGATTATAATTTATTCATCTCTGTTTCTCTGTGTTGAGCGATCTTCTTATCATGTTGGCAAATGTGAATCAACAAATGCGAATTACAAACATGCATTTTTCCTTGGTGCCAACAGCCTAGAACAACACATGTTTTCATCACTGCTGGCTCATATTTTGCTCTTTGGAGATGCTGATCAAGGCTGGATGTCTTCCGTCAGGCTGTTGTCTACAGGTTCAAGGCATTTGTGATGGATTATTTTGGTTGTGCTTCCAAACAATTCAGAGCCCAGTAAACATGGAGTAATTGTACAACAGAAAGAACAGTTAAAGAGAACTTAACCAAAGCTCTTGAACATATGCTTGTAGAATCCAGCTGCAGTCCAAGAAGATTATTATGCAGTTAGGTGTATCTGTCTTCCCCTATACCACCCCTATACCATGGGGCACAGTGGAAGGATCCTGGCAGGGATCCTGCAACACTCCCATGGCTCTGGTACTCTTTTTACCCCCAAGCCCTTGCTGCCTATGTTGTGTGACTGCGGTAAGATATTGACATGTCCAAAGATAGTGACAACTCCTCATGGAGCTGCATGGAAACAAAAGTGCAGGAGGGTAGATGCTGCTTGTGCAGGGGAACAATAACCTTTCTACTCTGTGAGTGAGCTTGCTCCCATGAAGCATGATACAAACAGCAGAAGCAATAAAACAAGAGATCAACAAGACAAATGTCAGTTATTTACTACCCTAAAGCAGAGCACAATTGTTCCCCATGGAGAGTTTTCCAGTGCCTTTTGCTTCTAGTCTGCTTCTAGTCCACATGATGTGGATTTCTCCAGCTCCTGAGTGGGAAGACGAAAGGACACTCCACCACAGTGCAATACATCTCCCTTTTCTAAAGCTTTTGGTGTATCTAAACAACTGCTGAATTGCTGCACTTCTGTGGGCATTACAAGTAAGTGTTCTGGAGAGCAGATCATGCCATCCTGCTGGCTTGACATGTGTGTGTGTGTGTGAAAGCTGCTCTCTTCTGACCATTGGCCTCACCAGTGGCGAAGCACACGCTGAGACATGTATGTCCTTGCCTGTCTTGGGACTGGGAGATGTTGTTATCTGGATTGCATAGGGGTGGAGAGAGCAATGAGGAGGTGAATTACTTAGGATGCTGATGGAACTTCCAGCACGAAGATGAGGCAGATGTTTTAGCAAGGATCACACAACATGCTGTGAGCAGTTGTGAATGTTTCCTCTGCCTATCTCAAGCTGCTTCTGAATAAGGTGGTGTGTTCACCCTTTTAGGATGGGGTACTGGGCAGGGTGGAGGACTGGCAACTCAGGAAACTCTGGTGAGCAACAGAGCTGGGATTGTATTTCAAGTCTCCTCATGCCATCTAAGGATGACTGAAAAATTCAAGAACGTGCTATCAAAGGTTGCCAGTCTTCTCTTCCTGTGACAAGTAGTGGACGTGCTAGTCCACTGGGCACCACAATCAGTCAGACAGTGGTCACTGAGACAAATTGGACCTGTGGAGGAGATCATAGGTGTTAGGGGAGAAGAGTGTGCAAATGAAACATTTCCCCAGAAATTCACAGCTCAGGGACCGCTTGTGGTAGAAGGGTGTCCAAGTTTAGTAGTCATTTTTACCTCCATAAATTTGTATAACGATCTTTAGATCCCTTTTTAGCAACCACTGTATCTTGTGTCAAGGACTGCTAGAGATGGACTACATACCCCAGCACATGATAAGCAGTTTGAATTTATTGTTCAGTAGACTCAGGGTGAACAAAGCCAGATTATCAAAGCAACACATTTCCGAGTAGATTCTACTGGGAACTGCGTGCTCTGGTAGATGAGGGCCCCAGCCAGGCACTCGCTGTGCCTAATGCTGTTGTTTGACACATGCATGAAAGTTGTGAGTGAAAAAATTAGTATCTCTGGCCTCACAAACCTGTTGTGATTTGTGTGAATGTTTGCTCTTGTGTTGTGACTAGAGGCCCATTACGTCAGGTCCTGTGCAAATATGTCCTGAGGTGCTTCCAGAGGTCTCTAACGTTCACATCCAGAGCAAGGACAGACCCCCTGCCATTCTTATGAAGTTGTAAACCAATATTTTGAAGCCAAGGAGGTTCCTATGAAGTCAAAATTGAGAAGGTATGTGTAACAGTTACTTCTTCACTAGGAAATGACTGATACGGGTGTGCACG
Organism: Clamator glandarius; assembly: GCA_033459285.1. Taxonomy (NCBI): domain Eukaryota; kingdom Metazoa; phylum Chordata; class Aves; order Cuculiformes; family Cuculidae; genus Clamator; species Clamator glandarius. The sequence continues at coordinate 431,774 of JAUNZM010001576.1, forward strand.
TTTGTGCACATATGTGAAAAAAAAAAAGATACTATTTAGTATTTGCCATGGGTTAGGAACATCTGCAAATGATGGTTAATTTGTGATGTCCTGTGCTTTGGGAAATAAACTGCATGTTGGTGCTTTGTTTAATATGGGCTGATTTGTGAAGTTGGCATCTCTGTCACACAGGACTTGAACCAGGAAACTACATGAGCAAGGACAATTATCTCATGTTCAGGCAACAGCAATGGATGAATTTTCAGATTCTGTAGATTTCTCTAGGTCTATGGCTTTTCATAGAGGAACTGATAGGATGGGAATAACCAAGGAACCATCCAGCTCCACCATCCCTGTCCTCTCTTTCATCTCTCCCGAAACAGCTCAGATGAAGCCAAAGGGGCTGAGGGAACTTGAGACTGAAGGGGTCTGGCTGATGCTGGAGCAAATCTCCGCCCCCATAAAAAGCCTATAGGGCTTCTTGAGGCCTGGGAGAGACTGGGCAATGTCCAGGGGGAATTATGCTAGTGTCTGTAAAGAATCTGTGGCATCTCCTCCCTGCTGGGACAGCAGGAGCTTATCAAGGGTTTCCTTTGGATACCTTCATGTCTATGCTAGCAGCAGCCCTCTGGGCTGGTGTGAGTTGGCTCTGAAAAAGCTAACCCAGCTGCCTTCATCCTGGCCTTTCCCTCAACTATGAAGAAAACAAGGAAAAATCCAGTATGTCAATCCTTACTCACCACTAGTGTGAGTTATGCCAGCTGCTGAATGGTCTTTGGACCCTCCGTGGCAGGAGTGGTGTGAGAGAACACAGTTGTGTGTCTGACAGCTTGGGTTTGGGAAATTCACTAATTATACATATGGGCAGTGATTAGTGCCATCAATTAGTTCCTTACCCCTCAAAATATGTATCACAGCCAGCTAGTGGTCTTCATATGGGTTTAGCATCATCTTTTGTATGGTTTTATAGGTGTAGCTTGTGAGAGTGGCCTGTATGGACTCAGCTCACCCTCAAACATCTGGTGGCTGTGAAGGGTTGTGTTGACTATTGGCTCAGCCTTCCTCTAGCAGTGCAGAGGGAGCAGGTATGGCTGTGTTTGTGTCATTGGCCCCTGCTCTGATTTTGCTTTTTGGGTCTGTTAACAGGCTTGTGCCTTTTTTGGTGCTGCTTAGGAGGATGATGGGCTGGTGGGTCCAAGAGTTTGTCCTGGACTGGAGCATCTGGAGAAGGGATGGAGCAGAGGAGATGGCATTAATGGTTTGTTGGTGGCAGCATTTGTAGAGGCGAGCTTGTTGTGTACTGAGGGGAGGACATGGCAGTGCTGTGCTGCCTCTTGGGTGCAGTCGGAGGCAGCGAAACATTTAGACCAGAATGCCGGCTCCATCAGACTCTGAAACTTCAAGATCTCATTGAGCTCACCCAGTGTCTCCCTTCCAGTCTGCAGCTTTTCCTGTTTAATCTCTACGTTCAGAGCACAGGTGTTCACATTCCTTCGGGGAAAGCCTGGCTCCTCTTATCTCTAGGGTGATGATGTCCTGTGAGTGCTGTGGTTTCTCCAGCTTTCATCTTATCTGTGGATTGAAAGCAGACCTGAGCAGGCAACTCAAAGCTTGTCAGGAAGATCTGCACCCACATGCCCATCGCTCTCTACCTGGGTCTGGGGAAGCCCCACAGAGTGGTCCTGGGGCAGCTGCGGGATGCTCACACACACAGGGGTGCAGTGAGACCCGGGCCCTGAACAGGTCAGGGGAGCAGGACAGTCGAAGGTCAGGGATGAGGCAGGGAATGCGGGAGGACAGCAGATGAGGAGCTGGCAGGACTTTGGTGGAAATCCTATAGGGACTCCAAGTCTCTTGTGGTACCTGAGATGCCCCTGGGACTCTCCTTTGCCATCTGTTGAATGGCTCTACCTGTGTATGGGTGAGAATTCCCAAGGCTTTGCCCAGATGGAAGCCAGCAAGGAGCCTCAAAAATCACCACATTTTGCCATGTATAGAACTGACTCCATTCTATCTGTAAAGCAGATGGAGGGCAGGAGGTTAGGGTGGCCCAATACAGGGAGGGTTGATCACAGGTCAGAGGAGCCCAGGTGCCCTCCACTCTGTTGTCCAACAACAGGGCGAGCGTCACCCCTGACAACCTTTTTCTGGACAGCCCTGTTTTCACCCTAACAACCAACAAAAGCCAAGTAACTCCCCTCCTGCTGACACCACCATCTTGCAGATTACCTCCAGCTAAGCAAGGTTTATCTGTCTGGGGCGGGGAGGCACCATGTCCCTGGGGAGCTATGTGGAGGGCTGTGGACTGGAGAGGGATCCCACCAACGCATCACCACATTCCTCCAGCTGTAACCTCTGCTCCCACTTCTCAGCATGGTAAGAGCCAGCTTGATTCACTGGAAAGGAGCAACATACTCGAGCACTGTGTTCAGTTCTGGGCCCCTCACCACAAGAAGGATGTTGTGGCTCTGGAGCGAGTCCAGAGAAGAGCAACGAAGCTGGGGAAGGGGCTGGAGAACAGGCCTTATGAGGAGTGACTGGGAGAGCTGAGGGTGTTTAGCCTGGAGAAGAGGAGGCTGAGGGGAGACCTTATTACTCTCTACAACTACCTGAAGGGAGGTTGTGGGGAGGAGGGAGCTGGCCTCTTCTCCCAAGTGACAGGGGACAGGACGAGAGGGAATGGCCTCAAGCTCCTCCAGGGGAGATTTAGGCTTGAGATTAGGAAAAAGTTCTTCACGGAGAGGGTGGTTAGGCATTGGAACGGTCTGCCAAGGGAGGTGGTTGAGTCACCGTCCCTGGAGGTGTTTAAGGTGAGGGTGGATGAGGTACTTAGGAGCATGATTTAGGGATTGGTGGGAATAGTTGGACTTGACGATCCAGTGGGTCTCTTCCAGCCTGGTTATTCTGTGATTCTGTGAAGGTTGGGTGATGAGCCTTTGGTCAGCTGCAGGGCTGTGGTAGGGGTGTTCAGGGTGAACTGAAACGCCATGGAGAATGGTGTCTTGGGAATGTGGAGCTAGGTAACCAGTTTGGAGAGCAAAGTCACCTGGTGAGAGACAAATATTTGAGGTATCTGCAACTCACTCTGTGCCTGTCACCATAAAGGAGAGGAGGTGATAGACCACGAGTAATAGTTGTAAGTTTATAGGGTGAGGGTGCTTTAGAGTACATCAAGTGGAGTCTTTCCTGGACGGCTAAGATCATACCAGTGCTGAACTGGCCTCTCTGATCTACTCCTGCTTCCTAAAGGAGCCTGGAGACGCTCATTTGATCTGATGGAGGACCAAGCTGTCCTCAACCACCGTAAGGAGCTCCTCTGCTGTGGTGTCTGTTCATGCTCCTCACAGCCTCTGGCAAGAAGTTAATGTTCCACCAGCAGGGCTGAAGCTAATGGAGTGGTGATATTCCAGCTGTTGCTTAGTGCAGTTAAGAGATAAATGAGCTTCTGGGTGCAGAGGGAAGGTATGCACTGTCCAACTGAGTAAGAGAAGTTATTCCTTGCAGAAGCATGACTACCTTGGAATCTCAGGGTGCTCATTCTTCCCAGGGCTGCTCTAGCAGGCTCCAGGATATTCATTCCCCTGGTTCTTTAGTACTACGGGTAACAACACTGGCACATTTAGTGAGCCTAGACTGTGCCAGTATTTTCCTCTCCTAATAGAGGCCTTTATGATCAGTTCTGAAAACTTCCTTGCCTTAGGGAAGAAATAGGTTCAGTTTAGCAGAAGTTGCTTAATGTGTGGTGAAAAATATGGTGAAATCATTGTAGGGTCAATGTTGAGTGATGTTCCAACATGTCACCAAGTTAAGGTAAATACCAGGAGGCAGTGCAAAGCTAAGCAGACCTTACGGGAAATCTTTATGGGATAGAACTTTTAAGAAATGAGTTAAGTCTAGACTGTGATGGCGCGATGCTGGCTCATGAACAAATGGCTCTGAGAATCTGTCTGGAAATTAGAAGAAAGTCCTTAATCTTCAGAGCAACAGCTTCTGATAATAGGCTTTCAGCAGGAGGCATTGAGGCAAAAAGCACTGACCCCTAAAATGAGAGACAGACCTGGTCATGAAAGGGTTGTAGTGTGGCTGCTTATGCTATCAGGAGACTATACTCGATGCCCCCAGAGCCTCATCAGCCCTGCAGATAAGTGAAACCATGCAAGTATGAAAAGGTCATGTTGGGCAGCTGGCAGTTGGTTGTGAAGCCAAGGGTTGGTTGTGCTTGCTCAGGATCACATCTGGATGCAGGCAGGAACAGCATCCAGCTCATGTGGATGTGTACGCTGGAGCTGATCAGTCTATATGCCCAGTAGAGACACAAGAGGGAAACCCTTTGCATTCAAAATGACTTATAGGTCTGGCCTCAGATACATATTTTATGTGGGGATTAACTGCTTTTTAGAGCTGCCTGTGTTTCTCTGCTGATCATCAAGTGGAAGGTGACACATTTCAGTTTTGTGTGCGCTCAGAGTGGTGATGCTTCGCTCTGTGGTTTTTTTGTGTTTTTTTTTTGATCTGCCTTGAACACTGGCAGATCACCTTTCTTTAATGTTTAAAAATGCCCAGAGGAACCCTAAAACTAAAGCGTTCTCACATTTTCAGCAGCGAACAGAGGAACCCATCAGAATACTTTTAAGGGAAAAACTAATGTCTCAGTGCCATCTTGTGGAATGATCTGTGTAAAAGGACAAGCAGTGGCAAGAGGAGCATCCAGTGATCCGTAGTGCCATCCCAGAATCATGCTGGAGTTCTAGGGAATTTGGTGGTAATAGCATGGATTATGCTGCAAATAGTATTGCTAAACCAAACCAAAGGTTTCAGTTACAAACTGGAACTGCCCTTTTCCCCAGGAATACTGCAAGTCCACGGGACCCTAGTTCCCAAAAATACCTGCCCATTTTCCAGCCCAAATTAGAATATGGAGATGCTTATAGTTAATGCTTGAATGCAGGAGACAAAGTTTTTTGGAGACACAGCTGCTTTATTTGCCTACAAGTGAGGAATCTACTTGGAAGGCTCCCTAAGATCTAGGAGTAAAAAACAATGTTGTAGGTCCAGTTGTAGGGGATACCGACCCGTTCACACACCATCCATCTGAGAAAGGCTATGAGATCTCCAACACATGCTGATGCCAGGACCTCAGCTTTACATAGCAGCTGAAAATTACTATATGTAGAAAAAAACTCTCTTGACACCACCCTGACCTGAAGGTCCAGGGCCTGTGTTTGTGTGTTCTACCAACAAATAATTTCACGGCAGTTAATGAAACGACCTAGAAAGGTTTATCGGCCAGTTTTCCTGTGCCACAGCATGGCTCACAGACTTACAGAACAAAAACCATCCCCATCTAGAAATACACTGTAGGAACACCCTTGCATGCAACAGGATTATCATCTGTCATGACTAGATGGTCCTTGGTATCAGATTAGTACATTAATGTGTATTTAGTCAGACATTCACTGAGGTCAACAGTTGATCTGTTGCTGGAGGAGGGCTTACCCCAGCCCATAAAATCCTTGCAAGCCACAAGACAGACAACCATCTATGGAGCAGAGAGGAGAACTGGATCCCCAGGTTTTTCTGTGCACCTGCTCAGTGTCTTGTAGGTGAAAGAAAAGCACACTAATCTTTGCAGTACAGTAGTGGAGAGGGAGGCTACACCCAGGCCAGTGTGAGCAGAGCACTATGTCCCCACTGGGGCGGCTGCAGCAGGTTGAGAGAAAGATGAAGAAAACTATCAAGGAACTTGACAAGGCTCATAGAAAAATGTCTTGACCATTTAGTGGATTTAAGTTCTTCAGTGATTAAGGAAAGGTATTAAACCTTTTCATGGTGGAGAGGTAAAAGCACCTGATGAGCAGGTAGATGGGCAGATGTAATCAGGAGCTGAAGGAATCAAGACAGTTAAGGCTCTGCTCCAATAGACAGATGAGTTTGAAGATGTTTGGGGACCACTGCTAAGCCTGGTCCCTCCTTGCTCCGTATGAAAGGACACACCATGGCAGTGGCTAGCGTACAGACACAAATGCATTCGGCAAGAGCAAATATTCAACCTGAAGCTCAAGGTATTGCTGTCTTCTCAACCACAGACAGCTGTGCACATCAGGTCTGGGCAGAGCATCCTCACTGCAGGCCAGGAATCCAAATAGTCCTGCAAGGCATGGGCAAGTGGTCCTACTCCCATCTCTGAAAAAAAAAAAAATGGCATCAAACCACTAGCCAGTGGGTTACAATGCACAGCAGAGCCAAAATCCCTGTTCCTGTGAAATGGAAAAAAAATCCTGCGAAAAAGTTATGGAGGAAGACAGGCTTTAGAAGCCCACCAAGGCTAGTTATAGATCCACCACTCTGGAGAAAGGCTGCTTCAGGGCAGAAGGCATGGTGTTTGCAATGCCCCTCTGTCAGAAATATTGCATCCATACTACTTAGTTTCAAAAGCAAGGCATGCGTGTGTGGGAAGACTTTGAAGACAGCTGCTACTTTATCGGCTTGTTCATTGTTAACCAGATGAATGAAGGTGCTGGGTGGCGAAGGGAGGGTGCCAAGTTTCAAAGGGTAACTTAGCTCAGCCCAATGAAGTGTGCTGTCATAACAGGAGCTCCTGGGGCAACAGGCTGGAACCAGGGAGAAAAATGCTGGAGGAGATTCAGAAGGCGCTCACCATTCGTAACGGCACCATCAGGGAGCTGCTGGCAGAAGCACTGGGGATGTTCATCCTCATGGTAAGATGGAGATGGGCCCAGATCTGCATGTGTGTGTGTACATGTGTGTGGAGTGGGTGAGAGCGTAAGTGTTTGCAAGGTCAGTGGTTTCCTTCCACATCCTCACGGTTGCTCAGCAGCTGGTTGCTACTGCTCACCCCTATGCTCTTGTAGGGCAGCAGCTTCCCACCAGGTAGATTACTTGTCAAAAACCTTCTGGAAAAAAAGCAATGTGGCAGGTGGGGGCTGGGAGAGGGTGAAGCTGGTGGGGATAAGCCATTGTTTCAGTTCTCTCCTTGGAGAAAAACAAGGAAGACTGTGAATGAAACCAAAGAATAGTGTCTGGTCAGACAGGGCAATGCAATGCTTGTGCCAAACCCTTTGAAACAACCCATGCAGTGAACTGAAGATTCTCTTCCTGCTGTGTCAGAGGTAATGGTGTCATTGGAGGGGTCCTGTACAGGCCTGGAGAGCAGATTCTGACTCCTCTACCACTGGCAGCCTCTGTGAAACAAGAACAACATTCATCCTTATTCCTCTTGTGGCTGCCGGGTTAAAGAATGCCTGTGAAACGCTGCAGAGCCACAGCCCACCTCTAGGAAATGTAATTACTGGGCGTAAACTCTACCAGGATTTCACTTTTGGTTTTTCTTATGCTGGCAAATGAATAGTGGTTATCAAGCAATACTGAAACTGTGCCCCTGCCTGAGGGATCTGTTTCACACAAGAAAAGTGGAGTGTTTTGAGTTCTTGCACTGCATTGGAGGCATTTGGAGAGAGAGTAAGAAAAGTTTTGTGGTTGGAATTGATCCCTGGTGTCGATGATGTCCTGACCAAGAGCAGAATCTTTGTATGTTGGACCATCACAGCAAAATGCGATTCTTCCTCTGAAGAAGTCCAGTAGCTCTCTGCCAACTTACTGTTCTTTGGCTTAACCTGGGCTGGAGAGAGGCTGGCACGGAAGGGCTGAGAATAACCAAAATAACTTGTGCTTGGAGGTTTGTACAGGAGGAAGATAGCATTTCTGTAAGCATGGGCACCTTTTGGCAAGGCAGTCTCTACAGAGAAATGTGCTTGTTCACAAGGACAACAACTGCATATGCAAAGGATGCTTCTTTTTATCACAGTGTACATCCAGCTTCTTGAAGTTCACTCCTGCCGCACAGATAGTTTTGACATAAGTCAGAGTACATCCATCTGTCACTCCTCAATAGAAGCAGAGCAAAACCATTTTCCTTTTTTCTCTCATCTCTTTTTTGGTGGTGGAGGTTGCCAAGTGATAAAGAATGAATTCAGGGTTGTCTTGCCCATGATGTTTCTAGGGAGCAGCCTGAGGAAAGGACTTCCTCGGCACTATGGAATCTGACCATCCAATTTTGTAGCCTGCAGCTCACAGTGGCTCTTTCCTCGCTGAGCTCGGCTGGAGAATAGAGTAGGAGAAGGGAACTGCACATGGCTCCCCATTAAAAGCTGGCAACACACAGTATCCAGCATTCAAACATAGCTTCCAGCAGCCAAATTTTCAGCAGCCCCTTGGCCCATGTTGCAGCCAAGAGTGTCTCTACAATGCCTGGTTGGCTCTTATTTGGATGATAGGACTTAGACGGGGTGTCTCGCTTTCACGGACAAGTGATGGTCATAAAGGAGGGAACCAGGCAGCTGGGATTAAACAGCACAAGGAACAGGGAGGCAGGGTCTGGGGGAAAAAAGCTATTTCTGGACGCTGAGGACAGTGGAAGAGACCAGAGGCTTGGGTCTATGCTGAGAAACAGATTCTGTGGCCTGTCCCGTATTTTTTTTCCAGGATAGCAGTGTTCAGCTGCAACAGCCATGTCTCTTGCCTTGTGCCCCTATCTCTACACCTGTGTGCCATCCTGCAAAACCTGTGCCTTTTGCATTTGGCTCGTCTTGGATGTGGCTTTGGAAAAGTCAGAGATGAATAGGCAAAGTTTCTGTAAGGGCTTTGCAAACACTGGAAGACACCCCAGGTACTGCTTTCGGGGGCTTTTGATGAGGCAGACAGAGAAGAGGTCACACCATGGAAGCTTTATCTTTGTGCAGAGCACAGAGTGTGGTCTGTGTATTGAAGAGAGATAAGAGTATAGCAGTGTCTCTGGGGAACAGGGAATTTTGATGATAACTGAAAAGGGAGAGGGAGAGCAGGCACAGGAGGTAAAATCTGGATGCAGACAGAGCAGCCCATAAAGATACAAGTCAAAACGGGACAGGCCAGAGCAGAAGTTTAGATTGAGTATTTTGTGTTGGAGGGATATGTCTTCCTGGATAAACATGAGTGTAGTCCAAGGGCCTGGATACACTCTGCAAGCTCTAAGCAGTTTGTGAGGCAGAGACCTCAAGAGAAGCTTTGTCCTCCACATTTCAATATAAGAAAGATCTGTGCAAAGAACTGATTTTTCCACCCTCTGACCACATTAAAAGAGTGGAATAGAGCTTACTTTCAGGCCAGAGTAAATTCCTGGATGTGTCTTTTCCTGCTGGAGAGCATTTACTTTCCTTTTTATTTATTTTTTTTTTGCAGTTCTCACTTAGTCACTAAAAAAATATTGAAATTTTGGTTGTTTTCAGACTGAAAGCGTATGTGTTGAAAGGAAAAGTCAAACCAGAACTTTCTTGCCCGTTTTGGGTTTTTTTTCCAGAATAAATTACCAAAATTAGAGTCAAGTTTTGCAAATAGCTGTGTCTTAACAAGCTACGGTTTTAGTCATTAAATTGCACACCAGGAAAAAAAAAAAAAGGCACCAAGAATTTGCCCTCCCTTCTTCCATCCTTCTTGGGCACTGTCTCCAGGCAGTCTGCATTGATGGTCCCCTGCCCTTGTCCCTGGTTCAGGCACAGAGGCCCTGCAGCTGTGTGAGTGATCCCTTTTGAGCTCTGTGTGCATCTTTGGGGTTTGTCTCCCCATACTCAACCATCACTAAAGTGCTTGGTTTGGTGTGATGGACATCAATGAGGAATAATCCAGGCACGGCCTCTATTTGATGGTTCTTTCTTCATCCTCTGCCTGTGAGTACCCTTTTTCTTCCTGTTTCTTAGTCTTGCAGATGAAGTAATAATGAAGCCTAGTCCATTACAGCAATAACACTAATTTTAACTCCTTTCTCTCTTTCTTTTTCCATGCACCAGGTCTTTGGCTTGTCTTCTGCAGCACAAGTGGTATTAGGAAGAGGAGACTTTGGACAGCAACTGAACGTCAATTTGGGATTTGGCATTGGTGTTACCCTGGGCATCCATGCAGCTGGAGGAATCTCTGGTAAGTACGACACTTGAGCATGGGACATTTCTGTGTCCTGTGAAAGCCACGTGGATTGGGGCAGCAGAAGTGGGCTGCAGAGGGGCGGTTGGTGGCATGGTGAGGCGGGGCACTACCTTCACTAGAAAAATAGGCAGTCCTAGGGTCCCCAGGCAAGAAGAGCAGAGCAGGTCTGGTGACCATAATCAGGGTCAAACTTGTGACCCAGTGATTACAGCCAGGTCTGCAGAGGGGAGGCGGGTCTGAGGTCAAGCCAAGGAGTCACGATGGCATGGTAAGGCCAGGAGAAGCAGGGGACAAGGCATGCACTGCATACACTCATGACTTTCTGGCACTGTAACGTGGTTTTATTTGTGTCACAAGATGCTTCTTGTGATCTCCAAAATGGCTGGTGATACCCATGGTATGCTGATCCCAAATGCACGTCCAGAGCTGAGACAGGGGCTAGTGGGACAGGGACAGTGGCAGAGCTTTGGCCATGCCCCCCTGCTGCGGTCAGCGGAGCCAGATTTCAGCACTGCTCCTTTTAGGTGCTTGGGATATGCCATTATTGCCCAAGGAGACATGGAGCTCTGAATACATATTGTTGACATGACCCACAGGGAAGTAAATAATTTATTGCAAAGGAGAGCTTACTGCTGATGTTGCAACAATGAACGGTATGTAAATTTTCTCCTTATCATCCACACCCATGCACACATGCCCCACATAAACACAGGAGGTGGCGTATCAGGGCCATGGGCTGGTATCTCTCACATGACAGAATGTTACCTTTGCCTTGTGCTATTTATGCATTCATTTGCACCAAGTGAAGAGATTAAGGGCTCTAGCGGGCAGCAAATTAAACCAAGACCTTGCACGTGAACTGTTGGACCAAAGAGATGTCCAAGACTGGGGCTGGCTTGGAAAGGAACTATTTTTGATGTGAGCCGTTAGCCCTTGGTCTCACTGTCCTTTAGGAGCTGGTGAAACATGCTGGGGAAAGTGCGCTGAGGAGAGTAAGTTCCTGCAGTCGCAAGTGGCATTTGAGATGGAGCTGACCTGCTGAGGGCTTTGAGGTGGGAGAAAGGGTCTCAGGTCTGCCAGTGACAGTCTGGTTCTGGAGCTGGCTTCAGGGCTTCCTGGCACTGTAATGTGGCTTTATTTGTATCACAAGATGCTTCTTGTGATCTCTGAAGTGGCTGGTCATACCCACAAGAATCAGAAGATTAAAGAAAAAGGGATCTCCCCCCATTTCAGTTGTGGTTGTGGAACTGTAGCAGGCAGTACATTCACTTTCACTTTGTTTTGTCCTGCCCTTTGATGAGATGATGCATGTCTACATCTTACCCCTTTCTGAGTTTGAAGAAGGAGATAGCCACTGAGGCTGAAGCATCTGCTGACCCCCAAAGCTTACATTACTAGGCAGGAAGGTAAATATTTCCTTTGGAACTGTGTGGAGATGAGGCCTGAAGAACATAAGTTTGCACTGAGAGCATCAAACCTGCATCCACTTAGTCTTTCTTCAAAAGAACCATTGTGATACCAATGTCCTCCACAGAAAATGTCTCCCCAAAACAGGAGACAACTGGTCTTGCACTGTATGAAAGTCACATACAAAAAGGTGTAAGAAAATGCAGCCTGAGATTATAAATTCTGCAAGGGGAGATCAGGATTATTCCACACTAGTGGGAGCAACGGTGTTGTGGGCAGGATTAGCCATCATGGTAATGCCTTCTTAATGTAATGACATCTAAGAGCTAATCTGAGTCCCTGCCAATAGCCCAGTGTGGGAGTCGCTCTGCAGACATAAAGCTAAGGGGCATCAGTGGTTCATTTCGCAGTTTATTTCCCTGGTGTCCTGTGCCTTGCCTGCCTCATGTACTAGGGGTCCGCAGCTCCCATCACCTGGGGTGCTCAGCTCTGCCAGGATGAAGTCCTCCCGGTCTCTCAGATTTTTTTCAGAAGGCTTTGCAGTTGTTTGGGTTAAGATTTGTCTCATCTGCCCATGCCCATATAAAAAGTAAGTGATGTGTCTAGGTTCAGGGTTCCCTTTAAGCTGAACAGAGAAGCCCGCACAGAGAGAAACTCATGCCATGCCGAAGAAAGGTATCTCTGACAGGTGAGATCGCCTGGATGCAGCCTGTGGTCTACAGAATTTTTAGCAGCTTAAATCTAGGAGCTCTCTCCCCTGCACCATCCAGCTGCCCAGGGAAGATAGGTCAGTTTTGAGACTGTGCAGAAGGGAGATCCTTCCCTCAAGGGTCTCTGTGTTCTTAAGTAAGACCTAGGTGGTTACTCTGGGGTATGGGGCATGCTCCAAAACAGCTGCATCAGGGCTGAGGCCACTCTTTTTTTGCTGTGATTCTACAGGAGCTCATCTGAATGCTGCCATCACCATTACACACTGCATTTTAGGAAACCTTCCCTGGAGAAAGCTTCCAGCTTATGTGATCGGCCAGTTCCTGGGCTCCTTTACAGCAGCAGCCACCGTCTTTGGCTTCTACTATGGTATGGTTGTGTCTTTTATCACAGGGGCTGCTCTGGGCACCATTTCAGTCTTAACCCACAATTTGTCAAAACTATTTCCCTTTACAGCACTCAGCACAATGTCTGTGTTAGGAGGGTGAGCTCCTGGCTTGTGGGACAGACCTTTATCGCTCAAGGCTCAGAGATCTCTGGGAATGATGTGTCATTCCTGGAGAACACAGGGCTTTCCGACTGCCAAAACTTGTCCTTGACCAGAGGCCAGTAGCTGCATTTTGTCAGCTGCTTGTTTCCAGGGTCTACAAGGGCTTGAGTTAGATGGACTACCATGTACTCGGAACTGCTGGAGCTCCAGTGAACTCTGTCTGCAGAAAACAGCGCAGCAGTCATCCACAGTTTTGCGTTGTGAGCAGGCAACCCACCAAGCATTGGTGCCAGCACGTCCCTGTCTCTGAGGGGCTGAGGGGTGGAGGCTTCCAGTGCAGCCTGAGCATCTAGCCTGCCCCAGGCTTCTGGAGCCAGGACAGGGAGCTGGTAGGTGTAAGGAAGCAATGCAGACCAAAGTCTGCAGGTAACAGATATTGATGAGATCATGCCCTGTGAAGGGTGTGTCACCTCCAGCATATCTCCCATTACCTCTCTTCTGCTTGGTGTCCATGCTGGCCACAATGGGTGGACCTGTGTTTGTGCCATGTGTGATACACTCTGTGCTAACTCCATAATACCCATTTTTCCTAGATGCTCTGTACAATTACAACAGAGGGCACTTTACAGTGACGGGACCAAATGCCACAGCATCAATCTTCTCCACTTACCCTGCTCCCTATGTATCCTTGCTGGGAGGCTTCTTCTCAGAGGTCAGTGGGGGCTGTTGTGATGTGCTAGGAGAAGGTGGGTGGTAACAGGAGCTACTACAGGTCTGCTACAGGAGACTCAGTGCTGTGTGTGCAGACACAACCACAGCTGCTCCTCCAAGGAGCCCATCCCTCAGGCACATGCCTGACAGGTAAGATCCAAGGCACCTTTGTGGCTGCACAAGCCTAAAAGGTGATGCCTGCAGGGTATTCTGCAGCTTGGTCTGAGTGCCCTCCAAAGAGCTTCTCTGCACACAGCCCCAAGCAAGGGGAGGTGAGAAGTTGAGCTACACCAGGGGGCTCATTTCCCTGAGCTGTCCTACCTCTTTTTGGATTCTACACCATGCTGCCAGGCAGATCTTCTGGCTGTCTCTCGCAAGTGCAGAGGGCCTGGGACTGTCTTCACATGAGCACAGCCCATCTGGATTGAACCTTTTGGGTTTTAGACTGTGTAGTTGATTTCCAGCAGACAATACAATGTCTAGATGCCCAGAAATAGGAAGGGGATGCTGCAGGGGATGTGGAGCCCTGGGACACTGTAGAAGGAAGATTCACTTCCAGTTAAAATCTGAGGAAGCCTGTGCTTTTGGCTCTGAGCTGACAAAACTCTTGCGTGGGCATGATGAGGAGGATACTGAGAGCTGGAGAGTCTAGAGTTGAGACTTGATCCCTCAGCCTCCTGTGGAGCAGGCAGCGTCCTTGCTGCACAAGAAAATAAACAACAGTGGCAATGAGTTGCCAAGAGCTGCAGATTTTCTGGTTTTGCTGCCATATCTGCAAGCAGTCCAAGGCTCTCCACTGCATTTTCAGAAGCAGAAAGTGACAGGAATCATCACCTCTATCCAAATCACCTCTATCCTTGCAGATCTACAAATCTAGCTATGTACTGTCAAAGATGGGAGACTCAGCTTCCCAGATAAGAATCTGTTATCTGCTTTTAGTCCTGGAAAGGCTGATGCAACAGGCTATATAAGACATTGCTGCCTCTAGGGAGGATCAGATTTGTCTTATTAGCATTTTTTTATGGCTCTGCCTCTGTTAGGTGAAATCTACTTAAAATAACCCATCTCCCTACCTTGAAAGGTGTTGGGAGAGGACAGCGTTGAGAAGTTCGTATCAGTCCCAGACCATTTTTTGTGGCATCTTTGATAGGAAAAGAGTCAAGACTCTTTTTCAGTTCATTTCTAAGGAGAAAATAATATTTGGGTTCCTCCCTGACTTATCAGACTATGAATCGCACCTGCTCTTCCATTCTGGGCAGTCTTCTTTCTCCTTCGAAGGATCCTTCTGCCTTCCCATTACTCTCTCCTGATCTCCACCCCCCCACCCACTTCCTGCCTCTGCAGTTTTTGGCGACAGTGATGCTGATCCTGGGCATTCTGATCATCCATGATGAGAAAAACAACGCAGCCCTGAAAGGCACGCAGGCCCTGCTCACGGGTATTGTGGTCCTGGGCATCGGCCTAGGGATGGGGATGAACACAGGCTATGCCATAAACCCTTCTCGGGACCTGCCCCCCAGAATCTTTACGGCAATTGCTGGCTGGGGAATGGATGTCTTCAGGTGAGTAACCTGTTGTGCTTTTACACTGCTTACCTCACAAGAAGAAGAGATAAGCCCAAGATGAAATGTTTATAAAGTCCTTTTTCCTTTTGGACCAAGTGATAGTATCATTGCAGAGTGTGTTCTCCATCCTCTTCTGTGCACAGAGAAGCCCTGTGCATTATGTACGCAAAATTTGGGGTACACTAATTCTCCAGCAGGGGATTAATCTTGACATTCAGATACTTCAGTCTGGTTTACAGCTGGGTTGGTGAATAGGTCTCCAAAACTTGGATGTTTGTATATGGAGATGAAACCCTGCCTTCCTCTGTCTAGTAATATGGTGCCACACGACAGCTTCCATGATGAGAGCATTAGCAGAGTCTCCTGTTCTGGCTGTCCATTTTCATTAAATTTCCAGAAATTACCGTGGAAGAGATATAGATGCTATTGGAAATGGGTAGGGAAAACGGGTGTGTTTCTGGTCTCTCTGACAGCCACACTCACTAGGATCAGATAGACTATTTCTGCAAGGGAACAAGAAACCTGCGGACAGTGCAGAGCCACTTTTCTAGGCCAATGGGGAAAATGACCCTCCCTCTAGCAATTATAGTGGTGGATAGAGAATTTAGGCCTAACTCAGTTGCAGGGCTCAGTAAATGAGGTGGGAATGGACACCTCTGCTCACTCCTGCATGGGCAGACTCAGCTCACATCACGCTGTGCCATGTGATGGCAGGACAGTGGTTTGTCTGGCTCACTAGCTGCCTCTTCTGTGTTTTATTTCAGGGCTGGACATCACTGGTGGTGGGTCCCACTCACAGCTCCAATTCTGGGAAGTCTTGTTGGTGCTTTAATCTACAAACTGTTCATTGATTTTCACAACCAACCTGTCCTGGAAAGTGGAAATGAGAAAGGACAGCCAGTGTTGGAGTCAGTCCAGCTGTGATCACCCCCTACTCCAAGAAAAGGGCCTGACATCAAAGCCTATGTGGGTGTACGGACTGATAGTCAAAGGGTGACCAAGGGGATAAGGGCTGGTGCAATGATGCAGCTGGAGCACACTATTTCTCTGCCTCGCACATGGAGAAATGAGGGACTAGTCTTCAATAAAGCCACTCTGCTTAACCAGACAAACTGGGTCTCTGAGACACTGGGCAGATGTAGGCTGGGCTAGGCCTGTCTGTGACCTAAAAGAAATTAATCAATCTCCCAAAATGTACCAAAGTACTCAACCATCACATTCTAGACAAAAGCAAAGCAGAACTGCAAGACTCCAGCTACCTGTACGGTCACAGAAATCAAAATACAGGATCTAGGAGTAGAAGAAACATCTTAATTTACTTAAATAAAATAAATTCTGATCTGGAATATTCTTCGGCAAGAGTTAGATACTACACTGATGGATCAGGTGCTTAGGCTTGCTTCCATTTGCTCCTGACACTTAGTTTGGCAGAACACAGAGAAAAGAGCAAGGACATTCTGAAACTTGAACTTGATTTTTCTTTTTCATGCTTAGTTTTGTGAGGTTTATTTATTTATTTTTCTTTTTAATCTGAGCATTCAGAAAGCACCAAAAGATTAGCAAACTAAACTACAAGGTCTCCTGAATCCGGGTACAGCTCTGCTGGAATATGTTGCGTCATGGAAACACGTGAGTTACCGACTGGACTTGTTAAATAACTGCCATCATATGAAAGGATTCAGATGGCTTCTGTGGCAGCATCCCCAAATGCTCAAAGAAACAAAACCACCCCTCTTTCATCCACTCTGAATGCATGAGAAATAGGGAATAGGCTGCCTAGATCCTGGAGGAACTGTGCCACCTTCATCTGAATGAGGAATTGGACCAGCAACAGGCTTATGGGTTTGAGACATCACTGGATTAGAAGTAAAATAATACGAATAATAATAAGCTGCCTATTCCCAGGGGAGTGTGTTAACAGTCTTAACTCTTTCAGAAAGTACTTAACCAAGTAATTGTATGTGTCAAGCATGTAACTGCGTTCCCAGGGCTGGGTACCATGAACACACAACACAGGGATCTCAAAGAGTGGGAAGTAATACATCACCACTCCTGCACAGAATTCCAGAGAATGGCATTCACTGGCTCTAATAATCATTCACATCTCACTATTAAAAGAACTGCTGTGGCATGGGGTGGGGTGGTTGCCACTGACATCATTGCTTCCTCATTAATGCTGACCTTATATTAGTAGAACAGCTACAGCAGATCTTCAGCCAGCACAAGACATGCATCAGCTTAAGAGGGCTGAAGAGTATTAAGAGATTTTCTCTTGCTTGGGGGTGGCAGAAGGCAGCAGCAATTATACTTGAGGGTGAGCCCTGGGCAGTGCCAGGAGCCAGCAAAGCCAGCAAAGTTGAGGCTGATGGCTACAAAGATTCTGACTGGAAGCAGAACAGCTGTCACACAGCTAAGTCTTGGTCTGTGAGAACTGGGAACTTCAGAACAGCTCAAGATGGGACAAGCTGAAAAACTAAAACCCAGCTCTTCTCAGCAAGAGTTTCTCTATTGCATTAAAACCCCTCAAACAATACAGCCTGCAGCCCGCTCTTACCACACATACTTGCTCCCAAAAGCATCAAATACCCAATCATTCTGGAGGAAAATACTCAAATCTTTATTAAAATACCATTAAGCACTTACAGGGTGGCTTTATCTTTTTAACGGCCGTACAAATACTCATGGAAACCTCACAACATCCCTGTGAGGTAGGTTTGTTTTATGTAATCATGTGACTCTTCAATAAATAAAAGATAATGCTGTTCAAATAATCAATGCTTATTTCATAGAATCACCAGGTTGGAAGAGACCCACCAGATCATCGAGTCCAACCATTCCTATCAATCACTAAACCATGTGCCTCAGCACCTTGTCCACCCGTGCCTTAAACCCCTCCAGGGAAGGTGAATCAACCACCTCCCTGGGCAGCCTGTTCCAGTGCCCAATGGCCCTTTCTGTGAAAAATTTTTTCCTAATGTTCAGCCTAAATCTCCCCTGGCAGAGCTTGAGGCCGTTCCCTCTTGTCCTGCTCCCTGTCAATTGGGAGAAGAGACCAGCAACCCTCCTCTCCACAACCTCCCCTCTGGTAGTTGTAGAGAGCAATGAGGTCTCCCCTCAGCCCCCTCTTCTCCAGGCTAAACAATCCCAGTGCTCTCAGCTGCTCCTCATAAGGCCTGTTCTCCAGGCCTTATGTTCTTTCAAGACAGTACATTTGATTTCCCTCCTTAAGCACAAAATGTGCTGAATGCTACCACATGCTCGCAGTGCATCCAAGAAGACAGAATGGCATAGAGAAGGAAACAATCAGATATAACTAAAAACCAGCAGTGAATAGGTTAAAGTGCAGTTCTAACCTGAATACTTACAGTACAGAAAACAGCACAGGGGGGCTTCTAAAGCTGTAGGATCTCAGTGGCCCCTGGCCCAACTGAAATATAACAAAGGTTGTAGGAATGGTCAACTTTGCAAATGAATGTGTGATAAACCAAGGGGTCCTCCTGGCTTAAGGGACTCTTAATATCACTGACCTGCCCTTGCTCAGCATTTCCCAGAAGAGGAGAAAGCGGAGGCAATAAGGGATCTTGCAGCTTCTGGCTGCCTTCAGGCTTATTGGGAAGGACATCACACAGAATTCACTACTGGAAAAGAGAAGGAACAAAAGCCAAAAACTGGTCTGTAGCTATGCAAATGCCGAGACATGGAAGCCCCAGGTCCCTTTGTACCATGAATCTTGGAGCAGAAGTTGGAAGGACCACAGGGAAGTGTGGAGTTTGATTCTGTCTGAAGCATAAGATATCTTTTTGTTCAGTAGGCTCCAGCCCGCTTCCATACCATGCAAGGTCAGGACAGGTTTCATTCAAAGGAGATGGTAGAAATATCTTCATACACTGTATTTCAGCATGGGTCTACTAAAGTAACAGTGACTTAAATTTGCTTTCATGTCACTGTTACAGTTGTACAGGAACAGAAGCTTCCTTACAGAGCAGCGACATCAAGGGCTTCTTCATGCCCTCTGAAAAGTACATGCTGCAAGTAGCAGAAGGGAGTAAAATCAATGTCTCAAGATTTTTTCTGAGAGTCTCCAGGAACGATAACCCTCCCATGTCAAAGTACATCATGGCTATATTTCATGCAAATGTTGAAAAGTGTTTTCCATGGGCACAAGTATTCATGCACAAGGGATTTGGTCTCAACCACTGAGACTCTGCATCAGAGAACGTTAAAGTTTATTTCAAATGCTGTCCAGGGTCATATTTGCGCATCTTACTTCCTTGAAGAATTCCCAGGTAGTGATGATGCCTTGGATGAGGTCATGCTTGTGTGACTCTTTTGTGAGCCTGCTGGCTGGGAAGGTAGTTTCTTTTTGATCACTGGGGTTTTATTCTTGCCTTTAAATACCTTATTGGGGTCCAGCTTGTTCACAAAGGAATCAGCTTCTTCAGAAAGGAGAGCTGTGTTGATGGTTATGGGTTTATACATGTTAAACCATTGCTGAAAGGCAGGATGGTGGGAAAGGAAGAGGTTAAAACCAAACTGCAATTAGACATTTGCATCCTGTCCCCCCCTCACCCTCGAGACTTGATTTTAATCATACACCACTTATCAGTTTGCAATTTACAGGACTGTGCAGAGTGCCTTGTGATAAGGATACACAAGGCACAGCTACAGCTACAGTTCTGGAACTGCCCCACATTCCAGACAGGGAAGAGGAGAACCTGACACAAACCTAGCACTACCCTTCTTGCAGTGTAACTCCCATCAGGAGCAACTCCTAATTTAAAGCACAAGACGAAAAAGAAAAGGGAAGGTATGAAACTAAACCACATTTATTTATTAAGATTCAGAGAAGCAGAAGAGTTTAAAAACCCTTGGAATTGAAAAGTGCTTGTAAACCGGAACCAAACTAGTTGAACTTCTCAAAATATAGCTTCCATCTCTTCACACAAAATAATGCAGGGTTTTTTTAACTCTTTACACAAAGGATTTTCTGTTTGTTTTTCTTCAGCCTGTTTGTACATCTAGAAGTGACCATGATGAGTTTTTTTGGTTTTCAGATGCCACCACAATATTCTGTCCTACAGATCTCACCTCCTAGTTTTTTTCCTATCAGTTTTTTATTGACAAAGTCAGGAAATAAAACTGTAGGGGTTATGCTATTGCAGATCCCAGTGAAACCATCAGCAAAGTGTTGAACAAGATAAACAAAAGATCAATGCCAAAATTTAGATGGCAATCTACTAATGTACGCTTAATGGAAAACAGCTTTAATATACCACCCTTGAAGACTTTAAAAAATGGTAATGGTTAACATATGAGGAGGATTTTAACTAACAGAGGCTGCAAATGATTAGAAAAAACATGAATGATTTCACTAAGGTTTATGAATATACCGAACATAATTAAATATTCTAGTAGGAAAGTTACAGAAAGGCAGAATGCAGGCATACGCTGGAGTATCATTTACACAGCCTTGACTGAAAAAGTAGAGCATAGTATAATAGGGAAGATGCCAGAAATGCAAAAAGCTGGTTTTTAGGGCCATTGATAGATAGGAAATCAGCAGTGACTTTAGTGAGTAGTTCTGATGTACACATATGCACAGGGCTGAGGCAGGACTGAGGAATGCCAGTGTGGCAGAACAGGTGTTATCACTGGGTGAAGTGCAGGATACTCACTGGGACCTGCCAAGCCTTGGCAAGATGTACACAGACACTGCAAAGATTTATGTGCTGTGTTTGGTAGCACTGTCAGATCCATTTCCTGACCTCTCACAAGGTGGAAGCAGGGTTACGGGTGAAGGGCCCAGTCAAGCACAGAGGAATGGTAGGACCCTTTAATAGCAGGGTTCTGGCAGAGCAGAATTGCAATTTTATTAATAAT
Source organism: Clamator glandarius (assembly GCA_033459285.1). Classification (NCBI taxonomy): domain Eukaryota; kingdom Metazoa; phylum Chordata; class Aves; order Cuculiformes; family Cuculidae; genus Clamator; species Clamator glandarius. The sequence goes on from JAUNZM010001576.1 coordinate 452,489, forward strand.
AAGGAGCTGGAATTGTGACAAGTCTGTAGTTTGAACTCTCCTATACTTCTAGGACTGCTGGCATTTAAATTGCCCCTTTTTGGGCGCTGTTTTTATCAAGACATCTCTTCACGACTGAGAAGGATGCAAAAGAATTAATATTCTTGGCACGACTCAGTCTTCCTCTGCGCTTCTGTCTCATATAAGGGGTATCCGGTCTTCCCCCTCCACTCAGAGAACAATAGGTTCTTGTTCGGTGTTATGCCTAGAAAACTGACCTACATCAATCTTACATAGTTGTGCAGATGAATGTCTGCACATTTCACTTGTGAGCAGTCATGGAAGTGGAGGTTGGTTTCAGAGCCAAGAAAGCAAAGAAATAATTGGAGTTCTGCCACCTGCTATAACAGGTCAACGTTAGAACCCAACTTGGGTGAGAAAAGCAGGGTTAACACCTAGAATCTCTAGGTTGGAAAAGACCTCTGAGATCATCATGCCCAACTGTACCTGTCCACTACTAAAGCATATCCATGAGCACATAAATTACCTGTCTTTTAAATACCTCCAGCGATGGTGACTCAATCCACCTCCCTGGGCAGCCTCTGCCAGTACCTGATAGCCCTTTCAGTGAAGAATTTCTCCTTAATGTCCAACCTGACCCCCCCCTGAATTCACTAACACAAACAAATGACTGTTAACATGCTACAGGAGAAAGACTTGTGGCCACTCCCATGGCTCACTTGAGTCCACAGACTACTTGTCCAAAGGTGGGAAGGAATTTTTCCAATGTGTACACATGCAAAGTACTGATGAGCTGGATCCTGCTCTCCTACCTTGGCCTGGGGGCTGACCCCGTAGCTAGTGAAGGCGTACTGCCACTGTGGGAGACCCAGGTGGGTGATGAGCAGGCGGTAGTAGGCTGTGAAGGTTTTGGTGAGGAAATGCCAATACAGAGCTCTGTCCAGGAACCATATCTCTGTGTCTGGGGAGACAACTAGAACAAAAAAATCACAAGTTACACTGTTGCTCTGCAGTGATCAGCCCTTGTCCTCTGACAGGTGGGAGACAGGACATACTTACCAGAAAGGCTGCAGCTTCTAAGATGCAGCATCCCTGACTAATACAGATGATTATCCAGAGTCAATAGTCAGAATACAGGCACTGAAAAGGACTTGGTTCTGTGTCTTACTAAAATTACTTGTGCAGTAGCCATTATATTACTTTATCCCACCATAAAATGGATGTAATGCTATTCCTTCCCAACCTGGGACTGTTGTGCTACATGGCGTGTGCTTGTACCTCTGCAACATTGTAGTGTAAGTTCAAAGTACAATTATGGCAAACATTTATCTATCCCACAAAGCAAAAAACAACTAACTCAATTGTTAGTGATCTGGATTACTGAATAAAGTGCAGAGTCTGGAAGTCATGGGAGTGTGTGCTGCCAACAAAAACACATTTTGCAAAACCTTTCAACAGTGATCACATATTTCTCTGGTGGTGACATTCTTTGGAGCATGAAAATAAGTGATTCTACTTGGGAAATACAGACACTGAACACTGTCATTTAAACACAATGTCTACCTGTTGTACTGACAACACCTGTAAACAACATTCCCTCTGTATGCAGAAATCACTTCAACTGAAGGCAAGAATAATTGCTGCCTTGGAAGCTGTAGTAACACTAAATGAAAGAGACAAGGTAACAACCAAATGGTTTTCTTTGGAACAGGTATATCATAACTGCCTACTCTTACACAGCAAGCACACAGGTGTACACACACACCTAGTGACCTGCACACTGTCAGATGACAACTACTGTACAAGTGACTCAGATATCTATTTCACTAACTCCTGACTGATAGCAGCTTTCTGTGTTCTGTCAGAAGGAACAGCTCAGCTCACATCTTTCCCTCTTCTACTCAACTGTTCCTGCCAAATTTTGTCCTAGTGTTATCTCTGCATCCAGACAGAAGGTGAAAGAATCAGCCTAGCTCTGTCTCAATCAGCTAAGGATTTCTTTTACCATCTACCCCTTGCTTCTAAGCAGTGTTACACCCTTTCTCATCAAAATTTAAGGGAATCATTCTGATACCAGAACCAGAGATACATTAGTAGCTGAGCTCTACCCTTCTGCATTATTTCTATATAATTGTCTGTAGGTCACTTGTGAATGACTTTCTGCAAGTATGTTATACGTGCAGAAACCATAAGTTATAATTGAGATTCAAACATTAAAACAAGGCAACATGTTAGCTCCAGTGAACTCTCTGCAAGATTTAGCTCCTGATTACAGTGGAGGCAGGATGTCCCTGTAAATGTTCATCTACCAATTGCAAAGATCAGAAATGAAAGACGATGTGTGCATGAGGCCTCCAAATACAATCCACAAAAAGAGGTGGCTAACTTTGCTCTTTTCAGTCTTACCTGGTTTAGCATGCTTATAAACAAGACAAACTTTCCCATTCCCATTGCATGGGTCTAATTCAAAGATAAGACTACGAGAATCAAAGTGTGGCTTCTCTGGTTTGTCTCCATTACCTGAAAACAGAAAGAAGTCTTCATGAAACACATTTGGAAAACTGTGACTCAGCTGCAAAGAGTCAATCTATTTGATGTTTATTAATAAATCATCTGATGAAGAATTAAATCAAACTATTATATTTATACTTCTTAGAAAGGATTAATGTCCCCGTGTTTAAAAAACGTGTACACGTGAGAATAATTTTCATCTCTGGTAGGAAAACAAATGAGAGTCAAAATATGACTGCTGAAAACACACAAAACTGCCCTCTAGTCTTTCTGTGGTATAAAGCAAGATTAACTTTACAGATGTCACTTCTGAGACATGTTTGTCTAATCTTTTCTCAAAGTCCTCCATTGGTGGAGATGCCACAATCTCCAGGCAGTCAACTCAAATCCATCCTTATCACTTAGAAGCCTTGCTCACGTGAATCCTGAATCTTCCCTGCTGCAGTTGAAGCCCATTATTTCTTTTCTATCTGTCATCTCCTTTTTTATGTCCCACTATCTTTTTTTCTAAGGAGGATAGGGAGAAAAAAGTTTATTCTTTTTCTCTCAGTAGAAGACTTTAATGAACTAGGAGATGTATACACTTCTTCATACACTGCAGTGTAACATCAGAATCCTTCACAACAGCCACATGTTCTGACTGATATCTGACTTCTAAGCCACAAGTGTGGCTGAAAGTTCTTGCAGAATACAACTTAAAATTCTAATGCTGCTGACAAAGGGAGACATAAGAGCTGTACTCTTCAGAAGACCTTTCCATGAAAGTCAGGGCTAGAAAGATCAGGACTACAGCCAAGCTGGAATGTGCAAAAAGAAAGTTTCAACTACATTTAGAAAATGCAAGAGCTATAGAGATTCAAAGATAAGACTTAAATCAAATGGCAATTTTTTAAGGAGTCAGCATGACACATGGCTCTGTTCTTACTTCTTCCAGTCTTGTTAAACTGTAAGAGTTCTGACAAAAAGAGTGGGCTTTTTTTCTTCTTTTTGTTTCCAAAATGCAGGAAGCCCAGCATTCTTATGAAGTCTGGAAATATATATTTCCCAGTGCTACCTCGCACCTACATGTATTTACCAGTTATTTTTCCCCAGTTCAAAAGAGCATATCCAGCTGTCTTTACACTAACAAGACAAAAACTGCTATCTTTTGTTTATGTAACACCACGATCACATAAAACTTTAGATACTGAATCACTGGAGGAAGCTCAGTTAAAAATTTAAATAGGGAAAAGGCAGAACAGGAGACCTGCCAGGCTGTTAGTTCATGCAAATAATAATAGTGACTTGGCAGCATTAACAAACCTCATCAGATTCGCAACATACAGGTCTACCTCCCATGGCTGCAGAGGACTTATAAGAAATATAGCAGACCCAGCTCGGGATACGTTTTGGACCGACCTTTTCTGTTGCTATATCTGTGTGACATATCCTAACACTCCTAACAGAGTACAAGATATGAGACAGAGGATATTTTCTAGACTGTTAACAGGACCTTACCTTCCTCATCTGTGTCATCTTCCAGGTCAGCGAGAGATGGAGCATTAGGCAGACTATACATGGAGGAACCCCCAAGCCGACATAGCTTTGAGATACCATTAATCACCATGGAGCCCAGGGGCATTGGAGCACCTGCAGTAAGATTGAACATTAATCACATCCAGTGTCAGTAAAGCACAAGGAGGTGTTTCATTCCTCCATGCATAGACTCAACCTCTTCTAAAACACAGAGGAGTAGAAGATATGGATATACCCAGCAGGCCTGGACACTTAAACAACTAGGCTCCATGGGAGCAAATTCAGTTTTTTTCTTTTTAAACACAGAATCACACTCACAGGTGATGCTACATAACTTCAGAGCTCTGTGACTAGGCCTGTGCCGTAGCTGTTAGCACACTCCTGTGAAAACAAGGTATTAAAAATCCTGGCTAGCTACATCCACCTCCTCAAAACTCTTCTCCTGCTGTTGTCCTTCCTACCAGAATAGGCCTCACCCATTCTCAGCTTATTGGGCAGCTCATCCTCCTCTTCTACTCTGTGTGTCTGCTGGCTCAGGGTGTGTCCTCTCAGTTCCTGCTCCCACACAGGATTTTATCAATATATCAGCATGTGGGTGTTCCTGCACAAATGCTTTGAGGACTTGTCACTTGTCTCTCCTTCTGAGGACTGGTACCAGACATCACATCAACAAGCATGCTGTTCAGCCACGTGCCAGTGTGAAGAGCCTCAGAAGGCACTTACTGGATGCTTGCTTAAACAGGAGAGTTATGTAAGCTGCCTTAGGCTCTGTGCACTCGTGTACCCCGAAAACAAGATTCTTAAGAGGTCACAAGACACTAAATGCCATTTAAAACATGACAGGACTCAGTGCAGGTGCTAGAGCCCTGATATCGACCATTTCTGAAATGAAATTCCACTTCCTGAGGAAAACCCTGTATTTGACACCCACCTCCAGAAATGAGTAGTATCCACAGCCCAATTTAACAACCTTATTGAAGGCAACAAGAACCAGGATAATAGCTGCAGGGTGTCAGTGCAGTATGAATAAACTGCCTGTCTCTTGCAAAACAAGGATGAACAGCAAAAATCAGTCTTGCTGTTACTTCCACTACTGACTCCAGAAATAACACCAAGGAGTGGATATCAGCTGGTGGAAAGCAGAATCAGGCTCCAAAACAGACATGTAATTTAAATGAGAAAAGGACATGATCAGAGGGCGACTCATCCTGCTGCTTTTTGATAGGATAATGTGCTAGAGCTGCTTGTCTCTCCATGAACTACAGAGGGAGTCCAGGTACTAGATTTAAACTACAAACCTAAACCTGACTGTCAACAGACAGCCAGTGTATCACAGGACGGTACTTATGTCATGAAGACTTGTCTGATTTCTAGCCAGTGTTCAGTGTACATGTCACTTCTGCGAAAGTCCAGCACATGCAAGAAATAGACTTTTCCCTGTTGTATCAGGAAACAATCTCTGATGTGTGCTCGTAACTTTTTCCTCGCCAGGATGTGTCCATGATGCCATGCAGTGCTGCACTTATTTGTGCAGAGGTCAGCTTTCCAGTCACCAATCAAGCCGTCTAGCAGAAACAAACTACTTTACTTTTTTTTCCAGCCAAGGAATGGTGGTAATTTTTCCACTCAAAATGACTTGGTGCTTGTGCTTTTGCTCAGACTAATGCAGGATTGCTGACAAGCAGGTAGGAACTAAGTTTTAAACTAGATTCTGCAAAGGAAATGGTTATTGGTCGAGAGGAACACAAGGACTCACCGTCAGTCTTCACACTCCAGGTCATCTGAAAGCCATCGGTCATCAGATAGAAGTTCTTTAAATCCTCTGGCAATATGCAGGAGTTTTTCTGCAAGTCACAAGATACAAAAGTGTTAAGAGGAAGTGCAGAATATGCCTCAAACTCAAAGAGCAACTGAGAATTGGTACAAAAATATTTACCACCAAACATTTTGCTCAATTCCAAGACATCTCAAACAAACACAAATAACTTATTCAGAAACCTTAAAAGAAAACTGCATATTTCTTGGGTCTGTGCTGTTGTATGCAAATATGACTAGTCTACAAAGTCATTTTTTCCAGAAACCTTAAGAGAAAACTGATGACTTGGGAAAAGAAGCAGTCAGTCATCACAAGGTTATGAGAGGAGTGTTTCGCAACCGAGAATACATATCACCCTGGGACATTAGCAGGCACTCCAAGATCACACACATAAGAACAGTTATCTTTTTCATGTACATGGCTTACAAGAGTAAAGTTTTGCTTTAAGTGAAATTAAACTAAACCTACTCGTTCCACTAAAGCATCCATAATAATATTAGGACACGGATTCTTTTCTTCTGAGGGTGTTCAGTTCCAGGTAGGTGGGAGAAACTTAAGCTCTATAGCTGCATATACTCAAGCAGGTTTCATGTTTCACTTTAACAGTATGTGTGCAAACAGATGTAGAGGCAGCCTCACAAACCTGCTGGTCTGGCTTCACCCCACCGAACTCCAGCACTTGGCTGAAACTCCTAAGCCTGCTTCCTTCTGAGCCAACTGTGAAAGAAGCAACTTTAGTGAGTTGGTGAGAGTGCTTCTAAGAACCAGGACCCTTCTTCTGTACCTTTTGTGATTGTGGAAGGAGCCCTTCTTACTTTCAGCTAAGCAACAAATATGAGGAAGGAAGGATAAAGGTCTAATCCTCAGAAAAACAAGAAGCCCAAAGAGCTACAGGCAATTGCAGGGACTACTCGTAGCCACAGGACTAGTTGCAGATCACTGCCTCCCTGTTCCTGCGGATGTGTCAGGAACACAGAATGAAACAGTATAGAGGCATGACAGTTTTAAGATGACAAGAAAGACACGTCTAAAGGAGTTGGTTTGTTTGCAATTGTTTTTGTTGAAAAAAAAAGGGGGATTGAGAAGGATTGAAGTGAGTTTGCATTTAAAGTATCATCAAACTCAAGACTCCAAAAGAAAGAATCGGACCCCCAGATTCAGGACAGTTTAATAGTTCAGTTTTAAAAGATAAGCAGTGGCTTCATCTAGCTGTCATTAAACCAGGAGCATAAGACAATTTCTTTGAAATGTTGATCTGAGACCTCCATATAATCAGAGGGCTCCTGAGAACTACATTTCCCAGGGAAAATAGAACAATAATGTGAGATTTGCAACATAGTATGTCTGTTAATTCAAGTACTTTTGTGACAGAATTTTCCTTTTTTTTCCTAAAAAAGATGTATTTTTGTCATCCAGCTTATTTTAAAGACTTGCACATGGCCTATACTTTGTGTAGTGAATTTAACACTCAAAGCAAGAAAATTCAGAATTAAATACTTTAAGAGCATATAGAGGTCAGCAGAGCTGTCTCCCATAATGGCTTACCCTGCCACAGGTCAAGAAGTTATCCAGGCAGGTATTTACAGCCTGGCCTCAGAAGCCTGAGTGGGTTTTGGAGTAGTTACAAAATTGCTTTGGAGAAAGCAGAGGCGTCAGATGTTAATAATTTTTCAGTAATGTGCCTCTGCTGGGACTACTTCCCTACAGGTACTAGAAAATGCAATACCCAAAGCCCTGTAAAATAAAGGAATAATATTCTGGCAGCCAGTAGCTAAAGAAAAGAGATTTGCTGTTCACTTAGCTCTGTTTCACTTGGGGCAAGGATTTGTGACATCTCAAGAGACGCTGATCAGATCTTCTCCAAGTCTGCAACTTATGCATATCCAGTTACCTGCCCTAATGTTGCCTCTATGCATCTATCCATCAGGAGCTACCTGCCAGCTGTGCATCCAGCTGCAATGCTGGTCTCTGGTTATCACTGACTAGTATGAGGAATGGAAGGTGCTGCCCTCCTGCTGCTCACATCCTCTTTCTCCCCTAGGACCAGTGTAGCCCTTCTGCCTGTTAAAGCCTTATTGATGGTTCATTTTTTTGAGATGTTACACTCCCTGTCCCCTAAACTGTGGCATATATGCTGTGGAGGACCCTCTAACCCACACAGCCTTCACTTCTGCACCTTCACTTACTTTCTAGGCATATCCATTTATGCCCACAGAATGCTGCTGCGGAGTCCCAGAAACTAACGGCTTTGCTTCTTGCAGTGAGGCAGGTAACTTCACTTGCTTCATCACCACCACAGTCACTAGCACAGTGTGTTCCTAACCCAGGCAACAGATATTAAAGCAGAGAATCTGATACTGTAGAAACTTTGTTTTGCGAAGAATTTATCTTCACTTGATAAGAGCCTGTTGATGGTCGAGGGCCTTGTGCTAAGTTTCAGAAGATTACTAAACCACATGGACATACCTGAAGTTCTTCAAATGCCTTTAACAAACACACCTTCTGTGGGATCTTCTCAGTCCTAAATATTTATAATTCCATGCTGTAATTTCACCAGTTCCAATGTCAAGCTGTAGCTGTAAGCCCAGTGTCTAGGTGTAAAACTATGGAGAAAGAAAATGGGACAGACCTGCTACAAAGCCTCAGAAGACTATAAATGTTTACAAAGCACTGTCAGTCCAGTTCAACCACAGAAATTTTAACTAATCTACCCTAGAAGTAAAAATACATATGGAAATAGGTCTCTCGACTTCAGTGGGTGTTCTCCTCTAAACAGGAGACCAGATCCATTGGGATGACAAAAGATAAGATCTTAAAACTTCCACCATCATATCCAGTTCAATAATACCACAAACTGGACACAGCACAAATTAAAAAATACAGCCAAATAGGACAAGATAAAAAAAGATATATCTCATCTACATAGGTCTACCCCTCTGAACCCTCATTTTCTGGATGGAAAGGTCAACATGTGCATGTTTCTCCAAATGGCTGCCCTCCTCACTTTATTTTAGGATTCTCCCAGACACGTCCCTTGGCATGACTTTGCAAATGATGGTGTAAAATACATGAGTGGAAAATCCTGTACCAGAACAATCTGGAGTCTGTAGGAAAAGACTTCCATAAAGAAAGTTTCACTAATACCCATTTCTCCTGTCTGATGGAAAGGATTGATTGAGCTGCCATATTATGCACAGCCACATGACCCTATGACTTTAAAACAGTAGTCTTCCAATGGCATTGTTTTTACTATAAAGCCACTATAATGTATTAAAAATGGCTTCTCAAGCTCTGTACTCTTTCTGTTCAACTAGTGTTTCAAAGGTTGTGAACTCCAGCCCTATAAAAACCAATATTCCTAATCATGTGCCAGAAGTGGCTTAACCTCAGCTCTTGGCAAGCAGCTATTTTCACTCAGTCATCTGGTCACACTCATTGGCTCATAAAACAAAATATCCCAAGTGCCCAATATAGCGTGTGAGGTCTAATTCATTTGTTTATTGTCCATAATATCCCCAAATAGTCTCCTAAGAAGTCCATTGAGGAAAGAGAAGAATATTAGAACCAGGGTGGCTTTCCTGCCAAGACCTGCTCCGTGCTGGATCCAAACCTAGAACACTGGCATATGGCAATTCACTTAAAGCACCGGTGAAACAATGCCCTCCAGGCATATGTCCTAAAGAAGTGGACACCAATCAAAACATACCGCTCTACAGAGTCTTCTCTAAAGAACTGTATGAGTTTTATCCAAGCTCTAGGGAGAGAAGGAAGGGATTGATGTCACATCATGGCTTCCAAGTAGCAAAGCACATTAGCAGCCACCTCTCTCTCCCCCTAATGTCATGCAGTTTCATGACTGGTTTGCTGTGAATGTGGAAGATGTTAATTTATGTAACATACTGAGACATTCTTGTTGCACCTTTTATAAATCTGATCTGGGGGACTCCCAGAAGATCACTTTGCTTGGATTTTTCTGCCCCAAAATGCATGGGACTGGGGAAGACATGCACCTCCTGGCACAGAATAGGATTGGCAGTTCTCTTGAGGATGATGTCCTATAGTCAATTTTTTAACCAGCATATTATAAGGCCTCAGGGGAGGGGGACAGTGTCGGAAACACTATCCATATCCCAGAAGTCTTCCAGCCTCTCCCCTGTTATGCAGCTTTAAGAAACACACCTTTCCTCACGCACTGGTTCTGTTGGATTCACTTCCTCACCTCTCCTGTGGTCAGAGCCACAGGGCAGGTTCAAGATGGCCAGATCCTGTGTTCTTGAGGATCAGAGATGGCAGTCTCACCTAATGCTGGAGGAGGATGGCAATAAGGACACGTGAGGATGTCCATACCTCTGTGTATACTTCTGAGTTACAAAGAGGTATGCTACAAGGAATGGGAAATATTTCTAGAACAGCCAGGAACCACCACTGCAGTTCCCACTAAGATTTAGATGCAGAGGGAGCTTTTAAATTATCTTGCAGCCTAAGACAGTCTGCAACAGGAAAGCACCTGACTGCTTCAGGGCTTTTTTATGGTCCTATTACAGAAAAATAAATCTTTGTAGACAAAATGCATAAGGAGAAACAACAACTTTCTCATGTACATTGGTAGAATATTAATGCTCCAGCAGTGTGACAGGCAGGGACTGCTTAAAGCCAGCAGTTCAGACACCGCTAACAAGCAAGTTAGAGGAACTGGAAAAATGACTGCCTTAATTTTGCTTGACCTACTGAGGTGCTGAGCTCTGGGATCTCCAACTCTACGTAACAGAATGCAATTTTATGGGTTTTTTAAAAATCAAAACAATGACGTGCATGACTTGGTTTTCTTCTGGTTGAGAGAAGAAGAAAACATGTTTCAGACCTTGTCACCATAGATGCCAAAGTGCATGCTAACAGTAATGTAGTATACTACTTTAAAAAACTGCACATGGAGGAGAGCAGGGTAGTTGCCAGCTTTGTTTTAGAAGTGGGAACAGACTCACAGGCTGATATGCAGTTATTATCACTGGTGTTAATAACTCTGCTCCCCCTTCTATTGCTTGCTTCACTTTCTTGTGGAAAAAGAGACAGAATCTTGGTAGGTCTAAAATATCAGGAAAAGTGAAATGAAATATGTTTTTCCTAAAATGTCTTGAAAAGCTTGAAAGTTTGGAGGAAGCAACTTACCCATGTAAATACTTGACCATCACAGATCTTTAATATTTTTGTGAGCATGCCGATTTCAAATAACATTCAAGATTGATTTCAGGTTTGGTTTCCCAAAGAGTAAGACCTATCAGCAATTTTTGCCTGTTTCCCTCTACAGAAAACCTTGGAAAAATATCTTTTGTTCTCCTACTGTCTTACTGCACTGTGTCTTGTTACGAAGCTCACCTTCACATGCAGAGCCTCGTGGTAGCTGACAGGCATTCAGCAAACCGGCCTAAACTTCCCCTCCTCTATCCAGTTGAATACTAGCATAAACTGAGCTTACCCAAATTTAACTAACACAGCTGAAGAAAAAACATATTGCCAGTATTATTAGACTATAAGTTTAATCTCTCATCATTAAAAAGGCTAACTTTCATTTAAGTGTTTCTGAACACTACAGATTTTCTCTCAGCAGAAAAATCCTCTGCAAAACCAAATGGGACTGGAAAAAAAGTGTATAAAAGCCTAGAACCCTAAAAGTAGAGCTTTTATTTTGTAAGTCCAAATGAAGAGAAAGGAGGCTTTTTTTGGAGGGCGGACATGGGACTAGAATGTAATTTTTGAAATAGTTTGACCAGTTTTAACTACATCACAAAAATCCCTGTAAATCCTTTCCTAACCAAAGTAAAGAAACGTTAGAAATACAGACTATGACAAGAGCTTGTTAAAGAGCTCAACTACAGAGAAATGATTACATGCATAAGCGTTGCCACCTAGTGGCTACGAAAAAAACCCACAGTGATAAAAGTGAAAACTGATTACACATAAAATTGTATTCAAATTACAGCAGCATGAATTTGAGGAAAAGTGAAGTACAAGTTCATCCTGCAAGAGCCTTGTGAAGTGCAGAGTGCTTTGCACTTAATCATCACTACAGGATGCTCTGCAATTGCACAGACTGTGTTAGAAACCAAACTTCATCCTCAAAGCTCAAGAAAAAAGTTTAAAAAATTATCATTTATTTTGAGAAGGAGATTCAGTTTTTGTTAATGCAACTAGAAAAAAAAAGCAAAAAACCAGATAGCAAAGTTCTTTACCAGTAGCAGTACAGCCCAACCATACCTACTAAATTTTCATCATTTACTTCTGCAATTAACTTAGTCCATCACTGGGATGAGTAGGGAAAGCAGTTCTGCTTTGACATCTTTGGAGTGAAGTGCTTTAGCTACAACATTTCAAAATTTAGTGTTTCAAGAACAGATCAGTTTTGAAACAAACCAAATTCAGTTTGGAGGTGTGGCAGCATCTGAAGATGAAAGCCATACTGTGTGAGTCCTCTCCTCTCAACAGCAAAATGAGAGATCACTTTGCTGCTCCTGGATCTGAGCTGGCTCACAGTCAGGGTGCCTCAGACTTTCCAACCCAGTTGATCCGACACCTTAACAACAACTTGACAATATCAGGAATTGGTTCACACAAACCTGAAAAACCAGACTTCTCTGCCTGACCACAGTTGCTGGCTACTGTACAAGTTTCTGTAAGCAACACAGGTTTACATCACATGAATTCTGACCTGGATTTATGAATTCTTGATGAATATCACTAAGTAGGAGAGGGTGTTACCAAACCTAACAGGAGATATTTCCCTCCCTCTTAGGAAAAACTGTAAATGGCAAGATGACATCAAAGGGTAAGTTATTTCATGTAAAGGTAACAAGCACAGTCTATGGGAGAATGCATATTAGGGCATAGGCAGAGATGAAGCAGAGGGAGGAAGATTCACTCAACTCCATCTTCTGCCATACCCCTTTTCCAAAGGCCAGTCAGCTTCTGCTGTCCCTTCCCTACATATTAGCAATGCCTAGAAAACATGGTCATGGGATTGATAAATACATCCGTATTCAAAAACAGGACTAGAATTGCTTCTCTGGCCATCAGAGTTACATGACAGTATTCAAAAGCCCTCTGTCCAGACAGTAGAGTCAAGGAAGCATGTGTCCTTTGTAGTCTTCCAGAATGGGCAGTGGGATGGGCCTTGGTCAAAAGACTGGGTCTGCTGGCCAAAGAGGAGGTGGAAGGAGAGGTGACGAGAAATGGATGCGAAAAGTGAGACTGAGAAGAGAAACAGATAACTGGAATGCACTGGGTGGCTCAGTGGTATTTTTCAGCTTGAGGCCTTTACCTTTAACGGTCATAAATACTAAAGAACTTCTACCTGATTGAAAGCAAGTTGGAAAATGATTGCAGACTTAAGTCAGGAGAACATCAAACTTGGTAACAGGATGTCTCACAAACAAGGTAATCACTACCTCTCGTGTTGTTCATGGGCTGCTGTACATTCAGACTGACCTCACAGCAGTATTATCATGAAAATACTCACCTGCTCCCATGAAACAATTGCATGGCGGTCAGCTGGCTCATTTTCCACAAATGACACCTCAGCAACTCCTGGAGAAGTCTCTATGAGTAAAAAAAGGAGCATGTTTGCAGCTAACATTAACACTGCAAAACAATTTTGCAAGTCAACCTGACTGACAACTAGAGAAAAGGCATTAATGACTGTAAGCACTGTGGTGATGACTGAGCAGTCGCTTTGTTTTCTGTGTGTAACTATACTCAGCATGTCCTGGCTCGAAGATGCCTTGTGCTGCATGTGACGCCATCCTTTGATGGTTTTAATAGATATATACATGTATACCCACATGCACTTTGTATTCAAGGTGTTAGTTTTTGCAAAGAATTAATGGAAAAATCAACTGTGGGCTCCTGGGCAAACACAAAAAGAGAGATGAATCTTTCCTTGTAAGCATGCCCTGTGGTTTCAGCTGGGTAGGATATTCTCAGCTTGACACAAGAGGTTGTGCAGCATTGCTGTGAATTACTAACAACCATAATCCACAAAGACAGGCAAACTTCAGCACTAGATTCTGTGGGTTTGGAGATGTAGAATGTGATCCAGCCAAAACAGCCCACATGAGCAAACATCAGTTCTCTGGAATCACAGCTGGACATATGCAAATTTGTTATGAATACTGAGCTTACCATTTATAAAAATCCCCTATTTTATGGGAGAGAATGCTACATAAATGCAAGACACTGACCTACACAGTGCGGTCCTTGCAGGTGTGTCACAGCAGAACAATGCCCCTTGCACATAACATTTTGCAATGTTTTACTTCATCTACAGACAACAGAAATAGTTCCCACTCAGTTCATTCACTTTGGATCAGGTCCAAAAAGACTACTAACTTCTTTTTGTGGAAACTGCAAGCCCAGCGCACTGGCCTGTGGAGTAGAAGTGATCACCATGCACGGCTTTCAAGACTGGCTCTGCTGTGAAAGTATTTGCTCCTACATTAGTCACAAATACTGTAGTTACTCTCTGGTAAAACACACAGAGTGCGTTGGACAGAACCAAAATGTAGACACCAGAGAGCTTTGGTTTGTTTTTAATCTCCAGCACCAGGCTTCTAATTCTTATGGTGGTGTTGCCCTTGTCTGTTCTGCCAGTGAAAGCGCAGCACACAGTTTCAGGAAGTCTAAACTTCACCTTACTTGGAAGTATTGATCGTTACATTGTCAAATAATGCAAAAGACAAAACAGAGCACCAGAAACCCAAATTCCAAGTTAAAGACAGGAAAAAGAAAAAAAGAAATCATAGTAGGTAACCTCGGACATAGTTCTGGCCAATGCAGGACCCCAACATACAAAAGACTGATGTTTCACCAAGTTATGTTCAAATAGGGGGATGTATGGGGGCAGAATCCATCTCTTGCTCAAATATAAGCCATCTATATACATTCTGCCTCTAAAGAAGTGTGTGGAACCTATGATATAAGTAGTCTTTTCCACCCAAGCTATGCAAAAGCCTTATGACAAGTTGAGAGATTATAATAACAGAGTAATTGTTATTTCTGTCATCAAAGAAAACAGCACGGATATTTAACTCTTCATGCGCAACAGCTTGGCTGGGATGATGGAAGATTAAATGCTGTATCAGTCAAAGAAGATGTCTAGGAACGAGAGTAGTGCAACTTCCAAAGAGCTCTGAACCAAATCCAGAATCAAAAGAAAGAGAAATTCCATTTTAAAAGCCTGAATGTTGTATTAAAAATACTCTGTGGCTAAATCAAAGACCATGTTTAACAGATGTGCATAGGTATGGATGGGAGCTCCATTAAACATTAACAAGGAAAAGCAGTAATCTGTCATGGGTTGCTTTTTCCTCCAGACAGAAGAAATAAAGAAGCCAACTCTGTTAGGCTAAAGATACAAGACAAAGCTCAACTAGTTTAGAAGACTCCTCTCTACTAATTATTCTGAGTCAAGATCATATTAAACTCTGTCCTATTTTTAAGGCATTTCATTTGGGATCTTCCAAAAATGCTTTGCAGTATCATTCAGAAAAAGTCGATGTAATGGTCCAACACAAAGCCAAAACAGGGCGTTGCAGCATTATCAGTCCTTATGGTATTGCCTGTGCCACCTGGAAGTTGGATGAACTCTCCGCATCTTTTTATAAGGTCTGAATAACCGCATTCTTATCTAATATAGCCCGTAAACAGCGAAGTACAGTCCTGCTCTGGGCCACCCAGAGTAGCTAATACCTTTCATTCACTTGGTTGTGAGCAATCAACCTTTCTGGAACTTGCTATTAGCCATCGAATTTCAGGAAAGTGAAGCATACTGGCAATGTGAAAAGTGTTTCTCTTTTTCCCTCGAATTATAATCTCCATAAAGCTAATGAGAAATCTCCCACATTGTAGGGATTTCCATGGAGACTGAGAGTTAGAAAAAACAAAACAACACATGCCCTCCAAACTTCATGTACAGAATTTCTTTAAAGGAGAGGTTTAGAAATAGTGCGATGAACCTTCATAAAGGTAACAGGAAACTGGACCTCAAGCTACCACGCACTGTATGTGCAAAATTATATGCTTCAAAGGAGTTTATTGAGTTTCAGCACATGATCATTTCTATATCCTGAAGAAAATGTTTCACAACCTCAACAAAGTTAAAAGCCTGTTCCTGGTGTTTAAGGCACAGGTGGACGAGGTGCTGAGGGGCATGGTTTAGTGTTTGATGGGAGTGGTTGGACTCAATGATCCAACGGGTTTCTTCCAACCTGGTTATTCTATGGGAGGCAGAAAAAGTATATACAGTCTTTATGAGACTTCCCAAAAGATGATTTAAAATAAAATAGCTTCTGCAAACCACCAAGTAAGGCATCTTTCTGAATGAGAAACCCTTTGTTATGGGAAAAAATCTATCACTGAAAGTATTGGTAATGTTTCCCAACTAGTTCCACAATTCTAGTAAATATGGTGGGACAATCTACATGCTTTGGACTACTTCTCTGGGGAAAAAATGCACAACATTCCTAGGAGGAGTGGAGAGACAGAGAAAAGAATCAGAGTAAAACATCACAGTGATGGACTGGGGTGCACATAGCTATACCGTGCAATACAAGTCACCAGAAACAGACAGAATGACAGAAAACCCAAACACAAGCCAGGAAACACCATCCACGTGAATGGGATGCAACAGGAATTTAGGAGCCAAACCTGCGCTGCCATGTCCTGCCAATGTAAATAGCACACCTCTCCAAACCAGTTCATATGGCAATACAACTTTTGGGCACAGTTAATGTCATTCAGATCTCACACAGCTGAGGCTGGGTGGTGAAAATCTAGGCAGGGCTATTAATTTTTACAAAGAGCTACTCAAAAGAAATATTTGGTTGATGGCTGACCATCAGTAGTTCCACCTTTTTAATGCTCTCACAGAGTAGAACGATAACGTTATCCTGACCTCACAACTGGAAAACAAAAAAAACCCCAAGGGGTCCAATAGGAGTCAGTAAGAAAATGCTGAACAGAGCCTGTGTATGAAATCCTGTCCTCACTGACGCCCACAGCAAGAATTTTGCCCCAACCTTTTAATCTCATCTGTTTGAGCAGTGGTCTACAAACGTGAAATTAGTGATATACTTAGCTTAACAGATGAAATTCACTGTTCTGCAATAGAGTGGCTGGGTGAGTGCAATTACAGGAGACACTTCTCGCTTTAAAATTCACAGGAAGAAGTTCTGGAACTGCAATTTGTAATGTTGTTGGGATAGGTGTACTGCTTTCCAGCCACAGAAATAGGAGAGTTCTGTGCCCCAAGCTGTTGGCAGATGAATGTTCTGATGATAAAATCCTTTACACACACAAATGCTTTCACCAAGTCTTGTGATTCTACTGTAACAAGCACAGTTTTGTCTAAGAAGCCTTACTTTTAGATGCTGAATGCCTTGCACTCCTGCTGAGCTTCAAAGGCAATTGCAGGGATGCAAGAAGGCTCAAGATCTGAGCAAATAATAGAGAAGGGAAGCAATGTTTGTTGTGGAGGAAGTCCCAGGGTACGCAACAAGCTGCAGGGAGCTGATCCAAAGCAGATCCACAGATGAGTCTGCTGCCAGGCAGCTGCACCACACTGAACTCTGCCCATCAGGGATGCTACCTCCTGACTCTATGATACAACGGAAGATAGAAATGATGCACAATTTTGAATCATAAAATCGCTTGGTTGGAAAAGACTTTTGAGGTCATTGAGTCCAACTGTACCCGTTCATTGCTAAACCATATCCTTGAGCACCTCATCTACCCATCTTTTAAATAGCTCAAGGGATCAGGACTTCACCACCCCCATGGGTAGATGTTCCAGTGCCTGATAACCCTTTTGCTAATATTTAATCTGAACCTCCCCTAATGCAACTTGAGGCCATTTCCTCTCATCCTATCGCCTGTCACTTGGGAGAAGAAACCAACACCCACCTCGCTACAACCCCCTTTCAGGTATGTGCTGACAGTGCTAGTCTCCTCTCAGCCTCCTTTTCTCCAAGCTAAATAACCCCAGTTCCTTCAGCTGCTCCTCATAACATTCGTTCTCCACCCCATTCACCAGTTCCATTGCCCTCATCTGGCCGCACTTCAGCCCCTCAATGTTTTTTTTTTTTGCTGTAACAGGGCCCAAAACTGAATATAGGATTCAAGGTGTGGCCTCAGCAATGCTTTTTCTCCAACCTCTTCTCCAGCTAAATAAAACACCACTTCCTCTTTCTTTTATTTTTTTGAAGCTGTAGGGCTCCCTGAAGTTGAGAGGCTCTGTATTGGGAAGCAGCATCTGTGTGTTTGTGCAGAAGCAGGGTCAGGTTGCAGTCACAGAATCGCTTGGTTGGAAAAAACCTTTGAGATTGAGTCTAACTGTATCTGCATACAACTGAAACATAACCCTGAGTACCTCATCTACCTCATATTTTAAATCCCTCTGGGGATGGTGACTCCACTACCCCCTTGGGCAGCTGTTCCAGTGCAAGAGAACCGTTTGGGTGTAGAAATTATTCCTGATGTCCAATCTGAACCTCTCCTGGTGCAACCTGAGGCCACTTCCTCTCACCCTATCGCCTGCCGCTTGGGTGAAGAGACCAGCAACCCCCTAGCTACAACCTCCTTTCAGGAAGTTGTAGAAAGCAATAAGGTCTCCCCTCAGCCTCCTTTTCTCCAGGCTAAACGACCCCAGCCCTCTCAGCCTCTCCTCATAACACTCCTTCACCAGCCTCGCTGCCCTTCTCCGGACGCTCCCGCCCCTCACGGTTTTTCTCGCAGCGAGGGGCCCAAACCCGAGCGCAGGATCCGAGGCGCGGCCTCCGCAAGCCCTGCCCACTCTGCCCCATCCCGCACCCCCGCGCGGTTCCCATGGTAGCTGCCGCCGCTCACCCAGTATCCGTGTGACCCCTAGGGTCAACTTGTCCAGGTAGGGCTTGATGCCGGCGGGGGGCTTCTCCTCCATCCTCCGCGGCGCTCCCCTCACGCTCTGCAACCAAGACCCGCCGTGGCGGCGGTGGCGGCGGTGGTGGGGGGGGGTGGGTGGGGCGGCATCACTCTTTTTGACCTTCCTCCCGCCCTGTAGCCGCGGCGGCCGCGCGGCGCGCTGGGAGTAGTAGTTCCGCGCCTCAGGTGGCCTGATGGGCGTGGTAGTTCCGCAGTAGGGCTGGCCTTTCGTCAGCCTGGAGTTAAAAGACTACAACTCCCGGCATGCCCATCGCCACACCCTGCCCGCGGCCCTCATTGGAGCGGGGCCATTGCGCAGCCAATGAACGGCGAGTAGCGGCGGGGGCGGGGGGCACTCTGGGAGTGGCGGCTGTTTCAAGATGGCGGAGGCAGCCGGTGGGCCGGGTGGAGGCGTTTACTGGAGCGGCGGCCGTATCCTGAGGGGAAACTCGGCCCCAGGGGCTGGGTTGGGCTGGAAGGGGAAGGGGAAGGGGAAGGGGAAGGGGAAGGGGAAGGGGAAGGGGAAGGGGAAGGGAAAGGGAAAGGGAAAGGGAAAGGGGAAAGGGAAAGGGAAGGGATATCGCCAGTTCGGGGTGGGAGGGGGGCAGAGGGAGGTAGGGACTGCTCTTGGGGGAGGCTGGACGTCAAGGTTCTGGAAATCAAAGGGCTGTTTTGGGAAGGGGCTGGAGGGCAAGGGGCTGTGGGGAAGCTGGAGAGGGAACTGGTTTGGAAAAGACTGGGGGGAGAGGGAGTTGCCTCTGGGAAAGGGGTGGAGGGCAAGGGGCTGTGGGGAGCTGGAGAAGGGGCTGGTTTGGAAAAGGCGGGGGGTAAGGGGCTGGAAGGCAAGGGGCTGTATTAGGGGAAGAGGAGCCTGTAGGGGAGGGATCTGGCTATGGGGCAGGGTCTGTTGGACAAAGCTGTGGGGAAGGTGGGAAGGGGTTAGTTTTGGGCAAGGTGGAGGGCAGTGAGGAAGGCGCCAGGGAAGCTGAGGGGAAGCTGAGGTGAAACTGAGGTGAGAGTTTGGCCTTGGCCTGTCAGGGCAGGTGATGAAGGCATCTGCTATGGGGTGTAGGTGTAGAGAAGCCAGAGCTGCTGTGGAGCTGTGTGGTGGATGGGGTTTTGAGGCCACTGTGCAGCAGGTTTGGGGGCTGTGCCTGCCAGTGTGGGGAGCTGAGTATGTGCCAGGATGTGGAGAGTGGAGTCGTACCTGGGACTGAACAGCACAGATGTCTGGAAAGAGAAGGGAGAGTTAGATGTCCATGTTCTGTGTGGCCTAGCTGTGACATCCAAGGGAAAGAAAATGTGTAGGAAATTAGTGAAGCTTATGACAACTTGTAAGAGCATCAAAAGAAACCAAGCAAAACTTAGCTACTGGGGTTGCTGTTGGATGAGAAGCTCAACGTGAGCCACCAATGTACACTTGCAGCCTGGAAAGCTAACCATGTCTTGGGCCGCATCAGAAGTGTGACCAGCAGAGCAAGGGAGGTGATTCTGCCCCGCTACTCTGCTCTTGTGAGACCTCACCTGGAGTCCTGTGTCCAGTTCTAGTCACCAGAGGAAAGACATGGATCTTCCTGTCCAGAGGAGGCCATGAAGTGTTCAGAAGGCTGGAGCACATCCCACATGAGAACAAGCTGAGAGAGTTGGACTTATTCATCCTATGGAAGACAAGGCCCTGGGGAGACATTATAATAGCCTTCCAGTGCCTAAAGAGGGCCTACAGGAAAGCTGAGGAGGAATAGGATGATGGAGAATGGTTTTAAGCTGAAAGGGGGGAGATTTTGCTTAGGTAATAGGAAGAAATGTTTTCCTGTGAGGGTGACAAGGCACTGGAACAGAAAAGTTATGGATGCCCTATATGTGGTGGTGTTCAAGACCAGGTTGGATGGAGCCTTGGGCAAAGTGATCCTCTATGATTCTATGAAAAAGATCTGTGTTTTATGTCTGGGGTGTAAGCTTGACTACAAACATAACGTTTAGGATGAACTTGTGGGGCATGCACCTGAGGGCTGGAGGGCTCTGAGAAGGACAAGTGGGAAGGTATGGTGGCTTTGTCTGCAGAAGATGTACAAGCTACAGCAATAGGACACTATGTGGGGATAGACACGTAGATGGAGTAGGTGGTTGTGGGGTTGGTGGTTCAGCCTGTAGAAGTCTAGGTAGAGCGAGATACACTTGCATGGTTCAGAGAACCAGAAGGGGTTGGCATTGATGTTTTCAGTCATGTGGCTGAGTTAGAGGCTCAGATACATGAAGACGTTTAGGGTGGAACTGGCAGTCTGGCCTCGCAGAAGTTTAAGAGCTGTAGTTATGCAGGACTGGAGGCACTGATGTTGATTGATCTGAGAGCAGGGTTACAGCATCAGCTAGTAGTGATTGAAAAGAAGAATATTTGTGTATGTGCTCTTGTATTTATGTTTGATTGCACACACACTGCAAAATGATGCACAGATGAAATGGGCCGACCATCCAGTGGACTGTTTAGGGGGCATCATACTCCGATATGATAGGGTGGGGGTTAGTAGTCACGTATCAGAATTGTTGCCACACTGTCTGTACTCTGTTCAGTTATGGAAGTGTTGATGCCGTTAAAATGGCAGTGTGATTTTTTTCAATTAATTACTGAGGTGACAGATTATTTCCCATGACTGAATATGGTCTGTTGAGCCCAGCAGTGGCCTCGTGTCATAATATTCAAAGGAGTAAAGCTCTTTGTGACAACTGTTTCCATTTTAAAAGTTTTTGTGAGTAGTTGTACTTCTGATCTTGGAAAAGTTTAATGCCTATGGCACAAGAGCAATTAGTAGTGGATGCTTTTAAGAAAGTGGAATTGGAAATTTGGTAGATTGGTGATGTTTGTTTAATAGCTTTGGGAAAATAAGCTTCTCTCTATAATTGCCACATAGATGCAGTGTAGCGGGGCAGACTACAGCATGCTGTGCTGTCTTGTATCTCTAGCTTGCTACAGAGCAGCATCACAAGATGATTCAGTTTCTTTGATGCCTGTGATGACTATCTCTGCTGCTGCCTTGAGTGTTAGCTGTGGCAGTACAAGGTTTATAATGTGTACAGGCACCTCGTTAGGCGTCTTGAGAAACACGTGGTAGTGGATTGATGTTAAATGGTCCTGGTACTGTCTCGAGTCTTTCACTCTGAGACAGGGATGTTGGACCTGCTTATGAATCAGTTGCTGAATCAGTTGCTATTTTCAGTTCATCTGATTAATGTTACCAGATCTGGCTTTAGTTTACTCTAGTACATCAGGCTGCGAATCTTCATGAGAGAGTGGTCCTGGTAGCTGCAGAGAGCAACAGCACGGTGTTGACTAATTTTTTTCATGCTGCTGCGATGTGTCTGTCCACAGCAGTACCAATACTGGAGACAAGCCTCAAAAGCCAAAGTTTAGGCAAATCTGTTTTATTTCCTACAGCCATATGCTGACACACAGATTAACCATATGTCAGTTAAGAAAGCAATTGTCTGTGCTGAAGTTTGTTGTTTCCTGTAGTTACATGAGTTGAAGGTACTCTCCTCGGTATCCAGCAGATTGCTGTCACAGTTGTTCTGACACAGCTGTTTGGGCTGGGCTGTGATCCAGGGTTGTACTTCTGATCTACCTTGGTGCTTTTTGGAAAGAGGGGACTTAGTGCTTTATTTTCAGAGTTTATTTAGCTTCCTCACCTCTTCATGGCATGACCCCACATTGTGTTGTGAGGGCTAGAGCCAGCAGGCTGCTGCTTAGAGAGAACAGAAGAGCCATCAGCATTCGTAGAGAGGGGTGGTTTTAACAGGAGTACATTTTCAAACTGGTGTAAGACTGAAGAGTGATCTCTGTCTACAAGTGATACAGTGGAGCAACAAGATTGCAAATGGGCCTATGATCAAACCCTTCCAGTGTGCCAAGTACCAGTGGTGTGATGGATTAGATGTGATGTTGCTGTCCATAGGGGAAACCTTCTGGGCTAATTTTCTTTGCCATATAGTGATTAATTAAATTAGGTTTTTGAGATGCTGCTATCAAAATCAAAGTTAGGGCAAAAGTTTGTTAGAGGTTATTTGAAGTATTTTCACAATTTTACTTTATTGTACGAAGACAAGTTCAGAACCTTAAATGTGATTATCTATAAGCAATACAGAAATCAAGTAGTGGAGTTAATTGGCCAGCCTTAGAAGGCTGATGAAAATAAAGAAGTATAAACTAAAGATAGTGGAGCAGAATTTGTGCCCTGTGCTTTTGTTTTTCATTTTAGTGTAATGTTAGTTACTTATGTGGGAATAAATTCTTTGTTTTTTTAAGTGACACTGTTGCTTTGAGGAAGACGCTGTAGTTTACACACTTCCTGGAATTGTGTTGAGTCCCATTTTTAATAATTTCTAGGAGGCAAGGATTCAAGTTCAGTGACCACTAACATAGTGTAAATAATATTCTGTGTGGTCCTTTGTGACTTTTAAGTGTTTTCTGCAATCACGTAATTTAAGAGTTAAAGCCATAGGTAATTTGAAAGTTGTTTTCTTGTTTGAAACTACTTAAGAACAAATCCTGGTCTTAAAGAAGAGCAGTCCTCAGGCTTTTTTTGTTACTCATCATGTGATGATCAGATGAGGATGACCAACTTCCTTTAAAACCTTTTGCATTCATCCTCATTAATGTTTCTCAGAATGTATTGTGCAAATGTATTTCATTGCAATGTGAACGTACACTATTTTGAAAATAATCATCCCTACATAATAAGAGGTTTCTCCTATAATGATAACCTACTCTAATTTAAACAAATATTATTACTTCATTATCTCACTAATTGCCCTTGCAACTGGGACTGGTCCCTGGGACCTTTTGTGAAGGTGACCTCTACAATCATCTTTACAGACTGGAAGTTAATGCACATTGAACAAGGAGTAATGCTTTCTGTTTTAGCAATTTGTGTGTTGTTTGTGTTTTCAAGTAAATTTTCTTGCTTTTGGTTCTCCCAGGGTATTGCCAGTTTATTCCTTATCAACTCTTTTAAAATTAAGAGACAAAATACTTAATTTTATAGTTCTGTTTAAAGGACCAAGTCTACTCTCCTTTTTTTATGACCTTTAACAAAGCCACATGCAGTTTCTGATGAAGAACAACCAGTAATATCTGTTTCAGGTATGACCTTCTCATAGTTGTAAACAAAGGGTTTTCCTATGAGTATTAAACTTTTCAATGTCTTTTCAGATACGTGGTTTGTGTACCTAAGTATGTAAGGCACAGAGTCATCAAGTTGTAATGGGACGTACAGGATTATAGCAAAGAATTTATGCTCTGCTGCTTAGATAAGCATGCAGCGTAAGATGAATAGTTTCAGGGTAGTTGTTTCTATTGCACGTACAGCATAGTTTTATCCAATCTATAAGGTAAGCTGAATTTTTAATGTCATCTCCAAAAATGTGTTGACGCATTAAAGGTGTTCAGGTCTTTTGTAAATTTTGAAGAGAACAATTAAATTGAAGATTCATTGTGTAAAGAAAAATAAGATTTTTTTTTTTAATTAGTGTTCTAGGTCTTGATTTACTGATTGCATTCTTGTGTACATTCCTGGTGAGAAATAGGTGTTCTTTGTCCCTGTTCAGAATTTTCTATTTGTTTTCAAACACAGCATTTACACCGATGCTGGGTCCTGAAAATGTATCTGGGAATGACTGACTCTAGTAAAATTATTTATATGTCCAGATTCTGTCCAGCAGGTATAAATTTTCAGAAGTCCTACTCTCTAGCTTTGGAGTAGCATGATTGCCCTCCAAAACTGGCCAAACAGCTCTGTGTTCAAGCAGCTAGCATAATTCAAGGCAGGTAATGTCAGATTGCTGGGCTTTGTGCTCTGGACAGAAAGCAGTGATTCGAAATGATGGAAACGGATTATCTCTGGGAAGGATTCTTCCACTTCCTTGGAAAAGCATTTCAGAAACGGTTTTCCCTTGTTTGTGAGCATGGAGGTGTTAAAGCTTACAATTTAATTCTTTCAATTGAATTGCTGACGTACTTCTAAAATTCTAGTATAAATTCATATTTTTTGTTCAATAGTTTTTGCACTTCTCAACGGTCAAAACAAACCTTGAGGCAGCACCAAGGAGCTATGTGCTTTCATCTGTCTCTGGGAGGTTTTAGTGTTGGTGTCAGTGTTGGCACTTTGTAACTGAGCACCGGGATGTTCGGTGCTTTACTGTTGGCACTGTTGGTAGGGGTGAACTTCTTCTAATTATGTCAGGAAGCTTTTTTGTGGATGATCTGTGGAGTTTGCACTGTGGTGTTACCCTGCTCATATTCCTGGTCCTGAAAGGAGCAAACAGTTACCCTGAGCAATCAGAGAGTTGGCTGTGTGGCAAAAATGTTATATTTTATCATATGAGCAGTACTTTTAACAGCATTACTGCTGCTTGGTTTCTCATTGTTTTTGAGTGTCTAAGCAGAAGCTTGATTTTATGCTTTTGCATCTTAAACAAGCACGGGTTTTCTATTGGACCCCAGTTAGAGGACAGCATGTGCATTGCAGAATTTACTTCTATTTTAGTTGTGGCTGGGTGCAATTCAGTGCCCTGCATCCCTTTTTCTGCTCTGCTGATCTTAATTTTTTTTATGGAGTGAGAAGCTGAGGGCAACTGCAAACATACCTGAAACACTCATCTCTTTCAAAAATAGCTGCTAAGGTGAGGATGTACTTGTTGAAGTCCTATTGTAGGAGGCAAGAGAAGGGACCCTTTTGACTTTATAACCTGTCTGTTCTGCTTGGCTTTTACCTACAGGACTGTCTACAAAAGGAAATTTAAGAACAAGGTATTTGCCAAAGTATCAGAAAAGTGAAACTGATCTAAAGGTGCCTACAGGAGTTGCTTCTGTTTCCATGGATCCTCTTAGAAGTACAGGAGATCTAATGGGGCAGCAGGTCAGTAAAGGCAAATTGCTCTTGCTCATAAGGCTGCAGATTTAGTAGGATAAAATTGCTTTAGTTTTGATACTAAGTTAAAATGCATCCAAGTAGTAGGAATAGCTTTGTCAGCTGGCATTACCTTTGGCTTTGATTAACTGTCTAGTCTACTCCTATGAAAGCAGTTGATCAACTGCTCAAATTACAACATTTCTAATGCTTGTAATTTATAGCATTAGAAATTTCGAAACAGTAGGATTTCCTTTGGAAGGTTATTCTGTATTCCGATAGGTATTGTGATCATTCAATCGTATGTTTAGTTGAAGTTAAATTCAGTTAAGTTAAAGGCATTCTCTCTGTGTTTGCATGACTGTAAATAGCATATGTTTTGGAAGGAGACTGTGAAATCAACTGTCCCTTGCAAAACCCTGAAGTTGAATTATCCTTGTGAAACTTTTTTTTTTTCTTTTAATTTTGAGGAAAATACATTGAAGTTAAAATCAGAGTGTACCGAAGGGTCAGCACAGTCCATATAAAATCATCATCAAAGGCAACATAATGCTTTAATTGTTTCAAACCACTGTTCAAGAAGCAATTAGCTAAAAATGAAAAGAGGCACTTCCTCTCTATGAGTAGATGAGCTTCCATGTCTGCTAATGAGGGTAGATAAGCTCGGCTTTGCACTGTATGCTCAGAGGTTGTTTTGTGCTGTATTGTGTTATCTTTGCCAAACTGCAAGGAATTTGGTAGCGTTCTTGTATCTCATGTTAAGCACTGTATAGTCTCAAGGAGATTTGATTATATTTATAGGTTTGTAAAAGTCTAAACTGAAAATAAGTCAGATTAAGTGAAAATTTAAACTTGACAAGATCTTGGACACAATGGCATAGCTCCTACTGCCATTTTCATTTTGGAATTCTTGTTTTCTGCTTATTGCTAGCACTGGTGAGCGGAGATACAAGTGACAGATTTTTTTTTTTTTGTAAATAAAAACAGTTTTAGAATTTGAAAATGCTTGTGAACAGTCAGTGCAGGTAGTGCCAGTAGCCTCAGTAGTAGTCAGGAATGTTACAAGAGTGAACCGCGATGTGCCCTCTGGTGGGCACTGACACCAAATACTGCAGTTCTAGTTGTGGTAAAGGGATGCATTCTTAGAACCATAGTATTCGAGTGCGTTAAGGGTTTGTTTTGAGAAGGAGTGGTGAGTATGAATGTAGCAAATAAGAGATTAAAACAACATGATAGTGATGTGTGAAAGGGTGTGCACTTCTCTGTATATTAAAAAAAGTCCTTTGCAATAAGGAGTTACCATCCTCTAACAATACATTGCAATTCTTTTTTGCTGTTTTGTATACTTCTGTCATAAGTGCAGAATGTTTCTTTTTCTTCCTCTTTAACTTAGGATACTAATATAATAAAATTTGAACTTGGATTTGGATATTGCTGCCCTATATTTCAAGTCACAAGAACATACCACCCTTTGTCTAGTATGAATCAATGAATAGTCTATGTCTTAAAACTTTACCCAGCATGGTTAGCATTGAAGCCAGGAGCTTGCATTTGAGTTACAGGTCTCTTTAAAGAATTATGTGATTTGGTAATTTGTTTCACTGAATAGTACTTACTTTTTTAAAAAATGTGTAATATTTCCAGTTGGAATTTGTCTACTTTCAACTTGAAATTATTATGTCTTGAAATGCCTTTAATACATTATGAAGTATTTTTTCTCCTTCAAAGAGTACTTTCTAAAGTGTTACTTTAAATTTTCAGATCACTAATGAAGCAGGAGTGAAGAGTGCTTCTTTAAAAGATTTGTGTCCTGAGGACAAGAGGCGCATTGCAAACTTAATTAAAGAACTTGCCAGGTGAGAATAAACATTACCTGAAATGAATTATATTTAAGGAAAGTCATTCCTCTAATTAACACCAAGCAATGTAGAACTGCATTATGGAACTGATTATTTGCATAAGGTAATTTTTCTTAGTGGAAGAGATATGAACAGCTAAGCAGCCTGATCAGTTTTTCCTTGGTTCCTGACTCAAAATTCCATAAGTGTATTGAAAACAAGAGCCAATGTTTAGTGACATGTAGTTCATATGTGTAAACTTAGTCACATGGCTTTGTTTGCTTCTTTGATCATACGCTTTAAGTGAACACATTATCTTTTAGAAGTGATAGACTTTGTGGATATGAAGCTTTGTAGTGCTTCTTCGTGAAGGGAAAGCTCTTATATGGAATGCCACGTTAATCGTGTATTGGTGATCTTGTGGATGAAACATTAGTCAGTATTTGTCCATGTTTGCATGTGTAAAGCAATAGAGTCTAGCACAATTTTAATTTATCTAGCCAAACTTTATTTGTTTTGATTAATTTCCTCAAGTTCTTACTGTTCTTTGAAAGAATAGGTGGAAATAGTGCAAGTTTCTGAGCTTTAGCAAAAGGTTTTTTCTAAGTTTGATTCCAGTGCATGTTGCATTCATGAAAATAGGTGATGTGAAATATTGGCCGAGTTTTAGTGAGAAGATTTCCCCTTCACCCCTCCAACCTCTGTGTCTGTAGCAGTTCAGAATCTTTGGGTATCTACTTCTTACATAACATTTGTAAAATTGAGAAGGAGCATGTGGAACCTCAGGAGGTTTTTGCACAACACTAGAGGGGAAAGTCTCGTGAGATGATGTTTGATCCTATCGGCTACGAGTTGGTGTCCACGCTTAGAACTGATAAAGGCAGAGTTTTTCTAGAACAAAATGCAAGCTCTCCAGTATTAATGAAATGCTGTTTGCTATAGATTTCATGTGGCTGTGCAATAATTGGCAAGCATTACTGCCATTTTTATACAGGAAAATTTGGGCAGGAAAATTAAGTTACTTCCTCAAGGTCATGCAATAAGTCTCTGGTGCAGCTAGGAATATTTTCTCTCTGATTATCCTCACCCAGTGGACCATTTTGTCTGCTAATAATTTGTACCAGTATAGGATTTCTTGCTATACAGTATTTTAGTAATTTCTGAAGTTCTTCATGCTTGCAACTCTATTTTATCCTAGCTGATGTGTTAGAAAATGTCTAGTTAAGGCTGTCATAAAGAGTAGATTGCTGGGAAGCCTGGTTACAAATTGTCAGATGTTGGAGCTGTTCGGACACTCTTGCCACTGTTGATATATAGACGTATATTCTAATATTAAAAAAAGCCTTTTATTACATTGTTCCTCATAATACACTGCTCCCTAGTGAATAGTAGTACACTAACTCATTTGAGCATGGGATTCTTCTTAAATCTCAGATGCTGTGATTTTTCCCTGAGGACAGTTTGATATTTCTGCCTGACATTTCTTCGAAGAAAAATAGAAGGTGTAGCAACATTAATTTTGAAAAGTAAAATTAGTGGAACACTATTATTTTATACTTAGTTCTCTTTTATTTTTAAACCTAATCATATTTTTATTGGATGTAATTAAAAGTCCTTTGCAGAGTAATAGGGAAGTTGAACTTTAATTCCGCTCACCTCGTCACTTTTTTAAAACGCTCCATAATTTTCATCCATAGTTGTGCAATAATGGAGGTTTTTTACATGCAGTAGGACATTCTTTGCTATTTCAGAGAAGAAAAAGAACCATCAGGATGCTGAAAGTTTTCCAGGAAGGGTGTCCTGCAGTAAATATTTGGGATAATAAAGATCTCACTTGAACAGAGCTATACTTCACTGTTCTTTTTTTGCTGCTGTTCATGAATGAAAGTGGTGGTAGTTGTGACTAATTCCTGCATGTTTACTGAGTGTGGTGGACAGAAGTAGATTGGTCAATAGCTGTCTGTATGAAGACAGTTGTACAGTGGTAAAATTCTGTCTGTGTGGAAATCAGTAGCAAAATATGATTAACTCCTGGGGCCTGAATTTCAACTAAGTTTTTATTTGAGCAGTGCATGTTATTGGTCTTTCTCCTGACTTCTGCAACTGGTGAAGGAGACGGAATGTACTTTTCTTTTTCTTTTTTCCTTCTTTTTCTCCAACTCTTCATTCCCAGTGCACTTTTGGACATTGGTAAGGAGTGTTCCTGTGTATTAGCTAATAAGCTGCAGTTTCAGACTTTGCCTTGGTCTGAATGAATTCTGATGCTGAATGAATTTCTTCCTTTGAAAAAAAATATGTTACTGGGATGTAATGCTCTGTTCCTGGGGATTCCAGTGGCTGACATCACATTAGCTTTTAAGGACTTCATGGCAGTTAATTTTGAAACTGAGCTGAAAGAAAGGACCCGGCTGTATCCTTTCTAATGCTGCTTTCTATTCTGTTCTATATAGTCTTAGTTTTTGCTCTGTGCTGCCACCTGTAAATCTAACCATTATTTTGCCTTTCTCGGAATGTATCCAGTCTATCTTCCGTATTAAGGTGAAAAGAGAGAAGCAAACTGGATTCAAAGTTTGGAAGACTCAAATGTTGTGAATTTCAGCCTTTTTTATGTCAGCAGATTCTTTTCAGATTGTTGGTTTTTTTTTTTTTTTTGTAGGAGGCTTTCTGAGTAGAATGAGTCATTCACATGAATGCGAAAGAGCTTTGTGAGTAAATGGGAAATTCTTGAATGTGACCAGCCATTATTTTCAGGAACAACCAGCATGGCACCTTCTGTATTTTCATCCAGGCGCTGCTGGCACAGTGGTGAAAGTGACAGGCACAGTTAGAGCAAATTTTAACTTTTCCTACAAACAGTCCTTTTAAGTGACAAAAAAGACTTTCTCTGAGCTTTCAGGCTACTCCAGAAGCAGTTGTCAGTTTATGTAATTGAATTAGCACTGACACGATGAAGACTCTGAAAGGTTCCTACCCTCACACTTTGCACCAATGTCAGGACATGTTAGCCTCTTCCAAGAGTGAGCAGCGCAAGGTCATCTGGGACATACAGCCAGTTGACTCGTGAGTGTTAAGGACTTGCTAGGTCCCATACTGAGAATGGTTACTAAGTGTTCTGGAGTGAAATTTTTTAAGTGATATGCAGATTTTGAGAGCTCTATCTGCCTTGGTATTTACCTGAATGGAGAGGGTCATAACTTCCTTTGCAGACAGAGTGAGCCTGTGTGAGCTTGCAAGCATTCACCCCACTCCTAACTGATGTATAGCCATAGTACTGTGACTTTCTGGCTCCTA
Source organism: Clamator glandarius (assembly GCA_033459285.1). Classification (NCBI taxonomy): domain Eukaryota; kingdom Metazoa; phylum Chordata; class Aves; order Cuculiformes; family Cuculidae; genus Clamator; species Clamator glandarius. The sequence goes on from JAUNZM010001576.1 coordinate 483,304, forward strand.
TGATGACACGTACATCATAAATACTACTTCTTCCCTGCCTGTGCAGTTCAGATATGCCCGTACAACTCAAATAATGCAGTTTTGTTTTGAATGAACAAAGGCATTGACTAAGTGACATAGAAAGTTTAATTTTTGCTTTTAGTGGTAAGAATTGGTACCTTACTACTTTGTATTCTTTCTGTCTTCAGATAAGTTAAACATGGAGAAAGTTGCCTCCCTGTTGTCTTTGCAAACGAATCTTCAAAAGCAATTCAAGAAGTATCATAATGCCCTTATCTGCCCAAGGGAGGGAGTGAGCAACCTTTTCAAGTAAGATAGGAGATGGTTTTTACTATGAGATTAGTATCTTTCTCGCAAAGACCAATGACATGCCCAGAATGACCTGTATCTGGCAGCTGGTAAAGCAGACTTCAGACAGCCCCTTTGTTCCTCATTGAGAAAATGCTTCCTGCTTCCCAAGACCTTGCATTCCTAAAAGCTTTGTTAGGGTGCTGGCAGCCTGGGATGCTAATCTTATCTAATGGCATTGCTCTCTGTGGACTTGTTATCTTGATATAAAGATGAAAGTGACCAACTGAAAGGGAAATTTTTCAATGAAATGTGAAAACAGGAATTAAACCAGAAAGTTAATTCGGTTACAGAACTGGTAACCATTACAAAGGAGGACAGTAAAACTATTGTAACGTATATCTCCTGTTTTAAGCATTCAAGTACTTAGGATCTTTGAAGAACAGCTGGCATGTGGAAGTCTATATTTCAAATATGCAGTGTTTGGCCTTTTGGGTTGCCTTCTGTCCTGGGTTATGCTACCTCATATTTAACAAAATTGTTACCTGTCTTTAACGTCAATGTCCAGATCTTTTATTCTTCTTTTTTATGTGCTACTTTAGGAGAAGATATTGTGCTGCACTTCTCTTAATTGGTCAGGCAGTGAGACTGCAAATGAGATATCCCTAAGCTTGTCTGGAAATTACTTCTTGTTGATAGGTAAAGCATGCCTAGGATTATTGTATCACCAATCGTATGTACCTTTTGTGCTTAAAAAGTCATTTGCAGCTATAAATTCATGCTGTGAAATCTAGCTTTGTATTATTTTGCAAGTTGCATATCATAAAATGCATCCATTGTGCAGCAATTTCAATTATGTTATGGTATCTTTGGGGTTTTTTGTTATTTGTTTAAATTTATACAAACTGCCCATGATGCTTGAGTAAAATGTATCAAATTTGTGAACAGTGTTCTTAGACAAAAAAATACTGCCATTCTGTTTTCCTGAAGAGCTGGTATTAGAAGTTGCTTTGTTGCTAAGTTCTGCCAGAGGCATGTTGTGATCAAACCTGGTGTGAAAACTTCTTGTTTCATCTTTCTGGAGTGCATCTATCACTTGGAACACCTGATTTCTTTCCATGGATTGTGTGTGTGCTGGCCTCTGCATGATGCTTTTTTCTTGGTCCATGCTCTGCTTTCACTCCTCCTGTGGTCTTGCCTGTTCCAGATTGCATTCTTTGCTTGGAATGTAAAAGCTGTGGTTTTGAGAATGGTCACTGAAATATCTTGATTTTTGCTAGCTAGTTGGCAGACTTTTATCAGGTGAGTGTTTTCTGAATGGTAAGAGTTCCCAATGAGAGTAGAACTAAGTGAAGTTTCCGGCATCTCTGTGCCCCTTTTTTATTTCTTCTTTTGTTTTATCTTGCTCAGCCACAGTTCTTGATGCATTTGGATTTCTCTTGATAAAAGTTCCTTTTGCTCTAGTGTTTTTTAATAACAGAAAATACTATTTTTAATTTGCTTTTTCAGCTCTTCTTTTCTTTTGTAAAGACTGTAAGTGACTTCCGTCAGGAAGAGTTACTTTTGAGTTTTGTCCCTAGCGTAGAGTTGATGTGAATATTATTGTGGCTCTTTCTTGTGCATGCCAGTTTTCCATTAGACAAATAAAACTTCAAGTGCTGTTGACCTGTGCAGTGCTTCAGAAATTCCACCGGGAGAGCATCAATCCTGCTTACTCAGTGGAATGAGTTGATGTCATCAGCAAACTTGTTGATGAATTCCTTCTTCAGATCTGACAGTCAGAAGTACTAGTATCAGCAGTGGAATTGGGAGTATGCCACAATAATTGGAACTGGTGAATTAGGAATTAATTTCAACCCTAAGACTGCTGAGGGTTTTTTGTCAATATATCTGCATTATGAATTTTTCTATTCCTACAGTGACTCCTGTAAAATAAAATTAAATCTATATTTAGATATGTCTGGAATTACACAAGCTTTGAAGTGTTAAATTTAAAACAAATCTTGAAGAAAGATGGTGTCCTATGCCACAAAACAGGTGAGCATAAATGGCATGCAAGGGGGATGCTGCAGACACTGAACAGCAGGAATAGTTCTACTGATTTGTCATCTTCACTCTCAGCTGTCAGCCCTCTGTTTGTTCCTGGCAACAACAATAACAAGGCTGGACACCAGCATGTTGCCCAATGGAGGAATTGTGCCCTTTGTAGTTGTGGTGCCTTCATTCTCTCAATGCTCTTTTCTGACCTCAAGCAGGTGAAAAGCGGCTCAAAAATCCTTTAGAGGAGCATTATCAGCCTTGTAATGTTTCTGTTTGGCATTAGGGAAGTCCTTCCTATTTCTGCTGAAAATCATCTGTTCTTTACTGCCAGAAGACAAAGAAATAAGTATATGAAAAATCTCACTGAGCTATATATAGGATGTGACATAAACACAGCATAATCTAATGACATTCTTGTATTTGATTTCTCTGACTTCCTTCTGCCTCCTCCTGTGAGTAACTGTCTTTTGTATCTTGCCTGCCCTTTATCGACTGTCTCCTGTTGTGATACATAAACACGTACTGCCACGTTTCTTCTAAATCACTTACTGTTCTTGGTCATTTACTGCATAAAATATGTGGCACAATGTATTTGTGTGCCTGGGAATGTGCTGTGATCTGTGTTAAATACAAACGCAGCATGTGGACGGGATGCAGACTGGTATAAGCAGGAAACCACAAACTCGAGAGATGGACAAAACCTGCGAGGTTTAGTCTAATTTCTCTCATGCTTTGTTCTTTCTTACCTTATCTTATTTTCTTAAACTGCTGTTTGATTTCAGTATTCTTAGGTGCCAGCATGGCCCAGTGTTTCAGTTGTCCCTAACCTTTTCGTAATGTAGCATCACTCCTGCAGTTAATAAGCTGCCATCCTTCCTTATGTAATGCCCTGGAGATTAAGCTTGTCCTCTCCTTTCCTTCTGATGTTTTATTCCCTCCCCTGTTCTTGTTTCCTTACTGTCTGTCACTGGTGCGGTTGTTGCTGTCTTCATTGTCTGTTTCTAATTGATGGTTTTTATTCTCTGTACTCTATTTTTTTTTCTGACCCTAAGAAACAGGAAGCATTCTTGCATCTTACATTGATTACATGAAGGAGGGTCATACATGCTGCACATGCTGATCCAGTTGCTCTAGATACAGAGAAAACTGATTGTGGTTAGATGTAAGAGCCTGGGTCTGAGCCTGTGGCATATGTACCATAGTTGGAACTGCTGCAGGGAGCAAAGGCGCATGTTGGTAGATATAATCTGTTGGCTACTTAGGGAAGGAGTACGTATGTGTTGGGATGGATCCAGAGTTAATGCAGCTGGTTCCCTTTTTATTTTCTGATGTGTGCACTACCTTCTCTCAGCCTTTAAGTGGAGGGGAAGGGAATTAGCTGATGAATACTGTCTGGGACAGCGCTGTAAATGGGACCATGGGCAAATGCAAACAAAATGTTTCCATGCTAAATCCATGGTTTTTTGTGTAATTTAGAAACTTTCTAATTAATAATTTGTTTCAAGCTTTCAAGCTGCTCCAATTTAAAGAATTTGATTATATGCTATATGTAATTTTTCTCTTTCTAGGTTTGTAGAGAAGAAGGTGTGAATTTCAGTGTTATTAATTATTTCCAGCTTCATGCAGTCTGCTGGAGCTCTTGTGGGAAGGTCTGTGGGTTGATCTTAGAGCTGGAGAACACTGCCTGTCTGTAGTTCACCCCAGGGGCTGAACCCATTGTGGTATTTATGGCTTTTCACTGGAATATCAAAACAAAACAAATCTGTGCCTTGTACAGGAAACATCATGATGTTAAATGCATAGCTCACTCCCCAAATGGAGTCCTCAGGAATGTGAGTCTGATGGGACCCGTAGGAGGCTTAGTCCAGTACCTCCCTTTCTCTCCCTCTCTTTCTGAGTGTGTGTGCGCACGTATATAAATACATGTAATATTTTTTCTCCTTCCCCTCCCTATAGGACTGTTCCCCTTAAAGGAAGTTAAAATTGAAGTTTTCTAAAAGTTGTACTGCTTTGGTCTCTTGTCACCTGTGTTGTGGCAGCTGTTTCATCATCATAAAAGGCTGAACTTTAAGAGCCTTCAGCAACAGAAATTGCCTAAGTGCAGAGCAATAATATTTATTAGTCTAAGCTCATTACTTTATTTTTGTAGAGCTTTTATAGAACCATGATTTCTAAGCCATGTTTTTTAGCATAGCTACAAGATCATCTGTGCATAATGATCGTCTTGCCTACGTGATACCAGAGTAATTGTTTTTACAGCCTGCACTTGAGGTGCAGAATAAATGATCATTGTAAACTTTTCTTGCATTGTCATCTTTTAATCTTGATCCAATTATTTACATTGAGCAGCAGGATAGAGTGTACCATGGCCCAGACAAAGGAAAATTTACTCCTGTGGCTTGATATTTTAAAATCCCCTGAAGAGGACAGTCTGTTTTGTTTGGAGAAAACTAACAAGAAAAATGTTGCCTTTCCTGGACTTAGATTTTACCATTAAATGTGAAAGGAGGATTAGTTTATAGATTAAGAAACAAAAACATTTTTCAGTTTCCTTCCTGTCTCAGCAGCTGAGCTCTCCTATTTGAGTTGTCTGTCTACATGCCCTAGGTTTGTAAGGATCCCAGTGAGTCTTCATTATGGCTGTAGGGACTCAGGCTGCACAAATCTAGTTGTGGGTTCTGGTTCTTACTTTGTTGTTCCATACAGTCCATTAATATGCAAATACTCTAGTGAGACCAGTGTCTGTGAAAATGTAATGTGGTGCATGAAGTCATATGTGTCTTCCAGCATAATAAGATAAGATAAAGTTACGAAGAACTAATAAGATAAGGGTAGACACAGTGATATCCATTTACCTGGAAAGCAAAGGAGTTTCAAGTCAGGCACTGTGGTTATGGGCATATATTTTATTTCTCTCAAATTCTTTTCAGGGTAAGTGAAGAAAAGGAGGTGACAGAAGAACGGCTGAAAGCTGAACAGGAGTCGTTTGAGAAGAAGATCAGACAGCTAGAGGAGCAGAATGAACTTATCATCAAGGAAAGGGAAGATATCCTTTAAAAATATGTGCAGGGGCTCACTGTCTGAAATAAAAATGAACTACAGAGAAATAATTGTTCTAATTTATGGCAGAGAATAAATCTGCATGTGCTGCCATTCAAAAGCAATCAGAGAGATGACTTGTCAGCATGCGATGCTGCTTCATTTGAGCTTAAAACTGCCATCCAGCTGTTCCTATGATGTTGTTTTGCTATGAAATAGATATTTGTCAACTAAAAATGACAATAAGGAATTTATGCATTAAAATATGGTTATAGATTTATTTTTTTTACTTAATCCTGTTAGACGGTTGTAATTGAGGTCTAAAACTTGCATAGTGCTCTCCATGTACAGAGAAAGTGCAGCTACACTGAAGGCATTTAGTCTGTATATATTTATTAATAGAGTTAGCCAGTTCAGACTAATTTGGTATAGCTTCTGTTAATTTGTTGGGGTTTTTTTATATAAAAACCTAATTCTCTTTTCTTGCAGACTGTGACTTCCATTTTTGTTAAGCAATGTATGGTTAGTACCAGTCCTGGACTATTGCAAGCAAAGTTGATATTACAGGAGTTACGGTTTTCCTTCCTTCCTTGTGTGATATACCTTTACAAAATTTTCTTGTTTATTTATTTTACCAGTCTTTAATATTGATGCTTTCTTATCTAATTCCTCAAAAGGCTAATGGTTGACCTCAGTGGATATGGAAGAGACAGTGCTGCAGCTACAGCAAAAGCAAATAGTATATGATTTGTCAGGAACTATATTTTGAGTAGGGAGGATACTAATGCTATTTTAAAGTGCATTGAAAAAACGTAATGTGCAATACCGGTTTCAGTCTTGAGTCATCCTGTGTTCAAGATAAAAATTAAGTTAGTGACAAAAGTTAGAAAAGGTGTAGAGATTGCTTAAGGTGATTGGCACCTGGAGAACCTGAGAAGGGCATAGTGTGCCTGTGAGGGACTGGCAGGTCATAAGCAGGTTGAGATGGTGGTAAGGTTAACAGGGGGAGAAGTGATGCTGAGGCAAAAAGGGGACTGTTCAAGCTATAGGCCAGTGCTGGAACAGAAATAAATGGAGATAAACAGTCCACAAACTTAAACATGAAGTTAGAGGAGCTTTCCTGAAAATTCAAGCAATTGGACTTTCACAGTTTAGCACTGGAAGGCTTAACGAAGAAAAAGCTTTTTTATGATGGAGATTGGTTGGCTTATGAAAAGAATTCAGTGATATGTTGTCTCTGTCAGCGGGGATTGCCCTTGATGACCCAGAAGATCCCTTATAGCACAAGGGCACTTACATTGATTGAAAGAAATTGGTCTGTTTGTACTAAATAATATGCACATCAACAAGCTTAGCTTGACATGGAACAGTTCCTGGAAGATATTAAATACAATGTACTTAAGAGCCATAACATATAACTGCAACTTTTTCGCATTGATTTCACTTAAGTCAGTATTTGTCAAGTATTAGGTCTCGTGTATACAGTCAGCTCGTGAATGTGGGTGGGAAATATGTTCCTGATTGATATTTTTTGCTTTATACACATAAAGCTTTCACTGATTCTTATGAGATTTATTTGTCTACTGGGAAGTAGGCATGCTTGCTTTTTTCTGTGGGTTTTTTGCATGTTTTTTTCCCTTTACAAGAAATAGATTGCACAAGGATGAATACTTTTTCAGAAGTCTTGTAGATGTGGCAGAAGGTTAATGCATGCAATTTTACACTTCATAAAACTCTGTAAAACCTAGAAATATAAAACAGGGTTATAATTTAAAACAATATAATTTTAACTACTGCAATACTTGCCTATCATACCTGAATGATTCAAGATCCTCAATGTACCTCTCATCAGTTAATTTTTTATCTTACAGCTTGTTGCAGAGACAAGAAATGGTAGAAATTACTTACCAAAGTTGAATATAGATTCTAGCTATTTTGAAGTACAGCAACTTGAAATTCTTCAAGTTCTTCTGAAATGTACAGAGTTCACTAGCAAATAAGATATCAGGGATATAATACCATAAGAAAAAAATTTTCAAGTCTAGTAAAATCAATTTTACTTACCTTCTTTTTTTCTCCCCCAAAGCTAATTTATTATCTATAAAATTACTTTATCTAGCTCAGTATTTAAAATTACCCTACAAGAATAAATCGGTGCTTCTGATATAACTGCAGCTATCCAATGAAGTGTAATTTCAACTTGGTAAAGGCTGAATTTGAATAGCACGGGGAGTATGGGTTATTTTTCCCCAGCAGTGTGTGTTTTGTGGCTTTTTCATATTAAATCTTGCAGCAAAGATATGCTTTGTGTGCTTGAAATTCCTTCTTTAAAGACAGATATTCCTCCTTTTGTTGTGTTTGATTGATTTATTTTCTTTTGAGAACCTGTGTGGACCTGTCTGTTTGAATTCATTGCTGATGAACTGTGGCAAAAGCTTGTTGAGGCTGCGGAGCAGGTGGTGGGCAGTGATCTCGCTGCAAAACATTGAGTAACTACCTGTCTTTGAGTAAATACCTGTCTGCATCCTAAGGTTACGTTTTCTTTGGAATTGGTCAATGCTGTCTTGGGTAGGGAATTAAGAGTAAATTTACACGCAAACTTAACAGCCAATTCTATCCTTCCATCGTGGCTGAAACTTTGAAATGTGAGTGGTTCTTAATAGGGCATGCAGTTAATGGAGAACAACCCTGATGAGCATGCTGTGAATCATGAATAGGGCAGTCTGTTGTCAGGGTTGCCAAATACTTATTACAGAATTAAGGAAAACTAGGGATTTCAAGTACTCTTCTTAAGTCTACTTCTTGTCCATAAAGCAGTGTCGTTAGACCTGTCCTATTATCTTACAATTTGATCAAAAGTAGATATTTTGGCTTAGTTTTTCCAAGGATGTTCCCACTTGAAGCTGATTTCTTTCAGGATCAACCTCTTCTAAAGTGTTTTAACCAGTTCCAACCCCAAAAGAAGATCAGATCTTTATTTTGTCTGTAATAAATTCTTGCAGCCTTTTTTTCTAAACAGTTCTAGTCCTGCTGTTCTTCAGAGATGTGATTCTTAGTGATGTAAGATGTGTGTGCTGTGATGCCATCTTTTGATGCTCTTCCTAAAATCCACCCAGCAGGACCAAACTGGAAAATCAGTAATGAGTCCTCCTAATCTTTTGATGCCCTCTGCAGTGAAAGCGTTTTATAGCTGTGACTATGAGAAAGTGGTGGGAGAAATCACTCTTCTGAGAGGGAAGATTAAGGAGGAGGTAGAGGGGAAAGCATAAGTGGAGGCTATACTGGGAGAGTGAGAACTAAGACATGGCTGGAAGAGAAGATGTGGAAAAGGAGACTGGGCTGTGAATGATGAGTTCAAAAGTGTTTGGGATGAGCAGTCATGGTTAAGGAAGAGCTCAGATGTAGGCAGATGGCCTGTGATCAGTGCTGATGAAATTGGAGATCTGTCTATTCAGTGCATTTTTGCACCCTCCAAACTTTGAAACAGAATTTGGGACTAAGGTCATGTGAGAAGGCTCACAGCATGTAACATATGTGTATCTTCCTCTGGATCTGCTCATAGTATTTGTTTTCTTGCTTCTGTATTCCCAGATTGTGATGGACACATTCCAGGTGGCTGAACTATGTTGTTAGGGGTAATCGAAATTCTGGCATTGTCTTTGGAGAGTGTGACTTGCAACTTCAATGTTCTTTTAAATTTTTGTTGTTTCATTAAATTTTCAGAATGAGTAGCTCACACCATATTATGCTCCTTAGGGTACTTGTGCTGCCCCTTTTTCCACTTCTGCTAGGAGCTGTTATGAGAAAAGCTTCTGCCTTTCCTTTTTTTTTTTTCTGGCATATTTTCAAACACCTTTAGGTCCCAAATAAGATTTAATTTAAGAAATGGGAAAATATCTTTTGTAAGATGCCCCAGTACTGTCATGATAGATGTCCTAGGAAAAAAATGATAATAATGAGATTATTAAGAAACAAATGCTACTGTTATTTCAAAGCCCAAAGAAATTACGTTATGGTCTTTAGCTTTTCTGTTTATCTCCATTAGGTTGGGGTTTTTTATCTAAATTTGGTGGTGCTACATAAATGAAGAAGCAAAACCAGCCTTAGCATTTCTGTGAAGATTTATTAGGTGAGGAAGAGGAAGCTTCTTAAAATAATAAGAAACCCCCAAATCCAGCCAAACAAAAAAAACCCCAAAACAAAAAAAAACCAACCAAACCTGGTTATTGAATTACTGTTTGGAGACAATAGGGAGGTAAAGGGAAGAAGAGATTGTTTATTACAAACTTATTTATTTCTTTCTGCAAATTTAAACTCATTAGCCCTACTAAATTGCTGTTTTGGTTTTTACTTAGAATGTACCTGGGTTACTTTGGTTGTAATTACTTTCTCACTGAATGTGATGTGTTGATTTGAAGCCCCAGCCAAGTTCATACAACAAATCAGCTATCATTTACTTGGCTAGTCTTAAAACAATCACAGAATCTGTTTACACATGTCTTAATATTATAACTTAGGACTACTTAATGAGTTGATTTTGCATGCAGTTAACATGAATATTAATTTAACTAAACCAGTTCATTTACTGATATTGTTAGTGAGAGACAGAATATTAATTTACTGGAAGAATAATGGGCTGCTTTTAAGCACTATCTAGTGCTTTTAATAAAACGCTTTCAGTTTTGCCACAGCGCTCTTCATTACATCACTCCTGTATATACTCATAAATTAGTGCTCTTTATGTATTTTCTCCTTTTACTGGCTTTCTGTGTTAATGTAGAATTAGTATTATTTTTCAGAAGGAAAAGAGTTGTTGAGGAGCTTAATGCCAAAGAACAAAATGATAGAAAAGCACGTATCAGAGCACAGAATTTGTTTGTTCTGTCATACAGAACATACATTCCTCTGTAATGTTGAATTTGCTTTTCTGAAAATGAGGAGAGGAATAGACAATTTCCCTGTTTCCTTCTCTTTTTTAATTTGACCCACGAATTAGTCATTACAAGTGAAGAAACGAAACAGTAGATCTTGCATATAAAACTTTTGGCAGTATGCTTTGTAGTCCAGTTTGTGCCTCCGTGGTGCTGCCATTTGCCAAAGGACTGTTAGTCTAAACTCACAATCGCAATGCAGATCTTCATAAGAATGGGGAAATTAACAGTGTACGTACGAGAGTTGGATTGCTGCCTTGGTGCCCCACCCCCAAATGATAAAAGGCAAGAATAAAAATTATGTAGCAATAAAATTTGCTGTTTTGCAGGTGCTTTTGAAATTCAGGCTATTTATATAAAATTCTGTAATGGTTTTAGAGTTTAACTTTGGCTAAGTCTCAATGTGATTTTTTTTGTTTATTTCTTTTGGTGCAGTTTCTGTAGTGCAGTTTGATAGTATTGTTTCTGACAATTTAGGAACTGAGGGACTGGAATGGCCATCATTGTTTCTCTTGTATTTTGCAGATTGGCTCCCTCAGCTTATAGTTTTAAAGTTTTCCCTTCTTATTTTTCATATGTGAATGCATACTAGATATGTCTTTGTGCATTGTAATTTGTTTGAAGGCATGTGAGGAGAATGAAAAATTAGTGTATTGCTCCTTTCTTCCATTTTTTTGCAACAGCTTCAGTCTTTGAAGGTGTTTCCCTTACTGTTATTATTAGTCTCCTACCAGTAAATGTTTCTAAGCAACCATTATGGTCTATTGAATAAAAGCTGAACTTATTAAAAAGTCCCTGAATATTTATATGCTATTCTGTAACAGCAGTATTGGCTAAATAATGTATGTATTTAAGAAGTTCTTAAATTTAGAAGAATCAGTCAAGGACTATTGGGTAAATAAGATATTTTGAATTTTTCATGAACTTTTAAACTAAAACAAGGTGAAACATATTGTAATGTTGAGTGTGTAAATGGATCAATGACTGGAGATTCGTTTAAAGCTCAGCTTTCTGCGTTTAATCCTAGCTAGTGCCTGAGAGCACAGGCTAGCTGCACTGGCCATGTGAGATTATCTAGAGCCAACAGGCAGTATCTAAACAGTCAACATCAGCCTCTGTAGCATATAAGTAATACAAACATTTTTCTTTAAATCTTTCTGTACTGTCAGTACAGAAGTATAGTTGTGAGATAAAAGAAGCAGAGTTAACTTTGTAATTTATACTGGAAAATGTGGAAGGAGGTTGTTACGTTTGTGCCTGACTGAAGAGAAAACTTTTCCACCCAGCAGCTCCAATGTGGTGTTTTGAAGGCCCACTTGGGTGAGGGTTGAGTGCTAGTAGCATTCTCACATCTCCCTTGTTTTGTGATATTTTTATGCTGTGGTCATCTTCATGTTCCTGAGCTGCAGACTTACTGGCTAAAGTGCTAGCATTCTGCCGTGCCCCGTTACTGGTAGCCGCTGGTAGGTATATGTTTCATAGACAACCTGTTAGCTAGCTCTGGAAAAGGAATGGTATCTTGAGCACAGATTTGATATTATCTGTACAGACTAGCTGGTTTGGATCTCAGAATGGGATATGACAATGAGCTTCCCCTTTCTGAACTTAATGTAGGAGACTGTCATTAGAAATGCAGCTTCAGCTGTGGCAGTCGTGTATATCAACATCAGTTACTGTAACACAAAAGCCTGAATTGGATCAGGTAAAAGGTATTTCCCTGTAGAAGTCAGGCTGGTGAGAAGGGCTGTATCTTAAGTGAAAGGCAGATATTTTTTCAGGCACTAGAACTAAGCAAGGTACTTAACTGACTGAATTTGCCCCTGTTTTTGTGACTATTGCTGAAACATTTGGCTTTAGGCGTGTAAGCTTTCAAAGTGATGTTTTTTGAGTTAAATTTTCCTTTATGACATTTGGCTCATTTGGAAACAAAGACTGAGATCTCTTAAAAGGAGGCACAAATGGGAAAATGAGATCATTAATTGTTGAAGCTGGTACTGTAACAAATTGACTAGAAATGTGGATTCAGAGAAATTGATGTACTTTATCCTTTCAAACTAAATGAATTCTCCATCTGCTTCAGCTTCTCAACTATAATGAGGACGTTGGGCTGACTCTGCTACTGGTTTCTCTGTGTTCCTGAAATATTTTGGAAAGTTTAAACATTTCTTGCATGATTAAATACACTTTCAATAAATCAATCTCATAATTGTTGTTCAGGAGAGTTCATTATTCAGTTTAGTCTTTTAAATTACTGTTCTTCTTTAAAGGATTCTTCTGATGTAATGGCTTCTGCTAAATCCATTTGCCATGCTCTGGCTTGTAATTACTTTAGATTTGAAGAATAAAATGAATGGCTTTATTATTAATCAGTAGCAAATTTGTCTTACTGTTTTTAACCTTAGAGTGGCCTTCGCTCATGAAACAGTTTTAATGGTCTATATAGCAAAACACTTCATACCTCTCTTTCAACAGAGATTTAGTGAAAGCAATCAGATTTTTATGGGGTTTTTTTCTTCAGCTGCTCCCCCCTCAAACGTTTATCATAGTGACTGTCATCATGTGTGTGTTTGCTGTTGTGTTCTCACAGCTGCAGGCCTTGTGAAAGCCTGATCTTGCTACCTGCTTTTAGACTGAATTTTTCATGCTGCAGTAGCCTTTATTTTTGCCTTACTCTGTGGCGAGTCCACTGCATTTAAACATAGCATTGATTTTACATTGGCTATTATAGTGGACATTGGGCTCTATGAACTTTTATCACTGTTGATGCACGATGAAAACCTGCATTATTTCTTTCCTCCTTTCTATTGTTGTGAGGTTTTGTAGTTCTTATTGTCAATGCTTTTGTAGTAAGACAAGTTGCAAGTCTTTGCTGTGACTTTTACTAGCAGAGTGCCATTTTGGACTGCAGTTTTACAGCAGCTGAGACTGGAAGGAGAACTGTCCTGTGTGAAACCTTCTCCATTTGGCATGCATTCTTTGTTCATAATGTCCTGTTGGGTTTTTCAAACCCATACTTAATTCTGAGCTGCCAGTCAAAAATAACAAATACAGAAGTATTTTTAGCCTTAATAAAATTCTTAGGATCTTATAGGTCTTACATGAATGTCTTATCTTCAGCGACTGCTTAAAAAATGAAAGTGGGCAAATTGTGGAGTAACAGGCATTATATAAATCTCAGTTTTTAATTTCTGGAGGGATTCATTACTATAACAGCACTGTGTTGGTTTTGTTTCCAGGATCAATTGTGAAGTTTAACCAAGACTAAAAATTTTGCTAATAATGCCATGGAATTGGAGAAAATATCCAAAGAGACATGAATAGTGTCCTCAAAGTCTCAGTTCCACCATTCTCTAGGAGGTGGTTAGAAGTATAAATGTAAAACTATGTAGAGTTTATTCAGGTACAAGAACTTCAGGAAAGAACTCCATCCATACCTTATCCTTAATACCATTCATGTTATACCTCCTTGCTGTAGTTTCAGGTATTGCCATTTTTTATTTTGTATCCACATTTTTCTGTTCATATACTAGTGTGTATACATTTGTTTAAATGGATTTTTTAGTTGTGAAAATGGTTAAGTTTTTACTGATGGTAGTACGGTCACTTTCATTGCATATATGTCAGGAGTTTTACAATAACGGTTAGCCCCTACTTGGGACAAAAAACACCCTAGGGTTATAGCACAGGGAGTACAGTTGTAGTAATAAAGATTATGTTGCTGATAAGTTCCCCTCAAGGCCCCATGATGGTAATACCCCTATATTTTGTCTTTAAAGAAAACTGCTGAGAGGCAATAATTTTTTTGTATGTGTCCCATTTTCATTAATGCATGGTAATTGATGGAGTTGCAGTGACTTGTAACAGTAATGAGTTCTAAACATAAGAATGCACTCCTTTCTAATAAGTGAGCACTGCTGGGGTTTAAAAGCGTACTAAATCAGTTGCTTTAGTATGAATTTATTAGTTTTTTTCAGCATTAGCTTTAATAGTAGTTATTTACATAAGCGTACATCCCATTAACCGCCATCAGGGCTGGAAAACATGCTGAACTGTTCATATTTTCATATAATTATTGAACATAATGGTTTCATTTGCATTTCTAAACAGTGATGTTTCTGTCAGGCTTGGAAATAGTGTCTTTACGCAGTCCCTATTTCACATCCACTTATTTGACATCGTTAAATTTTATGCTAATGTGCTTCCCTAGAATATCATCAGTAGGACAGATGCTTGTGCTTTAATATACAAATCAGAGATGCTTTTCCCTCCCCCCTTCTCTGAACTGCAAAAGATATAAAAAAGCATATCTGCACTTTTTAGATATAGCTTGTTTCATTCTAAAGAATCTGTAAGAAAAGAAGCTTAGCTTTTACCCTACTAGACACTTCCAAATGTTGTAACAGATACCTTCTTAATGAGGGCCGGAAGACCATCCTCCACAAGAAGGAGGAGGAGTCCTTTAAAATTCAAGGTAATGACGTGTTAAAATAAAGATTGTAACCTTGAGATTGCCTCATGTATAAGGCATGGAGCCTTACACAGCAAGCTGCCTAACTGGCCATAGAACGGCTTTCTGTACAGCAAACTGTGACAGTAGAGAAGGTTCAGGAAGGGAGAAGTTTCACCTGCTAGACTCAGTGCTTGTTAGCAGAAGTGCATTTGGAATTGTACATTGTCAGGTTTTTAGACTTATATCTAAAGTAGTTTTTTTTGTTTCTTTTGTAATTCTGTAGGTAGTCGAAGGTTGATGAGTCCTTGCTAACAAAGTGTGCATGTGCATGTAAGAGCTTTGAGACTTGTAGTGAAGTCAACAGTGGAAGCAGAGCATCAAAACCTAAGAGACTGTGCCAGTAGTTGCAGTTCTGAATGCATAAAGGACAGAATAAAAATAGATAAATAAATTGAATCAGCACCAGCACTAGAACCACACTGCTTTTCTTCCATTTAAAAATGAAATGAATATGTCACATCTTGTTCTGTGCTGTTATAAGTAGATTGCCAAGGTAAAGCGGGTGAGCACAACCTGCGGTACACAGTTGTGGTCATAGGAAAAATAAATGTCAAGTTGTGTGGTATGTTGCCTATGAGCCAGATTTAACCCATGTGAGTGAATGAGCATGGAAACACAGTGAATATCCAGCTCAGTTTTTGTGCTTTTGCTGACATACTGTGTGTGGCATTGACGAACTGTGCTGTCTTCTCTCCCACTCCTATGTAAAGATTCAGTGCACTTCTTGCTGGCCTGAGTGAGACATGAAAGGTTAAATATCTGCATATTGCTTAGTTATGGTATTTCATGGACACCCTCAGCCTTAAGCAATGCTAACGTGTATCTCTGAAAATCTTAACAAAAGATTAGGGCTAAGCAAATTTTGTCACACAGATTTGTCATTTTCATTGTGTTTTATACACAAAAATAAATGTTGAATGCATTTTCTTGAGTGTGTCGTAGAAGAAAGTTTGAAGGAGGCACTCGAATGGAAAAGGGTGCTTTGACTGGAACGAAATGGCATAGTTTATTTACAAGGACCACATGAGCAAGCTGGAAATATACTCTGATGGATTCTGGGCTTATGGTGTCTTTAATTATATATAATTAACAATTTGCTAGTTGCGTTGCAGACAAGTATGGAGACAAAATTCCCTGCTGGGAAATGCTTGCAGTCCTCATTCTCTTGGTGTGTGTGTGAATTTCTACAGTGGAGCTATATTTTAAGTCACTAGAAGTAGCAATATTAAAACAACAACAAAAAAAGTTTACTTTCATTATCTCAGAACCATTGGCTTCTGTTGGAGTTTTGAGTTTGCAACAGTGCATGCAACCAGTTTATAGGAAACAAGATGCTTTTGGTAACCTTTAACTCAGGATTAAAATAGAGTATACCAAAATGGGGTAGCAGTTGGTGAGATGTGCTGATTTCAGTGGTGAAGTACTGGGAAATTTAAAGAGAATGCCTCTGGCATGCAGAGCAGGCGGTTGTACTGGAGAGATTTTGAGCTGACCTCTTGTCAACTTCTCATTTGAATCCTGGAAAGAAGGCTCTAGGTAATTGGCAAGTATCCTTATTTTAATATGCGGTCATAAAAAGGTAAAGTATGGTGATTTTTAACATCGGAAGATTAACATTTTACCTTTAAATAAAATATGATTAACTGGTTCAGAATTAAAAGTACTAGAACTGAAATATTCAAACTATGGCTCTGTGGTGTCAGATTATGCATCAAGTGTGACAGTTTAAGTACTAAAGATATTTAAAAATGAGCCAGCTGAAGGATGTATATCCTAGGTATCTGGAATAAAACAATCAGGGCTATCAAAACTTTCTCAAACCCTCCTTTGAAGGAACCAGGAAATCAAAAAGAGATGTTGTCTTACCCAGTGCAGGTACAGCAAGAGAATAGTCAGCATGCTGTGACAGCATCCTAAACTATGATTTTTAAGCCTGCCAGATGATGATTATGTTTAAACTTAATTGCCAGGCCAAGGCTATTGCTTCTGGATTCATCTACCTCCAGCAAGGTTCAAATATGATTGATCTAGCAATGCATCTTTTCTTTCAGCAGTTTGTAGTCAGCCAGGCTTCTTATTATCCCTGTACAGATTGATTTCTGTTAGATTGGCACATGTTTTGATAAATGAAACCACATATTTACAGTCTGAACTACTTAGTGTTACTGTTCGGAAATCTGAAAATGCCATTGTGAATGTTTGTCATTTGACTTCTGCATATTTTAAGGCCTTGTTAGTACAAATGATTTTTTCCCCCAGTTAGTAGTTCTGTATATTCATCTTTGAATCTGACAGTGAAGTAGCATCTTGCTGTCTTCTGAAGTTTTTGAGTGAAATTTGATTATTTAGTTATCGTCTTGTATTTGTTATTTTCAGTGAGTTTGTGCACATTAAGCTATGGCACCTTGAAATTGTTCATGAAGCATCAAGAGGAGTGGAATATGGCTCATATTCCAAAATGCAAAAATAAAAAGTGGTAAATAAAATGTATTGTGGTCATAATAATTGGCAGGTCTAATTTTGTTTACATCCAGGGAGCAGGATGCTGAATTAAGAGGGTATTGCTTTTGTGTAGTTACCTCAGAGAGTAGAACTTTAGTAATTATGTAAAAATGCGAGCAAAGCACTTAACAGCCTCCATGGTACGTCAGCTCTTCCCGTTACGCTGCTCAGGTGCTTATGTGGATTTCTTTGTATTTCATTGTCATCGGGGAGAATTTTTTGGGAGCTATAAATATTATTAGCCACTTTGATGAAGGACCCTTAGATGCTTTTAAAGATGTTACTCATCATCTCTTAATAGTGCCGAGTAAGACTCAAGTGAGCACAGCTCTTAATGTCCAGCTGTCAGTTCGGGTACTTGGACAAGTCCTGTGAGGCCTTACTGCTCTGTTTCAATGCAAATAACCATATTTAACTTGCCAATGGTCTTTGCTTTAACCTGCCAATAAGTCCACTGAATAAATTTGTCCTATGAACAGAGAGAAATTAAAAATCAGAAATACGTTTCTAATTATGCTCGGAGAGAAGCTACGGGAGTAAGTAATACAAACATACTTTCAGGACAGAGTCTGATTGTGGAAAAGATTGCATGGTATTATCTCTAGTGGTATGAGACGGAGTTTGGTTACCATGAAGAGCCTCTTGGTTTCCTCAGAAAGCCATCCTGGTACACTGCCTTAGGTTGCATCTGCTGTGATATCTGTGGGTCTGCACAGCCCATGAATCCTATTTGTTTTTCATGAACTGTTTATATTAAACTTACATCATATTTGTAAGATTCGCGTTGTATATTACTGTTTTCTTTCTGGAAACAGCCATAGGATAATCCAAAGAATTTAATGACAATGTACTTGCATTGTTCTAACTGAATAGTGAATGTATTGGAGGTTCTCCTGGCTCATCTGCAGGACATAGATGACCATCAGGAGCCTTCTGGCTCTTGAACAATCCCCAGAACCTACTTCTGTTTGTACAGCTGTAAATGCCTACTTTGGTTCACATGTTACTTTTCTCCACTGTGCCCTTTTTGAAGAATCACGCCTACTTTGGTTCACATGTTACTTTTCTCCACTGTGCCATTTTTTGAAGAATCACTGCTTCAAAAATCCTCTAATGTTTTTCCAACACCTTTTGATTTCCAAGTTAGACACAGTTACAGCTAGCTTAAACATGATTGTTCTTGTGCCACTGTTTTGCTTAAATAGATCTTCCTTCTATTTAACGTTTACGGAGAAGGGGTTAGTAATTGACATATTCCATGTCTCAAAGGGGAAAGAGAAGACAAGGTGAGAGGAGTTTCTCTTTCACTTGGATGCATGTTGTATGAATTATGGGAACTGCCTGACTTCATGATTAGAGCAGGCTGGAAATCTTGCTGAAATGGTAAAAAGAAGACTTTTATGATGGAAAGGTCAGGGAGCTTGGTAATGTCAGAACAGTAATGTGTGCTAATTGGGATTTGTTTGTTTTCTCTTGCATGTGCAAGTTATCTTGGTAGAGTTCATCTTTGCACAACTACATAGTAAAACTTCTGGTTGGTGTTATAGAAAGTCCTCGAAGGTCAAACTTAGATGCACATATATACTGCAATTAAAGGTTGGTGCTTTTCAGTAACAGAGATGACTAAGCAGTCAAATTGTGGTGTGATTTGACTTCCATCATAGCAATGGTGTCTTGTCAGTTGTTCTTGTTAGGAATCTTGTTCAGTCTTGCTTTATCATCAGCCAGAGACATCTCTCAAATCTGTTAATGGTGCTTTCCACAAAAAAAAGTCAGAATTTAGTCCCCAGCATAATGGTTTTTTTGGCTTTAAATGCCACTAGTACACTGGTCAGAAGTTTGGAATCTTGATCTGAATTTATATTTTATGTAATGCATCTAGTGAACCACTTGCTTTTCATGTGAGTTTTCTTCTTGACATGAGGAAATAAACATGGTTGAAACCATTCTGAAAGAAAATATAGGAAAATTTGCTATTTATTTGAAGTTGCTAAATGCTGTCCTTGGGTGCTTAGTTTGGCTCAGTCGCTGTCTACATCTATCACTCTTGGGGATGATTTGCAGCCCTTTCCCATTGGAGTGTCTGTTTCTCTTTGTAGACGGTAAAATAGATTCTCAGCTAATATTTCATAAAGCAGCATAAGAAAGGAGAGTTCTGCAATTTATGTCATGTTGAAGGAGTCATTATTCTATGTTTCTGCTTGAAAACAGATCAAGAATGGGTAACCCGTGCATTGCAGGAGCTTTGCTTTGTCGTTCACAGTTGGCATAAAATTATTGTGCACATGCTGAATCAGTGGTGTTTTGTCTCCAGTAAATCTTTTCGTCTCAAGAGCAACTCAAAATGTGTTTGTGGCCTGTAATAAAGAGTGCTTCATTCTTTTCTCTTCCTTTCATGATGCTGCATTGCTTAAGGTGTTCTTCTATTTACTTTTTCTTTCAATGTCAAGAATTTTATTTTAATAGCACCTGTGAAATCTGGAGACTTCATGGAAGATTAGTATATCTGCCAGAAGTTTTTATTTATAACATTTATGAAGAATATATGAGATTATACATAGTTAAACTCTTCTTCACTCTTCATATCTTCTTGCTAGATGATGTGAAACCTCATTCCCTAGGGAAGAGGATTTCTGTTCAGGAAGACACTATGCTGGGCATATTCCCTGAATTTTCCGTGATGATAATTTATCTTAACCATCTATGAAGTGTGTTGCCTGATGTGCATCTATATTTCAGTGCTACATGCTTATTTGAAAGGGTTGTGTTATGTATTTGCTATAGTTTGTTTCAGTAAGGCAAATATGTAGATCACTATATTCATATAACTTATCTAAGTTTTGTATATTTTTAGAATTTAACATCTGGTTTATTCAAGTAGGCTGCTTGTCATTGGAGTGAAGACTTTTATTCAGAAGTGTGGGTGTAGGAGGTGGCAGGAGGTTTCAAGAGACTTTTTTTGAAGCCTTGTAATGGCTTTTCTTGTGACCTTTTTTAGTGAAGCCTACAGGAGGAGTTCTGCACAACACTTCTAGAGTATCTTTGGGCAACTACACGCATGACCATAAGGAGTCCTTTCCCTTGCAGGCTGCAGTTAAGTTATTACAACATAGGAAGAAAGCTAGAGGTGACATCTTGGAGTTTCTACTCCAGACATTCTGTCAAGATCATGTCTCTGGACATTCATCACTGGGATTTTCTGATATCCTTGCTAGTAATAAAGATAAGCCATAACCCATTTACTGTCTCTGCAGTCTAAACTGAACTGAAATAATTGCAAAGATGCATTGTAGCCCAATTTGCTTATTCCTTACTTTTGCCTTTGTTACTGTTTGCCTTGCCCACCTTGATACCAGCCATATCTCCAGTGCTAAGGATGGGCCTGCAGTCGATATGTTTAGAGGATGCCTGTAATGTAGAGATGTCCAGCAGTAACCAGTGCAGTAACCAGTCACAGCACATCTCATGAGTGCAGGACATGGAATCTTTCCTCTCTGCTTATGACCTAATGAGATTCATCCCAGAGTCCTGAGGGAATTGGCCAATGTGGTTGCCAAGCCACTCTCCATGATATTTGAAAAGTCATGACAATGAGAAGTCCCGGGTGACTAGAAGAAGGGTAACGTTGTGCCCATTTTTAAGAAGGGTAGAAAAGACAAACCCTGGGAACTGCTGACCTGTCAGATTCATCTCTGGGCCTGCGAGGATCATTGGGCAGATCCTCCTAGAAGCTGTGCTAAAGGACATGAAGGACATGGAGGTGATTAATGACAGCCAGCACGGCTTCACCAGGGGCAAATGCTGTATGACCAATTTAGTGGCTTTCTGTGATGGGGTAACAGCAGCAGTGGACACAAGTAAACCGATGGATATGACCTATCTGGACTTCTGTAAAGCCTTTGACATGGTCCCTCACAACATCCTTCTCTCTAAATTGGAGAGATATGGATTAGGTAGGTGGATGGTTCAGTGGATGAGAAAGTGGTTGGGTGGTCATATTCAGAGAGTAGTGGTCAATGGCTCGAAGTTCAGATGGAGACCCATGACAAATGGTGTCCCTCAGGGGTCCATACTAGGACTGGTGCTGTTTAATATCTTCATCAATGATATAGACAGCAAGATTGTGTGCACCCCCAGCAGGTTTGCAGATGACACCAACTGAGTCGTGCAGTTGTCACAGTGGAAGCATGAGATGTTGTCCAGAGGGATCTTGACAGGCTGGAAAAGTGGGCCTGTGAGAACCTCATGAGGTTCAGCATGGCCAAGTGCAAGGTCCTACACATGGCAATCCCCAATTTCAGTGCATGATGGGGTATGATAGGATTGAGAGCTGCCCTGTAGAGGACCTGGGGGTGCTGATTGATGAGAAGTTCAACGTGAGCCAGCAATATGTGCGTGCAGCCCAAAAGACCAACTGTATCCTGCGCTGCATCAACAGAAGTGTAGCCAGCAGGGTGAGGGAGGTGATTCTGCCCCTCAATTCTTCTCTTTGGAGACCTCATCTGGAGTATTGTGTCCAGTTCTGGAATCTTCAGTGTAAGAAGGATATGGAACTGTTGGAATGGGTCCAGAGGAGGGCTACAAAGATGATCAAAGGGCTGGAGCACCTCCCATATGAGGATGGGCTGAGAGAGTTGGGCTTGTTCAGCCTGGTGAAGAGAAGGCTTCAAGGACACCTTACAGTGATCTTCCAGTACCTGAAGTAGCTACAAGAAAGCTGGGGAGTTCCCAAAAGCTTGTAGTGATAGGACTAGGGACAATGGGTATCAACTGGAGAGGGGAAGACTTAGACTAGACATTAGGAAGAATTTCTTCACCCTGAGGGTAGTGAGGCCCTGGCACAGGTTGCCAAGGGAAGCTGTGGCTGCCCCGTCCCTGGAGGTGTTCAAGGCCAGTTTGGATGGGAGTTTGCAGCCTGGTCTGGTGGAAGGTGTCCCTGCCCATGGCAGTGGGTTGGAACTAGGTGATCTCTAAGGTCCCTTCCAATGCAGACGGTTCTATGATGCTATGATCTCAATTTAATCTCAAGCAGAGAAGCTTCTAGAGTATGTCTGGATGTGTGGCTAACAGGCAGTTCTTCTCTGCTTTCAGTCTTCTAAATCAGAACAATTGTCATCAAAACAGTTGGTATTTTTGGGAAAAAAAAAAAAGGGCTATGAGCATGTGGTTCATGTTTACAAAACCAATTTCAGAATCAATTGTAACATCAAGCCTAGTGCCGAGATAAGTCTATGATAACAGTAGAGTAATTCACACTAACGTTTTCATATGTTAGGTTTCACAGGATGCATGTTAATAAAATGGATACATAGAGAGGATGGTGGCACAGTGCAAGATGTTTGCCTGGTTGTTTTCATTGGCCTGACAAAACTCCAGTATGAAAGGTACAGAGTGTGGACAGACTCTGTAATGAACTGGCATACTAAATCATCTGTCAGAACCCTTGTCAGCTGGGAACAGGCTCACTGACAGACATGCGACTCCTAGTAGAACCATGTGGTGCTTTATCTTTTATTTAAAACTCATTTGGCTTCTTCTTCTGTAAGTTTAATAGAGATATAGTCTCTGTTGCCACAGTGTCAGTTTTGCTATAGTTCTATGTTGTGGACTGTTGAATGCTGTGTGCCTTGCTCTGTAAAAAGGATATATTAAGAGTCTTGGAAAAATCAACAATGCTAGAAAACAGATTTTGATTGAGATTCATTTACAGAAGGAGTTTCCCACAGTTTTTATGGTCTTGAACCAACAACATTTTGGTGAAATAAACCGTTATATGCAAAAATTCTAACAAAATATGTAGTGGTTAGACAGTCTTGGTGCAGTGTCAGGAAACTCCTGTTAACTGATCCTAACATCGTATTATGATGCATCTTGAGTAGAAAAGAGAACAGCTTCTAATGTCTTATAGGTTGTATTCTTTGACTTTCAGTTATTTCACAGATCAGGAATAGAAAACTGTTCTTTTAGCTGTTTTGCTTACGTGGTATCTCTCATTGAGCAGTCAATGAAAATAAAGTAAAGGAAAGCAATTATTTTCATTTAGAGCTGATCAAAATTTTAAATTTCTATATTGGAGGGATATTTAATACTTTGATATTTCTATTTTGTTCCACTAAAATGTATTTCAAACACATCTGAAGCATGGTTGTGGTGTCGCGTTTTGGTTTTTTGTTCTTCTGTGACATAGTGGGAGATGTGTACTGTGATCCTGCTATCCTGATGATTGTGCTCTGACATAATGGAAGTGATCTATTCATTTATTTAAAAAGTGTGTCAGTCTTTCATTGCAACATACAAGGTATGCCAGTACTGAACATCAGTCATCCGTTCAGACTTTCAGCTACTGCCATGTCATTATGATGTTTTTATAATGAGTAAAACCTGACAATTTCTCTGTGTGGCAATACGAAATCTCAGCAAGCAACTGAACACTTGATGCAAAATCCAAATATCCTCTTCTTTGAAATAGAGAGGATTTTCTTAACTTTCAGCATGTTCTTTTTTTTTTTTTTCTTGTGGAAGAGTGGTTTTGACGAAAGGTTGGTGTTACATTAGAAGCATATATTAGAAAAAGACCTGAAAGATAACTTCAGGCATCCTGTTCTTTCCCAACAGAGGATGGATCAGAGCCTGCCTTTCTCTCTGGCTTCCTGTTCTTTCCCCAGATAACCTGAATCTGAAGTATTGTAAGGAATTTGAATTGTTTCTCACAGAACAGATTAAGCTCTACAGCATCCACTGCTGATAAGCCTTCCAAGCTGTCGCAGGTTTGCTCTATCCTCCCTTATGCTTTGTGAAAGGTGTTGGAGTTTGGGTACCTATCCTACAGAGTTATCAGATATCGTTAAGTTGGGCAAATTTCAAAGGGCCACGAGTAAGTACCTTGGAGTAAAGCAGTGGACAGGCTGTTTGATCAGCATGAACTACAATGGCAGTAAAACTTTTACTTAGCTGGCGTTAGAGCAGCCCAACAGAAATAGCGTTTAGAGTTAATGAAACTAGTTTTAACAATATTGCCATGCTTTCTGTGTGTGAAGGTGTGACATTTTACAAGTGCATTGCAAAGACAGAATTGATTCTTAGAAGAATACATTTCTTTAGTCCAGACAAGACCTAATAGATCTTTTTCCTAGATAGCAGACTTAACTTTTTCTTAATTTTCTCCCTTGATTAAAATCCTGAATGGGGTGAGGTTTTTACTAAATGTCTACTCAAAGCAAGGTTAGAGAAAATGGAATGTCAGCCTTAATGCCACTTTAATATGGTTTGACATGATAAGGTCCTGAAAGTCTCCTAACGATGTATGTGCAAGCATGGCGTATGTACACTTGCTGTATTTGGAATTCCTGTGTGCAGGAATGTATTATCACAAAATATTGATGATACTGTGCTGGGAGAGTGCTTGGAATAAGGAGTACTGGCAAAGAAAAGAACTGGCTGGCAAACCCAAGATGCAGACTTGGATGAAAGGCAACTGAACATGCAGTACAGAAGGTCAAAAACTCCTAGGTATCAGACTGCTGGGACAAAGAAGTATATCCCCTATTAAAGGAGGGAAAACCCCATATTTCTCATAAACAATTTCCTTCTCAATACCTAAATTTTATAAGAGAAATAGCGCAAACAAATTTATACTTCTAGATGTGAAACAATTTCCTTTGTTTCTCTGTGAACGCACACAAACACTTATTCTAACCTTTTTCTGTTGTGCTGATTATTCCTTTAGTACAGACGAAATTCTGGTTTTAAGTTGATTTTTGTCTATCCATCTGCTGACTTCTCTTTTGTGTTTAGATACGTGACTGATTATTGAATTCAATGCATCTATGAGTACATCAAAAGTCTTATTTAACAATTAATCAAGCAAAGGCACATCATGAGTCTGCCACATATTTAAATTACCCTTCAAAAAAACCCTGTATGTTGAACACTTTGTTTTAGGGCGTTCTTTATTCCATGAAGAACTATACCCATTGATAAGGAGGGTTCAAACCCAGCTTGTGCATCTTCCAGGCATGGTGTTAATTTTTTGTATATATGAGTGTGTGTGTGTATTACCTGCTGCCTTTAATCAGTAATAATTTGATATGAGCTCCTGAGGGTAACATTTTGCAGCTAGTAAACAAGCTTGAGTCTGGGCAAAGACAATAGAATGTCGCAATGAGCCATGGACAGTGGGCACTCCTAGAAGTTAACATTTGTTTGTGGTTGTTTTTCTGCTCTTATATTATATGAAATTGTGTAATGATTCTTTGGAATAACCTAAAACTTCTTATGTGTTCTAATAATAGGAGTTTTTGCAATATGGTTTTACAGTTTAATTTATTTTTTTGTCCCTAGCAGGCACATCACAGTTATCCTTCACTGATCTGAAAAGCTTATCTAGAACAAGAATATAGTAACCACTTATTCCATGTTTAACATTTGTGGGTAAAGTCCCCATCTAAACGTATTTACTGTCCTCTTACAGCGTTTGGACAATGGACTGATGGACTGATGTTATAGAAACTATGAATCAAAGTTAAATTGAGGATGTAAGTCATGTTTAAGCTGCAGAACAAAATCATGTAGATGTGTAAGTGCAAGAAAGAAAACCACAGGATGAAATAATTGCAGATTCTTGGTTAAAATAGACACAGACTAGTGAAATCTTTCATGATGAATGTGAGGCTTGCACAGACGATGCCTACTGTATGTTTCCCCCCAGTTAATGGCACCTCCTTTCTACGTGGACATCATTGACACAGTGGCGCTTGGCCTTAGTGACTCCATGTTCCGAATGCATCTGCTTGGCAGCTTGGCAGTTGGCTGAACGATCACATAGGGTTCTCTGACCTGTAAGAGAGGGAGAGATATTAGACATGATCAAAGTATTCCTACTCTAAATGCAGTCTAGTGCTGTGACTTGTTCTGCTGGTGTTATAAGTTCCTCTGGTTCTATCTTTTCTACCACAAGTACATGAGGGGATGATCTGTGGATAGTTTGTAGAGGTTTGCAGGAGGTGCAGTTGCTTCTATTTGTTAGATCCAGAGGCAAAAAGGCTTGAATGAAATTTTATTTTATTTTATTAAGACTTCTGTGAATTTGGTCAGTGGAGAAGAACAGAAGGTTAGAAGAACAGAAATAATTCTTCCTTAAGGCTTAGAAATTTCCATGCTTGCTTTCCTTCCAAGGTAAAATAGATGATGTGGAAGCATTTCTGAATTGGCCTAGACTTTGCTTTTCTTGAAACATTATTTTTGTATTTTTTTTACAGCTGTGGAATGTTTGTGTTATGTGTTGGCCACTAATAAGCGATGTCTGAGTTCCTGCTCGTACTAGAGGCTGAGTGTTTATTTTTAGTGTTCCACTGTCTTTTTTGACATGCTGTTTTGGTAAGAGTTGGTTCGAGCTTAACTAGACTTGAAACTGTGCACGTACGTGCACATATTCAAATATGTATTCAAATACTTAGCCATCAGTCCTGGAGCAGCAGGATGTTTTTTCTCTGTGTCCTCTTGGATATGTTTCTCGATTTAGTTACAGATACCTGAAATAGATGCATGTTGGTCTAATGAGGATTTTCCTGAACAGCACAGGCCAGGTTCAAACTGACCAATTTGTTGTATCTGGCTGCCACTAAGCAGCGTGGCAAATGTTTAATTCAAAAGCATGGGAGTCTGCCTGGTAAAATATTAAATCCAAGAAGTGCAAGGGAGAGCACTGAGAAATTTAAGATAAAGATGCTAAGTGTAATTCAGAGCCACACATCTCTTAAAACAATAAAACTTCCCCCACAATCTATATGTTATCGGATTTTGTGATTTCCAGTTGAACTCCTGATGCGTGTGTGCTGACCTCAATGCAGAATCTTTTCAGTAATCCATATTGTTAGCACAGTGTTGATTTAAAAATCTTAACTCTCTGCACACTCTGAGCAACTGGATGGTAAACAAGTCTCGTTACTTATCTTTACCTTAGAATTTATGTGCAAACTTTAATACCTTATTCATATAAGTTCTGACCTTTTCTACAGTTGCAAACAAGCCTCCAAATAAACTGTGAATTATTAAACTACCCTTTATGTGAATGTAATGCAGTTCTCATCCTATTGTATATTTCTCTAGCTTCCATTTCTGTCTTACAGAAATGCATCCAAATGGCAAATCTGTCCTTCATAAGCAAAGTAGCTTTATCTTTTCCTAATTAGGCAAAAAATTCAGAGTATAAAGCTTTTGTTTGAACAGAACTGAGATCCTGTAATAAACATTATGAGCACAGATGAAACTTCCATTCACTTGTTAATAGGCATAGAAGGATCTGTTTCATGTCATATTACAGGGCTAGTGCTATAATAAAAATTGGGGATTGTCCTCTAAAATAATAATATCAGTCTTGTGTCAGAAGCTCATGTTCTAGTAACTGTGCAGTTTCCGTTTAATTGTGTGTGTGCATGAACCAAATATTGTCAGGTTGCAGCAGTTGTGTGTATTTTTATTTGCATTGTATTAGCAATTCCTGCTAGTAAGATGAAACCAGCAGTCATGGGCTGAGGGTCTGTTATGCCCAACATAACTTTATCTTTAAAGACATCCATCCTCTGGGCTGGCAGTCAGCCTCATGAATTCCCAAGCCTGGATTGCTGTGGATTGCAATCGAGGAAAAATTAGGAAAAATTTCTTCAATACAAGGGTTCTCAGGCACTGGAAGAGGCTGCCCAGGGAAGTAATTGAGTCCTCATCCCTGGAGGAATTTAAAAGACGAGTAGATGAGGTGCTCAGGGATATGGTTTAGTAGCTGACAGACACAGTTGGACTTGATCTCAAAGTTTTTTTCCAACCAAATAATTCTATGAGAGCATGGTTTTGCAGGGGGTAGGAGAGTGACTGTAGAGATTAGTAAGTGGGAGCAAATATTTTGGGATGGGTACACATGTTCTGTCATAAAAGCTGAACTTGATTGAGCTTGTCTCCAAAAACTTTGGTTTGGGGAAAAAGAAAAGCCATGTTTCAAACTGTAATTTCACGTTGGTCCTTAAATGCCAGTCTGAAGCGTATTTGCAATTGTTTCTGTTGAGCAGTGCAAATGTTTGACTTGTATGGTTTCAAAAGGCTTTCAAAAGATTCCTGTGCCCTCTGAAAGTGTGCTGCATTCATTTACAGTTGTGGCATATGTACAGGAATGGAGGTGGCCTTGATTTACACTGCTTCACTGCATGCATCGTCTTACTTAAGTTGAGATTCTCAATTTTGGAGTACAGTTAATGTACTGATGACAAAGGCATAGAGGGCAGCATTAAAACTGTGGTTATTGTTTCCCTAGTGGCCGTGACTTTTGTTAGAGTCCATAGTAGTTGAGATGCTCAGTTCCTTTACGAGAACGTACACCTTTTGGACCGGATACATGAAGTATAGAGTTGTTAACTACAGATGTGAGATTGACTATGAATATTTAGTTGTTTACCTAAATATGCAGTAATATGAACCAAAATGCCCTGGGGTTGTGCTAGTGAAAACAGTCTTGGAGTTTTAGACCTTGGAATTTTAGACCTGCTTACAGTGGAGGATTTTTTGCTTGCTGTGTTAATGCATTTATTGCATGTTTTTTTTTATTTGTTTTTCCTTTCTCAGTTATGCATTCATTTATTATTTTTAGCGAGCTCTATGTTGTAAAACATACAGAATATGTGGCATGATTGGGGTAATGTTTGTGCTGAAACCTGAATTTTTGTGTGCCTCTGCTTGTTAGTTTCGTATTGTGAACCTTTAACAGTGGATTAAATTTTTTGCCTTTATTTTGCCTTAGGTTTTGATGTATCCCAGTGAAGTTTGACAACCCTTACATTATTGCTGTAAGAGCCACAGGAAAAGTATTCAGTGTCTTGAAAGAGACCACTTTAGTGTATTGCACTGAAATGCTCGAGAATCTACAAGAATTTATATTCTAAATCTATAATTTTAGGCTTGTTATTGCTTGTCTAGGCAATAATTCTAGACTTGTAATCATAGAAAGGCACCTTCATGCATCTTTAATTTCTGTAACTAGTTTTAATAATTTCCATGGGACTGTCCTGAAAATAGACCTTTTCTCAGCTATTTCCTGGTTATGCAGGTCAAATTGATTTATTTTTTGCTATCACTTCTTTTTTTTGTGATCTGGATAAGCATACATAAACACGAAATAGTGGATATTAAACTGCAGCTAGTATTTTATATGTTTTCCCATACAACTTCTTACTTTTTCAGAGGATGAACCACAAAAACAACCTGATGCATAACTGTACTTTCTGGACATGGTCAGCACTATGCAATTTAGCTTTTGAGTGTGGAAGCTCTGGCAATTCTAAGAATTATTCAGCTTGTAATAATGTTGTACAGAACCCCACATAAACTGGGAAGTTATTGTGTGTTCTCAAATGCAGAATCACACTTAATTTTTTCAGGAAGAGAGGTAGTGTTGTTGAGGAGATGCGAAACCTCAGGGCTTTTTTGTAGCTTGCGGCCAATGAAAGAAGTATGAAACTTTGTTTAGTATATATTGTGTTTTTTCCCTTTGCTGGTTACAGAATTAGAATGGTGATGTGTATGTGTGTGTCTATAGAAATGTTTCATGCTTTATGGGAATGAACAGGGTTACGGAACTAAAATGACAGTTGAAATTCATTGAATGGTCAGCTTCTTCTGGAATGTAATTAGGAGATGTGGTAACTTTCATTTAGTCTGTGCAAATAGAAAA
Organism: Clamator glandarius; assembly: GCA_033459285.1. Taxonomy (NCBI): domain Eukaryota; kingdom Metazoa; phylum Chordata; class Aves; order Cuculiformes; family Cuculidae; genus Clamator; species Clamator glandarius. The sequence goes on from JAUNZM010001576.1 coordinate 513,329, forward strand.
TGAGTATATGGAACCAATGCATATGTGTCTGTTCTGAACTCCGTCTACTGTCTTAACTCAACCTTTTGACTGTATTTGAATAATTTCTTTCTAATTTCTACTTTCTGTAACTAATTTGCATAATGCTGCTGCTTACTTAAAATCAGTTCATTCTAAGGACTTATATAATGTGTTGTGCTAATCTAGGTCCTTTCGTTCAAGGAGATCAGAGTGGTTTGCAAATGCTTATAATTCTGTCTTCACTCTGTGAGTTAAAATGTATTGCTGCCATCTCATCTTCATAAAAATGAAAAAAACCCACAATGAAGTAGAACTTTAAGAATTTTTACAACATATTAAAGGAGGGCTGTAACAGAACTATGTTTAAAACTCAGATATCTTTATTCTAGGATTTCTGTTTTCCTTTGTGTTTTTGTCTACTTTCTGAGTTTGCACAATAAGCTGGAAACTGCCGTTACTGAAGGCAGAAGGCCTGGGACATCATTGAAAACGTTGGTAGATGAGTCTTATTGCTAATCTAGGCAACCTGGCTTTAGAGTCCGCATTCTGTACTTTTTCCAGGTCCTTAAGTTGTGAAGATGCTTTGTTTCTTTTAAACCTGTTGGTGTTAAACTACCTTTCTGCAAGCTGCAGGAACCTATCTGACAATTGTTCTTGCAAGTTACTGCTGCTTTTGTCTTCCTATATTATAATGTCAGATTTGGCCTTAATCTCTGTGGAACATTCTGCCTTGTAGAAGCATTTTCTGTTTGTCTGCACATGGACATTAATTCCTTAGCTCTAGGGTTTCTACAAAATCAAATGGTGAAAATTGAAGCAGTGTCTCTTGTCATTTTGGTGCTAAGTGTCTGTTTGGATGTGTGGATGCTGATATTTTATCTTGTTCTTGAGCAACTTTGTATTGCAAACTTGATTTGTTATCTATCTGATATGGAGTAAGTGCAATATGTTATCTGTCACCTTGGGTGAAGTGGTCTTTCTAGGTGTAGGAATTTACATCAAAGAAAATGTCTCAGTACCTGTAAGTTGAAACTTTCCTTTCTTAGGAGGGAAGTTATTTTAAAGTGCCAAGGAAGCTGAGGGACATCTTTTCTTGTTTCTGTTTAGCAGCGCTTGGTGTCTTTCTTTGAATGAAGTTACTTCAGTGTGTCCAAGAACATGTTTGCAAGAGTCAGCCTTCTTTTCTTGTTGACTGGTTGCAGCATGCCTACAAGTCAAGTCCAGAGACTTTTGTGGAATTGTATCACTGTCCCTAAATTTTTGATGAATTAAAAAAACCCTAGTATTCCTAACTCTGGAGGAAAATTAACTATGTAGAATGGTTGGCTTGTTGCAAATTATTATAACTTTTCTGTTGAGTTGCCCCTCTACCTTGCAAATATTTGTAATTTTTCTCTTTATATACAATGTTGTGTTCTTGCAATGATTAAGCAGTACTTTCTGCCAAGGGAAGCAAAGAAAAGACCTGTGTACCAGTGGAGGGTTTTTATGACCCAACCTGCTTGGCTGGTGGGAGGTGCATGGATATCTTTTTGAGCTGTAATTATGTAGTGGGAGAATTGATCAAGTGGATAGTGCTAGGGCAATTTACATTACTTACCTCTCAGAGGGGAGCTACCATTGGCAGGCAGATTTGGGTGAGATCCAGGCCTAACAGAAGACATAATTTGTAGGGATCTAATGGAGCACTTCTAAAATGTAATAGTCCCACTTTGGCAGATGGAGACAAGTAGTAGTTTTGGTGTATGTAGACAGTGAAAGGTACGGAAAATGTGAATTCACTTAAAATTGGAAGCAAATTCTCAGCAGGACTTCTTCATGGTATCAAAACCTAAGAATGACTAAGTTGGCCTGAGCCTCATGTAAGCAGGCAGCCAGTTGTGGATAAAAAGGAATCTGAACAATAGTCCTCTTTCCTTGACATCAGGGAAGGGCCTTCTTTTCTTCTGATTGTTAAAGCTTGTTTGTATGCAGAATGCAAATGAATTCCTCTTTGTGTTTGCTTAAACCCACGAGGATGAAATTTCTGGCACAGAATTGGAGCTTTTGAGGATGTGTTAGAGTTCAAATGAAAATATGCCTGTATTCTTTTGTTAGCAGTTCATCTGTGCAAATGCTGGGGACAGTGACAACTAACAGACTCCTTTCAAGTGATGGCATCCCTCTGTTTTTTTCAATGCCAAAGCTGTATCTAGCTGCTGAAGACTTTGGAGTTGAAATCACAACCAATATTGTTTTGGAAGGGCGTCTGACACCTGAGTATTCATTGGATGAATATGGTGAGGATGAAAGGGTGTTCCCTGAAACAGTGAGAGGTGCAGGAGGGTAGGCAGTCCCTGTGTCTTCAGCCTTTCTGTGTAGGTTGTTCTAGTAAAAACTGTAAAGCTCCAGAACTAAGAGATTACTAGGGGGAAAAATGTGCCTGTTGCCATGGTTGAAAGTACAGTTCTTTCCCCCAAAGTATCATATACAGTGGTTGAACAAGAACGCTGTGTTGTATGCTAGAGGCAGGATGTTCTGTTCAAAGGAGCTGCTTATTTTTGTTTTGTTTTAAGTAGTCAGTTATGCCGAAATATTAGTTTTGAGGTTAAAATGGGAAGGGGTAAGCTATCTTGTAGATACTGAGAGTAAGCACCATCTGAGGGGTGTCTTATTTCTCTTAAAAGACATTCCACAGTTTCTAACCTTGCTTTCCCTTTGTGGATTGGTGTTGAGAAAATAAGTGAAGGGAGGATCTATAATACTTTTTCCTTCTGTAATTTCCAAGATACTTTTTTACCAGAGAGTGATGTTTATCATGTTTTGTTTAATCAGTGAAGATGACAGTCACAGTTTAGGACCTTCTAGTAAACTCCAGCAGGTCACACTTTCATTTGCATCTGAGTTACTCAGTTATTTACTGAAGCCTGGTTTCCCATATTGTGTGTCCTGATCTCTGAATGTCGCAGATTCTTTTCAGAATGAACATCTTCAACATTAATGCTTTGTATGATGGTATCTTTTAGTAAAGCAAAAAGAAAGTTCTACTATTCTTCCTGCCCCCAAATTGGGTTGTCTTTGAACTTCACTTGAAGATACTGTCCTCAGAGTTCACCTTTCTACTGCAATAATCCCAACAAGGATGTGTAAGGGTTTCCTTCATGGGTGTCTTGTCAGCCACACTTAGTTAAAGTTATCCATGTCCTTATACATCAAATAGCGCAAACATTACCTCTGTGAAGCATTACCTTTATGAAATATACTTTCTCTTTTAAGAACCAAGAGAGCAGAAGTAGAAAATAATACTATAGTATTAAATTTGGAAGAAACTCACAGATTAGAGCTGGGAAAAATAATCCAAGTTGTGTAGTAGGTAATGATGGTATCCAAAGTGTTGGACGCTTCAAACTGGTAATAACAATGAAAGCATATAAATAGGTACTGGAAGTGAAAATTGGGGACTGGAATGAGACAAGGTAGACCAAACAGAGTAATGATGTTTATGATGGATCTGGTTAGTTCTGAGAGTGAATGAATACTCTTAGTGATTCTTATCTTCCTGGTTAAGTGTTGCAGGACTCTCAGAAAAACCTGTGTTTAGGAGTAACTTGAAACAGGATGACCGTGCTTTAAAAAAAGACAAAGGGATGTGCTTAATGGAATGCATGAAGATACTCAGTTGGAATGGAGTGTATCTTTGAAAGAAGTAATACTGGAATATGTGTGATACATTGGTCATTAATCTTGGTTGTTGTCTAAGTGAGAATGTGCAATGAGTTCAGGAAAGAGCAGATTTTTTGGGGCATCCAAAGAAACAACCTGTTTGTATAATGAGAAGGTGGTCATCTATGTTGCTTTGTGGCAACACCTGGAAAAGACTCTGCATTTTCATAGCCCCAAAGTTCACATTTGTGGTGAGCAAACACATAAAATAAACAAGTAGAGGAGAAGGGTAGAGAGAACATGGACTGACAAAAACAATAGGACAAGTAGGCGTTTTTATCCTGTCAGGATAGCAATTATAGCTCTATGGACTGTTGTTGGTTTGCAATTTACTGAGGGAGAAGAGAATTTCTGATCTTTATAATTTAGAGTCATGATGGTGATTAGCCACAGAAGAAATCAATACGTTTCATGTTCAAATTGAGTTTACCAACTTGATTATTACACCCCCTACTTGAGATTTATTTTGAAAGCCATTTGGAATATTCTGCTAGCGCACTGCTTGCTGCTTATTGTAGCAATGTGAGCTATATTGAGCATGGCACACTGGAGATCTCTGATCTACTGCCTTGTTTCATCTGAAATTTAATTCAAAGTGTGTTTTAATTCAAAACTGGTGTTTTACTTCTGCAGCCTTATATTTTCTGGCTCAAATGTGACTTGCTTGGAACTATATTTCTGCTTTTATGTTAATCATGCGTGTTTACAGTGTTTTACAAGTACATTTACTATCCATAGATCTTGCAAATAAAGATAATTAAAAATGGCAACTTAATAGATGAGAATGTAGAGTAACCATTAATGAAGGGGGCAAGCTGATGTTAATTCCTATGCAGAATGTCTTTGAAATCAGATATGGGTTCTTTGAAGTCCAAAGAGCAATGGAAGTAAAGGCTGAAAACAATATGAGTAGCAGGGTAGAGAAGCAAAACACTGAAGAGATAGGAAGAGGTTGGAGAAGCCAAGAAGTGACAGCTGAGACATAGACAAAATCAAGATTGAGCCTTAGATCGAACTAAGCTAATGGATTCCTTTGGATGACTTAATTCAGGCTAGGGTTGGAGAATGTTTTTTGTAAAAAATACAAGCTTCAGCAGTTGTCTTTATGGTCATGATGAGGAGAGAGAAAAGGTGGAGAGTTTACTGCAAAGCTTACACTCAAGTGAAAATTATTTGGACGTGGACCGTCTTGCCTTTTTGTGTCTGAATTCCTAAGGCAGCAAGTACTTAGAGTGACACAGGCAGTAAACAGTGATAAAAGTTTACTCGAGTCTGACTCTCTAGTGAAAGAATGATGGGATGGTAGAGATCTGAGTTTAGTGATTGTGACAAAAAAAAATCCCCTGGTGTTAAACAGTTGTATCGAACTGGCAGACCCTATGGAGCTCAATAACGAGGCCCTAGTGATACGGGGTCCCCATGACTTACAGAAATTGGAGAACAATTGCTTGTCTTGTGGTTGCAATTAAAAACTTACAAATTGAAGAGGACATTACAGATTTAAAACCATGGAAAACACAGCAAGCTGAATGTGCTATGGAGACCTGCTGAGGAAAAAATGATTTGATTTTGATTGTCCTCCTGACTTGGAACATTTTTGGAAATGAAGGGGCACCAGAACGAGGATACAGGGACTGCATGCTGTACTGAAGGATGCAGCAAGTTCATAAGGAATGAGTGTTCCGTTTCACCTAACCAAAGGAAGGATTTTAGTGACCAAGGTCAATCTATTTTTGGAGAATGAGAAGAACAAAAAAGTAAATCTGCTCAATGATACTTGCTAGTCATGACAACAGAATTCAGAATTAGAAAGGCCTGTATTTCACCAGTATGGTCTTTCATATCTGCAGTATTTAAATTACTTAGGAAGAAATCTGCATGTACTTTACAAAGTCCTTCCCTCCATACAGTTGAAGAAATAAGCCTGGCATAAGACATCTTATTTGTATTTTTTGAAGCAGAAGCTAAATCACAGGGTCTTCATTTTTATTTATTTTTTTTTAATTCAAAGTGCTTCAGGCTTGCCAGGTCCTTCAACTTAAAATTGCAGTACAGAATAACTGAAACTTAAAAGTGATAGTTGCTTGGAGCCAAGCTTCGTAGAGAATTTTGTGGCTTCAAAGCTTTGTCATTCCTGACAATCTTTGTGGCACCAGTGCTGTAAAACTGACTGCATCAGTAATTTTTTAAATTTGAAACTTCAGCTATGGTATAGTTCTTACTACTTTCTTCTTCTGACTTTAGTTCTAAAGCGTTACTCTCTGTTGGCCAAAAGGATTTTAAAGCAATTGTCTTATAACTGTGTTGTACTTGACATGAAAAGGTGCTGTGCAGAAAGTGGGAAGCTGTATCTAAGCATCATCTAGAGAATAGGCCTGGGATGCTGCTGAGCTGTCTTTAAACTAAGTCCTTATTTCGTATCAAGCCTGTAGTACATCTTCCTAAAATTTTAACAGACTGCATTTTGTAGGCTTTTGGTTTTCCCTTCCATGAACAGGAAGGGTGTGCATGCTGTGAGTTTGAGAGGGATGTGTGCTTGAACTGAGAATTTAAAAGGAGTGCTCCAAATTTTTAGAAATGCCTCTGCATGGGAAAGGGGAGATGTGGTGAGAAGCAAGTACCTTATTTAGGTTGGGAATACAATAGCATGTGATGGGATAGGACATCCAAGTGGGTTGTTAAATTCCTTTGGGAGGCTGGTGAAATGCAGAACAGTGTAATGTTCAGTTAAGTGTGATGTGGATAAATAGTACCTCTGAACCTGCCCTTAAGCTACAATAGTTCTACGTAGGAGCTGGGCTGTAGGGGTTACTGGCCAATAGAATGTCAATATATAACCTTTCTTATAGGTAGATTAAGAGTTGCAATTCTTATGTTTACAGGTTAAGGGCTGGAACTTGGCTCCTGACTTCTCTTCGATCTTCTTTTGAAATGGAATTCTGACATACATAGTTTTCTGCTCTTGGCGAACCTTTGTTCTTGAGTTGTCTCTGTCCTGTCCCCAAAGAAGTATCTATTTCCTCTGTTTATTTTACTCAGAAGAATTTGGAATTTGTTAAGATATCAAGCCCTCTGTATTGATTCAAATGGTTGCTAAATTTCATGCAGCTCTGTAGGTAGAACGTGTGTGTTCGTGTATATTCTCTTTAATAGCCAGAAATGATACCTCAGGTTCCTTGGCATGTATTTGGATAAGCTTCTCTTTGTTCACTGCTATTGCCTATGGCTTTGAAGCATTTTTGTTAACTGATCTTGAAGCAGGCTCAGTGGCTTTAGTTTGAATTGATTTTAAAATTACTCTTTATCTACTCCCTAAAAATCCCATGCAAAGTATTTTATTCTGTTGAATGTGGCTTGGTTTGGGGGATCTTTTTTTATTTAAAACACTTTGGTATGTCTGTCTGTAAGGATTGTGGAAAGCCATTAATATAAATTGAAAAGGAACTGAATAGGTTTTGTTTCTTTCAAAATGGTGATCCAGGAGGTACTAGTTGTGGAAGAGAATAGTCTGGATAACACTCTTGAAAACTGTTTTTTACAGCCAGAGCTGTGTTGCCATGCGATGTAGACAGCAGATGGCAGCATTAGACAATGTCTGCTTTGTCCAGGTAGCCAGAAATCAAATGGTAGCTTTTTGGGTTTCTTTTGTTCTTCCCCTTTACCTTTTTTCTTCATTTCTTCAATATACAAAGTAACCTAGAGCTTAAAATTAGAACAAACTACAGGTTTCATCCTTTTCTTAAAAAATTAATTTGTGAAAGAATCTGCTTGGTGCAACGTGCTAAATCTTTCTCTAGAGAGAAAATGGAATTTCCTTGCAGGAGGGTGCGAAGCGAGGGGAGACACTATTTCACTTGACTCAGGAGGTTCTGTCTCATCCCAAATCACATATATCCGCCCTTCCTCTACCTACTTAGAGTACAAAATGTCATCTGGAAAAAAAAAAATTAGTCATAATGTAGCGGCAAAACTGTTGCCTGGAGAGTGTGCCTGCTGAGAGCCAGACGCAATTTGGAAACAGTAATAAGTTTCCCTTGATATGATTATTTTCACTCTGCTTTAAGGGAGAGAGAGGATGGAGAAGTGTTTGTTCCTAATGGGAATGCCCTTGAAAGAACAAGTAGGCGCAATCAAGGGAAAAATATACATGTTGTGCAGTTAAGATTGCAGTTATACAGACTAGAATAGATTCTAGTTAAATTAGAAAAGAGCTGGATTATGTGCCTAAGTTCAGTGCAGCAGGAGTAGCCCTGCAGCAAATGTCAGCATCTCAGCTGTGATGAGCGGTATGGGGTGTTTGTGGCATGACATTATTTTAGGGTGGTTAGTCAACATCTTCATTAATGCAGCAAGAAATGTAAGATGCTTGTACCAGCTGATACTATCCGTAATGCAAGGATTGTACTAAACACCTTTTTTTCTATACTGCTCCTTATGAGTAAGACTTCATCCATTTTTTGGGGAGCAAAGTGAAAAATGCATCTTTATAGCATTCCCTACACTGGATGTTGAAAGTAGGCGTTTGGTTTTACTCTCTCCCTTGGCAGTATCCCATCCCTCTTAGTTTAAGGAAACTGAATAAAATGCTATTGTCCATTTGTGGCTGGCTATAAATAAGGCTGCTGCAAAGTATGAGAAAATTCTTTTCATGTTCTACATTGTGTAGTTATATTATTTTTGTATGTAAAGATTAGGTGGGGTATTTCCTTTGTACTTTGGAAATATATCAGGACCAAACTAGTAGACTTTGAAAGTGGTTTAGAAGCTGTGAAATAGCAACTTCTTCCTTCAAAGAAAGTCCAGGTAGATTTTAAGGGGGGTAGAACTGCAAATGTGAATGATCCTTCCCCAAGACAGTGAAAGAAAACAAAAAAGTGGAGATAAATGCAGTGTTTTTTAAAGATTTATTACTTGTTCACAGTGTAAATTCCCAGCACTGTAGCTATGACACTGTTAGTATTGTGCTGGGCCTGGTGGTAATGAATATTGTAATATTTATCTTAGTTTTTTTATTTTATACCTTTTTATTTTAAATAATAACTGATGAGAGAATCCCTGGTAAATCAAGGCTGCGTATTCCAAGCTGCCTGTTACATTAGTATGAGTCTGATGTATTATTCAAGCAAATCAGTAATAAAAGATTTAAGCCTTTGTCGGTTAGCTGTAACGACTTCTAGCCAAATTTCTAACTGTAGTTCACCCATTAGTGTGATGAACTGTCTTGTCCCTTCCTCTAATATATAGAAGGGTTTTCCCACGAAAAAGAAAATAAAAAGTAATATCTTCCCCGAGCTCTTAGGAAGATGACAGCAGTACAAGTGGAATCTGAATGGATTTGTACTGGTTACTATAGACAAAAAGAAAAGCAAGTTTTGGTTTTCAGATTAGTGTTTGAATTTGCAAAATGGGGCACTAGGTGGCCATATACGATTCATCCTGTTCTTGTTTAGATGATGTAAAAAACTCTGCTTCTGCTTTGGATACCTGCTGCAGAAGTGCCAGCCTCCATAAAACTCCTCTGGCGTGGTAGAGTATAGAGTCTGCTGTGACTTTTCTTCCAAACGCCAGATGAGGATGTTCTGAAAACCAGTGATCTGGGTCACTCTCTGCTTGGGAATGAGATTCAGAAGTCTGCTCTGAAAAGCATTATTCTGTCTGCAATGCATTGTCTTTTAATTGTAGTTTGCCAAAATCTTATTTGTTAGATGTGATCATTCTTACAGTTCAGTCATTACCTGTATATATTTCTGCAGGATTTTTAGCATTTGCAAATTAAAAATGGTGCAATAACATATTATATAATATAAATGTAACCAAATAAGCATAGACTAATTGTTTATTGCCTGTATGTACTGGGCTTTAAGAATATGTTGTGTTTTTTATAACACTTTCTTTCAATTTCTATACTGGGTACGGGAGAAGAACAATGATTTTTAAAACCTTTCTCAAATAAGGTTAGTCTTTGGTCAGTCAAGACATTCTTTTATGGGTTTTGTTCATTATTGTTTGTGAATCTGTTATCTTGACTCTTGCTTGGAAAGAAAAGATTATTCTTACTTCTCTGTTTGGGCTCAGACTCTTCCAAAAATTTGATCAGGTTTTTGCAAGGGCGGGAAGATTTATGAAGGACTGCGAGGAGAATTTCCTAGTTCTGATAGCCAAAAAAATATTTGTCATTTGAATGAGAACATATAAATCTGCTGGGTTTGAGCATGATTTGATAAATTTGGCTTCTGGGTTGCCTGTTACAGGAGAAAAAGCTGCAAGGGCTGACATACCATTGACATCAGAAAAGCTGGGCAAACATATTAAAAAAACCCTAAACCCACAAATACAAATACTTTCCCAGTGCAGCAGTATACAGACTTACCAGTGTCGATGAATATTGTTCTGCCATATATTTCTTATTTCATGCTTCATTTTCTCTTTTCCCAGAGCTAGAAATGTCATAGTGTTTTGCATTATAAGTACTAGGGGTATTGTGTAGAGACATTTGCCATGTTCTAAGACACAGAAGGTACACAGTGAAATCTAGGAAATTGAATGAATGTGTCCACCTCTACCATTTTCCAAAAGAAATCTGCAAGAAGTAAATGTGTGGTCATTGGGAAAGGAGCCGTGTCTGTATGTTGATGCCTTCCCCTGCCTCTTTCTCCCTGTGTGACAGAGCTTGTAGATGCACTTACTATAGACAGGTCTGCACACAGGCTTTGTATATTAGTGTTCCATCAGTTAAAAATGTTTAAGTTCAGCCTCACTATCAAGAAGCAAAGAAAGGAAAAAATACAGTAAAGTAGTGGCTCAGCTTCTCTCAAATGGGTTTTAATTGAGCTTTCTGTGGTGAAAAGCTAATGCTCTCTGTTTCCTAGAGATGACTAATTCAGTATTCCAATTGTAAATTGAAGAGATAGGACAGTAGTCAGAGAAGGCTTGCAACAAAATATGGGGGCCCACATTTGTTTGTTGACTAAATGTTTTAAATACATTGAGTTATGCTGTGAGGGGAGAAAAAACCTACCTATTTTTGTTACAGGTTGTATGCTTAAGGATAACAAATAAGAACACTATGGCTTGTGCTAGACAAATATTTTTAACAGGGCTGTGCCCTACTCTGGTTCTTGGAACAGGAAGTAAACATCTATATCAGAGAGGATTTGCTATTACCACTGATAATTGCAGTGATTCGCTTCTATGAAAGCTATTTAACTCCAACAACATATTTAACTACATATTTTAACATATTTGTATGGTGTGCATACAAATAAGGTCTATTTTCAGTGGTATTCTATAGCTCTTTTCTGCATTGATCAGCTGTAATACATGCTGAGTACTTCTGTATACCATTAAAATGAAGGATTTTACTATGTCTTAAGAATGAATATTTATGCTTCCACCTTCTTATGTTTTTTCTAAGGCTTCTTTGATCTAGATACAGTGAGATAGAGAAAAAGGATAGTCCTGGAGACCAATAGTCTTCAAAATACTGGTGTCTGAAAATGTTTCCTTAGACTGGTAAGCTTATTCAAGCGGAACAAATGAGAACCAAAAATGCAGATTCCCCAGTAAGTCTGCACTTCGTGTCCCACTGAAGCAGGGAATGTTAATACATCTCTTCATGTTACTCTGATTAGCTATCTGGAAAAAATAAGCCTTTCCTGCTGATGAGTTAGAAGTATGTGCTTTAGCAGTCACAAAGGAAATGTGAAGAAGTTAAACAGTGTTTTCTAACCGTTCCTATTGTTTATATACTTATTTGACTACATTTAAAAAGGCTCATAATGTTTATTTGTGAATAACTTGTGCTTAGAGCTGAGGAATTCCCTTTCTCACATGTGTTTCAAGGTAGAAAGTGGGAATATTAGCAATTGTGCTTAAGTTTTTCTTGCCCTCCAAACTGAAAAATACTTAACTCTTGAAACACCACTTTAAGTGTGGTTTTCCCTCTCCTCCTATATTTTTACAACCTTGGAAACTCTGACAGACTGATAGGCTCAAAACAGTGACAGAAGAGTGGATCTTACTTGGTCTAGTGTAAATGGAAGGAATTCTGTTAGTGAAGAAGGAAAACAGAAGAAAAATCTTTGTATCAGTTCCTACATGGCTAAGTCTGTATTGAGCTTCAAAGGTCTTGCGTCTCAGGAAAATGATGACATGAAGAAAGTATTCAGTGTGAAAGATCACGTAGAGATCAAAAGAATTGGATACAAAATCAGCAAAGTAATAGTTCTAAGAAAGCCTTGTATAAGAAAGAAAAGAGAAGGTAAGTTGGAAACTGTCTAATATTAAAGGTTTTAGGAACAGAAGACATGAAGGTGAGAGCTCAAGGAGGAACTGAAGGGAACAGTTAAGACCATAAATATATGATGGTGACTGTAGCAGGAGATGAAGTAAAAGAGAAGCTTGGTTTTATTAGACTGAGTGGGGAGTGGATTATAAATTTCTGCATGAAGTACGAGGCTGAGAAGCATTACATCAGTGACAAGATGGGGCTACACCTAGCACTTATGAAGTCCTAGGGCATGTATTTATACTGGGGGTGGTTCTGCTGTTGTGTGTGCACAGCCTTTTTGATTTGGTGCTGATTTCAGTAGAGGCTGCTATTCTATGTGAAACTTAGCATAATCAGTCTTGCTGGAAGAACCAAGCCTTACTAATAGATCTATTTCTAGCTCTTCTAGTTGTGAAGGTGGCCCTTCCTCTCTTGATCGGTATGTTGCTGAGTTGCATGGCCCGTGGCTATGTAGACTGAAAAAATATTGAAGAAGTCTGAACTTGGGCATTCATATTTGAGAGATGACTGCACTTCCTTGCCTCTGTCCATCCATTTCAGCTCCAGAACTTCCACTGAAAATAAAAACTTGTCTTAAACGTAATTCAGAGCCTCACAATAAAACTTGTCGTGTGGTTAACCTTTAGTATAATATAACATTTAAAGAATAGTTTGCATCTTTTGCTGGTAAATTACTACATAAATATTTAGATTAGATGGGAATAGGAAGGTGTCATTATTTATGGATCCATATTTCTCTGGCATTTCAGATGCATGGTTGTTTTTGCTCCTTAATAAATGCAGACATTAAAAGAACAAGCATACACAAAGTGCTAATTTTAAAGCTTTGCAGCTCAGGGGAAAAAAGTCTCCACGTGTTTTGTTATAACTGCTTGTCATCCCCTATTGCATGATAGAGAGAAATCATCTAAAACACTTGTGGTTGCATTAAGCTCCTTTATTTCTGATACTTGTCATGGAGTGACATGTCTCACCTGCTAGTGCAGATTGGTAGCAGAGCAACCTGTCAGATCTAAAGATGTTTTGGTTGCTGTCTGTTCCTTCTCACTCCAGGTAGATGTGTTATGGTACAGTTACTGCTTTGATTTTTGCCAATATCTTCCTTCAGTTCTCTCTCACTTCAGTTCTCTTAATCCTTGGAAGGAAAAGCAAAAATATATGAAGTGTTTTACTGGTGAAAACTGTCAAAAAAGGAGGAAAGTTCAGGTTCTTTTTTTTTTCTGGTTTAGCTAGAGATCAGACTGCTGGGGAGACTGACCACAAAGCTACATAGCCATTACAGGGCACAACATTTCTGTAGAAGTTCTTAAGCAAATAGTATTGCAACTTCCTGTGGAACCACTCTGAGATCTAAGATGTGAATTATCTTACTTGCGCTGCACAGAGTTCTGTGAAGTTATGTAAATCTCTTCCCTTCTCTGTAGCTTGCCTTCCTATTTATGAAATGTGAACTTCCTTGTAGAGTGAACATACAAGGGTGATGACAGTGAGTCCATTGATACCTGTAAGCTATTCATCTGCTGCAATGAAGCTTCCCAGCTATTTGCACAGGAGTAAGTTTCCATATGGCATTAAAAAGATATGGATGTTTCCTTGATCAGCTGAATTTTAAGAGAGATCCTGAGCAGCTCTGCTTTAGTCTTGGCTTCTAAATTATCCCGCACTTCAACAGTTAATTCTTCGGGGGCTATCACTCCTCCATGGTCTCAACGATGTTTATCAGTGAGAACACCTCACTGAATGTTCATGCATTTGTGCCTTGGGCTTGGCAGAAGTATCACTTGAGACCTGTAGGATCTTGTATTCCGGTTCACTGAACTGTTCACTGAGCAGTTCCCTGTCTTATGTGTTGAACTTCTGTGAGGAAACTAACTCTCTAGATGTATGTACGTATTTATTTTTATTTATGGTCCTCTTTTTGAAAGCTAGTCACTTCTTGTCTAGGGTCCTTGCAAGGTGTTCACATGCACTAATTTTCCTTTGTACTTGTTGGCAAGCAATGAGCATTCCCATATAGGCTGATGTGCAGGTTACCCTGATGTACCACTGGTCTGGAAAATACCCCTAATTTATCTGGTTTTTATAGGTCTCTATTTTATAAAATTGTTTAGTGTTGAATATTTTTCCACATTTCCTTATAGTACCTTTGGTTTGATGGCGCAGAAATTTATTGTAATCACAGGAATGTATTTTACAAGGAGATATTTTCGTACCTGGCTTAACTAAGCTCTTCTAAACATCTGTGGTGAGCGCTGCGTAACTGCAGACCCACTGGATCACAAGTTTTTCTTGTTTTGTTTTTGTCAAGAGTGACTGTATGCATGGAGGCATCTGACTCTGATTCTGACTGTATTGTAGTAAGTAAAAAGTTTGCCAAAGAACTATTTGCTTACTCAGATACTAATTCTGTGAGGGGAGGGTTTCTGAAACTTTCGTTTCTTTGCTGCCAGTAACAGTCTTTACATAAACTCTTTCCAACTAATTTTACTTTTGATGAGCACTTCTGAGTTTAGATTTTGGAATACCTGTCTTTTGGAGTAACATCCCTCCAGCGTTGATATCCTCAAGGCTAACACTTAGCAATGTTTCTCTAAGTGGAATGGAGAGCTATAATGGGGGAAAGAAAAATGTCATATGTGTGGAGAAGAGTTTCTCGCTTTTCCCCAACAATATATTAGACCCTTGCCTTATACACATGCAGGATATCTTGGTATGCTCCATGTAAGGTGCCAAGAAGAATACCTTCAGAATGCCAGCTATTCTTCTGTGTAATAACTGTGAGGAAACAGGGATTAGATGAGTTTTTCTTGTGGGAGATAGCCCTTCCAGAGCATTATGAAAATTGTTTTTACTTGAAGGCATGTAGACCTCCCAAAAGACAATAGTAAATGTGAATGCATCAGTGTTACTCTGGGTATAGGCCTGTCCTGGCAAAACCATTTTTTAATACAAAACTAATCAGTCAGAGTACACATCTTTATCTCTAAGAACTGTAGAAAAATCCCAGGAGCTGTACATTTGGTCCTGGAAGTTAAGCCTCTGCTATCAATACTTCCCAGTAGAATCATTCCAGGTCATTAGTTTTCTTCTGCTTCAGTAAGTATTAACCATTTGATTTGGAAACCTTTTAATTGTCGTAGGGTAGTTTCAGAAAGTCAAGTCTGAGGGAAAAAGAATTTTGTTAACATTATTCCAACATGTTTGGAGAAGAGGTATCTTCAATATACTTAACAAGTTTTAATATATTCAGCCTGTTAATTGTAGTATGACCAGAACATAAAATGTCCGTACCATGTCAAAAGACCAAGATTGGTGTTTTAACAGTGACGGTTGCCACAAGCATATGGAAAAGCATAAGGACAGGATAAGCAAGTAGTAATCCTTGCCTCCAAATGTCTCCCAGTGTCCAGACACCTATATTTAAAAAAATGCAGTCAGAATATTTATCTGTGTTTTATAGCACTGGATGGATTGTTCTGTTGTTATGAATTCGTTTAGCTGAGTCAATGTAAACTTTAAAGGTTTACAGCCTTCTGTGGGAGCAGTTCCACAGCTTAGGGGAGCTCTGTGAAAAATCACCTCCACCTCTTTGTCTGGAGCCTGGTGGGTAGAAGTACAGAAGAGCTTGTAAACACCTGAATCTGTCTGTTCAGTTGCTGGACAACTGTGTACTCTCCATTCTGAAATGCTTCCAATAGAAATTTTCTGTCTTGCTGAGTTCTGTATTTGTCTGGCTTATAACAGTTCTGTTTATGCAAGGATAAGGGCCAGCCTGGTCTCTTTGGTCTACTGAGAACATAAAAATGTGTCTTTTTTCTTATCTGATTCCCTCCCCTTCATATAATATTAAGGTACATTTTTCTGTTCTGTCCTAGTGTATTTGTGGTCAGAAATCTATAATCTGGGAAGGTGTACTCCTTGTACCACACAACTTCCTTCTCTGATGATTGAGATCTGAAGAATTTTTAAATGTCTGTTAATTTTAGGAGCTGTGGTTCACTTTACTTCTAAATCTCAAACTTTTAGGAGGAAAGAATATCATTATTCAGTATTTGCGAAGGTAGAAGATTCCCGTCTTGGAGTATGTGGATGAGTCACCTTTTAGTTCTGGGTGTGAGGACACTGAAATCAAGAAGTCAAATTCAGAGTGCTGGCCAAACAAATTATTTTTTATTTCTCTCACTTTTAAACAGCTTTGTGTACTTTACCTCACTATGTTTTCCATTTTGAGCTGAGGCTTGTTGTAGAGTACTGTTATTGCAAAGAAAATCCTACCACCAGGAAGAGCAGCAGAACACACCCTGTTTCAGACTATACTGTTTGAGACCTTAGTGCTGTAAATGATGTAGAAATGTGCATGTATTAATGAGGGGTATAATAGGTTTCAGTGAAAGTGGGAGATAAGATGTGTTAATCTTGTATATTAAATAGTCCTACAACAATGAACCTTATAATGAGGCTGTTATTAAATCTTTTCTTCACTGGCTTCAGTTCAGCAAAACCAGTTCTTCTCAGTTTGGCGTGTTTAAGGCCAGCTTTTACAAGTAAGGGCCAACTTTCTGGGGCCTTTGATGTTTTTCTGACATGCTTAGAGATGTGGCACATGACAGAAACCAAAATCTTTGGAGCACTCTGACATGGAATACTTTCCTGTTTGGGGACTCTTCCTCTCAAAATTAGTACTAGTGCCCTTGTGTTGAGTTTGATTTGACCTCAGCTGCCTTCTAGGAAAAGGAGCATTGTGTTTCTCTGATCAACAGCATGCAAACAGATTGTGTTCTAGCAAGGTTAGAAAGACTGTCAAAATAGCAATAGTTTTAGGAGGAAAAAATTGAGTTATCTAGATTGATCTGTGATTTTTATATTCTGTACTATTCTAGCTATAGCTCTGAAGGCTCCTTAAGAAGGGCAAGGTTTCTTGGCTTGCTGGTATTTATTTTTTTTTCTGTTTTCGTCCAGCAACGTTTACAGATTTTCATCTCGCCGCTTGCACCATTTGCAGATAGTCAGATTAAAATCTACGTGCTCCTGTTCAGGTAGATTCTAGTTTGAAATGGTGAAAAAAGAAAGTTGAAATACCAGAGCTGGATGCAGACTGATACAGAGAGGCAACCATGTGAGGAAGCAGCAAACAAAAGAATTCCCTGTAGTGGGCAGGTTTCCTTTCCCATATAGATGTGAATGAGGAATCTTATTTTGAGTGTGGTGGGAGATTGGCTGCAGGAAAGTCTGCTTTTCTCCAGCAGCATTATTCCCATTTGAGGGCTGTAAGGAAAAGGTTTAGTGAAAGGCATCAGGTATATAAAATTAAGAGTGATGATTGATTGTTTCCTGCAAGGAAGCAATGAGACAGGTACCACCGTGTATTCTCAGGTGATGCCCAGTCTGATGGTAACTGAGACCAAACCTGATTAGCTTTGTTATAGAATGAGTTGATGTTTTGTGATCTTACATTCTCATTCCCTGCAAAGCAGACACCTTTTTGATTTCCTATGCATGTTCTTTAATTGAGATGGAGGTGCTGTAGCTCTGCTCAGAGTAAGTTCAGGTTTTACATTCCATTTCTCCTTTGCCTCTTCATCCCCTTTCCTCCATGTGTCTGACTCCAAGCTCATATTTATCCTGTTAAATAACTCCTCTTATTGTGTCTAAACATAACAGGCTGAGCATTCTTTCTCAGATACCTCTATTCCCATATAGGCTAAAAGCACCTTATATCTCCTCAGGCTTCTGTCAGGAGCTCTGTTGTCAAATTAGAGCAAAGAACACAGCTGATTTAATATCAAGTAGTACTGATATGACAAATGACTGTGTAAGCTGTGATGGTGGCTACTGTGGAAGATTTTTTTTGATTCTCACAAAGGCCTGCTACTAAAGCAGCGAGTATTTTCAGATACAGGTATTTTATGTAAAGCCGTGCCTGCCTGTGTGGATGGAAGGGAGCGGGATTTGAGGAGGAACGGTAGCAGGAGGATCGCACGGGGAATTTTCATGCTTCAAAGTGATATGTAGGATCCCTCTCTGTAAGAAAGTTAACCCTCAAATTTGACAAGCTTTCTGTGGAAGTGGAGCTAGAAGAGCGGTAATATCCATCAAGGTCACTAGGTGGAGCGACAGGTCCATCCTTCCTCTTGCAGGGACTGACCAGTACTGCTGTCGGCTTTGCAGATGCACATATGGTAGAATATTATCATTTTATGGTTACAATTATGAGCAATTTAATAGAAAATGAAAGCTAAATTATGCAGTGTTTCTTTTATTTGTTTAATTTTGTGCTCGAAATATGTAAAAGGAAAAAATAGCACTCTTTGTATGTGGATGGTGATAAGTGCAATACCTTCTTTTGGCTGTATTTTCACACAGCACAGGTAGAGATTATTCTCTGTCGTACGTGATGAAATGTGTAGTGTTGTTCTCAGATGCTGGGACTGTTTTGCACAGAAATTGCATATGGCTGAATCTCCAGGCTCCTTTTTTTTTCCGTAAGAAAGGATCATACATTTACCAGCTGATAGACAAATACATAAGTAACAAGTTCCTTAACAGTTTCTAGCGGAAGAGGCTGGGTAGCTGTGCTGTCTAAGCAAATGCCAAAGGAAATCTTTAAATCCTTAAAGTCGCTATAGTCGTTGGCAGAAATCCCCTGAAAGGAGCGAGTATGTTTTGAACAAACTCTTACCAGTGAAGGAAAATCTCCTGTCAAGGCAATTCTTAACCCAAAAGCAACAAAAACTTATGGCCCATGTCAGGACCTGCAGCCTGTTATGATGATCTGTGGGGTCTGTATTTTGTATATTTAGGTTCTTAGGTTCTCTGTCATCAGATTCTTTATGTTCATTAATATGAAAATGCCTGTTTTCACCACCCAGTATACTAGCATAACTTGCCTTTTGTGTATTGCATTCTTCCCTCCTTTTCACTAGGAGAAAGTTATTAGCACAGCCAGGCTGCAGAATAAACTTTTCTTTTTTTTCCTTTGCTTATAAGTATCCTCTTGTTTGTATTAATGAAGATAAGGCTGGAGATGTGTTTTCCACTTGGAATGGAAAGTGCAAGCTCCAAGATGATATTTGCATTTATTGATCCAGGCACATCTGCTGGCATATGTTGGCATGTGATATTTTTGTCCTTGCCCACCTTTGAACCAGAGAACATGGCAGATAAGCTGTCCAGTTTGATTGGCATATCCTGTGGAAAGGATTTCAATACGTAGGATCAAATCCTGTACCCTAGACTGCTTTTGCATTTTGAAAGCATGATAGAGACTCCTTTGAGTTCATATGCTATGTTGGGAATTAGTTTTAGGTTTAAATGCTTCCCTTGCTCTGTTTAAATAATATTGGATATCTTTTTGTTTTGCTGATCTTAGATGCACTATATTTGTATTGTACATTTTCATATTTTTCATTATCTTTAAAGTGAACTTCGGCAATTTCATCATCTGGGTGGAACAGAACATCTTGGTGGATGCTATAAAGCTCAGGTTGTCTATAAAAGAAATTAAAAATATTGCAAGCACTAGGAATAAATCATACTGGCAAATTTAACTGGGATGGGATATCTTGTATCTTTTATTGCCTTTTTTTTAGGATCAGTTTTAACAGTTGTCTTGCGGGTGGTATGGGTGGAGATGGAAAGGTTATTTTTTTGAAAACAACTCATTCAGCTGTTTAGGAAACTGTGCTTTTTATTTCTGTTTCCACCTGAGATATCTTTAAGTCCAGGGACTGGATTTGAATTTGATGTTTTATATATGCTTCTTGTAAGCTCCAAAGGACTGCCATGGCTTTGTCCCTAACTTTGTTCTTAACTCTGTAGCTTTTAAAGTAGGTAACCATAACTTAACTGATTTGTATGCGCCATATGCAGTCTTGGCTCACTTCAAAATGTAATCAAGTCATGAACTAATTACAATACCATATTCCCAAAGAATGTAAATTTAATTTCCCTTCAAACAGAATGGGAATGTATTAAGCAATTCCTTTATATGAGAGCTGTGGCATTCAACAGTATAATGCTGATGCTTCAAACAAAAGTGAAGTTTTTAACTTTTGTGGACCTTGTGGCCTTTTTCGCCTATGCATCTTCCCTTTTTATTCTTGCATTTTGAGTAAATTTACTGACTGGACAACAACATTAAAATATTCAAGTGTAAATTAAAATGTAACTGTTATGCTTCAGATCAGAGCTCACTCTGTCTTATTGTATGTGACTTCCTGCTCCATAGTGTTTTCAGAAATGTGCTTCCTGAGGGTTTTGGCTCAGAAAGGGATTGCGTTTTGAATTGAAGGCTCATAAGGTTCACACTGCACCAGATGATTTCTTTAATATATTGAAAAGTGAATGAGCAGAAAGTTCCCTACAGGTTCTTAGCATCACTGTGCTAAGGAGTCCACATAAACTCAGTTATATAAGAAGGAGTGAAGTTGTTCATAAAACATTTTATAACCTTCAGTCTTTGAAGCATCTTCAGAGTTTAGATAATAAACCTTCATAGAAGTTACTAGTCTTTACCCTTTCACAGAACAATGATTCTCATAGGTTCAAGCCACTTATTTTATTTGTCTTAATTTTAAAGGCAAGAGAAACGTGTTTAGGGTTGACTTTGATCTGTGCCAGGATAGTTTGATGTCTGAAATGGAGTCCTGTTGTTGATCTCCGAGATGAGCCTATCAAAGCACCAGACTGTATATGTATTAAGCACAAGTTGTATTTTAAAATTAAATGTGGGTCAGCTTCCACTGAAGTATATAATTGTTTAATGCTAAAGGAAAGAGCTTAGAATATCTTAGCGTATATTTTTAAGTGTTCCTTTTAGATGTTAATTCATTAATACCAGCAGTTTATTTATATTCATATGACTTTTCATATGTAAGTAGTGGAAGCTGCATTATTTTAATCCTTTCTTTGGTTAGGAAGAAGAGAGCCTGCAGGTGGAAATCAGAATGACATACATATTGCTTCTTCCCCAAAAGGCACGGTATCTTTCTCCTATTGATATGCAAAATATTAAGGTAGAAAATAAACCCCGTTGCCTCATGTGTCAGAATACAGAAAAATATATGCTTGGGTGATGCATGGAAAAATGTGGGCACACTTCAAACTGAGCACACTTCTAGAGGAGTTTGCCATGAGGTTGTTGTGAGCCTCTGGGACTCTGCAGGCTGCAAATTCTGTTCCCGTATATTGTGAGCACTTAAATGTAGTTTGAGCATTAGCTGTAGATACAGCTGGGGACACAGCTGTGTTGAGTCTTAGCCTTTGCTTGATGTTTGGTGAAATGTTTTCTTACTCTTGCAGCAGCATTTTAAGGTATTTTGGGGCTACTGAGTACCAGTGGAGTGGGATGCTGTATAAGTACAAGGTGCCACCGTTATAGATGCAGTGCTGTGTCTCTTAAACAGGTGTGAGTTTGCTTTGGCATTGTTCAAGTTGCCAGACACAATCCAGCCTGGAATTGGTGTAGTGCTGGTGTTGCAGCCAAACTAAAAACAACCCCAGAAAAACATCAGAGCAAGGTAAATTAGATCAGGCATGAAGTGCGTGACGCTGTAACTGTGCACAGCTCTTCAAACAGATATGGCACACAGCTGGAGGGCAGGTAGACAGGCTCAGGTCTGCCTGCAACTTACCTGAATAGGTATTTTGTCTGAAGACTGATAACTTCTCTTTCAGTGTTCTGCCTGTATTCATAACCTCAGTGTCCATGGTAATTCCTCAGCCTTTCAGCCTCAGTCTAGTTTTTATGCAGCCTTTGTCTTGAAGGGGCTACCTGAGACAGTGAAGAGAGTTTGGTCTTTGCTGAAACTACCAATATGATGATAATTAGTTAGCTTTCTAGATGCATGTCCTGAAGCAGGGATTAAAAAAAGTGTTCTGTGGCTACTAGATCGTGATTGCAGATGACAAAAAGCTTTCTTCATCACGTGCTGAAATCATATCCCTGAAGGTTTCGTGTATCTCTACTGCAAAGTGTAAGTTACTGCTGTCTTATTTAAATTTAAATCTAACTTGTGCCTGTTTGATTTTCCCCTTCCTTTGCTAATTTTATTCACCTTTGCATATCTCTGTAATAGCTCTCTGTCTCTGGAGAATCTTCCATTGGATATAGGGGCTGATGGGACTGGAACATCTTGTTGCTGAAGATGGAGATTTAAAGCTCCTGTGTTCTCTTCTGGACATGGATCTGAGTATGCAGCCTTGAATGAAAGGATGGTCTAAGTCAGAGCCACAGTCTGAACTCTAGGAATCTGGGCGTCTTTTTTCAATGCTTGGAAAGTCTCTTTTGGCTTGTCTGCATGGATGAATGCAGGTAAACTTGCACTATGAGCAAATTAGGTGCAACATGAATCTGCTTGTTAGTGCTGCACCTTAGCTGTGCTAACTGCTCTTGCTCCTGCGAGAGTTGTGTCCTTGAGCTGGCGTGTGGAGCATGGGATTTCTGGGCTGCACCAGCCTGCACAGACATGCTTGGAGACGCTGTGCCACAGTTTTTCAATTTGTAAATAGGAAACACTAGAGCTTATGCCTGTCTCCAAAATGCTTGTGACACACCATTGGGCAGTCACTAAGTGAGGAGTTGTCACTACCACTCTGAAAATGCAAGGCCTTTGTTATTCGTTTGACTGGCATAAAAAAAATCTCATTGGTTTCTTTCTCCTCACTTGATAGTAGGTTTCCAGAAACTTTTTACAGCCACATATCACTGTGGTTGGAGGCTACCAAGCAATTTTCAAGGAGTGATACAGTCCGAAAAAAAGCTTCATTCTAAAGAAAGGGGACAGGACAAGAGGGGATGGCCTCACGCTGTGCCAGGGGAGGTTCAGGCTTGACATCAGGAAAAAATTTTTCGTGGAAAGGGTCATTGGGCACTGGAACAGGCTGCCCAGGGAGGTAGTTGAGTCACCAAAAGGTGGGTGGATGAGGTGCTGTGGGGCAGGGTTTAGTGACTGATAGGAATGATTGGACTTGATGATCCTGTGGGTCTTTTCCAACCTTGTGATTCTGTGAAAGTGATCTCTCTGTTTTCCCGACCCACCCTTACAAGAACTGATTTGAGAAATGCAGAGTATCAGTAAATGGCCCTTGCAGAGGGACCTGGTGTTGACAGTGTTTTTGAAAACCTCAACCAGTGGGTGTTTGAACCACTGTAGCATGAACATTGCTCACAGAAGCAAGTAGGGGCTAGTGTTGAGAACAAAAAGCTTTCTAGGAAGTTGCTGGATGGTCTAAAACAAAGCTCTTCAGATCTGAAACTGCTCTTCACTTAAAGCCAAAGAGGCACTGGATGCTGTGTACTGAGAACAGTACAAGAGGTCAGTGGGTGTGCGAGAGATTGGGTCTGCGAGAGATTTTCCCCACCTTTGCACCCAGATTCTGGGGAAACAAGAAACTGGATCTGTCAGTCCTACTTCAGCTTAAGAGGGCTGAAAATATTTCAGCACTGAGTAAGCTGAGAGTAGTTGGTGTAGACTTAAAAGCCTGAAGCTTAAGAATGCAGCTGGAGACTTGTAGTACGGTTGGAGACTTTGTAAGACCTACCAGTAAAGTCACAGCTGCTGGAAGAGGTGTCCCCCTTTCCAAGCAGACTATTCCCTATGCCCGGTTCATGCCAGCTTTTGCGCTTAACTGACTCTTTGTGTTGCTGGGTCAGTGTACTGCACCCTGAGAATGAATGGGAAGTTTGGGAGAGCTACAGAGCCGATGAGGATGGATGGAGTGAGACTCCGTGGGGTGAGGAGGAGTGTGTCTTTAGCAGCAGCTGAGCATTAGTTTGAGTGTGCCTTCTCATGAAACCTCATCCCAAATTCAAAACTATTCCCTGCCTAGTGTCCCTCTCCTTGGAAATCTGTTTCTAGCCTCTGTAAGTGTGACACTGCTGCTCGTTAGCAGTGCCTCTTTTCAAAGCCAACTCTATCTCCACTGAGGTTATTATCTCTTAAGAGCCATAAATAAGCTCTTAATTCTGTAACTTATGCTCAATTACATAATTAACTGATTTATCCTATGGAATATATAGTACCTGAAGTATGACATGTAAATGTAGCTGTTGAAATCTTAATCTTTGTGTTTCTCATGTTTTTTCTTGTGAGCTTTTTCTTCCCCTGCCCCCCATGTAGAACCTTAATATTTTACTAACAAACTGCATAAAAAGTATTACTTGGATACATTTCCATGCATATTTCTTGTACATAAAACCACTAGTTTAGTGAAATGCCAAGTACCACTTCTCTTGGGTAACTAACATCTTGTAAATCCAATATTTGTGCTTCTGAACACATGAAGAAATATCTGATGTAAGCGTTTAGGCACATCACTTTTTCTGTGGAATGCAAATACGTGGGACTTGCTGTCCTATAGATTTTTTTCACACTTTTAACTTCTTTTTTTTTAAAGCTGATTATGAAAGTAATTGTCATTAACTATGCTTTTGTCTAGAGACCGAATTGTCATAGTACGTATGTACCCTTACATCTGGACAACTTAAATATTTTTGTGGCAGTATTATACATTGCCTGGCTAAAACAAACAAAAAAAAGAGGTATTATTTTGCTGCTTGTAGCAAAACTTCGGTAGAATAGAAGAGTAAGATCTAATATTAAGGCTTTTTTTTTTTCTTAAGAGCATATTCTGCAGTAAATGTACCAGCACATTATGGAGAGTTATCCTATTAGAGCTATTCTGCATGTGTCTTATACAAATCAACATGTTTTTTCTTTCCGATTTGAAGCTTCATGTTTACTTACTTAGTAATCGAAGTGGGGCTCTAGACTCTTAGACTATGGTGTGTCTAAAAATGTGTTGCCTAATGTAGAGTGATTGTGTGAATGAAGAGGGTTTTAATCGTCTAATAAAGGAAGTTTTTAACAGTTATGGTGCTGATCAGATCTTAGAAGATTTTAGGGATATCTCTGCTGCCATTCAAGCTCATGTTGACTGTTGCCCTTCCCACTCTTAATCATGTAACTGATTCTTGGACAATTGGAATTTACTTGCGTGCTTCTTTAATGTTAATTTTCCATATCATGTCTTAAGCTATGTTTTATATAAATGCAGCAACTGCAAACAAGAGGTGGTGGCATCATGTTCACAGCAAGGGCTCTGCAGTCTGTAAAACACAGTTTGGGCATCTCTTTTACGGTAAGCTTGCACCATGTATGTGCGAAGCTTGGGAGTGAGTGCAGTCCTGCCTAGCTTTCCAGCAGGACTGATATTAACACTGGCAAGAGTGAAGGTAGATGTACGGCCATCAGTCATGTGCCCCAAGGCCTTTTAGGGTTCTCATTCCTTTTGCCAGCAGTGTGCTAGCTGGAGGGAGAAGAAGGTAGAATCTGTTTTGTGGGGAAGGGGTTGCTGGAAGCGAAATGAATTAAGAGGGCTGTAAAAAATTGATAAAGATAGGACTGTCTGTTTTTATATTCTGCCACATAAGATGATCTTAAATGAATTTCCCTATAATTTGTCTTCAAATACCAACATTTAACTCTTAGGCTGTATAAATGAACTGGCTTTTTCTAGAGTAAAATTCATGCCCTGCGTCCAGGCTAATATGTTCACCTACTATAAACATTACTGCCTATGGTTACAACTGGAATAAAAAATTCCTTTTATATACATCATAGCTGGCAGAGACTCCTGAGACCACCACAAATCACTTCAGCCTTTTGGTGTTCTCTGACGAAATGAACTGAAATGTAAAACAGTTCAGGCTTCAGGCAGGGTTGCTCTGGAAAGCAATTAGCTTGTTTAAACCATTGTTTGTACCCTCCTGTATTTCCAGGAGCTGAGCAAAGGTGTTTTAGGAGCCCACCTGATTGATTTAAACATTGGGGTTTAATAACCTCCATTCCTTCTGAAAATGTTTTGCTCATTCTCTGTGTAGCCGTTTGTTTAAAGGAAGGAAAAACAAATAAACAAAACCCTGGCAAGGCCTCCCCCAGAAGAACAAGAAGAAGGAAAAAAACCCTCCAACTTCAGGGTCATAACAGGGAATAACAAAGTAGTGAGTTATTTATGCAGGCATGATTGGCAAAAATGATTGCAACATGAATTTGCCCAGAAGCAATGATTAGATCATAAAAATGTTAAGGAAATCTGTAACTCAACACCATTTTATAGATTGAAGAAGTTTTTGTTCCCTACCTTAATTGCGGTGACTTGTTATTAAAGTATTTATTCAGAGTAATCTCTTTGGACAGCGAGCCCTTATCCCATCTGCATGCATAATTAAAAGTGAGGGGGGAAGGAGGGGAGCATAAGTGGTTTACCATGCTACATGAGCAAGGGAGGGAATTACACAATGACAGGTGAAGAGCAGATTTATCTCCTGTTGGAATTTCAATGCTGCAAGCAAGGCAGGACACTGTTGCTTGCTAATATCCTTGCAAACACCACAGTTGCTGCTTCTCCAGATTACTGTCCAAAAATCATTGCTGGTTGCTGAAAGGCCTGTAGCGCTGCATCTGTGGCTCTGGGTTTTGGAGCCGCTGGTGCTCAAGCGAAGAGATTGGATTTGGTTACGTGGGCTTGTGAATCCATGTCTGTGCTTAAAAATGGACTATTTACTTACTTGGCTGGCTATTTATTTATTTATGAATAAACATTGGTAGTGTCTGGCTTTTCTGAATACAAATCAGAGGGCTGTAATTGTTCAAACTGAAACAATGTCATCACCTGCCTCCTACTGCTGTCCGTTTTCCAATGATAAAGGAATTTGGTACAATTCTTTTTCCACACTCTGAGTAGAAAGAAGATTGTACTTGAACATGCATCTCTAGGCAGATTTATCATCATTAGGCAGTACTCAAACATGTGGTATCTGTTTTTAAATTGAACTCTTATGGCTCTAAATCAGATTTACATGGAGCAAGTTGGTATATATTTGACTCTTAACTATTCACTGAAGAGTATTTTTCCCTTAACTTCTGATGTCTCACCTCTGCAGCAGCAGTACAGAGAATGCCAGGAACTTTTGAGCCTTTATCAGAAATACCTAGCTGAGCAGCAGGAAAAGCTATCACTCTCCCTTTCTGAACTCAGTGCTGCCAAGGAAAAGGAGCAGAAGGTAAGCTCGTCTCCCATCTCCTTTTTTAGTGACATCTTTGAAACACCTTTTCTCTTTTACTAGAACTGTGACTTTAGATGCATTGTCTTGCCCTATACAGTGTTGAATACTGTTTTATGATTGGCTTTCCTAGAGTCCTTTCCTTCATACACGGATTACAGGAAAACAAACACCACCCAAGTTCTGGATCGATAAAATGAGCGAAGTTAATTGGCCATGCTGTGATGGAATAGGAATCATAAGAATCCCTGCCTTTGCTAAGGAAAAAGTTAAGATGCTTTTCTGTTTTCTGTCCTTCTGGTTCTTAAAGACTAAAATAATTGCACTTGCAATAGATATAGCCTTTTAAATTATCACTATGGCTTTTGGTGATTGAAAAGGACATTACAGATGATGTATTTGGTCAATAAGTGCTTTCACAAGCCTTTAAGTCAGCCCATCTGATTTAAGCTGTTCATAGAAGACCTATAATTATAAATGCAGGAAAAAAACAACCCACCAAACCAGAAAATGTTGACTAGAGATATTGTGAAATTAAGTGGTAAAATATTTCTCAGACTTGAAAAACATGGTTGCTTGAGATTTTTTTCTGATAGCTAGGTACTTGGGTTGCATCCCTGCTGATAGCAAATTATACCCTGGAAATGAAGGCTACTTATGCAAGTTCTCTACCTAATGAACCTACATGATATTCTCTTTAGGTGGCTTATATCTGCAGAACTCCAGGGTCTATCCTACTTAAAGCTATGCCTTTTCTTTAGGTTGGGTGCTTGATCTTCTCTTTCTCTAGAACAGCCTCTTAGGCTTAATAATAGGACTAAAAGTAAAGTCGTCAGCACAGAATATCCAGAGGTGCCCTGATTCTGGCCTCTGAGTGGCTCCCTACAAACAAAACTGCCCAGGCAGATCCTACTTCTCAGGAGCGTGTGAAGGAAGGAGCGCATTTT
Source organism: Clamator glandarius (assembly GCA_033459285.1). NCBI lineage: Eukaryota > Metazoa > Chordata > Aves > Cuculiformes > Cuculidae > Clamator > Clamator glandarius. Next base: position 541,332 of record JAUNZM010001576.1, read on the forward strand.
TAATTCTGTTCAGGGAGCAGGTAGCAATACTTCTCTGACTTCATCGGCATCAGGAATCATTTTTTATCCTGCTGATGTTTTTTTTTGTAAAATATGTTGTTGGACATTGAGCTGTTTGTCAGGCTTTTAGCCTTTATAAACATTTCATTTCCTTTCTTTTGTATTTTTATCTGCCATCCATTTTCTGATGTCATTGAGTTCAAACAAAGAACTTTTTTTCTCTGAGAATGGATGACGCCTGTGTTCTTGCCTGTAAATACAACTTTCTGGGGATCTCTGTGGGAAAAGAATCTAGAGGAGCCCATATAGTCCAGCAGCACTGTGGCAGCTGTGTTTGAAATGATTCTAATACTTCTGTCAGGTTTTGCCGTACTTAACCTTTCACCTTTATCCTTTCAACTTTAATACACATATCATGTACTTGGTTAGCATCTAGTATAAAGGTATCTGGTGTCATCAGATCCACAGTGCTAAAATGTAGAAGCAGGTAATACGAAACGTTCAGCCCATTAGCTGTCAAAACGGCATCTGATGGTACAGCATGTTCATCTCCTTGTTCTTTAGTCTTCCTAATCACTGTATCAAGATACATACAGAGACTTCTCTGAACTTGTTTTCTGTCTCCTGTGCAAACTTCTGTCAAGCTTTTTTTTGATCCTGTTACTTTTTTTCTCTATACTAAAAGGTATTTTTGCCCACAAATGCAGATGCAGATAATATATTGAGGTTTGCCTTGACATTTTATTTACAGTTATCTGGTCTGCAGCTCCAGCCTAGCGGGTCTGAAATTACCCTGGCTCTCTTGCCCTGTGCAGAGCTTTATAAATATAGGTAAAAGCCTGTCAAACGTGTTTCAACTGTGTTTTCTTGGAGCTTGTAAAATATTTCTAATGTTTCTAGCCTTTTTCTTCAGTTTTCTTCTTCTGTCGGTGCTGGTAGGCATACAACTGTTTCTATCATTTGGCTGTATAAATTGTTACCTTTTTCCCAAAAAGCACTTCATGCTATGTTTCTTTCAGATTTGTAGGACTACCTCATTGCCTTGGCTCTTTCCCAAACCCTCCTTGATGTGATAGCTATCAAAGCCGAAGAGAAGTCACTGAGTTGCTTCTTGTTGGATTGTTGTGTTATATTCACACACCTTTTAGTGTGGCTGATGTCCTGTCTCTTGTCTTAATACTTGAACTGTGAGCTGTTAGGGTCATGATAGGTCTCTTTGTCTTTTGCTTGAATGTTGTTTTACACAGTGTTTAGGCAGGCATAGGGCTTGCATTCTAGTGTGTTCCTCGATGGCGAGTGCCGCAGTGGAATGTAGCAGGGACGGAATTTTGTGAAGTAAGATTTGGGAGGGTGCCAGACCCAGAAAACTTTCCTCCTGCTCTAAGTGCTGCCCATGCCAGCTCTCTTTGACCTGCTGAAGCTTTAATGCTCTCTCCCTTTTTTGTTTTAAGGTGGACTTAGAAAAAAGTCACTTTGTTTAAATAAGAGGTTAAAAGAAGTCTTCCTGAGATTTGTTTGAATCCTGATCCATTTGGAATCTTTTCCCTATTGTTTGTTTTTTGAATGGGCTCAGAAAATCCTGGATATGTCTGGCTTTAAATCAATAGATATTAGCTTGCTGCCTATTTTTCACTTCTTTGAACTGCCTAGGAGAGGTTAAAAGTGTTTCCTGTGTCAGGTTGCTGCTGGTGTTACCAGGGCATCTGTGCTTTACTGTGAGGTGCTGTTCTGATTTTCCTGTCTCTTGCAAGAACATGCGACTGCAGAGTTATACCCTGTACTGATATACTTCTTTGTTTTGCTGGTTGTGAGCTCTTCTTTCCTATTCCTGTTAATTTTTATCTTTTTATTCCTACTTGTTTGTTTTGATTAATTTCTAAAGCAACACCTGTATCCTAACATCACCTGCTTTTCACCTGATAAGGAGCCATTACTTTCTCCTGGGCTTAGACAGGTATTTGAAAGCACCTCCCCACAGTGTTTAAACACAGCACTTTATGTTAGAATGAGACAATTAACAGGTCAAGAAAACTGCCTTAAACATATATAGCGTTTTTGCAAAAAAGAGATGGAATTCTATCGGAGGAAAAGGACTGCAGTAGCTGTGTGCATGCAGCTGAAATGCAGCCCTGGCTTGTGGCTATATTGAACTATTGCAGCTGCTTTGGCGCTAACTTTTGTCTATTTTTACATCACCTAACAGTAGAATAATTCTGCAATCACATTTTCCTCTTGCTTAATATTGCTTCTTTATAATGAAAGTCAGCCCTCAAAATTTGAAGAAGCGTTCTGGTAGTAGTGAAATAAAATTGCTGGGAAGATGGTGGCGAGATGATTTAAGACAGAACTCTTGTGGAGTCAATAATCAGTAACTGGAACATGGAGCTTCCTTTTTTTGTGAGATAAAGTTAATTCCATTTGAAAAGATACTTAAGGTGACATGAATTGAATTATTCAAACTGGCCTCCTCAGCATTAACTCTAGGTTAATATCTCATGATGCCTCTGGTTTCATTATAGGAGTTTTAAGTACATAACTTTTTATAATAAATTCAATACCTAGAAGCTGAACTGAAATTGGTTTACCTTCTACCAACCCATAAAAAGAAGCATTAATTGTAAAGTGAATATTAAAGTGGTCACTAAAGTTGACTTGTGCAGATTCACAGAGATAGCTCTTGTGTAAAGGAAGTGAAGAGCTCTACTGAACAGTAGTTTTTGCCCTGATTTTAATAGAAAATACCCTCCATATTAAAATGTAGTTAAACCTCTCCTATCAAAAGTGATTTTTTGATGTTCTTTCTGTGTCTCCCAAATGTTCAGTTTTGGCCATTTTCAGAAGCTTTACACAGAGATGTAAAGAAAATTGCCCTTGTTTTTGGTAATCAGGTCTGGCCTAGTTACAAATCCAGTTTACTTTGGCAAGTCTCTGGTTGACGCATCTGGGTGTTCTGCAGTGTAGGGTAGGACTTGAGTCACAGCAGCAGGACGGGCAGCTGAGTTTCTGCAGCACTGGAATTCTTGAGCTGCTTCACCTAAAAGAAAGATAGTACCTGTAGTCTCAGCATTGCCTATTAATGTTAATCTTTGAATTTATTAGTACAGCTGGAAGCTTTTGTTTCTTACTTGTGGAAGATTACCAACGCATCTGCTAATTCCCTTGATTAACATAGATTATTGTTGTGTATGTGTTTTAAGCTTCTGTTCTTCCCCTCTCCCCCTGCAGAAATGGAGTGAGACTGTAGACGGAATGGAATGTTTTCAATGGGATATCTGTTTTCCCATTCCCAAAGTTCTGATCAGGAAAGTGGTACTGTGTCTACTAAGCACTGTGCGACCATACTAAAAGACATGGTCTGCTTTGGGAAGACTGTAATATCTTAAGATTATCAGCTTTTAGGGGGATGCTGATTTTATTTTTTTTTCTTTTTAATGCTACTGTTTCTCTTTAATCATTTGTTCATCTTAAAATTTGTTGACACAGTTGCAGTGCCATTTCATAGTGAAGTATGAAGGAAGCCTTTTCTTGCAACACTAGAAAGCCTCGCTTCCTTTTCATGTCAGTGACTAAAATTCTTGTCCATATCACTGTCATTTTTTTCCTTAATAAGGATAATAGTAAAGCTTCAAACATTGGTTATTTGATTTATTTTTTTACCTTTGAAAAAGATAATTGAAACAAGTCAATCTGCAGAAGCCCTTTCCTTTCTGTTTGTCCCCAGACTTCCCTATTCCTCTTTTTTTTTCAGCACAGGTCACCTTTAAACACATTCTTCTCTTGCTTAAAGAAAAAAAAAAACCCACATATGCAAAGGGTTTTGAATGCTATAAGGTAAACCTGCATAATAGAATTGACTTTGTCTGTTTACCCAGCTGTACGGGAACAATGGATGAGCCCATCTGAAAGATACTTGAGAACTGGGATAATAAATAAAGAACTAATTTACTGTGGACCCAAGGGTATTGGAATAATTTTACAAAGCCAGACAGAGACAGAATTTTAGCATGAGTAAATATCGGGAATAGCCTTGCCTTACCTGTGTGATACTTTTGGCAAATCCTCTGATCTCTCTCTATGCCTCTCTTATCTGTAAAAGGGTGATAATATTTTTGTCCTTATTCATTCTGTTTTCTACTGAGAGTGTCAGGTTTTGGGTGCTGCTTCTTGTGTATTCAAAGTGATTAGCGATGATATTTCAAACTTAGGGTGGTTTGGAGTAGACTAGGTTGTAATAGGATGAAGAAAAATGATGTTTTTTCCTTTCATCTCTAGGTTACGAAGTTGTAGTTAATTTACTTGTCTTTTCTAAAAATGCTAATACCAAACAGCAGTGCAGATGGACATAAATATTTAAATGTAAAGGAAACATCAGTATTGAAATATCTGCATATTGCTAACATTCACAACAGAACTCCACCTGCAATCAGTACTCTGGAAACGTGTGCCATAGTAGAACTATTTGGCTCCCGTGAAAGCTGGTGGTCTTGCATGCTGTGAATGATGCTGTATTTGTGGTGATAAGCTCTCTACTCTCAGCTCACTGCTTTAGGGAGGTCTGAGTAGTTCACTGCTTAACAGAGATCTGTGGCAGTTCACTGTCTCTTTGTTCTATTGTCTTTAATCAGCTTTGTCTCTAGTCTCCTTAGCGTCTTTTGATTTTCTTTTTCTTTTCTGTGAAGGTGCTTCTTTTGTTTTCATTCACTCTTTTTAAAAAATTATCCCTTCTGTTGAAATCTTTCTCTTAGGTGGACACTCATCTCTGGTATGTGTTTTTCTGTTAGGAATAAATCTGGAAAGAAGACAGTGTCTTCCTTTCCAGCAAAATACTCTCTTGGCCTTGTAGACTTCTGCTATTGTTACTATTGTGAAATGATGTCTCTGGTTCTTTATGAGAATTTAAGAAATTCATAGCAGGACTAGTGTCCTTGAGAAGCACTTTACAAACTCTTAGATCACATATTGCAATTCCTTCAGTATAACTCTGGTAATGGCTCTTGGGAGAGATCATTGTGGCCATACTCAGCAGCATCCTTTCGATTTGCCTTTGAAGGGAGAGTGAGGCTTCTTCAGTGAATGCAAGGCTTCATAAGACTCCACTTTCTATTATTTTGTGTTATGCTACAGGCCTTGAGGAACAAAGCTTCTCTTCTACCCTTCACTTAGTGGACCTGTTTACTGACAGTCAACATCCCAGTTGCCTTACGTGTATGTGTGCTGGCACTTCAGTTGTGTAGTCCATTTGACCTATGCCCTTTGTTTCCACTATCCTTGGCCTTGGAAGTAAGGCCTCTTGGAAACTGTTTCGTTGCGTGATGCCATCTCCTTGATTCACCATTACCTGTTATCAGACTTGTCTGATTTCTTTTAGTGTGGCAGATCCTGTATGTTTTGACCAAAATTATATTCCTGAAGTTCCTGACTTATTGAAAGCCAGTTCTGGAGACTTTCAAGGCCTAACTGAACACACAACTAAGTGTAACTTTGAAAGTGGCCTTGTTTTGGTGAGGTTTGGCCCAGGTAACTGTCGGTTTCCTTCAAGCCTGAATTTTCTGTGACTCTATTCTGCGTTCTCTCCCTACCAACTCTATTCTAAAAGAAAGATCATTCTGTGAGAACCTATTTTTGGTAAAAAGTGGAAATGCTTCTGGGCCAGTACCAGTAGTCCAACAAGTAGAACCCAGTTTCTTAAACTGGAAATTATTAGAGTTGCTATTTCTTGCTATTGAAATGAATAGACGCTGTAGACTAATCTAGGACTTCATAACGTAAATACGTTTATTCGTCAGTTTGAATTCCAGGTAGTGTGATATTAGTGATTATTATTTTGAAAGATAAATTGCCATCTCTTGCCTACAAAGCACATACTTTGTGTGTTGATCAGGTTGTTTAATTAGAAGTGTCTTTATTTAATGAAAGCCAGGTGATTATCAGTTCAGGGTACTTTAGATTGGTCTTTGTATGTCAGAAAGATTTTTCACGAGAGCCAGGGCTGTAATTTTCTTTCAGCTAAGAAGGTGGGAATTCGTTATCTGTCTGTACCAGGATGATTGCCTGCAGAAATATCTCTTCGAGTTAGTTCTGAATACCCTAAGATTTAGCTTGAATTTTTCATTTTGCGCTGCAATAAGTTCAAACTTAAAGTTTTTCTGATGTACAGTTTGCCATTTGAAGTTCATAAGGACTCTCCTCCTGGGATTTTATCCACCACAGGACAAAGTCATAAATCTCTTGATTCAGCTGGACTCATTTCCCTATATATGCAGAATGTATCTGGTGAGGTGGCATCAGCACAGACTGTGCATCTGTGGCACTTACAGCAAGACCGCATACATATTACATGTGATTATGGTTTAGAACAGCCTGGTTACCTGTCTCTGGTCCAGTGAATGTGTTAAGTCATAGAATCATGGAGTGGTTTGGGTTGGCTGGGACCTTAAAGATAATCTGGTTCCAGCCCCATGCCCCGCCATGGGCACCTTCCACTAGACCAGATTGCTCAGTGGGTGTATAACCTGTCCTTGAACACTTCCACGGATGGGACGTGCCCAACTTCTCGTGCAACTTGTGTCAGTGCCTTACCACCCCTAGAGTGAAGAATTTTTTCTTAATAGCTAATCTAAACCTCCCCTCTTTCTATTTAAAACCTTTAGCTTTCATTGTATCCCTGCACTCCTGATTAAGAGTCCCTCTGCAGCTTTCCTGCAGGCTCTGTTTAAATACTGGAAGGCTGCTGTAAGGTCTCTCCAGAGCCTTCTTTTCTGGTCTGACCAATCTCAAGTCTCTCATACTATTCTTCATAAGAGAGGTACTCCAACTGTCTGATGACATTTGTGGCCCCTCCTGTGGACTTGCTTCAACAGCTCCTTGTCCTCCTTTATCTTAGGGACACCAGAGCTGGATCCAGGGCTTCAGGTGGAGTCTCACCAGAGCAGAGTAAAAGGGGTGAATAACATCCCTTGACCTATGGGTCGTGCTTCTTTTGATGTAGCCAGCCCAGGATATGATTGGCTTTTTGAGCTGCAAGTGCACATTGACCTGTCATCTTAAGCTTGTCATCCACCAGCATCCCAAAATCATCCTCCTCAGGGCTGTTCTCAATCCATTCTCTGCCCAGCCTGCATTTATGCTTGGATTGCCCTGCCTCAGGTGCAGAACCTTGCCTGTCCTTGTTGAATGTCATGAGGTTTGCACAGGCCCACCTATCAAGCCTGTCCAGGTCCCTCTGGATGGTATCCCTTCCTTCCAGTGTCCACCATACCACAGAGCTTTGTATCATCATCAGACTTGCTGAGCGTGCCGTCAATCCTGCTCTCCATGTCTCTGACAAAGATGTTAAACTAACTGATCCCAATACTGACTTCTGTGGAATGCCACTTATCACTGGTCTCTACTTGGACATTGACCTGTTGACTACAACTCTTTGAATATAACTGTCCAGCCTAATCCGTCTCCACCAAGTGGGCCATCCATCAAATCTATCTCTCTCCTGCTGTCCTCTTGGTTCCTGCAGGAAGCCAGGCACAGAGCTGGGAGGCACTGCCACCAACACAACCATAACAGCCATGGGATGTGGAAATCTTCTTTCTGTGATGGTCATATTGAACTAATGAAGATTTAGACACCGCTGCTCCTCCTAGAAACTGGTTCTCATGGTTATGGGTTTTGCATGTACTTATCCATTTCCACAAAGGGACAATTAAACTCCCATAAGTCTGCCAAATTTATTACATTCTGTCTACCTAAATATTTCCTGTCATTTCAGTTGAATGTGGCATTTTCCGGTTCTTTTTATCTTGAAACTGCTTAACTGTCACACGTTCTCTCTGAGCTGGCTAAATGTCAAGGGTGGAATAAATTATTACTCACATAGTGTTATTTGTACAACTGTAGTATTTGGGTTGGGGACCAATATCCTATTATACTAGGTAGGCATCTGAATCTGAATGATGGTCACTGTTCCAAAGAAGTCACGATGGTGATGTATTGAAGCATTTTTTAAAAATCATTTGGAGATGAAAGCTGCTTTAAAGATAAATACAGGATGATTATATTGAGTGTTACTTACTGATATGTATTTCTTGCATAAATTTGATTTTTGTATTTACATTGCTTCCTGAAAATGCCATTGTTAATAGAGTTCTGACATCTTATGTCCCTTATTACTGCCTCAGTAGCATTTTATTTCTGATGCTTTAATAACTCAATGTAGACTGAAAGGATAAAACTGGAGGAACTGACTGAACTAATTAGACCCTGATTTGTCTGGCTGTCCAGCGCCTGACAAACATGTCTTTGACATAAACAGAATAAAACATTTTTTGCCATTAGCCACTTACAAATAGCTATTTTGGCAGAGCTTTGAAACTATTCAATTCTTGGGGCATATTGTGCTGGTTAAGGCACCAATTCAGGGTTTTTCTTCTGCCATTGTGACTCCTCCTTCCTGTCTGTGTTGAAGTAGAGTCATATTTAGTAGCTTCCCAAAAACTCAAAAGCAGTTAGCGCAGTTATCACCCTAACAAACTGAGTATTTCTGAGAAAGTGGAAATGTTCCCATTTCAATTTCTGGTTAATGACACACTTGAGTATGGGATCTGAAATGTCAGTCTTTGTATTTTCAAACCTGTAGAAACTTGAATAAAGCTTATACATAAGAACAATCAACTCTGATAGCAGTAGGCTAAATATCGGTTTCTGAAAATAAATTTTATATGAATCTATTCTCCAGACAATTTGACTTTTAAATGTTTTAAAATGTGACATCTTTATATAAAGTGAATACAGATTGAGGCAGGAGCTATAAAAACTTGAAGTTTCCATGCATCACCTACTTTTTCACTATCACCTGTTAAACAGCACAACCGGATACAATGCAGGCTTTACTACTTCTCATTGCAGTAATTTACTGCCCTTCTGACCTATAAACAGATAACCATTAGCATGACTTGATACTGTTAGATGTTTGGATACATTCATGAAGGTAATTCATGATTTTAAATATTGTATGTGTGAAAGGTTTTATAACCCAGCATTTGGAAAACGGCAGCATTACACTTCCTTGAGCAGTGTTCTGGGACTAATGATTTGTCACTGCAGCCGCGTTACAGGGCTTCCTGAGCAAGTATCCTCTCTACTCACCTCCTCCTGGAATGCTGTATCCTTGCATAAGGACTGCTTAAAAATTCATTAAGCACCCTCCTTTGTCGGTGCTTTCCTATAGGGTGACTTCACTACAATCTGCATGCAGAAAGTTTTCAGTGACCTCAGTGATCTAGACTTAAAACCTCATTGCAGTAAAGGGGTGATGGTCCATTACAGAATTTGGGAGTAAATGTAAGTGGCTTCTTGTCCTGCATCTATTACTGACTCACTCTTTGACCTTTGGATAATTACTTTGGCTTTCTGTGCCTAAGTTTGCTATTTGTACTGTAAAGTTAACAGTGCTTCCCACCAATGGTTGAAGAGCTTTTCAAGTTCTTTGTGTGGAACCATGAGTGCAAAGTCATCATTCATGATGGCATTACTCTTTGCACAAAAGCCCTCTACTGAAACGAGCACAGTTGTGCTGAAGTAAGAGTGGTGAATCAAGTCTGTTAATTTTTTCTTGCTTATGAGATATAAAATAGCGATAAGAAGCACTCATGCAAAAGGGCAAACCATTTAAATGCCAATGGCGCTGTTAGTCTCCTCAGATTGCAGCTTTGAAATGCTTCTTTTCCTTTTATTCAGAAATAAGCCTAAGAACCTAAGGTGAAAACCTGTGTTTTCACATCTGACCAAGCTGATTGTGTAATAACGTGCCTGAATTGTGCCTGTTTGTGGAATTAAAAGTGTTAGCAGCTGGTAGTGGTACTTGGTCAGGTCCATTACTGTCCCAGTCAGTTGCGCAGGGAGGGGTTGGGTCAGGGGAAGTCTTCCTGAAGCATGCTGGCTGGGAGTGGTGTGCCCCTTACGGATGAGCGCATGGTAGAAACTTGAGTGACTTCCGAAAGACTCAGTATGTTAGTGAGACCTGATGTGCTTAATCCTCATTTCTTTTATTAACTTAATTCCTAAACCTTATATTAGGACATAAGTGAGAAGAGGGCTAATAGTAGTCTGCAAATAATTCACTCAATAAGGCAATATAGATAGAGAATGATTGAAAATAAGAAGACCTCTGACATTTACATAATGTTTATGTAGTGCACTCGTAACTTGTTTGTGACAGAAATCATTGTCTGGAAATTAACAGTAAATGTGGGAAACAGGAATATAAGACTAGAATGAGTAAAAGGCGAAGGGTGGAAACAGGGAGATGTGTTCAAGCAGAGGAATGGGGAAGTGATGTAGCCATGCTCTGTTGACGGTATTTATGGACTATGGTAATACTTTGTCAGTAGAAGCTCCCAGGAGAAGAAGAATTCATCCAGGTTATTGTTTCTTGCGAGGATAAGCATTATGAAGATTATCTGTAAGTGCATATAATGTTGGTAAGAGGGCTTTGTGGAGATCCTGAGGTGGTATTTCTCAAACTTAGAAGGAACTCTGACATTTGCTTTGCAAGTAAGGGGAAGTTTATACCTTTCCTGCACAGTGGGTGTCATAAGTTTGCCAAATTCAGCTGCCCATTGAAGGTGAGTGCATTTAATAAAAAAAAAACCCAAAACACTTCTTTGGTGGTAAACTGTAGAGGGGATGTGGGCAGGGAGTAAAATCAGTGAAAAAAAAGTAGACAGTTTGCAGCACAGGCCAATAAGAGGTCCTCCAGAATGACAATAATTGTTAGGAACATTTCCAGAAACACACTTAGTCAGTATTGGGATTATAAAGATTCTACATGTGGTAGACAAATTTCCACATAGCTGTGATTACAGAACTTGTCTAGGCAGAAGAAGATCTCTGCTAAGTCGCAAAAACTGGGTTAGAGTTTGACCATGGCCCAATTTTATGCCTTTAAGGTTGTGGACGCGTGGTGGGATTTGTGGATGTAGTTATGCTGGATTACTGGGTTGAAATGAGTTTTTCCTACATGAGAAGCAAGTACTACACTGTAGTTTTACTGAAATATTAATAAAAGGAAGTCCTTTCATTCCTCAAACACTCTTAAAATGCTCTTTCTAACAAGATAATAACTGTAACCTAACAATTTTATATGCATAACCTTTTGTAGGCCATACTGCGTGTGCAAGCAGAAATGATAGGTTGTAAAAAATTATTGTAGTTGTTTGTATTATGATAGGGCTTAGAAGCTCAAGCTCCATCCTTTCACGTATAGCATGAATATTAAAGGCAGATGAGACTTTTGGCCCATGCTATTATTTTGCAGAAGCACAGCTCGATGCTTGCACCAGCACACAGGCTCTGTGCTAAGCAGGCAGGCAGTGACATGTAGCACTTTGGCTAAGGAGCCGGTAGTGTTCTGCTGCTAAGCATGGCGCTGTTCTGGGCGACCGGGTCCTGAGCCTCAAAATGTGTACCAACCGGAGAGAGAACTGCCAGGCTTTGTGAACTGAGGTTATAAACTAGAAACAAAATTCAGAGATTTTCTAGTATATTTATTTCTTTGCAGAGATGCTGGGAAATGGAGAGACCATAGTCGTCAATCTTGGATCATTTAGGCAGGTGCTGTACATATAAATAAAACACAGTTCCTGCCCTGAAAAGCATATGGTTTGGGGTGCAGACAAGAGAAAGAAAAGAAAACATGTGGTGATGATAGCAGAGATGGACAGACAGGATGACCACAGAAGCATATTGCCCTATGTACTTGCTGAGTGCACAGCAGTGCTCTGTGCCTGCCTCGCAGTTATCTTCTAGCAGTAGTAACTGGCAGTTGTTGTTAGCCCTAGCAGGACTTTCTATTCTGATTACAATCTTGCTTTTTTCCCCTCAGCTTGGATTCCTATGTAATTTTAGCAGTATTCTTATGGAGAACTGTTAGAGCAAGATAGGAAGCGGATGTTTTACAGCACATGAAATCCGTACTGGAAAATGGCTTAAAGCATTCTCTTTTAACCTGAGCACTTAGTACGATATTTGTGGCAATCAAAAACGCAGGAAATGAGGATGCTTTGTTGCTGAGTTAATGAAGAAGATTTCAGTGTGTGCAAACCCTCAGTCACAGTTACGCTGGCAATCAGAAGGTGCTTATTTTCCTGTCTTTCAGTAAGTCCTTCCCTGCTCAGGCACTCTTCTGAGAGTGTTTTCCATTTGCGGCAGATGAAGCACAAAAGAGGGAGCCTGTGGGAGATTACATGCTGGGTCACTGCTTAAGAAACGGAATCTTTATTTGTTGTTTGATATCAGAAATGAATTACTTAAGGGCATGCTTGTGCCCTGCTTTGGTCGGGTACCTGAACCCACTCCAAATGGGCTGGTGTGTTGTACCGCATAGTGGTATTAGCTCAGCTCCCACAAGCACTAGAGCTGCATCAGTAATTAGTTGTTCTCAGCAAGCTTAATTAGCAGGCTCAAGCAGATACTGCACTGACATGGATACTTAGCTCCTGGTTCCTGAGCCAGCTTAAGTATGCGTGCAAGAGCCAAGCCCTGTGCAGTGTGGACTTAAAGTTTTGTCATCTCTGTGCTGTTTCATTTACAAAACAGAGCTTGAATCTCTATTTAAACTTCTTTCCTCAAAGTGTTGCTGCAGCCAGTAGCTTTAAATGTCCTTTATACCTGTGGTAATAAGTAATGCTTTAAACAAGGCCCAAACATGTCTGATTAGAGAATACTCTTTTTGATTAAAATCCAGTGGTTAATTTTTCAAATGAGTTTTCATTGTTTTTATTAGTTTTTTAGAAAATCAAAGCCCATTTCAGTCATCTTTTTAGACAGGAGATGATTAATAGAAAATGATCTTAGTGTTTATTTGAACATCCAAATGCAATAGATCTACTTGGTATTTCAATAGCATGCTTATTAATAGAACATATTATTCTGTTCAATATCGTGTTGTCTTTAAAATTTAGCAGAGCATTAGTAGTAATGAAACTAGTTTAAATCAATATATCCCTCATGAAACCCTGTACGTGAGGAAGAAAATTTGAAAATTTGCCTGTAGCACAATAGCCAGATGATAATTGCATAAAAAGATCTAAAAGGAAGACTTTCAGGGAAGTTTAAGTTTCTAATTTAGGATGTGCGCAGATTGCAATGTATTAACATTAATTTTAATAGAAATATTTTCAGGACTAAAAAAAAATGACCAGAAAGTACTTTGATTGCAGAGAATGAAATTTTGGTCTCAATGGGAATAATGAAACAGCTCTAATTCATTGGAGTAAGCTTTATAACTACTCAAAATGCAACGGCTAAAATGAGTATTGTGACTATGGTCCAGAAAATATCACAGATATTTTTCTATTCAGTTGCAGAAATTGTGCAAAAAAACAAGTACGCAAAGAAAAACTAAAATTAGATTTAACATTCTCAGCTTGGCAATCGCACGCTTCTATTAAATGTATGGGCCAGAATTTTTATACTTAGATGTCTAAAATTACACACTTGAATAAAAGACCTGATTGTAGAAAGTGCTTAAGCAAAATGTTTGTAGAGAGATGCATGTCCTAGTTCTGGTAGTTTAATTTTAGTTTTCTTGGTGGGTTACTGTCAGCTTGTTTAACTCAGTGTTGCCACAAAACATCTAATTCTCTTGATTTAAGTGCATTGAGCACTGCTGAGGTGACTGCAGGAATGTGGCCTATGCAAGGTACCCTTGCAGTGCAGTAGGTGGAACTCCACAGTACCTGTATGGAACTCTGTCTCACCACTGCGTATTTAGGGGTAAGGAGGCAGAGCAAAGATTGTTTAAACCTAAACTGCTAGTACCATCTAAAAAGTTCTTAAAATGTGAAATAACCTGGGGTTGCTATGAAAGGCTGTGGGGAAAGCTGCATGGTTTCCACTTTTGAGAACTAGGTTGTACTTCTGCACAACTTGGTTCTCCAGTTTCAAAAAGGCAATTCCATTTTGCATCTCAGCAGGGTGGTTGCTAAGAATGCTCTGATATTGGAGATCCTGTGGCTTTGTAATGTATTTTTAGGATGTATTGACCACAATTTTCCACATTGATTTCAGCTTGCTTAAATCTTGCAAAATTACCCACTGCCTCCCTCCCAAATCAAATCAAACAAACAAACAAACAAAACCTCACACCAAAAACCCCAGCTCCAAACGAAACCTCCCAAACCCCTCTCCTGCAATTTCAAATATAGAGGAAGTAATGTGGTCATCTGTTCTTTACCATCCTGCATCCATGGAGCTGAGGCTCCTCAGAAAACGTTGTCTCACAGCACTTTCATGAGATGGGTAAGTAGTGAACTGTTGCAAATTGATGTCTTGATAGGTTCGGTGATTTACTGTTGCGATATCAGTGGAAGAGACAGATGAGTGACAGCATTCCTGCTCATGAACTTGGTAGCTCTTTCCTCTTCGTAAGATGTTGAAATGTAATGAAACTTAAACATTTTTAAACAACTACCAGATTAAATTTTAATAGGAATGAAAAATGAACAATATTCGTACAAGTAAGAAATGGTCTTCATTATTTTTTAAAGTCCGTATCATAAGGAACAGCACCATTAATAAGAGCCCTGAGTTTTTTATATTATGTACACTGTTCAGATAGAAATTTAACAGGGAATTTTAATGAAATGATGGCAGAAATCACATTTTTATTACATCCCTTTGCAGAATATTTCCTGTGAGACCAAGATAGAGAGAGGCCAAAATTAATGGTTTTTCATAGGAACTGAGTGATAAGTTATGGAAAGCTTATAGAGATGATAATTTTAGGCTGCTGTTTGGATAGCTAAACAGCCTCATGGAGAATTGCTGCTTAATAGACATATCATGGGAATTGAAGACATTTGGATGTTAATTTGTATACATATTTTTGGTATTCAACCATAAAGTGAAATTCATTTTACAGATACTTTGTTTGCTGCTCTGTGGAGGGAGGGAGAGAATTCACTTACTGGATAGTTCCTGTCATTTGACCATTTAAGAGAACATGGAGAGTTATCAGGGGGCTGCCTCTCTTTTCCTTTTTCTACCCTCTTGTGGTTTTTAATCTGAATGTAAGAGAGCATGATAAGATCTTACCATGGTTTTGTTCTCATTAAAAATTAAAGAAATTGTTATTTTGGGAAATGAGAGTTATGTTTAGGGAAAATAAGCACCAAAATATTTATGAAAATCCAAGCAATCTAGCATATTATGTTGACTTAGAGTCGAGTTTGTATTGCCCACTTGGCAAATATATTTTACCATATTGCCATACAACTATAACAATAAATGTACATAGACTAAAGCCCCCTATCTACTATGGCAACTGGCATTTTAAAAGCACTTCACGTGCTCTGTTTCCTGTATTTTAAATGCAGATGTTCATCCAACTTTTAATACCAATGGGAGGCCCTGTTCAAAACCTGCATTAGAGTGAAGCACAAGGTGGCAATAAACTTAATTCGGGCTTTTATCTTTCTTGGTTCCACCTCAAAGCTTTTAAATATTGCAGTTCTGAAGTGCGAATTTCTTTTGTGTTAGTCATTTCTGTGAACACCTGTGAGCGGCTGGGTTTAATTGGCCTACAGCTGGTGCTGATTGTGTGTGCAGGGGCTGGGGGAGGCACTGCCTGATCTGCTGCCTTCGTGGCGGGCATCATTATCTCCTCACCTTCCTTTTCAGCTCCTTTTTTTTTTTTTTTTTTTTTTTTTGTTATATGCAGGTTAGAAAGGTTTAGAGATTAGGGACTGAAAATAGAAGGGGCTCCGGTGAGATTTGATGCTGCTTGGATGAAGTAATTTCGGCAAATATATCTGCATGCATCAACACCTTATTGAACAAGTCAAGCGCAGATTTGCTAATCTTGTTAGTCAATTTGCAATACTTCTGTAGTTTTCATGGAGGTGACTGTGCCAAGAGCCAGGGAGGCTGAAGTGCACAGCAATGACAGCACCATAGAAGAAGGGAGTAAAGATTTTAAAAGTCTCCTCTCCATGTCAACTGTTAGCAGTTTAATGGAAGGTGTCACCCTATGTATGGTCGAAATGAAATAACTACAGGCTTGTGTACAGATGTTTTTGATGGGATGACTTCACTTTAGTCACTGATGATCTCATTTGCATCCAGACTTGGTCAATTGCAATAACTCAGTTTAAATTAGCAGTCCTTTTGTTTCCTTGAATGTCTTGTGCATGTCCTCCTACACTGGAATGACTGTTGCTCTGATTTTTTTAAGGTGATTTCTAAATTAAGGGCTGGAATTGCAGACTTTCTTATTTCATACAAGAAATTGCTGCAGACCATTGTTAAACACTCTCATACTGAAGAGGAAGTAAATAGTTCTTTACCCTTTGTTGCTTTGTGATAGATTAGTAGACTGTTTCCTACCTTTAGACTTCCTTAGATTTTGCAGTGGAAGATGAATTATATAACCATCAGTTGAGAAGGAATGAGGGAAGAGAGAAATGCAGCCATATCACTTGAACTAAGCCATAATGTCCTAAAGGTCATGCTACCGAGTGCTAAGGAGAAGAAAATAGTCTCTATATGGAATATTTTATTTGCAGTAAGAGCAAAGCTGAAACTTTCTAAATCTAAGTTGAAAACAATGAACACCCACAAGCCTATAAATACGCCTTTTGGATTATAGCAAACCTTGTAGTCTTTGTGTGTCTCTTAGAAACGGATTGTCGTGTGAAGAACCAGCTAGTTTGCAAGCGTTCTCTGTTGCCAGGTGTAGTACTATTAGGCATTCATTGTATGTGGCCTCTAGCGGCCCCTCATGCCGCTGCACTGAGAATCCTCTGTGCTTTTGGGCTGAATGGTCTTCTGGCATGAGACGTACTGTAAAACAAGAAGACCGTTTAGCCAGCCATGAAGACTAAGGAGAAGCCTCTTTGCTTTCATATCAAAGCAGCACAGGTCTGATTATAGCAAAATTTCTCCTTTTACAAGGTCCACAATCATGTTGGTGATGGACTTTATTCCAGCAAGGAGCATGCATGTCTTTATTCTTGAATAAGTGGAATTCCAAAAAATAAATGCACCCTGGGTGCAAAGGTAATACTGGAGAAGTGAGATAATTTAATGACGTCTCCCAATTTTAATCACTGTTTTTCTTCCTTGCTGCAGTTTATCTGGGATCTCGCTTCTACTGCCTGTTAAGTTTGTTGCTTCCTTTAAAATGCTTTTCTGTGCCACTTTAGAAAGCAGCATTACTAAAAAAATAAACCAACATGCACTGGAAGAAAGAAATGGCAACTGCTTTGGGATTGAGTCCATATTGGGTAGTCTGTTCAAATACATGGACAATATTGGTGAGATAACTTAGGTTGGAAAGAGCTAAGACCAGGGATTTTTTTCATTCTTTTGCATGATGTCTTCCACTTTTCAGTGTTTGTTGTTAAACACAGGTGTTGTGACTGGATTCCCAAGAAAGTGTAGCAGCAGCCCCCTAAATTCAGTGCAACTTGTTTGAGTTTCCTATTTGTGTTACTCAATTTTGTTTAATTGGAATACATTAATATAGCAGACACCTTGCTTCCTCTAACCAGATTTAGGGCTGTGAATGAGTGGAAAGGCCTTATCTTAATGAAAATGAATTTTCTTCTGTCTGAACAATAATGCAATAAAATGATCAACCTATTTTGGTTTTAAGCTGTTAATTATCTCCATGTACAATGCTACCTAGTACCATTTCTACCAGTGCTGTGCAAGGGCCCTGCTGTTGGTCAGAGATTTTTGGAGGATGCTGAAAGATAACATTATTAGTAACAATTAAGACAAATGTTTCTGTTGTGGCTTGAGGAAGGCTCATTTAGCAAAACCTCTTAGAGGCAAGACACTCAACATTTGCATTGTTTTGTTTATTTTGTAGGAAAGTAAATAGAGGGGAGGAACTGGAGTGTACGTTAAACCCTGTGTAGAAGCAAAGTCATTCCAGTAATGGGAACCAACCCAGGCTTGAGTGGTGGGTTGTGCCCAGAAGAGGTGGGCTGTATATTTCATGTACTGCAGGGAGTGAGAAACAACTACCTCAAGTATTCTTACAGTAACTGAAAACTTTAGTTCCTGAATTAATTAATCAAAGGCCCTAGACTGCAATGTCATTATGAATAGTCAGAACATTTTCAGCTTGGTGCTTGGCTCATCAGTCTGGCAAGTACTGAACTCTGTCAATCCCTATTGAAGTTGTGCCAATCTTCTTAGATGAAGCTGATTGATGTGAGCCCTTTCCTCACCATTCATTTGGACAGCCAGACTGTGTGTGACTAAATTTTTGGCCATCACAGACATTCAGATGAATTCATTTTGATTAGTTCTAGTTGAGACTTTGGGGAAACATGAAAACTGAATTGCTGTTCTTTTCTTACTCTCTTACCTTGTCCATCCACAACCCCTAGGCTTCTGCATGTGTGCATGTGAATACACATGCAGACATTTCTGTTGCTAGGCATTAATCCATGAGCCCAGGCAGAGTTCAAGAGCCCTTTTTATACTAATTGTCTTTTACCAAACCATTTCTTTACTCTATACAACACAATATTGGAAAATGGTGCTGTTTCCTCAGTCAGAGCATTTTAATGCTTTCTCTGTCTTCAGTGAGTTGCTTTGTTTTTCTCTACTATCTGGTACAAATTTAGTGTAAATTAAATGACCGATTCATTTTTTTGCGCTCCATAGGCTGCAGCAAGTAATAAACAGGTTATGTAATCTCCTAATAATGAACTCAGCCAAAAAATGTCATAAAACTCCGCAGTATACAGCACCTTGCAATGATTTCTGTAGCCTCCAGAAACCATATATTATGAATATTGTTTGCTATGGTTTTTTTTTTCATTTGAATCATCATCATCCTCCATTTGCAGGAAAGAGAAGGAGTTTCTTTTCTTATTAGATGTTCCACTTTGAATCCATATTTATTGCCACTGTGTGTGGTGGCTAATTCTACTTGAGAATCATTGCTTTCTTTCATTGAAATGGAGAAATGATACAAAATCAGAAACATTAGAGACAAAGCACTTCTCTACCTTTTTCCTTCTCTGCTACTCCCGATTTTATAGGCTTCTCCCAAACTTCCAGTTTACTTCAGATAGTTCATCTAATCCTTGCATTCTCTATTTTTCTGACGAAACTTTTCATCTTCCCCTCCTTTTACCCACTGCAGGATTTTTCTGCTTTTAGATCTTTTTGTAAACATTTTTGTCCTGCCTGAGTAGCTTGAAAGTTGGCTTCTATTGCTTCCCATGGAAGATTTCTTCTGTGGTTGGCTATCAGAAAGCTTTTTTTATGGGCCTTGTTTCCTGTTTCGCCAATATTACACCCTTTTTAGGATCCTGTTGATAATCTGCATGCTATGACTTTTTGTTCCTTAAGTGCTTTTCTTTTAACTGGATTACTGGTGTTTTAAATTAACAGTCTTATCATTAATACATCTTAAATTTTTTTTTTAATGGTAGGACTTTGAAATAGCATTACAGACTAACATGCTCTCTTTTGGACTTGAAATAAATTGAGTGATATTAAATACATATTGAGCATTTTCTTCTCAAACCCTTTTAGAGGTAATTTTCAATTTTCATGGTACTATCATTGATGTTAGCCTTATCGCAGCCAGTCTTCCTTAGTGCAATGCATTGAAGAGAATTGATTTGAAGAGAATGATAGATGTAGTCTGAAAGTTACTTCGGGGAAACTTCTTAGGGTGGTCTTATAGTATCGGAAGGGTTAGAGACAGGTTTGCCTACCTTCATGTCTAAGGCAATACTGGCTTGAGAATCTTCTTGGTTAGTGATTTGGTATTCCCTTGCAGGTGATTCTCTGCCTTCTTAAGTGTTCTGTGCACTTTGCTGTTTTCAGTTGGTTTTGTAGCTTGCTTTACTTGTTTAAATATATATTCAGATAATGTGATGTGATGTGGGCTTAAACTAATACTGCTGATGCTGAGTGTTCTTGACTCTTTGAAATTGGTGAAAGCTGAAGCACTCAGCTCCATATCTCCTTTCAAAAGTACTAAGTTGTGTTAATGTCAGACAGGTTTTTTTATATGGCCAGCAGAAACTATCTCTTGGTGAAACTTCTTTCCTTCTTTCTAACTTGAGCTGAGCAATTGTTCAGTGCCATTTGATCAAATTGCAGTGAATTATGATATTTTTAAGTGGCAAATGTGTTTTCAGGCACAGCTATTTTGTGAAGGGAAACAAGCTTTTGAAGCGAACTGGTAGGAGTCTAAGATGCAGTAAAACATAGCTGGGTTTCATCCAAGAGAAGTAATGCAACATGCACTGAGGAGGAGCTGCAATGGGAATAGTTTCGGAAAAGGAATTCCAAATTCCTGCCTAATAAAGAAGTGAGCAGAGAATCCTGGGCACTGTTTTTGTGGTGTTGTAGATATGAGGAGAGAAATCCACATAGCTGCTTCTAGATCATCATTTCCTATTGTGCTCCTGCTAAGTACCTTAATGGAACACTGTTTGTAAAAGGATACAATTTTAAATGCTTTGGTAATCTAGAGAGAAAGATTGGAAAAGGGGAAAATGTGGGTGTTCTAACTACCAACAGTTTTGGCACTCTGTCTGCTTGTTTAATTACCATGACACATTTGACACAGTTGAAAACTTCTGAGTTAAAGTCTTTGTGTGTATTTTATATGGAATGATGTGTTTTGTATTTTTTACTCTGAATTGATCAGTCATTTTTATTTAGGCTTGATTGCTGTAATACAGCTGTTGGTTATTTTTCTTTTTAATGCTTAGTCCTTGCCCAAGGAGCTTTAAGGGGAGGAGGAACAGATCAAAATAATAATTTTTCTTCTCCTAACATTAAGATATGAGTTTTTAAATGACTCAAGCCAATTTATTTCAGGGTAGATTCATTGTGGATACACTTAGAATCTATCGGATTGATTGACGATGCTGTTCTATTGACGTGTCTGTTCCAGAAGAGAATGTGGGATAATAGATTGAAGATTTGATGAATACCATTTTATTTAGAGAAAATTATGTTTTGGTGCATTTAGTATATTTGTTATACGGGATAGACTTTGAAAGTTACCTTCAAAAAGGTGACTGTAGGAAGGCTTCCATTGCTTCCTTGTGGCAGTGGAGGGTTTTGGCATGGCTTCTTTTCCAGGGAGACTCTACTTCTGGAAAAACACAAGCAAAATATATCTTGGAATTTTATTGTTCTTTTTAAAAAAAAAAAAAATAAACAAACAAAAACCCCAACAACCCAACACCCAAACTCAAAACTTTAATTTGCACTAGGGTTGTGTACAAGTTCATAGAATCATAGAATGGTTTGACTTGGAAGAGACCTTAAAGATCATCTCAACCTAACCTCTGCCATGAACAGGGACACCTTCCACCAAAGCAGGCTGCTCACAGCTCCATCCAGCCTGGCCTTGGACACCTCCAGGGATGGAGCATCCACAGCTTCCCTGGGCAACCTGTGCCAGTGCCTCACCACCCTCAGCATGAAGAATTTTCTTCCTCATGTCTTATCTCAGGGAAAAAATCAGGAGGGCTAAGGCCCAACTAGAAATCAGATTGGCCAAGACTGTGAAAGACAACAAAAAGTCTTTCTACAAATACATCAACAGCAAAAGGAGGGCTAGGGAGAATCTCCAGTCCCTAGTAGATGCAGAGGGAGCAAGAGTAACAGGGGACAAAGACAAGGCTGAAGTGCTCAATGCCTACTTTGCCTCAGTCTTTAACAGTAAGGAAAATTGTTCCCTCTGTGCACAACCCCAGGGGTTGGAAGAGAAGTGTGAGATTCCCAAAGTCCAAGAGGAGGTGATTAGAGACTTGCTTGCCCAGCTAGATGCCCACAAGTCTATGGGGCCGGATGGAGTCCACCCAAGAGTTCTGAGGGAACTGGTGGATGTGCTGGCCAAACCCCTTTCCATCATCTTCCAGCAGTCCTGGATGGTTCCGCTGGACTGGAGGCTGGCTGATGTCGTGCCCATCTATAAGAAGGGGCGCAGGGAGGATCCGGGGAACTACAGGCCTGTCAGTCTGACCTCAGTACCAGGGAAAGTCATAGAGCGGGTGATCTTGAGTGCGATCATGAAGCACTTGCAAGAGAACCAGGTGATCAGGCCCAGTCAACACGGGTTCATGAAAGGCAGGTCTTGCCAAACTAACCTGATCACCTTCTATGACCAAGTGACTAAACTCTTGGACGAGGGTAAGGCTGTGGATGTATCTTCCTGGACTTCAGCAAAGCCTTTGACACAGTTTCTCACAGCATTCTGCTTCGGAAACTGTCAGCCTCTGGCCTGGACAGGTGAACGCTCTACTGGGTGGAAAACTGGTTGTATGGCTGGGCCCAGAGACTGGTGCTTAATGGAGTTAACTCCAGCTGGAGGCCAGTTACAAGTGGGGTTCCCCAGGGCTCAGTCCTGGGTCCAGCCCTGTTCAATGTTTTCATAAATGACCTGGATGAAGGCATTGAGTGCACCCTTAGCAAGTTTGCAGATGACACTAACCTGTGTGGAAGTGTGGATCTGCTGGAGGATAGGGAGGCTCCAAAGGGATCTGAACAGGCTGGACCACTGGGCAGAGTCCAATGGCTTGAGGTTTAACAAGGCCAAATGCCGGTTCCTGCATTTGAGGCACAACAACCTTGTGCAGCTACAGACTAGGAGAAGTCTGGCTGGAAAACTGCCAGGAAGAGAAGGACCTGGGAGTGTTGGTCGACAACTGACTGAACGTGAGCCAGCAGTGGCCCAGGTGGCCAAGAAGGCCAATGGCATCTTGGCTTGGATCAGAAATGGTGTGACCAGCAGGTCCAGGGAGGTTATTCTCCCTCTGTACTTAGCACGGGTGAGACCGCACCTCGAGTACTGTGTTCAGCCCCTCACCACAAGAAGGATGTTGAGGCTCTGGAGCGAGTCCAGAGAAGAGCAACGAAGCTGGTGAAGGGGCTGGAGAACAAATCTTATGAGGAGCGACTGGGAGAGCTGGGGTTGTTTAGCCTGGAGAAGAGGAGGCTGAGGGGAGGCCTTATTACTCTTTACAACTACCTGAAGGGAGGTTGTGGAGAGGAGGGAGCTGGCCTCTTCTCCCAGGTGACAGGGGACAGGACAAGAGGGAATGGCCTCAAGCTGCACCAAGGGAGGTTCACTCTGGACATTAAAAAAAAATTTGTGGAAAGGGTCATTGGACATTGGAACAGGCTGGTGGTTGAGTCACCATCCCTGGAAGTGTTTAAGAGACTGGTGGATGAGGTGCTGAAGGGCAGGATTTAGTGATTGACAGGAATGGTTGGACTCAATGATTCTGTAGGTCTTTTCCAACCTAGTAATTCTATGATTCTTGTAGGACCCCTTCAAGTACTGGGAGAGGAGTAAGAACTGATGGTTGTTCCAAAGCTCTTTCTATGGCCGTCTTTTTGGACAACTTCCACTTTAGCCTTAACTTTAAGGGATCCCTAAGTTAAGGCTCACCTACAGCCTTCAGACCTTGTTAACTGATGAGCTTTGGGTGGGAAAGAAATCTACAGAAGGTGTGAGGTTGTTAGCAAGGTGAAAGCAAAACTCTTCCTTGTTTCTTAAGCACCTTCAATAAGCATTGAGTAGTAGTTGTAATTTTGTCTTAAGAAAACCTCAAACAATTGACTCAATGAGAGTAAAAGACTCGCAGAAGATCCATGTGCAGTCTGTCACCTGAACAGGAAATATAGCCAGTTCTCCAGAGTTCTAAGCCCCACTGAGTCTGGGGTTTTATATCTTTTTTTCTCTTCAGTTGTGTAAAATGGAAGATATTTGCAAGGCCCCATGACTCATTTCAGCAGTATTGCTCTTAGTGGCTGGCAGGTCACACAGGAGCAGTGGGCAGATCCCTGAGCGGTGGGACTTCTGTATCAAGAGCAGTTCCTCCTCGTTGTCATCACTGAGATGCACCAAGGTAGAGACGAGCTACTTGGTTGGACTGATGCCTGCTCTGACCTGGACCAGCAGTTTCACGTTCCTGAAAAAACTGCTCAGCCAGATTATCCAAAGGTTCAGGTCACAAAAAACTGTCAACCTGCATCTTTTTTGAAGGGACTGGTGGTAGATGTGGACTTAAGTGATGTTATATGTGGCATCTGCAGGGAAACTCATGCATTTCAGAGGCTTTTAAACAAGGAGAGTAATATTGAGTAATACTGGGTTATGGTGAAAGCCTAATGAATAAAGGCCTTCAGCGAAGTGAGGCAGGATTAATTGTGAAATATAAACCAAGTGCCTAGAACAAATGTCACTTAAGAGATGGAATAGCTCCAGACAACAGCAGGAATCCATGTGTAAAGATTAGGGAACTGATAGATGTGCATGTACATTGCTGTAGGTAGCTAGATAGTAAATATGTAGCATAGTCTATCACAACATACACTGGATAAAAGCCAGGGTGGGTAAATGGTAAAATCTAGCTGCTAAACAGGCTCTGTGGTTAAGGCTTACACAAAACTTGCTCTTTTTATGCTGTTTTGCTGCTTGTCTCATGTGATGTGAAAGTAACAAGAGGGTTGATTCTGGTAGGAAGCTGAAGAAAGGCAGCAGCCGTAGGGGCCTGAAAGGTAAAATTTGAAAGAAAAGTTCAATTTCAGTTATCTGTTCTGAGTTCTCTCTTCATGGGGCCTAAGAAAATCCTGCACACCTCCTTAGTCTCCTGCTGTCTTGGTCAGCAGTACCAGGATAGAAGAGTTTCCATTGCATATACACAGGAGAATGGAGATTTTGGGACTGAATGGAGGTCTCCAAGTGAGAACAGCCTCAAAACATTATTTGGCCCTTGTGCCCCGCTTCCAGCAATTATCATAACCTCATTTATTTTCCACCCAACTCTGATATGGGGACTGTAGTTTTCAGTGCTAGAAGAAATAATGCCTATTACTTTGATTATTCTACTTGGATACTGCCATGAGTACAGTTCACTCAGGTCCGTATTTTTTTTTCAGTTGGAGAACTGAATTTAGACGTTGATAATGATGCAGTTGAACACATACAAATTTCAGTATAAAATACAAGACTCCTAGAGTTCTAGTTAGTTGCTTTTGATGAATTGAAATAAATTCATATTCTCTTATTAAAAGCCCAGAGATGAAACTGAAATGCAACTCTCTGTGCATGATTCTTTTTAAAAATGAAGGCTAGAAAATCCCAATTGATGCATATAAGACATGGCTTTTTAATTTATTACTGAAGCATATGCAAAAAAGGCATTAATTTTCAGTAATATAAAATTCTCGATATGTAGTGCCTGGAGCTATGGTTTTGAACCTAAATTGCGTGTATTTACTAAGCCATATAGCTCTGCAACATGGCAAATGGAAGTGCATTTCAAATGTGTACAGGGATTGCTATTACTAAAACCAGTTGTAATTTATAAGTGAGAAAAATAAACCTTCAGGTGGCAGATGAAGAGACACCTTTATTGACTCCCATATGCTTCACTGCATGAGGTGCGTTCCTGAAAATGGGATGCAAGTGCCATATTTTTAAGGAATTTCAGAAGTCAAGCATCAAGGGGTAATAGAGTTGACCTCTAATTTCAGAAATCACAGGCTAACATTTGAGAGCATTTAACTTCCAAACTTTATTTAAAGCTCTGCTTAGCAATCAGTTTTATAATAGTAAGGATTTTTGGCTGTGAGGCATATTGGTTATACTGTTACCTAGCAGACTTTTTCCCTTTAATGGCAGACACTAATGGCCTCTAGGAATGAAATGCTGATGCTTCAGACTGCCCACTGGTGTGGTTGACTGGCCTTCTGTCCTTGGTTTCAAAAGTACGGTTTCTGCATTCTATGTTCTTTTTACTTTGGAAAGAGTACAATGTGGTTGGTTGCTTATGTTTCTAACAGAAGATTTTTTCATTCTTAAAGGTTTATAGTCTCCTTGGTGTTGAAATATTTTAACTGGCATTTTTCTATCAGCCTCTTCCTAGACTATCCATTATCCATTGTTGCAGCATGTTATCTAGAAGCTATGTCTTGGAATTCTCAGTGGGTAACTCTCAGCATGGGTGCTACTCACCATATAAAGGTGTTAAGGAAATACAGGATTTGGATGTGTATTTAGTGTGGAATTGATTCCACCTGGTGTTCCTTCCACCTAAAAGTAAAGATTCAATATGAACACCATGTTGCTCTTTTTAAAAAATGATAGATCTTTTGCTTTCAGCACGTATCTGTAAGTACTTACAAAAGTGAAAGTTAAAAGTATTGGTGTTTTCCCACTAGATGAGAAGCTTCAGCACAGGTGAGATAGAACCATGGCTTCCACACTGCTTGCTACTCGATATTAAGTTGATGATGTTCCCGTGTGTCTGTCACTTCTAGCATGAAGAGAAAAAGCTTTGTGAGCGTGGTAACTGCAACTAGTAAGACACATGAGCACAGTTAAACATCACTTTGCATGTTCAGAGTGGTGATTAGCATAGCAAACTGCCTGTCATCCTTTATAAAAATGGAGGGAGGAATTTAAATGTATTCTCTGTAAAGTAATTTTCTTTGGGTTATTCATAAATATCCATACCTGCTTTCTGAATAAAGAATTTCAGCCTTAGTAATACTTAATACATAAGTTTATAACAAAGCACAACATTCTCGTACAAGCTGGACTCTGAAAGCGACAGGTTTAAAGAAGATGCTCAGAAACACATCATGGATGAATAAAGCTTCTGCTTAAAAATACATAGCATGTGTATAAAAGCAAATGTGGGACAAGATTTCTAGGTAGACCTCATATCTTTTTTTAAACTGGACCGGGATGCCTGGCAAATTTAACAAGGTTTTGGGCAGTTAAAATTTTTTGAGTCTGAAATGGAAATGGGAGATTTCAAAGGTAAATGCAGCTTGAGAGCAATTACAGTTTGGTTAATATCCAGTTAGGATAGTTAGGCATTTGTCCATCAAGAGTAAAATCCTGAGTTAGCCTTGAGTTATTCAGCCACTCATTTACTTGAAGTCTTAAATAAAGGTTGTATATAGTGCTTTGTTTTCAAGTGTGATTGTGTTGTACAGATATCCGAACTCTTGTGTGTTGTTAGTAGTCTGCTGTCATGCCTGTTTGTGTGTAAAAGCTAGAATGCTGTTTGAAGTTCTGCTTGGTTTGGAGAAAAGGGGAGGTTGCTTCCACAATACAAGGTGATTATGGGCAGAGCCAAGAAGTTCTTTCTACTGAATTAACTCCTTTGTCAAATGGCACATTTATTTACAGGGAGGCTATTTGGACAGTTCAAATGAACTTGAAGTAGTCCTGATACTTCAGCACTGCAAATTGGAGAAGGGAAGATAAGATGACAGACAGCACAATTTTCATGCTAAGGTTCCTCCTCTGCTTTACTGCTGAGGAAATGAGCTGCCACATCTGCTATGCTGTGACAAGATCTGGACAGGGTATGTCCAGAAGACTGTATGGGAACTAGAATACAGGCAGATGATGGAATTGTTTGAGCTGTAGGCTGTCTATGCTGTCACATTTAATGGCATACGTTCAGCACCATCATATGCAATAAGTGAGGCAGAATACAAGTATGAGAAACACTATGGTATTTTACTGTTTCCAAAAATGAATTTATTATATTTATTAATTGGACTGGTGGAGAAACACTTACTTTGCTGATATGGGTATAGCAACAGTGCTAAAGAACATGGTGATTGAACCAGCTTATAGTTTAGCACTGCTTACCCAAAGCTAAATTAAGAGAGAGACTAGAAATGTAACCAGAAAAATTTCTAATAGATGGGGTTTTTATTTACAGCAACGTTATGGTGTGAATCAGTGTAGCAGATTGGATCTCTCCTTACATGTAACGATTCTGTTGTTTTGGATCTGGATTGCAGTTTTGATTTTTTTATTTATTTTTTTCAGAGTGTACATATTGACATTCAGATTGATAGCTAGAACCAATTTCAGACAGATTAATTTATGAATGATTTATTTATTTTTTAAGTATAAAAACTGTTCTCTTAACTCTTTGGAACTCCTAATTCACAGTAGCCCTTCTGTAACAGCCTCTGGCAGGACTGTAACTGGAGCTGTAGATTTTCTGTTCTTCCTGAATTTGGGCCATGTCAGCCTTGAATTTTTCAATCTCTTTCATGAGCAATCTGCTGTGCCTAAATTTCAGGGAAGTCCTGTGTATTCCTTGACCTCAATGTCTTTGTCAATAGAGCAAGGATAACAGTACTTAGTTACTGCCAGGATTATTCAGGCATAATGTATATGAATACCTTTAAAGGTTACAAGCTCTCTCCAAGTGCCTCCTATTTCTGCTGATTTCATGTTAAGCAGAAAACTGTGTGTATGGGTGGTGGTGGGGAGGTCAATCATGAGATGTCAAGTTTTGTTTTATTTTTGTAATGATTTATGCAATTGTTAATCAGCAGCTGACTCCTCAGAGGAAACTTCAGAGAGATCATGTATTGAGAAACAATCCAGCTTCTGGTATTTTCTTTCCATTGTATTTTTCTTCCTTTGTTCTTTTGTTCTCTATTATGAAGGACATTTGCATGAAAACAAGATTTTTGTTTCTTAAGAGTTCATCTGCTCCTGCTGCTTATTCCCCACCTGGCCATAATCCTCCATTTGTGACATCTCAATTGGTGGCTGTGCAAATGATTATGATGTCAAAGACAGGATTATGACTTTAGGTGAGAAACAAACAGCAGGAACTGGTGAACTCAGGAGAAATACACATCTAGATTTTTCTCTAACCATTTTTATGCTAAAAGCACAAGAGAAATGCAGACAATAGATTATGTATGCATATATAAATAACTGATGTATAAGCAAATTGCATTGTACTAGTGAGTAACATGACAAATCTATTCTTTAAATTGTTTTCAACTGTTCTCATTCTCTGGTTTCATCTACAGAAAATTACAATAGTGGGATAATATCCAGTGATAGTGTGACTAGAACATAGTTGTTTGTTTTTTTCCACGTGTTACAACTCTTAGAAGAGATTTGTTCCATATCCCTTTGTTATAATGTGGTGTCCTGGATTTGATTACAACATAGGTTTGATAACAACATAGTCAGACCTAAACTGTGGACTATCAGTGAGTTAATTGGGGTCCTTGGTGAGAGTGTGGATTTGGACCAGATCAAGCTTCTTGTGATACAATGGGAGGCTCTTGTAATTGTTGAAGTTCTCGTGCCTGTGTGTTGGGGATTTTTTTCCTATTTAATGTTGCACTTCCTTTTTCTTCCTGAGGAACCCTAGCTCCTACTGCTCTTGAAAACTGTTCCACTACAGGCTTTTTGTGCAATATCTTCTTCTGTGATTTCTTGTCTGTGGTTTGAGTCCTGTGACAATAAATAGCTTGTGTGACTCTGCAGTCATTTGTTCTTTAATAGTGGGAGAAAGATGTTTGCTAAAAAAAGCTGTACAGATATGAGAATTATAATGCAAGGAGGATGTGTGTGTGTGTTATAACACTAGCTTATGCAACCAGTACTTGAGATTATCTCTTCAGTAAGTTAGTGGTAGGTTCTGAAGAGATTGCTCAATAGAAATCTCATGCAGGTAATCAGCTTGTGGGCTTCTGCTGTTGCAGTTATTACAGTTGTGGTTGCTACTTTTGCCGCTTCTGGTAGCTAATCCTAAAGTCTTTACAGTGACAATTTTGGGTTAACAAATAATTTTTCCCCATCTGCATTATATCAAGAATGCCTACTTATAGATGCTTTATGGATTTCTTTTGAGATATTGAGTGTGTTTTTTGATGTAGCTTGCGAAATGACGTTTAATGTTATTCTATATGTATGTAGTTGTGTCCTGTGTCAGGGTGATTAGGTGAAAATAGGAGGGAAGAGAGGAGTTAATAATCACAGAATTTATAACATTGAAAGCCATCGAGTCCACAAGTTTGATATTTGAAGTATTCCCA
Source organism: Clamator glandarius (assembly GCA_033459285.1). NCBI lineage: Eukaryota > Metazoa > Chordata > Aves > Cuculiformes > Cuculidae > Clamator > Clamator glandarius. The sequence goes on from JAUNZM010001576.1 coordinate 571,203, forward strand.
GCTTCAGAGAAACCATGGGGAGCGTGTTATTTTAAACAGAAGTGAATTAGTTATCTTCAGGATCCCAGTAATTAAAATTAGAAACTTGGTAACATTTTCATTGTAGGCAATTCGAGTGGCGAGATTAACATTAGATAATCTTATCATAAAATAACCAGGCACCCTGAGATGATCTGACACGAGAGGCTGCACAGAGCTTTGGGTCCCCCAAGGGCTGTGTTTGTTTTATGGTTTTATCTTATGATAACTGTGCTTTGGTTTTGCCCTTTTCTAAGAGTTTCATACAGTACACATTCCCATCTCCCTGTAAATTTGTAATTTAACACCGCTCTAGGAAATGGCAAATCAGCATGAAACTATTAATCTTATCTCATATCATGAAACAGACACTGATCCAAGAGATCTGATTGCTTTGCTTCTGGTCATTATCCGGAATGAGCTGGGCTTGGGCTTTTATATCATCAACAGTTCTGTCATCAGAAAGCAAAAAATATCAAAACCAAAGTGAAATTCTACAATCAATTCTCTTTGACGTTAATTTCATGCCAAAAATACCTCATGGCACCAAACTCCTTTTACTGGTCACTTAACTATCAGATGTGGTATTAGAGCCTGCATTTCTGCCCTATGTTTACCGCTTCTTTTCCTAGGCATTTAAAACATAATAAAGGACCTGAATGTCAGGCATGAGGGCTTAAATAATTTGTAGTGATTTTAGTGAGTTCAGTCACAATTGCCACAGGTTTGTCTTGTTTCATAAGTATTTCTGAGATGGAGCTTGCAGTCAGACTCTCCTCTGCCAAGTTGCTTTTCAGTCTTTTGAGAAGGATGGAAACTGGCTTCTGTTCAGTCCTGCAGAACTGTGTCTGGTTTTTGGAAATAGCCAGCTGCATCCCCTCCCCTCCAATGAATATATTGTGAACAAGAAATTCGGTTTTAATTTGTATTACAGCTCAGCTAATTAAAGAAAACCTATTTTAAATACCAGACTGAACCAAGGTGATTTGGCTTTCTTCTTTTCTTTACTCTTGGCCTTTCTTTTTTTTTTTCCGCTCTGTTCCTCTAAATAGTTGCAACTTTGTCTTCTCTGCTATCAAATCTGTGGCACTTGAAAAGATGCACTTATTTAATAAGTAACTGTGAGGGAGGCTCAAGCTCTGTGTTGCTTCTCCAGCAGGATAGAGCTTTCTGCTTTACAGCAATGTTTGGAAATTATTTACTTATTTATGTATTTGCTATTTACAAATCCCAAAGGTCTTTGCAGATATGGAAACACATGGTGAGAATTTCTTCTGTGCTCAGCTGGCTGGTTCAACTGAGTTCCTGGAGGCTGTAAATTTTACTGTTGACCTAACTTGGCTCCTTTGAAAGCTGGCACCAAGTGGTTTTGGAGATTTTCAGCCTCAAAGCTTTACTATTCTTTATTGAAACCAGAGTTTAAGAAGGAGAGCTGAAGTGTAGCTCTTTCAAACGGAATAAGGAAGGCTTGAGCAAGGTACTTAGAATACGTTTATTAACCAACTCTATCCAAAGAAGTATCCTGGGAACCCAGATAGAGGAACCTTACATTTGGCATTAGAATTTTGTCAGAACTTCCAAATTTATACATTTTGGCGTCATGGGCTGATTCTGCTTTCTGCTTTTCAGCAGGCTTGTCATACCAATTAAGTTTGCTAATTGGGAATGATAAACCAGAGCAAAGGTGCTGTGTAAAAATAGAAACTTCTACAATTCCCCCTGAGAAAAAAAATTCCCTTCAAAATTTTGTTTCCTCCTTGAGAATAATTAAGGTCAAACTTTGCAGCAGATATACAACATCCATTTGTTATTATCAGGTGGGGAACAGTTGGAAAGAGCAAAATAGGGATGTAAAGTTTACTCATAGCTGTAGAGCCATTACTCTGACTGGCACAGCACAATAAAATAATAGTTCTTTATTGAAAGGAAGATCTACATCTCCGTTCTAACTTGGAGGGACGTACTGGAGGGGTTTGTAGCTGGAAACTGTCCCTCACTGTCCCCTGTCTTTCAGCTTGTAAGCAGGATGCAGTCTTTTGCTTGCTGTTAATGTAAGACTATAAACATGTTATTTTTGCCTATTTTTGTCTGCTTATGACAAAGGGCTAGCTTTCTGCAAGTATTTCCTTTCTGACTGCTGCAAATGCTGACACTTGTGAGCTTTTCTAAACTAAACTCCCTTTAATAAACCTGTGTGGTGCGGTTTACTTGGTCTGTCTGTCCAGACTGCAGTGTCTTAGAGTGAAGGCGATTGCCTCACAAGGTCACTGCTGCCCTGGAGTAGTGGAGGGCCTTTCAATTTATGCCTTTTAACTTAATGTTCTCCTTCACACAAGCTGGTAGTGATGGATGTCCATTCAGACAACCTAATGGCCTATGGTAACTATAGAAGATCCTTTCTATCAATATTCTGCAGCTGACACCAATCCGGATGGACTGTCAAACTGCTCTACACCACATCTAGGATGATTTTATGCAAATAAAAGTTGTTATACCATTGCTATACTTTACGATGTCAAGCAGGACTATAAACGATCATTTCCATGGGTCAAGAAGAAGTTGATCTTTGTAGCTTGATATATCCGAGGTCATTTACCTGTGTCAGCTATTGCTGCCTTCAACAGTACTAAACCACCACAGAATGGCCTCAACTCTTAAGGCATCTCAACCATAGACAAAAGGCCTGCTGGGGTATTCTCACTGGCATTTAAACTGTGGCAAGAGTATTCTGAAGTCATCGTCTTTGTGGTGGGCTTCAAAAGGAAGCAGCTGGCTAAGCCCTGGGGAATGAGAGACTGCTATTTGCCCCACGGCTGCTTCCATTCCTTCATTCAACTTCCTGCTACCTTTCATTAGTTAATTTATGTAGCTGTTTGAGATACTGCAAGTCTGCCAAATAAGAGGTATTTGACTTCTCACTGAAATCACAGTATGCCAAGAAGACCTTGAATTTTTATGTTCAGGGAGCCAAGCCTCCCAGACTCAAGTGAGACAGTTTGTCTCTGTTACTCAGAGGTCTCAGGGGACAGCTGTCCAATGCAGACACTGTCTGAATAGGTAACAGATTATGAGTTATCATGCCATAGATCTGTTTTGGTGGAACTTCTCCAGAGTTGGTTGTATTTTGCACAAAACTTCCAGCTGCATTTATTCTTAATCAAAAGTGTTCATGTCTTTTCTGGACACTGTTTGCACTTTGGAATTCCTGTGTAACTGTAGACAAGATGTTGGCTTCTGATAAGAAATGGAGTGCATTTTGTCAGAGAGAATCTGACAAAAGACTCAGCAAACAGATATATGGACGATATGGTTGAGGTATTGCCCACTATCTCAGGAAAGGGATAGAATGTGAAAAGCTGTTGTTGAAGAGTAGCTATGAACAGGTTGAAAGCTTGTGGGTCAAAATTAAAGACAGAAGAATGAACGGGAACCTTGTGGTTGGTGTATATTACAGACCACCTGATCAAGGAGAGCCAACTGATGAAGTTGTCTGCCTCCAGCTACAGAAGGCTTCATGGTCACAAGATCTCATCCTACTTGGGGAATTCAAGCTCCCTGACATATGATGGAAAAGTAGCATGGCAAGCTATAGGCAGTCCAGGAGATTCCTGGAGTGCATAGAGGTTAACTTCTCAATCCAGCTGATAGAGACCGCCACCCGAGGAGATGCAATACTGGACCTGATGGTCACTAATACAGGTGAACTCATCAGTGACATTAGGGTCAATAGCAGATTAGTCTGCAGTGATCATGCAGTAAGGGAGATCAAGGTCCTGAGGGATATGGGACAGGTGAGGTGTATAGTCAGGACCCTAAATTTCAGGAAAGTAGACTTCCAGCTCATCAAGGGATTACTTGGTAGGACCTGCTGGGACATAGTCCTCGGGGACAAGGGAGCAGAACAGAGCTGGCAAGTATTTAAGGATGCTTTCCATAAAGAGCAAGAGCGCTCAGTCCCTGTATGTAGAAAACAAGCAGGAAAGGGAAGAGACCAGCATGGTTGAGTCGAGACCTGCTAGTAAAAGTAAAGAAGAAGAGGGAACTGCACAGTCATTGCAACCAGAGACAGAGAACCTGGGAAGAGTACACGGAAGCTGCCTGCTTGTGTAGGGATGAGATCAGGAAGGCTAATGCGCAGCTGGAGCTGAACTTGGCAAGGGAAGTGAAGACCAACAAGAAGGGCTTCCACAGGAACATCAATCAGAAGAGGAAGGTTAAAGAGAACATACCCTTAATGATGGTTGGGAATGGTGACCTCATACCGACAGATGAGAAGGCTGAGGTACTTAACAACGTACTTGCCTCAGTCTTCACTGATAACTGCTCTCCTCACCCCTCCTGGGTCATGGGACAACAAAATGGTGACCAGGGGGGCAAACCCTCTCCCACAGTAGAGGAAGATCAGGTTTGTTACCACCTGAGGAACCTGAACACATATAAGTCTATGGGACCTGATGAGATGCATCCCAGAGTCCTGAGGGAATTGGCCAATGTGGTTACCAGGCGACTCTCCATGATATTTGAAGAATCATGGCAGTCAGGAGAAGTCCCTGGTGACTGGAAGAAGGGTAACATTGTGCCCATTTTTAAAAAGGGTAGAAAAGACAACCCTGGGCACTACCGACCTGTCAGCCTCCCCTCTGGGCCTGGGAAGATCATGGAACAGATCCTCCTGGAAGCCTCTGTCATGGAGGGCATGGAGGTGATTAATGGCAGCCAGCAGGGCTTCACCAGGGGAAAATCCTGTATGACCAATTTAGTGGCTTTCTATGATGGGATAACCGCAGCAGTGGACATGGGTGAACCAATGGATGTGATCTGTCTGGACTTCTGTAAAGCCTTTGACATGATCCCCCACAACATCCTCCTCTCTGAATTGGAGGAATATGGATTTGATGGGTGGACTGTTCAGTGGATAAGAAACTGGTTGGATGGTCATATTCAGAGACTAGTGGTCAATGGCTCAAAGTCCAGAAGGAGATCCACCACTAGTAGTGTTTCCTCAGGGATCCTTACTGGGACCGGTGATGTTTAATATCTTCATCAATGCTCTTGAGAGCAAGATTGAGTGCATCCTCAGCAATTTTGCAGATGACACCAAGCTGAGTGGTGCAGTGTCCGCACTGGAAGGATGGTCCCTCGTTCAGAGGGACCTGGACAGGCAGGAGAATTGGGCCTGTGAGAAACTCATGAGGTTCAACAAGGCTGAGTGCAAGGTCCTACACCTGGGTTGGGGCAATCCCCAATTTCAACACACAATGGGGGATGATGTGGTTGAAAGCTGACCTGCAGAGAAGGACTTGGGGGTGCTTGTGGTAAGAAACTCAACATGAGCCAGCAGTGTTTGCTTACAGCCCACAAGGCCAACTGTAACCTGGGTTGCATCAAAAGAAGCGTGGCCAGTCGGTTGAGGGAGGGGATTCTGCCCCTCTATTCCTCCTTTGTGAGAGGAGTACTGTGTTCATTTGTGGAATCCTCAACATAAGAAGGATATGAACCTGTTGGAATGGGTCCAGAGGAGGGCTACAAAGATGATCCAAGGGCTGGAGTACCTGTCATACAAGGACAGACTGAGAGAGTTGGGCTTGTTCAGTCTGGAGAAGAGAAGCTGGGAAAGGACTATTCATAAAGGCTTGTGGTGATAGGATGAGGGTATAAACTGGAGAGGGGCAGATTTAGGCTTGATATGAAGAAGAATTTCTTCATCATCAGAGTGAAGTACTGGAACAGGTTGGCAAGGGAAGTTGTGGCTGCCCCATCTCTGGCAGTGTTCAAGGCCAGGTTGGACGGGGCCTTAGGCAGTGTGATCTAGTGGGATATCCTTGTCCATGGCAGGCGGGTGGAACTAGATGATCTTTTAGGTCCCTTCCAACCCTAACTATTCTGTGAATCTAAATGTGGAAGGACTGAAATAGAAGCTGGTAATATATTATATATATGTAATATCTACCCATCTCTGCCACTGTTTGGAGAAGACTCTGCCTTTCAAATGCCAACTGCGATGCTACTTAGCTACCAGTTCATACATCTATCTGTTACAGTGTACCTTTCAGTGCATTGAGAGTATACATGTTTTTCCAGTATTTCTGTAAAACAGAAATAGTCTGTGCTCCAATGTCTATGTACTCTAGCAGGTTAATTTATAGTTTCCTCGCTCCCTTATTTAAAGAAGTTGTTCCTGGTAATTTAGTCACTTTGGCATGAGAGCAAGTTTTGGCACGCACGTCAGCTGCTCTGGACTGGCTGTTTTATCTCTTAACTTCATTCCTAGTGACAGAGACATAAGCTACCTCATACATGGTGCCTTCTGTTTACTGTGGGTTAGAGTTGGGTAAAAGCATGCAAGCTGTGTTCTCAAAACTGATGAGACTGTAAGCAGTCAGAGCCTAAGCCTTTAGACAACCGCTTTCTGATGAAGGATATATACTTTTTGGAAAAGCGATGAGGTCAAATGCCCTGGTTGACTTGCCCCTTCTCAAGGATTTTGGTAATTTTCTCCCATCAAAACTATTTAACATACAATCTTGGGGCTGTCTGTTTTTCTTTGTTGCACTAGCATTTGGGCAGTTGATGTAAAACTATGTACCAGTAAGGTGCCAATGCGTTAGTCTTTTTCTGGTCTTTGTTCTACAGAACAGCATCACTACAAAATGAAAAAGAGTCTTTCTAAAGAGCTTTTCTTTCTTTGTATGTGAAACTTCTTCTCTGACAAGATGAAATGCGTCAGCCTGTCTTTAATGGGATTGCATTGAAACGTCTGCTTACATGCAACTCTTGTTGTCATTCCTTGGCATGATCGTTACTTGAGGGGCAGATTAGAGGTCAATCAGCCAGAGCTGCGGGGGCGCCCACAGCTAGCCTCAGGATACTCCCTACAAATGTAAGATCAAAAGGGCAGGCGCATGAAAATTACTGTTTACTTTTTATGAATTATTTCCCAGAGATGGGATCATTAGCAGAATCTAAATGCTGGCTGGTTCTTAGTGCAAGGACACTCCTGACTGAACACACTCGCTTGGGCACACCTTTCCACTCTTCTAAAGTCAAAAGATTATCTGTTTTGCTTTTGTGGGATTTCAGTTTTATTTAAATAACTTTCTGGTTGTTTTTCTCCCAAATGCTGTACCTACTTCTGAACATGCTTTTAATGCTTGGATGTTTTCCGTTTTAATTCTTTCTTTGCGCAACAAAGATATTTCAAAGCCTATGTCCATACACCCGGAGCTCTGCAGGAGATGTGTACCTTTTTAGAGGAAGTTAATCTTCCTGTGTGAGCACTGGCTCTTACTTAAAATTCATCACTGGCCAGTGGGTACCACAGTTATCCCTACTGTAAATACAGAGGAAAGGTGATATTGGCTGTCATGGTGAGATACACGTTGGCAAATGCTGATTCAATGTCTACTCCTGCAGTAATCTTCCCACATCAAACTCTACACGTTCTTATCCACATAAGTATCTGGCTTCTTTTTGACCACAGTAATCAGGGCTGTTTAGAAGGGTCATGGTATATTTGCCCTTTTGTCTTGTGTCTGGAGCTATCAAAGCATGACTTTTGAGCAAATGTTGATTGAAATCTAGAGAGACTGTCAGTAGCAGGGAACACGTGTGGCCCCTGATATGCTGAACTTGTGAGTCCAAGTAGAAAACTTGTTTGCTTTTTAAAATAACTTTGAAAAAATTACCTTGAAGGACCAAATACATGGTGGGTATTACACTTTAATGAAAACCAATATGAACTTTCCTCTTATCATCCAACATATTATTGCCCTTAATGTGAAATAATCAAATGCTGCCCTGTGTAGGAAAGAAACTAAATCTGGCTGGTCACCAAAATAAAATCCCTTACAGCTATTTTTGTATGTTCTTAAAATGTGTGATGTGAAATTAGGCAGTTGTCTTTTTTATCCCCACTCTGCTATTTTTCTTTAAAAAAAAAGTAAAAAATAAGCTTTCTTGCAGCCCCCTTCTATCATGAGTTTTTTGGGGGCAGAAAATTCCAATGCTGTATTCTTTTATCTAAATCCTTATTCCATCTAAAGTGGCTAGACAGTTCGGATACGTGTGTTTTTACTTATTTGGCATGATGTTTTCCCAACATCATTCGGAGTTTTTTTGGCATTCATCTTGACAGCGGTAGCCAGAGAACTTCTTGCTACTTCTTCTCCCTTTCCATCTTTTCCTCTTGCTGTTGGATGGAGCTGAGGAAAATTTTTAATCCTTACAAAGCAGTAAAAGTGCAAAAGAAATGGGTGTGCAGATGAGTGGGGTCACTTGCTTCACTGAAAGGGTTATCAGATACTGGAACAGCTGTCCAGGGAGGTTGTTGAGTCTTCATCTCTGGAGGGATTTAAAAGATGGGTAGGTGAGGTGCTCAGAGATATGGTTTAATGGTTGGACTCAATGATCTCAAAGGTCTTTTTCAGCCAAGTAATTCTATGATTCTATGGGTCCTAAAATAGTGGGGGTCTGCAACTGGCCATCTGCAGGAGCAGGTCACAGGTTTACTGCAGCACTGTTCAGAAAGCTGAGGTACAGATGCCATGAAAATCAGTCAGTTGGTGCCAGGCATGGTTTAGGCTTGTACTGAGTTGCACCCAATCTCAAAAGTATTCCACCATGCTTTGGATTTCTTAGGCTAGATCAGCAGTAGACAGAGGTCTGTGTGCCTGCTTTTGGTTGTGATGCTATGCTCACAGATTCACGAGTTGTCAGAGAGCAGCTATTGGGAGCCAGGATAAGGCATGCTTACTGTGTACTTCTTGAAGACTTTATACTGAGGCAGAATCAAGTATTAAATTGTGCTTTTCATCTCTTTGGTGTTGATATCTTCTTGTTATTCTCATAGTCATAATGGAAAACAATGGTTTTAGGATGTCTTTTCTTGCATTTCTGCTTCAGAGGCTGTTATATCCCCTCTCTTTTTTTTTTTATAATGTGCTGCAAAGGCCCTTAAACCTTTTCTCTGAACTAGTACACCTTGAAGCCGATACCTAAATTCAGATGGGCTTCTAGAGGACCAGTCTCCCCATTGCTGTTAGAATTGTGGAGGTCTCTTCTCCACCAAATTGCTAAGGAGTTTAAGATATTCCTGTCCACTGATAGCTTTTAAATTAACGTTTCCATTTCCCTGCATGTAACCTTATCTTCACAGACAGGTGTATATGTGTTGGAAGAGGGGTATTTTTGGCTATACTGTAGGACAGCCTGAAGGTAATGAGTTGTGCATAGTAAATCTTGCTTACTCCATAATTTCCACTACATTTCAAATTAAGGGCGTAAATTAGGGTTAGTGTCAGACTTGCTCTTTTGCTATGTCCTAATTTTGTTTTAAAAGCATATAGCTAAGGACTTTAATATGTTTTAGATTCAGTGCTTGTAAGTTATACTAAAATCCCTAAGGGAGCTAAAATAACTTATTAAAACCTTGCAAATGTTTTTGACTGCTGCATTCTGTTATTTTCTATTCCAGTGGTAGCATACAGCCTCTGCTGCTGATGGGCGGAGGAACGCAAACCTCCAGGGCCCATTAGACTTAACTTGTTTACTGCATTGATATCTATATGTTAAATGACAAGAGAGTTCAGGTTATTGAATAATTTAAAATTCAGCTCTAATTGGTGTCATATGACCTGGAAAAGGCCATGGATGACGCCAGGAGCATGCTGTGAAATTCTTATAAATAATTCATAAATTAGATCATTCATTTGCCTGGATGTCTTGTTAAATGCAGAAGTTTGTAAGTAATAACTGATGATATAACACCTGTAAGTATTTAGTTCATATGCTGGAAGGTAATCTACCTTGATGATCTTCTAGCAAAACCTGCCAGAATACTAGAGTTAATTGCACTAGGGAGAATGCACTACATTTATTTGGGATGGGCTTTGGCAAGGCGTACCGTGCAGATGTTGCATTACGCATTCTCTATCAGCTAGACAACTATTCTATGTATGCCCATGTTAAAAATGCAGCTCATCACTCTTCTGCCCTTATTTCACATGAACTCCAAATGCACTGGGAAATGGTAGTGACCTGCTCTGCTCGCAAATAGTATAGTTTTTGAAATATTTATCTAGGTCTTGAACTACTGATTCTTCAGTAAAATAAAGGGCAGAAGTAAAAAATTGAAGTCAGAGGATTGTGATTTTTCGTTTTTATAATGTTGGCAGCACGTGGAATGTTAATAGTTAGAACTGGTGCTGTCAAGATTAGTATAGTGGCGTTTGTCTACAGTGCAAACAGGTCTCATAGTTTTGTTTCAGAAAGCAAACATGTTTGCTTTATTTTAGTGGTCAGGTATTGCTTTGCCATACGTAGGTACTGTTTGGGCTTCATATGGGCATTCTGATCACAGTGACTTCCAAGGCTCAAGGTACAGGCGCCTAGTTTTATTTTTCTTGGAGCACTGTATTATTAATGACTGCCTCATTGGCCAGCATAAAATCATTTTGCTGCTCTGAAATGGAAGCATTTGTTAGAGATTATCTACAATATTTGTGTAGCTGGAAAAGAAAGGTGGTGTGTTTATGAATGCAAAATATACACTTAAAGCTGAGTGTCAGCAAATGCTCACATGCCACTTTGAATGCAGGTTTTTGGTGCACCTGGCATCCAAGCTCAAACCTTCTTAACAAAGAGGAGAAAAAAAATTGAAAGCTACACAAACACAGGAGGTGTTCCTCTGCTGTCAGCTAGCAGCTAGAGAATCACTTTTTTGTGATGTGATCCTATTTTATTTTTTTTATTTTTTTTTTTGCTACACCTGTTCAGTATATTGAGTTCAGTAGATTTTTACAGGAAAAATACAGGCTTGCGACTGTCATTCACATAGTTTCTTTCATTTGAGAACACTTGTTTTATTCAGTGAAATATGGCAATCATAGCCGTACGTAATTTCTACAGAAAATGGTACTTTATTTCTTGCTTGAAAAATGGTCAGCTTACATTCAGAGTTATCTACTGTGTTTATCTTAGGTACTGACAGACAGTTGCTGAACTATTATGTGAGCACTTTGTAATGACTGATATTAGGTTACTTATGGTAGAGATTTGAGTGAAGGATTAAATGATTTAAAGTAAAAAAAAATTGATAGACTTCAGTAGATCCAACTATTTTACTTTAAAATCTTTACCTTTTTACATTCTCCTCTTGGAAAGAATAGCTCCTTAATTGCTAGTAATGCACTTCAAAAGTCCTATCATTTGAAATAATTGTTCTTAAATAGGCATTTCTGTTGCCCCTATATTCTACCTGAGCTTATTTATAATGTATTCTCCTCATTCTACTGATAAAAGCAAGTGCTTAAACTGTTGATAGACCTGCAGACCCAAAGCCAAGCTTTATTTAGATGAGATCTATACATCATAGCGGCAAAAAAGTTCTGGGTTTAGGATGTGTACCTTAGTGTGTGTGTCACACAGGTCACTAATGTGTGGCCATGGTGATATTTAAGATGTCTCTGTGTTTGATAGCCTCTCGTTTGTCCATTTAGAAATTCTTGCTTCATCTTTAAATGTGTTTAAATCCCTGCATTTCTCCTCTGGTTGCTGTTTCTGTTCATTCTTCTTGGCTTCCTCCTGGATCCAAACTCAGATCAGTGCAATGGACTATTTCTGAACCCATGTGTTTGTCGCAAAGGAATTTTTTAGGTAAAGTGCAACTTCACAGAGTTTGATGGCAAGGTTACCCTACTGCTTACTACTACTACAGATTGAAAATTTGAGTAGAATCTATTTGGACTGATTCACACAGGGATGTGAGATGTAAAAGGGGGAGGGAGACCCTCCTGTTGAGTAAGGAGGTTCAGAAAGGGACCACCTTGCTTTCTAAACTCCTGATCAGAGAGGAGTCTAGGTGCAGCTGTGTCCAGTCCAAGTCCCCGGCTTGGTCAACAGTTTATTGCTGAGGGATTCAGAGGGTAAGGGTTCTATGTGTTTACAGCTGAAGAATTGTATGCACACACCCCATTCTCTGCGTCACTTAGCTACAGTTTCAAAGTTCCGTTGTGCTTCCCCATTTCACTTACCTTCCACCTGGGTGTCTGGCATCAGTTTGCTTCGAAGTTTGAATCCAGTGTTTTGTGAAGCATACTCTCATCCATCAGATTTTAATTAATAAAATCAGTAGTTTAAGAGTGGTACAGCAGCATGGTCAGCTGTGGAAAGAAAGGTGAACATGAACAGGGAAATCTCTGAGCAGTTATACCCTTACAGACTCTTTACCCACCCCTCAAGCCATGGTTTAGTCCAGTAGTAATTTTTGGGTCTGGGGTCTTTTTGGATTCTTTTGCTGTCTGTCAGACAGGTTATTTATCTTGTCTAGTTGCAGCTGTTGCTAATGGTCCTTGAAGCCTCTGTATGTTCTAATTTATTTTGGCTCTGGAGGCCCTGTTTTAACTAAATAGGTACAAGTTTGCTGCAAGTTTACGTTGAAATTTACAGCTTGTGGCCTAATGCTTCAGCAAGTCTAGCTACTCATGCTAAATGAGCAAAGCTAAGCAAACAGCATACTAAATCATACAATACTGTAGCTCTCAGTGATTTATTCTATTTAAAATTTTACTTATTTAAATTAAAGAACTAATACCTGCTAAACAGGAGAGTTGCCTGGTATGCAGTCCAGCTGCCATCCAAGGAGGATTCAAATGGGGCTCACTTGCTATCTATCCTTGGTTAAAGATCTCATTTCTTTGAGGAGCAACTCTGAGAGGTGCCCCACTGTGAGGGATGATCATTACAATGTGACTACACTGCCTCACAGGGAGAGCTGAAAAATGACTCACTCAGGTTGCCGTATTTATGGGATAAAAGTAGTTGATTTGTAATCAAATTGCATACAATAGGAGAGGTGTGCATGAGGCTCCTTATACCCACAGGTTAGTGGTGTTTGTTGTGTTGCTGTGCTCCTCATGGGTTTCCTGAAGGAGTTCTTGGTCTGGCTGTGTCTCAGGCCTTTGCCTCCTCTGGAGCCTGAACCAAACTGCTGCTGGTTTGGTTAAGGAGTGTTGAGTGTGTCCACCACAATATTCCTCCCTCTGTTTTCAGCCTGTGAAAAGAAATCCCACAGCAGAAGATTCAGGTTAGAGAACTGTTCTCAAGATACAGTTGAGTACAATCTTAGTTCATTGACTCTTCTTCTGTATTCAAATATATTTCAGCTATGAACTACAGAGCTGGGCACTATTGTTTAATCCCTAACATTGTTAACATCTATAGGAATTTTGCCATTCACCGTAACAGCTGTGACTGTTACAGTTACACCATTAACTGTATTTTGCTGGGATCCTGGCCTCTGTCCTCAGAGTGCAAGAGTTCCCGAGGTAATCATAGAATCACCAGGTTGGAAGAGACCCACTGGATCATCGAGTCCAACCATTCCCACCAGTCTCTAAACCATGCCCCTCAGTATCTCATCCACCTGCACCTTAAACATCTCCAGGGAAGGCGAGTCAACCACCTCCCTGGGCAGACCGTTCCATTGCCTAATGACTGGGGGCTGTTTCTTAAACATGTTTTGTGTATACAGAGCTGCTAGGGAAATCTGTCACAACCTTGCCTGGGTTGAGATTGTGAGATCTGGTCAGTTACTACTTCATCCCTTGCAGTGAAGAGCCCTGCGTGCCAGAGTCAGTCTTTGAATGTGTCTTTTCTACTAGCACTGTGAATTAACACTGCAGAGCGCACAAGTTATGTTTAAGAAGAATTTGCAGAGATCATGATGCTGTTATGCTGTGTACATAAAACCGGTGAGCTGTTTGTCTGTTTGCAGGAAGTTTTAAGGACTAGATGTTTGTTTAAGCTCTAGTCTGAATCCCTGAGCAAAAATTACTGGGATTGCAGTAAAGATTTCATAGAGCTCCCCACGTCTTCCTCTTTAAATCCTTCTAAAGATTATTTGAACTATTTTTTGATATCTCCTTGTTTCCATGCAAGAGTTTCACATTAGATCAAGCCTTATTAACTCCATATGTTGCAAGGAGCAGTCTGAGTTTGTTTGTTTGTTTAAGCCTCAGTTAAAGGAAGTTGTATCTTTAAATACTGTACAGCACGTCTGGAAGAGCTCCACAGAGGCGAAAGCACAGCTGTTCCATCATGGTCCGTCATGGTTTCCATGTGTCCCCTAGGCAATATCTTTCTTAAACTCATCTTGTGAAATTACCCAATTCCTTATGCTTGTGCATCTTTAGACTCAAGGTATTGGGTGGGTCTTTGGAATTTTATTTTTTTGTTCGCTTTTCCCCTTCACCTGGCTTGCATCTTACAGATCTATCATTGCATGCTTTGGTGTCATCTAATCCCTTTTAAGTGTAAATGTCAGTCAGTTTTCCCCACAGCCTCTGCTATTCGGCGGTACTTTTCAATTAAAGCATTAACAGAAAACCATGAATTGCTTAAAGAGTCGCTGACTAGCTTCTGACTCCTAATAGTTAATTTTTTTTTCAGGATTAGACTGTGCAAAGTACTGAATAGCTGTGAAAGTCATGTTGTACTTCAGTCTTCTGCCTAGCTTGACCTCTTTCTTCTAAAGGAAATAAAACCCCCACTTGCATTCAATGACATTAATCAGAATTTCCCCCCCCCGCAAACATATTGTAACTGTGAAATAACATTAAAGTTTCTCTGCCTTGTTATGAAGTCTTTAAATGTCAATGTCATTTCTGAGACCATCAGGGCAGATTTAATGGTGGCCAAGGTCAACAAATGCTAACTGGTACCTCTCTTTTTGGGCCTTCAGAGACTCCTAATAGAGTCTTAGCCATGAAGTTAATTTGCGATGTGGGCCTTTATTCTTAAACCTGCACCTGATGATTATTTTGTACCATCTTCATTTGTGTGCGTAGTTTTCTTAACTTTCTCTTGTCTCCTCGGTCAATAAAACAAATTGCTAAAAGAAAAAGATTCTCAGTCATTTCAGCTTTTGAGTCACCTTTATTTTGTTCCTTTTTACTTCTCTTTCTGGCTGCAGAAAGGTAGGTGTATCCTTTCTGTAGATGGCCCTGTGCTGCCAGTCTGATAGGAACCTTGAAGGTACATCTAGGTTTGTCCCCCGCTGCTGTCCTAGGAGCTGGGAAATGGGCCACCTCAAAAGCCTCTTTCTGTTGGTCCCCTAAGTGCTTTGTTAACAGAAGCAGATGAGGTGAGAAACAAGAGACAGCATGTAACCACAGGATTCTCTTGCTTTCCCTTTGCTGTAATATTTCTTCTTGTTGCTGGTCATTTCTTTATGTATTGTCTCATTTAGATTAAAAGACCTTTGTAGCCTTTATTTATCTAGAAAATATTGTAGAGAAGGATGGCACACTACAAACAGTAAATTACAAAACTCCCTTTTTTTGGCAGCACGTTGCTTTTTGCTCAGTTGTCCCACCAGCCCCTCTGACTTTAAAATATTTTAATGTCCTACACTTTTCACCCAGTCCAAGCACCAGACTTTCGTCAGACATTTAGCACTGACATTAATGCAAATGCCTCCGGCTCACTGGGCCCTTTGGGGCAAAACACAACATCCTTGGCTTTCAATCACAGGGCAGGGAGGATATATTTATGTCCACAAAACTGGAAATAATAAAATATCAGTATGCAGGTGCTAATTCACTTGAATTTACATTCTGTGAAGCCTACAAGAAACTTGTAATTGGTTGTCTTGAAGGGCAGTAGAGTATATTTGGTATTTTGTTTATTTATAAAAAAGAATTTAAATTATACATATAAACGTTGCATAGATTTGGATTATCTCTCACTTCTAATGATTGCTGAATGCTTGCTTGCATTCCTAACTTCTAGTGTTTTAGGGCTTGCTGACTGTCTTCTGCTCTGTGCAGACAGCAGCTGTCTGTTGTAAGCATTACCAGAGTTCAATTAATACTTTCCTTTCTCTTGGTGGATACCAAATTTCCCTACAAAACGACTGCAGTGTTTTTTTTTATCTTCAACAAACTTGGCTTCTGTAATTAAAAATGTAGATCTTTATGAAAGGTCCCAAAGGCTGGACACTTTTGAATTCAGTGTGTTATTGAAATTAATGCACAGGTCTAGCAAAATCTGTGTGACTGCTGCTTTTCTGATATGCGTAGAAACTCAAACACTTAACTGTGTAGCTGAACCATAGTGCAAAGATACTCCAGGATTTTGATGTCTGTTACATAATATCCATAAGTGTAACAGAACCACTAGAATTTGCTTGCACTGGGTTGACAAATGTGAATTACAGTTGCTTTCTTTCTTCAGAGTTTTATCAGAGTATAATCACTTGCCCAGCTTAATTGAAAAATCACTTAGGTTTATAGCTGAATTTAAACATGTTTTGTATTTAAGTGACAGCTTTTGATGTACAACCATTTTTTACAGAAACTAGTTGGTTTTTATCTGTGTTTCTGTAAAGATATTTCAAAAACTCTCATCAAATTTCCAGCGGTAAGTAATATCCCATTCAGTGCAAGGTGAAATGTTTTACATCAAATCTCCTGCTGTGTAATGGCCAATCAAAGAGTATTTATAGTGGCTGAATGGATTTTTTGGCTCAGTATTCAAAATTAAACATTTTCAAACATTAACATTTAATGGTTTTTGCCACTCTTCAAGTTGATTTTATGTAACCCTGGATGCTCACTACTACTTGATACTCTGAAGCGACTCATTTTATGCTGAGGATCCTGTAGGCAGTAGTTTTACATTTATTATACTTGTATATATGGAATGAAATGGAGATTTCATAGCAGATTTGTGTCTGTCTTCTGATAAACATTTCCTCAAGTTTGGCTGTATGTCCATCGGCGTGATGCAGCAAGTCTATTTCTGAGAGAATACACTTACCAAGTGAAATTAATGAGCAGAAACAAATTCTGGTGATTAACAGGAAATTATTTCTCTTATTGCAGGTGTCCATTAAGAAGAGCTCATGCCAACAACTGCCTTTGGAGCCAGATGGTTCCTACTTAGGTATTGGGCGACCTCAGACTTTCTATAAGAACAGCAGAGCATCAAAGGCTGGAAGCCCAGCCCATGTTGCATTGTCTCAGCCATGCAGGAATAATCACAATTACAGGGCTGAAATCCATTACAACCATCATGAGTGTCAGAAGGAATATCCAGTAGAAAATGGCTTGCATGGGAAGTGTAACAATACAATTTCCCCAGCCAAGCAGAGGAGCCCTCTCTGTGTGAAAGCAACTCAAGGGACGGACGAGAAAGCGAATGAATTTCAGAGCACATGCCCCCAGCAAATGAGTCACAGTTGTGCCTGCAGACAAGTGGGGAGCTCAGGGAACTTGCAAGAGAGCCACCATGTCAACCTGGTACTTGGAAGACACCCTCGGCCAATTCAGAAAACCTGTGATTCCTCTAGGCACTCTGGAGTTTCTGGGCTGAATGACAGCATGAACTCAGGCCCTAGAGAAACAGATCAGGCCAAGAGGTTGTATGAAGAAAGACGGCAGAAACTGCTTCTGCAGAAGATGGAGCTGGAAATTGAAAAGGAACAACTTCAGCATTTGTTGGCTAAGCAAGAGGCAAACCTGCTCCTAAAACAGCAGCAACTACACCAATCCCATATGGATTATTACAGGTGATTCTGAGATATATAATATTAAAGAAATTTCTAAAATTTCTAATGAACTTATGGCAATAGTTAATTGAAGTGAGAGAACAGAACTGGTAAGATAGGCAAGACCTGTGGCACAAATTCTAACAGTGATTTAGAGGAGACTTTTTAGTGTAATTAGCATATACTGTAGGGAAACAGCATGACAGCTGTGGAAAGCAGCACAGGAAAACAGTATGTGGTAGAAAGAAAGGCACAAGGAAAACACTGCTAAGAGACTAGATAAGAAAAGAGCAGTAGAAGAAAATGAGAGGTTAATCTTTGTGTGGCACATGAAGGAATACAGAGGTTTGGCAAGAGAGCAATGTAAGCAAGGATGTCCTGGATGTAGTGTTCCTCCTTCTTTCATTGAAGAGGTCAGTTTTGAAATATTGCACATTCCTAGGTAGGGACTGGAAGAAGTGTCTTTCTCAGAAAAGATGGAGATCATTCTTTATGAATATATATATATGGAATACATTTTTTTTCTCCATATGCATATATGAAAAGGGAAAGGAGCTCCATGTAGCAAGGATGTTTTCTTTCCAGTGGTGTTTGTGGAAGGAGAATGCCAAGACTGAGGCACTGTGCATGCTTAAAACCAGTAGAAGGGAAAGACAGTAACCACAGAAATATGATATGTGTCTTAAAAGGCCCATGAGTTCACCAGAAGGTGAGGAAACACCTTGACAATGTAAATAGGAACTCTAGGAAGGAGGGAGAACTGGTTTATTGGTATCATGTTAGTTGACTAGAGAGGAACAGTGGAAGGGAGTAGGTTTAAGCAAATTTAATTAGCCAGTTTAACTCAGTTGAGTACTAGCTTTTCAGCATTAGGAAGGGAAAGAAATGAGGAAGAAAATCAAGCACTCTTTTAGAAGATGCAATAGGAGGGTTTCACAAGGATGCTTATTTCTGTACTGTTTTAATATGGCAACTGCTGACAGTGTCCCATGAGAGTCTGCATTACATAGCCTGCTTCCATGTAAACAAGGATTGTATTGTAACCACCGCGGAAAAATATATCAGTTTCTCTTCTTAATCCTAGCCCCCCGGTTACTTTTCAAACTCTGAGAAAGAATACTGTAATTTAGGTGGTCTTTGTTGTCTTGGATTGTAGCTTACATTGACGATAATGTGTTTATATAGCTTTAAAAATAACTGTCTTAAAGGCAATCACAATTGTGTGTGTTGAAAATGACTGAGGTCACAAACAAAGGATTATGACTTCAGGTGAGAATTAAGTAGGAACAGATGGATTCTTAATCATCAAAAACCTTAATTCTATGCATGCATCCCTCTGATGAAAAACAAGTGCAATATGAAGGACATACGAACTCAGGTTTTTGGTGGATATTTTGTAATTGATTTTTTTCAGCATTTGAGGCATCATAAACCTAGAAAAAAATGGACCTTAAATATAGATATAATGATGTGCCTGTTAATGCTGCTATGCATAGTTTAGGGTTTTTATTTTTTTTTTTAAATGAAAAAACTGCCATGGTTTACAGAGCTGTAGTTACCTAAAAGAATTCTATGAAAGAAAATCACATATGATCAATCTGAGAACCCAGTATTTTTGTGGTCTCTTTTCAGAGGTGCAAGTGAAAGCACATTTTCACTAAGAAAAGTAACTGGAATGTGCTGTGCTTACTCCTAAGAAATGTTCAGTCTCTCTAGAATGAAATGCTTTATTTTTTACTGGTAAATCTCTTAGGCATCACAGCTCCATTTCAGTTCTGGGTACATAATTCACATTTGTACTTGATAACAGGGTAATTTTATACATGACAAACAATAAAAATTTGTTTAGCTAAGCTCGAATACCCTTTTTCTCATTGTCAGGAGGCTCTAACCTAGTTCATCTCTTAACAGCATGACAGTGTAAAAAAAAATGCAACAAAAATCCATTTCCAGATAGTGTTTATTTTTGTCTGTCCTTCTGCATGGATGGAGTGCTGGTAAAGGTCCATTTTGATTTTTTGGAAGTATTACCATTGAATGACAAGTAAAAGGTCTGACCATTTGTAATTACTGGCTGTTAGCTCTTCTGCTTTTTTAGTGAAAGTATGAATTGATCATTTTTTTGGCCACGTTGCATCGTAACTGCATTTTAATTTCCCTATTTAGCCTCAAGTGAGCATAGTACTTTCAGTTTGCATTTTCTCTCTATGTGAAATAGTTGCTCAGCTGTCAGAAATGGCGTGTGTGTCGGGAAGGGGGCAGTTCAGTGACTTCTCCTATCGCCAACCACACCAGGGTAGACAAATACGGGTAAATCCTGGAAACAGGAATTTTGTCAAAATAAAAATGGAGCAATACCTCTATTGTTAACTTTTCTGTCTTCACTAGGGAGAAAGAAAAAGGTGGGGAAATGTGTTAAAAATGGAGTATCATGTGTGGGTCTGTAGTTTCACCAGACACAACCACCACAAATGAATGCTAAATTTTATGCAGCTTACATGCAATGCCTTTGAGCTCTGGTGGTGCTGGAGCTACTGAGCCCAACAGGGATTTTTTTTTATTGGATGCTGTAACTGTTTTCTTAAGGGAGCTGGTCATTGGAAATCAGTAAATGAAATTTTTCTAATCTTTTTCTCAACTGGAAACCCGTAGAAGCAAAAGCACTGGACATAAGTCAGTACAAAAGGATATTTGAAAGTGTGAAAACAGTCATGAAAGCTTCTGTGTTTAATGTGATTAAGTGCCCTGTGTGTAAACACACAACTCCCTTTTTTGTGGTGAGTTTCTGGTGTGATGATTTGACCTGCTGTAAAACCAGCTAACTCTGCTTTTTTCAGGTTTAGAGGCCATGTGCCTGACTCAGAAGATGTGCCTGTTGATGAAGCACCTGGAGAACTCACTCTGATGATGAATGGCAACAGCATGGGGCTAAGGTAATTTCTCTCTTCACTTCTAAGTACTTCACAGTGTCGGTATATCTTTTTGACAGTGTGCTGTTGGCTGCCAGGTGTATTTGTTCATGTGGTTGTTTCAGATTAAGAGCTTTTTTTCTGCAGAAAAGGTAAAATTCATTGGCTGTTGCATTTTATGAGTCTACTCAATAGTTATGCTGACTTGTTATTGCTCAAGGTTTAGGAGTTGACTTCCTGTAGAGGTCTCAAGTTTTGTGTGCTGTCTTTTAAGGACACCTAACCAAGCCCAGTGCAAAATGGAGTTTTCATAAAACCTTAGCTTTTGTTCTTTGTCCTAGGTACTGCTTGTTCCTTTTTTCAGTTAAGGCCAGAATGTCTCTAGTCTTGGTTTGGACCTGATGTAACAAACACATTATTATTTAACTCCTGGACAGAAATCGTCTTTTACAATTGGTGACAGTTACTTGTTTTTAAACAGTCCTGTGTTGCACCTCTGCTTTAGTGCAAATTAGAGCAATGTACCACTGAAATATCTGGAAGCAGATTTAAGCCAATATTTAGCTTTTTATCTCAATTTTGCATGCTATTTAAAACTTTATTCAATACACTATTGTGTTTTCTTTCTGTCCTACCCTGTCACATTTCCTTTTAACACTGGAAGAA
The DNA here is from genome assembly GCA_033459285.1 of Clamator glandarius. NCBI lineage: Eukaryota > Metazoa > Chordata > Aves > Cuculiformes > Cuculidae > Clamator > Clamator glandarius. Next base: position 592,341 of record JAUNZM010001576.1, read on the forward strand.
GATTCAGGCTTGTTCAAAAAAACAATAAATAAAAACTGTGGATTTGACAGAGTTTTTCTCCCTTTCTCAAAAAGTAATAGCTTCTTGTGTGGTTTGAATGGTGCCTTCTGTAGTGACAAGGGAAAACTTCAAAACAATGAGCTTTTCTCTTCACTATGTGAGTACGGGAAGAACTGATATTTATAAACTAATCATGCAATACTTTATTTTTTCTTTACATCTAGTTACATTACTGCTTTTATTGTATTTTATTGAGGTACCTCTTCTCTGAATAGGGGTAAGAATTCTTTCTCCAGAAAAATGTGAGTTGTTGGTTTCCTTTGGTATATTTCACAGCTTAACCAGGTGTTTGGCTGCTGTGAATTACTGGCATATCCTCATTCTATTCTAATGCTTTTGTGTTTTGTTCTCACACCGACTGAAGTGACCAGAGTGTAATCACTGTGACAAAAGAGAGAGTCATGGTATGTTTAAGATGCAGTAGCATTAAGCCCCTTGGAGGAAAAATGTAACCTAGAACATCTGTAGGGCTTCTTGGCAACAATTTAACAAAAACCTGTCAAAATCTACATAGCCTGGCAGGGAAAATGAGGAAAACCTGTGCTGTTAACAAAATGAGAGTTCCAGATTTCAAAAGGTTCCCCACTCTCTCTTCATTACCCTGGTTTAATTTACTGTAATTTTTCAAAGTTATTATGTGTTCATGCTGTCTCAGGTTGCCATGCCAGCTGGTTCCAAAGTCTGGCAGAAAAACACTTGGAAGTTGTTCTTCCTACATGCCATCTTCAGTTTCGCAAAGGTTACCAGATGAATTGTCCCTAAATAATTTACTCTAATGTAAGTCTGAAAGAGGCTACAGAAGACAAGTCCATTTGTCTCTTTTATGTATTTGAATATGTAAGTGATGTTGTCTTCAGTGTTAAGAGAATGTGTGTGTGTGTCTCTAGAGCTTAGAAAGGAGAAGGAACTAGTAAGAATGCATACTTTTTTTTAAAAGTCTTTTTTGGGGATTTTTTGTCAGCTTTTTTTTTTTGTTTGTTTTATTTAGGTATTTTGGTGACTATGTTATTAGTTTTTTAATTGACCCTCCAAATGGTTATTCTTACAGCAAATGTTCTCAGAACCTTAATGGAGAAACATGGACTTCCAGTTCATGCATGAGAACTACTTTAACAAACCTCACAGCATGAAACTTGATTTCAGTTTTCAAATAAACAAAATGTGCCTTAAAAATACCCTGGCATCTTAAAGGAAATGGTGGAAGTCCTTTAAAATACTAAACTTGTTGAAGTGAGATTGCTGGAGTTTAGAAGTAAAATAAATAATATAATCAAGAACTGAAAAACAAAGATTTTTTTTATAATTAACAGCTCATTTTGAGTTAATTATCTACAATTACGAAAATCTAATTGCAATTTATTCTCCACTATCTGTGGGAAGAATCGTAGGCAAGGGAATATGCATTACTGCCAAGCATAAATGCTATAGGATGGGTACAAGTAATAGAGGAGCCCTTAATGAAAAACAAAAAGCAAATAGGAGCGTGCAGCTGTGCCAGGCTATTGAAAGGTAATTGTAGTCAGAAATGACATATGTACTTTAAAAGGCATCTTGTCATCTCCTGTAGGGATTAATTTTTTGCCTCCTTGAAAAAAGAAAAAAAAATTCCACGAGCAAATACAGTACAGATTTTGATTTCTGATAAACATTTTAGTCATAGTCTGTTAGTGAAAAGGAAAACTTTTATCTCTAGGACTACCACAAGCTACAGCCAAGTTTTCTAATGGATGCCTGGTTTGTATTCTCTTCTAAATGTGCCATTATGGGATTTTTTTCATTATCAGTGTAAGCAAGTGGTGTCCATCTCAACCTCTTTGGATGGTCCCAGTATGAATTTGCAGTGTAGAATTTGTCACTTCCCTGCTGGGTCTGTTGAGGAGCTGGTGGGAAGAAATGTGCCTGTCCCTTTGCCTGTGTGCAGCTGGGCTGGTGCGTGGGACCTGAAGAGTCTTCAGATGCAGGATCTCCAGTTCTCTAAGGCAAAGCAATCAGAGCAGGTTTTATTGACGATGGTTTTCAGCAGCTTGGAGATCTGCTTAGTGAGCCCACAGCCAATTTTCAGCTATGGAGACAGTAACTTGTACAATTAATGGCAACTTGTCTGGTTGCCTGTGTAATTTCTTTTCAAGTCTGCCCCAGTGTGCAAGATGCTTTAAAATATTCAAAATAAAAATATAACCTGATACATCTGTTTTGCATAAAACAGCCTGTTACAAAGCACTTTCCATATCCCAGATGCAGATGCTTGGTACACACTTAAGTACCCACTAGTAGGATCAATACACCCAGCACCTGCTTTTGTGTGTGCTCCTGACCTCTGCATCTTGGAGGGGAATTTTAAAACAATGCACTCTTCTCTCTTACATTTAATCTTAACTTTGGATCTGAATGTCATGGAAATAAGACCTATTTAATTGCACCAACTAGAAGCTTCCCTTCCCAGAGCTATGCTGTCTGCCTAAGTCTTAACATACAAAGTTCCTTGCTTTTCCAATTCCTAGGTTTTTTGTGTGGCTCTGCCAGACTGGCTTTCTACTGCCTTCTCTCTACCGTACATCTTTTCCTCAGATTTCACACAATACTGCCACTGCACCTCTACACTGACCTGTAGAAAATGCTATAAATAGGAATTGTTGGATACAGCAGCTATTGAAGGGGTTTACAGTTATCTGCAGACACTCTTTCAGTGTATCCTCCCTGGTTAAAGGATTTCTTTCTTGGCGTATTAAAAATTTGAAGGTGGAATTTGTCGCCTTTAGTTTCATGGAAATTTTTTATGTTTGTGTGTTATACGATATATTACCCGTGTGTATTTTTTCCAGTTCGTATTTTTAGTTAGTTGAAAATATCAGACACAGAATTCAGCAGTACTTTCCCCCTATTTGAATGCTCATTGCTATGGTGATAGTTCCAGGAGGGAATGCTGTCAGGGGTCTTTTAAAAGATTTTTATGTTTATGGTGTAACTATTTTTATTATCTTGTGAGAGAAGGTGACAATTATCTCTTGCGCTTTGCTTAATGCTTTGTTATGAACTCGATTGTTTTTGTGGCTTGTTAGACATACAGACATCTTTCTATAGTGATATGCAAGCATACTTCTGTGTTTTTGTTAGAATATTCAATGCAATTAAATTGATGTGCAGAGGAACACAGACTCGCAGCTCCCCCTGCTGTCCCACATGGATCCGGGTTTGTCCACTTAGTACCCCCCTGCAACTAATTTAAAAATAAAGTAAAAATCACAGGCAGTCACATAGCTCTGCCACCTCTGACTTGACTTACGCTGCCCCCGCTACTCCTGTTTTGAAGGGAACTGCTATTTAAAACCAGGGGCGATGGTAGCACCGATTTTGTTTCCTATTTGGAGTTTTCTTATCAGTTCTTTAAACCAGTGCGTGTCACCTAATGTTACTGTTGTCCTGAGCCTCTAGAGGAGAAAACATCACCAGTGCCACAACTGGCTTGTTGTACAAGGTCTCGCAGGTTTCAGCTCAGTTGTGAGTTGTCCTTGATCTCTTGAGATGCATCTGTATAGTACTTAGCCAACTTTTAGGAATACACTGAATACCACTTGTTGGGAGCTTTTTTCATCTCTTTGCTGTTTTGGCAGACTGGCACATTAAACTGGGCTGAAATCAACTGTTTTTGCAAATGAACCATAAAATCTGTGTCTCTGGAAGCTGCTGACACACTTGTTAGTCCTCCTTTTAACAACCAAGTTACTTTCCTGTTTCAGATAATTTTATGTTGAAGTTTATATCATTTTTAGATAGGATATTTGTGGAGAAAATATTGTTTGACCAGTAAAAAAATGCTTGCTGATCTGTTAGTGCAAATGCTGCATTAGGTGTGGAGATGAGTTTTTCTTACTTTGACACAGCACAGCATCCCTGTAACAGATGGCTGCCATAGTTGTGATGTAACAGGAGAGTGTAGTTGGAGTTAGATATGTATTTTTGCTTCATTAGGGCCATGTGCCGACTCTGCAGGTACTAACTTTTCTTGAGCAGGCTGAAGTCTTTTGTTCTCATGGAGCTGAATAGGTAGTGTGTGGCAATCCTTTTACGTATTTCTATGCATGCATATTTGTATTTACTATTACTTTTTTAAGTTAGGCAGTGATTCTTACTAGACTAGGGAAAGAAGAGTTAATTTTCACTGACCTGGTTGCTTTATTAATCTCGTTTTCAGGTTTGTTTTCAGCTGCAACAGGGTTTTGAAGTTGCCTGTCTTACATTTACCTGAATTACGCTGATTCTGTTTTCATGATCACGTATGCTACACATAGCAGTATTACATCATTTCCATTGCAGTCTAAAGTAACCTTGAGCAGAAAGCCTACTGATAGGTTTGAGGTACAAGATGTAAGTAGGAGATACCATGAGTAGTTTCCTTAGGCAGATGGAGCCAACCTGTACGTGAGATCTTCAAAAAGCACAAAAACTTTGGTGTCAGAAACACTGCTGAGCATAGTATGGCAGTCAGTGAAAGCAGGCTTGCTACAACTTGGGTGCTTTGGTATGTCACAAAACCTGCATTTCTTGCCAGTCTTCTGCATGGGTATGGTTCTGTAATACCACATATCGGAACTGAAAACGCTCAGAGATTTTTTTTTTAACTTGCATTGAAAGATTTAAAATTCATGCATCTCGTGAAGAAGTTTGATCCTTGCCAACACTTGCAGACAGTGAGAGACATTTTTGCAAGTCATTTGCAGATGCCTCCTTTACAGGAAAATGTAGGCACTGTTTACTGCCTGAATTGAATTATGAAAACCTGAATTCTATTTTTATAGATTGGAGTGGATTGCTTTTTCAGACATACAATTTGCTAGGTTTTGGTTTTGCATGTAATCTTGGACGAAGAGAAGATTATGTTTAATCTAGATAGTCATATGTCCCAGCAATTTCTGTGTTGGAAAAGTTAAGAAATATCCTATAAAACAAAATGTTCTGGAAGGTAGTTTTAAATTAGAAGATTTTAAACCCACCCGCACAACTTTCACACCATTTAAAAGCTTATATCAGAACTGATGGGGCAGGACTAAGAACAAAAGCTATTGGTATTAAAAAGTTAAGCAAGAAATCCTCTGCACCCCGCTGTTCTGGCCATGATTACAGCTGCACTGAGCTAAACCCACTCCCCCACCCTTCCTGTGACCTTGGCTGTGCTTCAGCACACAGAGAATTGAAGCAAAAGGCAAACTCTAGTAATATTAAATTCTGCCACTTGCAGATATACAGACTACATATAAAGATAACAGCACGTGTGCTTTTGCTTGCTCTCCAGCTCTCACTTTCTCTGAAGTGGACTTTGTGTATTTGCCACTGAATTATTCTGACATAAAACTTCCCAGACTGTACTGGTGTGTTGAGCTGAACTCTGTGGCTTTGCATGGGTGCCGAGGCTTTGCAGAACTACCCATTACCTTTATAACGGTGCTAATTTTTGAGAACCATGCAGAGAAAATTTTAGATTCAATCCAGCTGATTTGTTCTTCACACTGCTCCTGCGGTGAAGAGGATTGATTTTTGTGTTTCTTTTGATATTTGGCTTCCTTTCCTCTGGTACTCAGTGCTTCAGGCCTTAATTCTTTAACCTTCAATCTGAGCATCAAGGCTTCAGGAGGGATCAGACCTTTTGATGGAGAGAGAAGGTCTTTTGTTGTACCAAATGGTTGGCAGTGGTGTAAGGCAAGACAGCTCTCCAGACAGTATATATTTCTCTATTGTGCTAAAAGACTATAAACAGAGGGTGGGTTTAGTGGGGATTATAAATAATCTAGAGGAAGGTGGGGTATTAGAAGCAATGGAAAAGAGTTAATGACTTTTTCTTTAACATTTCACCAATAACCAGTCTATCATGACAGATGTGTATTGGGTTGCCAAATGCTATAGTCTGATTTGGGTAACGGTTCAAAGCTCAGCGTGTCATGGAAATGGCAGTGTGGTCCCTGATGGAGCAGGGGAAAAAAAAGCTTTTCTGCTTCTCAAAGGGCAGTATTTGTGGAAGCAGATGCTTGCTTGCCCTACCCAGCATAAAGAACAGTTCTGCGGGCAGCCGGGAGAGTTCGTACTGCTGGATTTTTATAGGATCATTAATTATATGTTATAAGGCAGCTAAGCATGGCATTCCTAGCTCTATGAATTCCATTATGAATGGCCTTTTCATATTCTTCATCTCATTATATTAAATGCATGTGACCTGAAGTTTAGCTAAAGTTATTGTTCGGGTTAACTTTCATTTAGTGGTTGCCCTAATTTTAGAAACAGTATGATCTTTAGATTTTATGGAGAGACAGGTTTTTTTATGCATGTTTTTGCAGCACTATTTTAGATAATTTCTTTTGAAACTAGGTAGGAACGTCTGTGAGGTGGCAGGGAAGGGATTTAGTCACTCCTTGATTTGCTTGGAGATTTCTGTACCCATGTCCCTGGATGACAACATCCAGTTACACGGATTTGGCTATCATCTCTCTGCCAATAACTCTTAAACCCTCTGCTCTGTTCTGTCTAGTCTTGCATATCTGACTGCTTCCCTGACACATAATCCTGGTTGTTTTGCCTTCAGATCATTCCTAATCTAGCCAAAACAGAACTCCTTACTTTGTCTTCCAAATCTCTCTTCACTTCTGATTTTGATAACGCCACATCCTGCCTGTCACTCAGACTTGTAACCTCAGGGTCACTTTCCTTCTCCATATGCATCTGGGCTGCTGACAGCTCTTGCAGCTTCGTTTTCCTCTGCAGCAAACACGTGCCTCAGTGTGCAACTGTGAAAACACCCACTTGCTGTAGTCCTTCACCTTGCATCTTGACTTCTTTGACTGCTCAATATTCATTACCCTCCTGCAAAATAAGTTTTCCAAATGAGTATCTTTGGCTGCTTATTCAGATCTTATTACAACTGCTTTTCTGAAACTCTCCTTTAAAGGTCGGTGGTCTACAGCATCAATCTGTAGAGCTCTGGCAGAAAGTCACAAAGCTGTTTCTTATTTTTTTTTCTGCCACTTTCTCATCTTTACTTCTTCAGCCATATGCTCCTGCCGCATTCCCTAATTCTTTCTAGCTTTTGGAACCACTGAGTCATGTCATAGTGGCGTCTGCCTCCCTTTGTTCTGTCTATATCTTTTCTGATTTTTTAAGCCCCTTTTTTCCCCAGAGATTTTTTCAGAGCATTATCAGAGATTTTTGAGTTTGAATGCATTTTTCCTCCCCATCCTAAATTCTACTTTGATGGGTTTCAAACTAATGCATCACTTTCCACTGACCACAATGATGTTCTCTGTTTGGCGAGTCCACGTAAAATCTAAATTGTATTCAAAAGTTACCACTGGTGACCTAGGGTGAAAAGAATTATAAGTCGACTGCAGTGACAAGTCATCACCTCTTCTGTGTAGAAGTTTTTACATATGGTTTCTAGCACACACAAGAGTTTGTAACAAAACAATATGCAAGTATCTTCAGTCTTCTGTCAATAGTGCCAGGCTTCATCTCTTTGTGTAACTACATGCCCTTCTGTTTGATCGATGAGTAGCTAATCCTCTTTTTCTTTTTGACTTTGTGCTCCCTTAATCTCCATCTATATCTTGCATTCTTT